>CM075102.1:1200000-2400000 GCA_037576195.1 Phytoseiulus persimilis | reverse complement strand
ACGCGATTTGAACCAGATTGCTGAGCTCAAGCTGAGCGTCACCACAGAGCGCTCAACGAGGGAGGCGGGCGAGAGGTTGCGAAGGAGGCAAATCGCAATCGCCGCCCACCCCCGTCCTGACTGCGACGCTCCCGCGAGCACCGATGAATGGAAAGCAAGGGCCTCAGACGTTTCGACTCACCGTGTGGAGTGAAGTTAAAAAGCGGTGGCAGTCCTCTTTGACTTGGAAGTTTCACGTCGGGCTGTCTGAGTTCGTCGAAGAACCGATGAGCGCATGCTTCGAGAGGTGACACACGTGCTGAAGGAGTATATTCCAAGAGACGCGACACGAGTTCGATAGCGTCCGGCGGAGTTCGTGAGCGGAACACCTGGCACGAGGAGGAACTTATTTGCGGCCGAGCCCAGGTTTCACGTCATCAGACAGCGCTGCTTCGGAGATAGGGCTCGAGGAGCGGGAATAGAACGCTTGTTCCTAAACGCCAGCAAAAATCGCCTACCTTTGCCCACGGATGAGCCTTGATTTGCGGGAACTTGAACTCGGTGTAGTTCTTATTCATTTCCCGGATCTGTTCTTTGCTCGGTGTACCGAGCACTTTGATGATTTCGACGAGCTGATCCACTCCGGAGTCCCCGGGGAAGATTGGCTGCCCCAGGAGGAGCTCGGCCAAGACACAGCCAGCGGACCAGACATCTGTCAGAAGAACCGGGCAGCGGTTAGAATCTCCTCCCGACCCGGCCGGAAACTTTTTCGGATGACGACGGCGCGTGAAGGAAGAGTGGAACGGCGTCCGTACGTACCGATCATGGTCGTGTAGTCGGTGGCGCCGAAAATGAGCTCTGGCGCACGATAGTAACGGGAGCAAATGTAACTAACGTTGGGCTCTCCCTTGACAAGATTTTTGGCGGAGCCGAAGTCGCACAACTTGAGGACGCCCGTGTCGGGGTCCAGAAGCAGGTTCTGAGGTTTGATGTCGCGGTGGCAAATACCCAGTGAATGGATGTACGCCAGACTGCGGAACAGCTGATACATGTACAGTCGGATGTAGGCGATTGGCATTGTCTGTTTGGACTTCGAGTACTGGCGGGCCACCCGATATACTGTTTCGGGGATGAATTCCAGAACAAGATTGAGATACAGATCATCTTTGCGTTCTCCCGCGGAGTAGAAATAGTACTTGAGCTTCACGATGTTGCAGTGATCTAGCTTGCGCATGATTTGCAGTTCACGATTTTTGAACCGCTTGTCCTGCAGGACCTGCAATCGATGAAGGCTCTCAGGACCTTGGAGTTCAGCTGCTGTGGGCTCGGAACGCTGACGAACGTCGAGAACCTTTTTGGGGTACGGCAACTCATACGAACCTTTTTGATGGCGACGAGATCATTGGTGTCCACCATACGGGCCTGGTAGACGACTCCGAACGATCCATTGCCAATAACCTTTGTGTCTGTGTAAGTCACATCTACGGAGCGATCCTCCGACGCCCCAAAAGCCTGAACCGACGTGCACTTGCTGTCTTTAGCTGCGGAGGAACGAAGCATCTTAGTCTTCTACGCTGTCCGCCGCTCCTCCAACGGGCCCCGGGCGGCTCGGGTTCGGGAGAACTCAAGACCAAGGCAGAGGGGGGGGGGGGGGGGGGGTTCCAACAAAGATCCTCTCGGGCTCGGTTGCAAGGCGAACCGGACGTCGCAAATCGCGACGGTACTGATCCACGGATGATCAGGCGAGTGTTATTGAAAAAGAGTCATCAATTCACTCATGACCGAATACCGCGACCACCGCTCAAGGTTGCACAGCGTTCCGACGACCGCGTCCAGTTAGATGCCGGCTACGATCGCGAATTCTTCTTCGATGATCGGATCATCGCTGAAGCTGCACAGTCGGCGACCTATATGATCCTCGGAGAGCCACAGGTTTCGAGTTACGGCATTACTTGACAAAGTAGACAAAGACGACACTCGGTCGACTGGCGAAATCTACTCCAGTTAAACATTGCACGTGAGGCTCATTTGAACGGGTATTTCATTTGTTCAGAGAAGAGACCCAGGGCAGTGTCGGTCGAGCCGACTTCCTCGATGTCTTCAAAGGAGGATATTCAACCGAATATCCAGTCGGGTGGTGGTACTGGCGAAAGTGCCGGTACGCTAGCGGGACGTTCCGGCCCTCGTTCCGTGATTTTCCGAAGCGACCTCACAGGGAGGGAAGAACCGGGATTCGAGAATCTCGAATCGAATGCTGATGGATGCAATATGTCACTTACACAGGGGTTGAGAAATCGTTGGGCCACCTTCCATGGCACACCGCTTATACGGCGCCGCGATCTGACTGACCGCCCGACAATTGTAGAAGATGCCTGTCGAGTGCAAAGGAAACAGGTTACTACTCTCAGTCCCACAGAGCACAGTGCAAGAAGCTCCGTGCCATACCATAACCTTCCACATGAGTTTCCTAAACGGCGTCAACCGATTCTGTCAACGAAGATGAATCTGAAGATTCGCTCCTTGTTGCCAGCTATCGCCGAGATCGTTTAGATGTCACGCTACGCTTTATCTGCGCTTCAACGGAGACCGTCTCCCGGGCTTTGAACATTGCCATGCACGCTGTATCGATCGAGAGAGAGAGAGAGAGACAGGCAGGCCGGCGAATCATGATTGAAGCGCAGGGTTTTGAGAAGGTTCGGGCTTTTGTGACGTTCCGCACGCGTTTAACGAGTCGACGACAGTGTGGATATGCTCGCTCCTAACTGCGTATGAGCGGCTGAGCGAGCGGGCGAGCACACCGATAAGAAAGAAACTCTTCGAGAGAGATAATGGTCGCTCGAGCCAGCCGCCAGGAGAAAGTGATCTTGACAACGATCGGATCTTCAGCGAAGACTTCAAGAACGCGGAACCGTGTCATGACATGCGACTTATAGCCCAGTGCCCTCCGTGGTTCACACAATGCAGTGCGGCGAAGTTTCCTCGGAGTCCGCGAAATGAGCTCGTTCGGCGGAATTCGGTTACGAGATCCGTGTAGGAGTCAGGACACCGCGGTCGTGCGACTCGGGTCGCGAATTCTAAAGAGCACGCACACAGAAACACACGTACACGCACTCACACACATTTCCCATCTGAGGCGACAGGACGCACCCATGCGAGGGCAGATATCGGGAGACGAAGTCGAATTTTAAACAGACTTACCTTAACTAGGTTTAGCTGCTGGGTTTACGTCAAGCTCTGATGTGCCTCGCGGATTTCGATGACTGCGGCACAATTACTGCAACGAACAAAACGGGACACGGTGAGAATCGCTCGGATGATTACCGGGTTCGAGTTCGCTTCGGGAGTTTTGGTCTGAATTCGCTGTCAATCATTGCTGTTCGAAACGTTCATCTCGTCTTTTTTCGTTCTGCTGCGGGGCGGCTCTCACGGTCTGCGTCTGAGGGCGATCAAGCCTTCCGCTAGACGATAGCCGTCGTGCTTGCGATTTGCAATCGCTCCATCACTCATGTGTTCGCGGAACGAGGCTGGAATTCACGGCTCGGGCTCCGGATCTCAGCTTACGAGACGCTCTGTCGGGCGAGCGAGTCAGCAAACGAGCTCACGACTTTAGATTGTTCAGATTCAAGACGAAGGGAAGGTTGGGTTGGGAGATTAGAGCTTGAAAGGGAAACTCCCCATAGGCCCTTGAGTCGTTGGGTCGCCCTCAGCTGGCGCCCAGCACAATAGGTCGGATTTCCGGAAAGACGACTCTGACCCGCTCCACCTTGAAGGAGATTTGCGCCCACGAGATACAGTTGCAGCTCCGCTTCTGTCGGGTTGCAGAGCCGACTCCAGCTGCCCACTGTCCTCCGCCGTAGACAAGCAGATACGTAATTGAGTCGGTTCGCCACGTTCGTAGCTCCTCGCTCCTAAACATTCGATGCTCAGTTTGCAGTCAACTTACCTCCCCGCGGAGGAGTGCAGAGCCCGATGGCTGACCGTATCGTTGCTGCTGCAAGTCGTTCCCTGCAGCAGCCTAAACCCAGCGGGGAAATGGCGAAGCTTCCATGAATCAGAGGCTATGCGCACGACTTCCAACTTTCGGAAGGAGAAAATTCGACTTCATACTGCTAGTCCATCGCTCTGCTTCGTTCGGAACACTCCAAGAACTCTCAACACAGCCAAATCAAACGCACCAAAATGTCGTTCCTGAAGTGAAGGAGATGAACGCATTCGGGGCTGCTCGAGAAGCCTGGCGGGCGGCCGAGCAACGGGGCCTTCCTCCAAATAGGAAAAAAACGCTCGAGCCGCGCTCTTGCAGCCGAGACCACTCCAGAACTACGGGAGGTGAATGCAGGAGTGGAGATCCGGCGCACTAAAACTCCGATACCAGCCGTGGGAGATCGAGATCGAGGAGGAAGCCTGCAAGTCAGAAGTCTCTTCTGTCAGCGCCGAAGAAGGTCCGTTCGCTCACCATGGTGATATGCACTTCCGTAAACGAACAACGTGATCCATGTTGAGAGTGATGTTGTTCAATCTATCATGTCAGCCAAGAATCTAGCCGACCAGCTCGACGGCTCAATGAATCTGAGCCGCTGGCTTCCTGAGCCGGAGAATAGTTCTCCCCTCGTTCATTTTCAAATTATGGCGCCATGCGGAAATCACCCTGGTGGCTGGCGGACCTTGGATTTCTTGGAGCGGAGTGACGGATGCGGGTCGTTCTTCCGAGCGGGAAGCTGAATGCGTTTTCCGATCGTTCAGAATCGAACGGGACCATGCCCGAATGCGCCTCGAGGGGAACGGAGGACGGTATCTCCGATCACGGCTTGCAAGAATGATGACGATGATGATCTGTGCCAGCGGTGGAACGCCTCGGGTGACTTTCAATTCTCGTCTCACAGCAAGGCATAAGATGCACAGTCAGGATCCGGGTTTTCTCGGGGTTTCATCTGAGTAATATCATCCCATGGAAGGAGTCAGGCTCTCCTACTGCCTGCTCTGTCAGCCGCGAGAGCGGGGCCACCGCCAGAACATCGAACGCGACCATGTTACGACGGATTCGAGGGGACCCGAAAAACGGCAGCATGAAACTGAGAATATTTCCCTCGAACTAGCGGGGACGAACTATGCGGCTCGGGGCCGAACTGTAAATCTCCAATGGCTTGTTTCGGACTGTTACTTGCGACCAGGAATAGTACTCGTCATCACGCATTCACGAGCGACTCGATAGTTATACACGGGTAGGATAGGTTTTCAGAGGCTGCGAATGAGAGCTCAGCTTTGAGAGTGACCTCCTCACGTCGTACTTGGAACGTACGCTCTTTCGACCGTAGTATGGGACAGCATTTTTCCCTCAGAGAACTGCGTCGTCGCTTAGAGAGGCAACAAAATCTTGTTCTCAATTTAGAGATGACAGACGCGAAAATATGAGGCACAATCAATGTCAAACCTTGGTCGACCTAGCGTCCATACCGAGCCTGCCCAAACGCCTGACGGGAAGAGGCCCGAATGCAGGTTCGCTGGGCCGGCCCGAGAAACCCGCAGAGCGAATTCCGTACGGATTCGCAAGCGTCCCGCCTGCCCGCGTGTGTCTTGCTGCCCGGCTGAGGTACACCTGGCATGTTGTGACGTAGCAGACGATCCACAGCGACCAATCGTATCCGCTAGACAGTTCTGATTCTGACGTACGACTCCAGCTTAATTCATTCCAGAATACAATAACTTCTAAAAAGCGTTCGAGCCGATTGCTCGCGGTGGACACGATTCGTCGACGTTTTGGGCTTTTCGGAGGGAGTTGTTGAAACCTATGAAGATGAGCAGCTTCCAGAGGGAGATTTCCGCGCTGTGAAAGATTCATCACCATCACAAAAACGCCGTGCGATAACGTTCGCGAAGGTATTCCGTGCTGGGGACGTGCATACGGAAAGCAGAATTCACTGGAACTGAAAAACCGCAAGAGGCCATGATTCCGAGCGTATCGAGCATCAAAAATGTGTCGACACGAAACCAGGCTCTCATACTGTCCGCACGAACAGTTGTGTGAATCATGGCGTGTCCCCTTTTGGATATGCTCCTGGCAAGAAAAAACTCGAATCCTCAATCACATAATCTGATTGGAAAATACCAGATACCTAACAAGTCTGAAAGAGCGAACTTTTGTTTGGGTTCGAAGTTGTTTCTAATTCAATTTCACCGGCAGCGCAAGACCGCCGCTGTCATTCAAGTAACCCGTGCATCACAGACCTCTGGAGTAAGGAACATGACACTAGAATCACCATAGACAAATCCACGCAGCAGAGGAGGCTCGTGCCCGGAAACAGGAAGGGTGAAGTCCTCGAGCCCTTGAGCATTCAGGACGCTATTTCGATTCCATCTTCTGCAGGCTCTCATTTTGCTGAGTCGACAGAGCTTGGAGGGAGAGGATGCATCGTGGCCTCAATTTCATCCACTTTTGATGCGTCCAGCTCCGAGAAGTCGTCGATGTTTCTCTTTGTCAACCTGAATTAACGCCTGGAATGACAATTTTCCTGAATCCGAAGCATACACTTGACCGCTCATCCGGGAACTTCAAGGAGTAAGTTATGATATGGTTAGTTCGTTTTCACAATTGATGATTTCCTATCTTGGAACACACGCTTCCAGAAGACTACATTCCCGAGGCTTCGTATCGAAATTCGAGATTCGGCGGAAAAACTCGAGCTCGGAATTGTAGATATCTGGAAGAACGTCAATTCTCGTGGAAACTGCGATAATCGATACGGCTTGCTTCTGATTGGGTGAGATCCCGCCAGCTCGTCCATGTCAAACTTTGTCGATGGATTTCCGCCCACGACTAACTGTCGTTTCGAGATCTACTGCGCCTCGTCAGCCTCGAAAACTCTTGCCGTTCAGTTTACTCGGAATGCTCTCCGCTCCAGGAAATCTTTCCTCTTCAACTGAATCTCCTTCTGATACGCCCTCCGTTCTTCCCTGTTGACCATCGAAACGACCAGTCCATTGCTCCCCAGTTCGGAAACGCTCCGTAATCGCGGGATCTGGTCAGCATCATCAACTTCCTCTCTTCTTCTCCGGTGCAATTGAACCTATGCCGCACTGCTTTGTTCTGACTAGGGGTCGCAAAAATCCACGAGTCCAGATGAGGGCGCAAAATCCTGTATTCGAAGCCGGATTCATGTCTCGGTATTCGCGTGAAACCAGTAGCTGTGCTGATATTCTCGGGGAGTTTTGGGGTTTTTTGAGGCCGTAGCAAGCCATGTATCTGAACTCCGGGTCCGGACTCGTCGGACTCGCGAGTCTGAGTCCACTGTCCATGTTGTTACAATCGCACGATCACGGGCGATCGTTGACTAGTTGCTCGCAAGGTGGTCGAAAGTCTGTGGACTGTTATGGGTCTGAATGCTTCGCGAATCCGGTACATGGTCCAAATAAGCGGATGGACCATTGAGTGAAAGTTTCCAATGAGTGGATTTCGCTGTTCTATGACTCCTGGAAATATTGGGAGTCGAGTTCGACGAGTGATATCAGCGTTGGAATTTTCCGCTCGAGGCGCACAGCGGTTCGGAAAGACAGAATTCAAAGCGGTGTTAGCAGTTTTTGGGGTCTCCCGAGAGCATGAAGCCGTTGCTCATTCTTCGAGCGTCACTCGCAAAATCCACGTCCCGGCTCATTTTCGCCGGATTTTGTAGTAACGCGAATATCTCCGAGACTCCGCAATGAAGAGAGAAGCCCTCCCGATGGGAATCGAGTACTTCAGAGTTCCAAAAAAGCGAAGTAACGTAACAAATATGCTTTTATGGGCAGTTCTTCGAGACTCCCGTCGGAACTCGGAGTTCGAGTAGAATAATCTCCGAGAATAGTCAGCGCGGCTGGGACCCCGCTATATCCAATGAAAATATCATCTCAACTTCCCCCAGTTATTTATTTCAAAAGTTCGTATCCTGCTCGGGATGTCGTTCCACGGTACGATTTCCCGTAACAACTATTGAAGGAAGCAATCAGATTCTGGATGATTCGGCCTTGGAGGAGTATTCTAGGAATAATCACTGAGTATTTCGGTCGTGGCATACTTTGATACTTCGAGCTACTATGATACAGGTACTCCGAGCTCCTCATAGAGTATGTCTTTACCTGCATCTCTCATGCTCTCGGGAAAAAAGATCATTCCAGACAAGTTGGCCGAGCTAAATCTCATATTGCACATCGATAATGACTTCTGGCAGCGAATACGGATTCGGTCAGTTTGGCGAAGTGTCTGAGAACCCTCCGGAATGTTCTGTGTTTCCAGAGACATTCAGGATGCTCAGATCAGGTACCTGGGTCGGCCTCTTCGATGTCTGGGCAGGCAAGGTTGTGTCCGCAGCCGCTGGCGGTTGGCCTTCCGGACCCGGGCTCAGATCAGTCGTCGCCGACGGCGGCAACGGGGAAGGCACCTGAAGGTTATCTGTGGGAGATAAACGCGGCGATCGACTGGCTGCCACCGGATAGTTCATGTTCAGGAGATTCTGATTCACCGTCACCGTGGGGTCTCGAGAATAACCGGCAGGCATCGTCGTGGGCGCTGTTGGAAATACAATTTCGTCAGAAATGTTCGATTCGGTCTTCCACGATCATAAAGAGTTCCACATTTGCTTTGAGAAAGGTGAAGCTCACAGCCTTGGCGTAGGCGCCCGCTCATCAGGACACCAAGAACCTTCTCCATGTCCGGTCGGTCGCCCTTGAGCAGCGCGGAGCACTTCAGGCCCAGTTCGATAAGGACTTCAAACGTCGCCAGGCCGCCTCTGCCGCCGTAGGGATCCTGGAGTCCCCAGTGTTCGTTTTCGGTCCGCAACTTCTGAATGTACTGATTGAGTTTCTTGGGCGACCGATGTTCCTCGTAAACCTTGAGGCAAGTTGCCAACTCGAGAAGAACCTGTCGATCCAAGCACAGCTGGGTCTCAGTCTCAACGATGAGCGGAAATCTCTAGCTTCTCAACCCTCTGCTGGGGGAGATTCGGCGAGGGAGAATCTGGCCACGCACCAATCCAAAACTATAGACGTCAACTTCATACGACAGCTTCCTCCCGTGCACGTATTCCTCCGGTAGGTAACATCGAGTACCGTGAACGTGTGATACGAATCGGTGCGTTTCGTCGTTCGCAGGCCCTTCCCTCGTCAGCCCGAAGTCACCTGCAAGGTTGGAATTCAAGAGCTCTCAGAGACCGAAGCCGGAAGCGGAGAAACCAACTTTCAGATTTGTGCGCAATATGCCGCCGCCGACTCGACGTTTCGCCCTCTCCACTCAGACAAGTCTGATGTTTCTGAGGAGTAACAACCTAGTTTTGGTTCGAGGTTGATATCCAGCAGTATATTCGCTGGTTTGACGTCTCCATGGACCAGAGGAGTATCGGAGACGGTGTGTAGGAAGTTCAATCCGCGCGCGGTTCCCCGCGCGACGACAGTCCTCTGCGACCAAGTCAGCGGCGTCGTCTGGAACGAATGCACATTTGAGCGAATCCAGATCAGTCTGGAATCGAACAACGATCTCTCAGGAGCTCGAGGAGATACCTTCCGTCTCAGCCTATCGTCCAAGCTGCCACCCGGCATGAATTGGTACACGAGGCAGGCTTCGTTTGGGTTGTCGATCGAGACGCCGTACAAGTTGAGAATGTTGTCGAAGCGACATTTTTCCAAAACTCGGAGCTCAGTGAAGACTTGACGAACGTGCTCCAAGCTTCGCGATTCGCTGACCTTCAACTTCTTGATCGCCACGTCGGTGTATTTCCAGTAGCCACGGTAGACGATGCCGAACCCGCCTCGTCCGATGATCTTATTGACACAGAACCCCTGAGTAGCCTCCGCGAGCTCAGCGTGAGGGATTTTCTCTATTGACCCGAGATCGATGTCTGAAAGCCGGGGAATGAGTTGCGATTGTGAGAGCGATGGCGAGGCCATGCGGGTCTGGGGGCTCCTCGAAGAATGGTAGTTGCCCACCTTGGAAGTTGATCTGCTTGGCTTTATCGTTGCGCAGCTTTTCCGAGCCCGGTAGGATATCTTTCAAACTCAGCACTTTTATTGGATTGGAGTTTGGTAACTGGACGACCATTGGAGCTTTGCCCGTCGGGGAAGGCAGTTTGCTGCTTTTGTGGTGACGCTTCAAATCTGACTCACTGCGGCGACAATTCACGTTCCTGCTGTCGGGCTCCAGTTTCAGGACACCTGACGCCTGGCGAGCGGAGAGTCATTCGTACGGACAGGAAGAATGTGCCATGCTGGTGAAGAAGCTCACCAGTCCCGTCTCTGACAGAAAACTTACGTAGGGGGGCGCTGTGGGCATGTATCTGTCAAGCACCTTCGATGTTGCCTCGGAATCGTCCTCGTCGTCGAGTAGAAACCACCATTTCGGATCCACTGTGAGGATCAAAGGACATGTGAGTCGGAAGGCGGCCCGAAAATAATCTGAATTTGGAATCCGTGCGGAGATTCCTTCGTAGAGATCCAGTCATTCCATATAATTACCGTATTTCTTGATTATTTGCATTCCGACGTAGTATTTCATGCGATGAAGGTACTTGAAAACGTGGTGGATCTTTCCGTTCCTTTGACCATAGGTTCTCAATACCATTTCGGCGGGACCTCCCTCACCACTGGTCGCATTCGCGAAGTTGCCGATATCGGTGCTCTCGAATTTCATGTGGCCGGCTGGGTTGAATAGGAAATTGAAATCCATCGAGCTCGAGCATCTTGTCCGCATCGGTGTTTCCCTATAATGTCAACTCACCCAGAATCGGCCATTTCCTATCGGCGTTTAGATGTCGAGCCAACTCATAGAAATCGTTGTAGGGTAGCTCGTGGACGTAATAGTACTTCGGCCGTTGAGACCCCAGCGAAGACGATGCCGATGTGCGCGTGTGAGGCCGTGAGAACGCCATCTCAGAGAACCCTGAAGGACGAGAGTGCGCGGATCAAACCTCAGATTCCGGACCATGAGACTCTTCCGTGTGCGAGAAGGAAATTTCTCGCGATCTCGATCAACGTCGAGAACCCGCTGAGTGGAGTATCACGGAAAAGCCTTGTCCTCCTCCTCCGCCGCATTCTCTGATCAGTCATGGAATCGCTGAGCCGTTCACGTGGAGCTTCTCGAACGTAAGCAAACGCCGTCAAAGTTTTCTCGGGACGGGTTCCGACGGACATGTGTGAACATGTGAACTCTCCGTGTCCGTTTGAAAGGATTTCAATTCCGGAGTTTCCCGAGAGAACACCGAACGGAGCCCCAGGGACCTTGGATGTTCGAACACTCTTCTTACAACCGGAAATCGCAGGACTTATGCTTGACACTTGGAAAATTCCAGCTCACCATCTTCCATTCTAGGAGCACAGTTTCAAAACATCAGCATCAGAAACAACAGTGAAAGTTCGCTCGATTTTCCGGAGGGATTATGTCTCGGAATTCGGGAGCAACGACAGCAGTTACGGCGACGCTCTGTAGACTGCCCGGTGATCGTCTCTGGAAATGGGCCTGACTCACGTTCTGGGATTCCCCGACCGCACTTGCACAACACCGGGGAACTTACTCTCCGAAACCGTGGCTGTCGCGTTGAACTCGATTCCGGCTCACGGGAATCAGTGATCTGGTGTAGAGTTGAGCACGGATGACGTTTTTCTGTGGTTTCTGGCCCGCTGACGCCACTGACATCATTCCGCCAAAACAACACTCACGAGCGCCGTATGTTCAGGCAGATTAGGGGCCGGACCGAGAAACGCGAACGGAGTGAGGCACATTGCCGGGCTTCAATCGACTTTCTAAGTGCGCGTCGCTGTGCGATTTTCACACAAAGCGTCGTCCTACGAGTAGTACCAGCCGTTATCCGACCATGCGAACGGAGCAGTCCAACTGACCACATATGGATGCTGGCCGATGCCTTCCGCTTTCCTCTTCTGTCTTGTTTCCACAAAATCTAAACTAGGGAAGCTGTGAAATATTTCCACGAGCCCAGCATCGTGCCGAGAGATGGTCGCAGCTCGTTGACGGGGATGAGCTGCGTGATTGGCAAGAATTCGCCGCTCAGGATATTCCGAATCGTCGTAATCACATCCAAGGGCGATATTGAGAACAAAATATTGTATCACTTCGGGTGTCAATTCTTTCCTCACAACTCAATCTTAATCTACACAGGTAACTGTAGTTTCATACTAAGTTGACAACAGAACCGTCGTCCTGGGCTTGGAGACGCCTAACCACGCTTCCTGGATCAGGGAGATGCAACCGATCGCTCGGTGCTCTGAAAAATAGAACCGGGGACGTTGAGAGAAAGAAACCGGGCGCGATCGTGAGACTGACCGCGTGTCATGGGGAGTCGGGGGCTTTTCCCGATCGTCGTGGAAGCCGCACGCAGCACTCACCGTCTTTGAAAGTTTCCAAGTGTTTCGCGGCCTCCCCGTACTCGAGCTCCTGCATCACGTTCGAAGAACTCTTCAAAAACTCGAATATTTCGATTACCAGCAGCGGGGCCGAGTCTGCGATGATGACCATGGACGAGACGACGTCGTGAAGGATCGTGCTCTCCAGTAAAACAGTCCTCAGATCCGGACGCGCTTCCAGCGAACGGTGCACCATTTCAAGGGAGCCTATATTCCACGCGGTATCTTCTGTCTTTCTCGCGAACAGCAGCTCCAGAGTGTCCAGCCAGAGTTCTTTGATTGGGATCGGCGGAGCTTCGGTCGGAGTTCTCTTCTGCGGCGTCCATTTTTGAAAAACGCTCAAGCCTCGATCGTTCAACTCGTCAATACCCGCCGCCTTGATCATCTGGAGCAGTATGAGAACAACGTGCTCGTCGACGCACCACGTCTGCTCTTCTGTGAGCAAGGAAACGACTCTGCCGAAACATGTCGTGAATTTCTCCACGACGGCAGGTGTCACTTCGCTTATCATCTGAAGGACTTGGATGTGGAATACTGAGAAGAGCTGGGCCAAAAGAACTTCCTTCCTGCGCAACTTGTGTTCGCTCAAACGCAGGGTCAGGATGTCGAGGAAATCCAATAACTCGTTGTTGACAGTTTGTTTCTGCAAGATCGACGAAGAACGATACAGTTCTCAAGAACGATTCGAGCAAGGTCGATGAGACCTTCACGCGAGCTCCCTGGGCTCTGAGAGCCGTCCAACGCGAAACTTGATGAGAACAAAAATCGAACCACGTGTCTACTCACAGCTTCGGCCTTCTGCATCAAATGGGTGAGCCAGAAATGGAGCAAGTTGAACCTCTTGAAGCGTTTTCCTTTCGTCAGCCAGCTCTGAACCATGCGCAAGATGCTCACCTGACGAGAAAATTGAGGATTTAAGGCGAAATACCCGGATGAGTCTCGCTTCGAGCCGGAATCAGGCCTTGAACGCTAGAAATGCCAGCCTCATTCGAAGACTCGAAACTGAGAGGATCGAGAAAAACTGTAGCTTTCCGCTGGGGAAGGAGAGTTCTCGAATTCCCTGTACGAACCGTCTCTTCGCGATCGCTCATGGCTGACAAGGAGAACATAGTGATTTTGTCGAAGAGTCCTTGGCTGATCAGACTCTCGAAATCCGCGTTCGAGTCCACGAATTCACTCAGAAGTTTCTCCAGCCAAATTCTCCGTTCTCTCGGGGCGGACGACGACGAGGCGAAATTCTGAACCAATAAGGGTAAGCGGTCCAGGTTCATAGCAGGATAAGAAAGGGTGTTCCTTATCAGCTGGTTGTAGAGCGGGTTATCTGTGCGAATGCAGATCACATTCAGAAAAGTGCGATTCATCTCGAAGTGGGATGGAGCTAGAAAATCAATTCTGGGAAGACCCAGCTCAGTGAAACGTTGACTCACGTGGATCGCTGATGATGATATCACAACTTTTCATCAAATAACCCATCGTGATTGTGCTGATCTTTCTCGGTCCACCGGATCCTAACGAGTTCCTGATCATGTCGAAGATCGCAATCATGTACATGACCAACGGATGGGAACTGACTCGCTCCATTTTCTGATATACCCGACTGAGCAACTGCAGTTGATGCTTGTATTAGTTTCTGGCGCATTCCTTCCGATTCCATTTCTGATGCTCTCATTTCAACCATGGGCTGAGAGAAACTACTCACGGTATATCCGAGAGCTCGGAGTTCGGCACATTCCGCGCTCAACGTTGACAGCGCCAAAAGCGGGACTTTCTCCTCAATGAGTCGAAGTGTTTGAACCTCGCTCAGATCGTCGAGCAGATGATATAGGGTGGTCAGGATGAATCGGACATCGTATAGTTCCTCTCCGGAAGGAATTTCGACAACGCACGCTGGGTCTAGTTTCAACGAATCTCCAGGAAATCGTTCAACGGTACACATCGTTCGTTTTTGCGAAATTTGGGAGAGCACTTGATTAACCGTCGCGTTGTTGAGCACAGAGACCTCGGCAGTACCCTTGTCGACGGTGTAAAACGCCGGAGCAGCCTCACCCCAGACCAGAGGTCGGAACAGAGCGAGATTCGCTCCGTTCTGTTCGTACAAAGACAGCAAATAGAAGAGGTGCTGATCACTCAGTGAGAGCGAAGCCGTGTATCCAGAAAGGAGGATCGGGACGTGCGGTGTTTTGCAGACGTTACGAGCGTCCAAGGACGTCACGGAGACGAGGAGCTGCGCGAGCTCCTGCTTGACAGGGCAATCTTTGCCACTGAGGACAGATAACATCTGGGAATGGCCGAGGACCATTTCCACGATCGATAGAGCGCTCAACGACGGGGTCGAGAGTCCGTTCATCCGTTCACAGACCACGCGTAATAGTTTCAACGCGGTACCCCGACCCGCAAAAGCCTTTCTCAGGAGACCCTTCACCACTTTCTCGAAGTTCTCTCGCATCCAGTTCATCGTCCAGAACGAGTCAGGCAGCCCGGCGAGCACAGAGCAAGTCTGAGCAAACACTTTTTCTGAAAGTTCGGGAAGCGCTGAGTACGCGTGAGACATGGTCTTCTGAAGAGGATTTCCGCTAGAAAAGCGCGGAGCCAGAGGATCACGAACGACTGATCGCTAGATAACTCCTCTCGAATTATTGGAATAATCACCGTTATTCTCGGACTCGGTGCTCAGTTTGGTCAAGCACTTGAAAACGGCGATGAGGCAATCTTCGCCGGGATCGCCGTACTCCAATATAGAATTCGTCAGAACCAAAACAATCAGGGTGGGCTTGTCTGTGTGCGGGAGGATGATCTTCAACATTTTTTCGTAGTCCTTGGAGAACAGGGCCACCTGGTGAACGGAGCTCATTGATTTGCATTGCTCACCAGAGTCCACAGAAGAGCGTTCCCGATACGACCGGTTCACTCAAGAAGCGATACAGTTCACTCACCGCGTGTCTGAGATGCACAAGTAGACCTCCGGCTCTTTCCGCGATGTTCTCGGAAACCTCGACAGAGTCCTGCCGCTGCAGCGACGACTTGATCACACTCAGGAATGACCTCTTGATGAAATCCGATATTTCTCTTGAAGGAGAGTCTCGGTTCTGACCGGCCAGCGTTTGGAGGAGTTCGAGGCAGTACAGCGAGTTCGAACCTGAAATCACCATCGCGTTCTCATTATTCGCTCGGGAGGAATGAGCCAGGAACGGAGGATGTGGCGGGCCGATGCGAATTCGGCCTAACGGCATGGCTCTCCTAGATGGTACTCGATAGAGGTCCTTACCATTCAAGTCCCCGAGGATGAGGAGATTCTTCTCGACGGCCTTCGTAAGGCAGGAGCTCGCCCGCATCACAGTCAACGCCAAGGAGTTCTGGGCCTCAATCAACCTGCACAGCGTCGGAACCTCAACCGCGGCAGCGTGCATCGGACATTTCTCGAGGAATTTTCGCAGGAGCGCACACGACTCGGAGTCTCTTTGAGCCTGTTCGACGAGGTACCTTACGGCGCGGACAGAAATCTTGCATCTGCGTTGACTCATGACCACCAGCAGCGAGGCTGTCGCTTTCGAGAGCCGGCTTGACGTGCAAACGAGTTCCATCAGAGATGAAATTTCCTCCTCCGTGCAGAGGTCTCGGAACGTTTCGATGAAGGGAGAGATTTCCAACTGATTGCGGAACACGGCGTCGATCGCCTTCTGCTTGAGTGAAGTGATGTCGAAACCGACGTCTATTCCGAATTCCATCACTCGCTTGACTATTGCGAGAACGAGGAGGGTGATCTCTGACTCCCCGTCGCAACAATACCTGGCTTGGAGCGCGCTGCAACCGATGAATTCGGACAGCTTCTCGATGCTGGCCTTGTCGCAGGCCGCCGAGAGCCTGTTGAGGCACGCAGCCACAGGGTTGACGAACAGCGTCTGGTTGTGCTTGTGGCACCAGCGGATGATGAAGATCAGCTGGTTCAGCAGTGAAACGTTGAGGGAATTCTCTCCGGTGAAGTCGATTTTCGCCATCATGCGCTCCATGGACTTCGGATGTCCTCCGGTCATGGACGCGACGAAAGCGATCTCGAGATGCATAGCGGTAGCCGAGGAGAATTTATCGACATTCAGAGTACCTTTGCCGACGAAGGGTTTCTCCCCCTTCAGCAGAAAGTTGACGTAATGCGCGAAGTGGGGATCGAGTTTGCCATTCCCGTATTTCTGGAGGAACTTGATGTAAACCGGGTGGACGAGCTGATTGTGGAGGATCTCGCGCATCACGGCAGTGAAAACAGGGAACCGTTCGTGATCAACGGAAGCGATATGCGCCGTCAAGGGACTGAACATCCTGGAGCTCGCGTCTGGGAATTCGCTCTCCGCAACGAGTTCTCGGATCTCCTTCTCGTACACCTCGCCCTTCACCGTGCAGTCTCGTATCGCGTCGCACAAGGCCATCGAGTACGCGTGGTTGACCTCTCGTTGCTCTGACGCCAAAACCGTGGAAATCCACAGCTCCAGCTCCTGGTGATGTTTCGCGAGACGGGAGAATTTCCGCAGAATCTGAATCGCGTGATCCACGAACTCGATCTGGAAAGTTGCGTCGATCGAGGCTTCAGCCAGGAGGCCGAACAGCAGCCGCAGAGGCTCCATGTCGGTCTTCACCAGCTGCTCCTCGAAGTCCGGCAGGAAGCCGAAAATCATCTCCATGAGTCGCAGGTAGATCTTCGACTTGTTGACAACGGAGACCTTGTCCTTGACCAGCAGGTCCACGTCGCTCATCAACGACCAACCGATGTTGGCGGTGATGTAACCGAGCAGAGGAGAAGCCATTATGCTCAAGGTATCGAGCACCTTGAGTACGAAATCTGCGACGTCCGCTCCGGTGTACTCGGACAGAGTCGCAATTTGATCTGCCTCGAAGGGGGTTTTCAGCAGCCTGAGGACGGGATGAAAAGAGGAATAAGTTCGACATCCCGAGATTCGACACGGTTCCCCGCAGTGGATCTCCGTAACAGAAACAGTTCTGCAACACCGGTTCTGGAGAAAACTCGTCGAACTCACTCGGCCAGAGCTGTCGGCTGGATGAGATTGTCCTTGATGAACGGGATGAGGATCCTCCTGGTTTCGCGATCGAGTTGTTTCATGACATCGACCAGTTTTTTCAGCATCGCGTTCACGAAGGTGACGACCGAATATGTGGAAGTCAAACAATATTCCGACAGATCTTTCGGCACAAACTGGAAGAGACAGAAGTGTCTCACGAAGTCGATGAACTGATTCGACGACGTAGGCTCGAGCTGAGAGATGAGGCGCTGGAAATCTAACCGAGTCACCACCTGAAATTTTCGGGAGAGCTCAGTCGGAGATCGTTGGCGGACGTTCGGATGGTCAGTTAACAACGATCAATGGCGAATAACCGATACGCAGACTTGCGTAACATACTTTTGCTAGTGTGTTATAGAAGTAATGGTGCGTCTTGGAGAGCTTCGGTGAGCTGAAGTTGAAATAGCGGTCGACGATGATGTATTTGATCTGGTCCGGCAGGGCCACCAGGAGGTCTGCCATGAACGCAGCTCCCTCTGGCTCCGAGAAAATTTGCGAACAGCTCGCCACGACCTGGGTGACCATGAAATTACAGTTCCGCTCCCCCAAACCCAATGTGGGATCTTTGAAGACGATACCCTGAGAAAGAATGCCTCGTTCAGCCTCTGTAACCCGGAAGAGGGGAAATGTCGCACAAAGGATGGAATCACGGAAGGACAGCTGACTGGTTCACCTGTTTTCTATCGAAGAGGATGGCCGACATGAAATCCGCAGCACAGGAGCGGACGCTCTCCTGCTCAGCCGGCGTTGCGATGACGAGCTCGTTACCTTTCATCAGAGCTGTCAAATCTTTTTCCTTGCCTTTCTTCTGGTACAGAAACCTGGCAGCGAGGTCCGAGAGTAGGTTATGAATCTGAGGGAGTCCGGCTCAAACCTTCGAGAGGGAGGCGTAACGCCCCATATAAAGCAGTGATCCATCCGCCTGAATCGGGGTAAAGTACTCACACTCTGCTCCATTCTTTCCCCCGCCACTCCAGTTGGCCTTTCCAGATCAGCAGAGCCATGACCGGAGTCAACGTCATCTTGTTCAGCACGTTGATTTTCTGATTTTTACTCAAAGACGAGTTCTCCACGACCTTCTCCTTGATGGTTTGCAGGAAGCCGACGACATCGGCTGGTTTGTCGTGGACGAGCCCGGCGAAAGCCCACGGGAATATTGAACGATTTTCGACGAGTCTCCACAGCGTGTTTCTTCTCGACACGACGAGCAATGCGATCAGCAAGTATTGTGCGCAGGTACGGATCTGATTGTTAAGGAGGGATAAATGGAGACATCGAACGCACAGGCTGCTCTCGGGAAGCCTCGACGGTAAAATCTTCGACTCACCGATACAGTTTCAGTGATCCTGACGCGAGTGAAGCAGCTGTTGAAGAAAGACAGATCCAGGGATTGCATGAACACGTCCGCAACCTCAGGCCCGATGAGAACCATCGATGTCAGAAGCTTCAGAACGGGTTTGATGACGACAGGATCGCTCTGCAAGAAAGCGATCATGGGTGTCGGCGTTTCTCACAAACTCCGGTTCCAACAAGGGAACGTGGAGCGGCCAAGAGCTTCCTTGGATTGACCGCATTCCCTACTGAGTTTCCGAAGCACCGGGGAAACCCACCTGTGATCCCAGCATGTGTGCGAGAACAGGGCCTTGTTGAGATATGATCCGCTGGGCATGGATCAATACTTTTGCCCTGAGTGAGGCAACACCGTCATCATCTTGGAATCTCACGAATATGTGATCTAGCGCGAAAAGAACTTGGAGGAGCGCCTCCTGATCCTCATTGAAAACCTCCACGTAGAACATGAGTGATTCCAGATCACAGTCTATCATCTGGAGGAACTCTCGGACGATATCCATGGTCGACCGCGTGGTTTGGAAAGCCTGGGCCGACTCCGAGAACCAGGCCAGCTCTGGAATCACAAGAATATTTCGGAACGTCGTTTCGATAACTCTCTATGAAGATTTGAGGGTGGGAACAACGAGCAGCTTCCACAGTCTCGAGAGAAAAGCGAACGACGAGGACAGATCTGAGAGAAGAATGTGAATTGGGACTCCAGGAGCTATAAGGAGAACGTTTCCTCGCTTACCGTTGAGCACGTCGACATCACGAGTCTTGACTTTCGTGACGAAACTTCCTAAATCGAAGTATCCCGGCTTCTTTGCTCTGTCGCCCTTCTCTGTCTTGCTTGATTTCCTCTTCCGCGACACCGCATGCTTCGAAGCAGCGTCCTTCAACGCCATCGTCGTGAAATTTTCAAAAAAACTCCGGATCGTAGAACGTTCTGTTTTGGTTTTTGTCTTTCACACGTGCGACGAGCTTCCCTCTCTACACCGCACGGTGCGGTAGCGGCTAGAGCCGCGCGCGTTCGGCTGTTATGGCGGTCTAGCAGACACATTCCGCTCACGAAGACGCCGCTGCCAGCGCACCAGAGTTTTCTCGCACTGAGGAAAATCCGATTCGGCAGATACTGTGACGTGGAAAAGATCCGGATTCGGGATGATTCGTCAATGGTTCAGGCTCCGCCTAGATATTCCCAATTCACGGATCTCTTCCCCTTCAGTCTGAGCTAGAACGACTCCAGACTGCAGGAGATATCTCCACATGAGCAAGGGACAGGATCCGACCCCGGAATTATAGTCAGCCTTTGCACAATCATAACTTGGATCCGATTATTAATCATGTCTATATTTCATGGCCATGATCATGATCACGTTCAATCCTACTACTCACACGGCTTACCGTCAACGTCCTACAGAGCTCGTTGACTTCAGGACGTCGCTTCGTCCTCCCAGTCGTCTTCTATGATCGAGCTGGTGTCGTGAAGCATCACCGAGGGTTCGGTTCGCCGTAGTCGGAAAGGCAACCAGCTGCTCGTCCGATAAGCCAGTTGGAGCTCCCACGGCATCCCCGAGAGCCGCTGTGGCGAGCCTGTACGTTGACGCATTGAGCTTTTGGCTGATGGGTGAGACCTCTTCGTAACCTTCAGTGCACTTCGGTGACGTCGAGAAAGGCTTCGATTGTCTCAATAATGTCACCGGTTCCCAGTTCGTCCGGTTCCGCCTTTGAACGTTCGCGGATATCCCATCCTGGAAACCGCACTGCCGCGATCGGGGGACATGCGCCGAAATTCCTTTCTAGTCGCGCCGTGTAATCAGTCGCTTTCTGGTTTTCAAAGTTATTGGTCGGTCTTAGCAACTCGGGCAATGTTAGCCGGACGGAGTATTGGGTACCGCTCGCCGAACTCATCATTCGGACAGCGCTCGATGATGGGAAGACTTTCTTGCCCGAAGTGTACGGGCGGGGTAGTCCTCCCGTCCGTAAACTCCGTGGAGAGCACTGAACATCGTATACCACGGATTCAAAGATTCATCCAGCTGTGCTGCTTCTGTAGGAGACTGTGCAAATTTCTTCGCATCAATCCGACTGCTGGAATCGATGTTGCGAAGGACAGCTTCGAATCTTCTCTAAAGGGATCCACGACTCGGAACCATTGCGATCTCTACCAGAAAGCGTCGAGAGGGGTTCGCTGCTAGCTTTGCGAGATCAATGTCACATCAAAGTTCCCCTCTGGATCCCCACTGAGTTCTCCCCTTCCTTCTAGACCTCATCGCGTATTGTTCTTCTGTTACAACTCTCCACTGTTCCTCTCCGGTTATTCTTTTCTCTGGAACCTCGTTTGCGAAGTTGTCCAGGAATATGGTGAGAGCTTCTTCCGCGGTAAACTAGACAAGTTCGTTGGAGCAGTCGCAGATCGAGTTGACCGAGAACTTTTTGATCTCCCCCCGTTCGTTCGGTCGGTCTGGGACTGCCAACAAAAGTTGCCTCTGGTCTTCCATGTTCACGTCTGAGCGGCTCGAGAACGTGAATGTCGTCGAGAGGTTCGATGTACCACTTATTGTCCGAATGCGCCTGGAATGACTTCGGGAATTCGTGGTGCCCGTTACCCGAGTTCCCGACTCTCTCCAAGATCGGACCTTCCCGGCTTCTCAAGAAAAAGTCGCTCCCGAGGCTAAACATCAAGCCTCGGCGATCCTTGGAGCTTGCTACTCTCCCAATGTTTCTCCTGTCGAACTTGGGACTTCGTAGGTCCAGGTAGTGGAGGCTCGCAATAGTACACGATCGGCACAGCGCGTGTGCCAAGTCCACGCTCATTAAACTGACCAACGTGCTCCAAGTTTGTGTCAGTGAGTGCCATGCAGCGCGTGATACCTGACGATGTCAGCTCAGAATTGTTCTTGACAATTTCCGCCAAATGCGAATTTTCGAATCGCCCCGCGTCCTCGAGAAACGAATGCTGTAGTGCGGTGGATCGGGTGAGCGAGTGAGAAAACCCGATATTATCCCAAGATTTCAATGAGGTATGATCATTTACTCCGATTGTTCTCCACGTGCTCACGCTTCAATGAAACTCACTTCCATGGTTCATCTCATTCCTTCTCTCTGTGGCGCTAGTGTTCTTTCGGTGGCTTCGTCTGACTGTGATTCACGATCAGGCTTATCAATTATGGCCATTCGGAATTCGTCGAGCGTGGAGCCTCGTCGTTGCGACCGACGTAACAATTGTGTTGCGCTACGTACAAATAGAGAACTAGTTGCCTCCATCGATTACGCTCGCGATTATGTTTTAGTCCCTCCTGGCGCACACGAATGTCGAACGCGAGCACGTAGCGGGTAATTCTCGCATGCGACTAGTTCAACAAACTTCTCTTCACTCCCAGAGACTTCACGAGTCATGAAGACTCATGAGCGAAGACACACCGGCGAGGAACCGTTTACCTGCGATGTATGCGGCAACCCCTTTGTCGAGTTAGCCAGTCTGACGGAGTCACACCGGTGAGAGACCGAATTCCTAAGGCCTCCGTGAGAGGAAAAAATATCCAATGCAGTGCGTCGCTCAGAGGCAAATATCAATTTACAGTTCACACATGAGCAAGTCAGCCGCAACTCTCATGCGGTGGGATATATTATTGGGAACAATCGCGGTGTGTCCAATATACAACGACAATCGTACGAGTTACAAAGAGGAATACCCTGATTAAGATCATATGGATCTTTTGAAACGAGTACGTTGAAACGTATGTTGGATGCAGTCAGAATGACCACACAAGAAGCAGCTTGGTATTTATTTCGTCAACCGATGAGTGTGAACAGCCGGGAAAACGTTCTTATTCCGACCGATGTTCCGAACAAACGCATGACGTGCGACAATCGAATGGGTGAAGAGAATATTCCAAGTGTCTCAACTAGCGTTCCAACTCGGAATATGAATCACAATCGTCGAGTCTATTGAATTTCAAGCCAGTTCTACACTCGCTCCAGATCTCATTGGTGAGGATGACGGTGACACATGTGCATGTAGGATACTACTACGGGGCCCATTGACTGTCCTTCCGACAGCTTATAGAAATCCAGGAACCTCGTTCGAGCTCAGTGAAAAGTTTATCGTGAAATATGACTACGTTCGTGCCCCTGGTATAGAACCACGCAAAGCTCCGGTGATCCTTCACTGCGATTTCAATTGGAATCTGAAGGACCGCCTCAAAAGATAAAAGATGTTCGAATTTGCGTAGAATCATTTCGATCTTGAACTATTACCCGATTCCGAGATATCGACAACCCGTAGCCAAAGATATATCGATATTTCATCCACGAGAGACATCCAAAATTCCTCTTTTGTTACTCTTATATGTTATTTGAGTCGTCACAAACCTGTATTCACTTTTCTATGTTAGGTCCAACCGATCATCCCATCCTCACCTCTGAATTTCCTGACCCGACGTCCACGTGCCGCAATGGTCACTCTTACAGAAGCGTAGGCACTCGATGTCGAAGCCTGCCGACGGATGGATCACGTTAACGAGAAACGGCTGTCAGAGCTGAGGACTCTTCTCACAGAAGAGCATGACATCATCGCCACCTGCCATGTTCGAATGGTCCGGTTTGAGGAACAGGAGTTTAATCTTGAATGTGAAGTTTGTCAGGAAGGCTTCTTCCCCAACGAAATAACCATCCAGGTCAACGAGCTTCGAGGGAAGCTTGTGCGACCAATACGAAGGTCCTCAATAAGTACGCTCTGTCCATTCCTCAAGTAAAGATGCAGGAGTCACTCCGCAGCCATATAAAGTGGTATAGAACTGACTGGTATGAGTCGTATGGGCGCAGCGAAGAAAAAAGTCTTCTACAGGAAGACAAAGTGAGTCCGCAATACCTTGAGCCTTGACCACCCTTGGAGCACGGTAAAATCGATCACCAGAGAGACCTTGTGTACTCTCTGTGATCTATTCTCATGAGCTCCGGAAGGATCTCTGACTAATTGTGGGAGCGTGTTCCAAGTCGATCGTCCGGAGTGGGCTGCGAAAAACTCCTGTCCCGATGTCCACGGCGAGCTGCGCGGCGTTGAAGATGAATGAGCATTCTTGGCAAGTTGGGCGAGACCGATATCAGCAAGATTTTTCCCACATACAAAACTAACGAATATCTGGCTCGGGACTATACAGGAAAAAACACATCATATCGTGCAAGATCCAAACACTGCGGAATTCTGTGATTGCGAACCTTGCTGCAGACCGTTTTCAATCGAAACTTCGGCGCTGAGGCATTTTACCGAGGACACGTTTGCCAGGATTCTGCCACCAACTCTTCTCGACACCTTTCTCGCGGCCAGATGTGTCTGCGGTCACTCCTCTCGCGGCAGACTTCCGTGGCCACGAGTTTTCGCGACGAAGTTTGCGAGGAACTTCAGGTTCTGTTTCAGAAAACGAGAATTTCATTCAGTCCGCGGCATCAGGTCCCTCGCGAATATCCGCGGGTCATTATTGTGAGCCTTCGTGAACTCGTTTTCCCCCGGAATGCTCCTGTGGCGTCGATGGACCGGACTGCGACGAATAGTCCGCCGTTTTCCCGTAGACCGCGGACGGCCCCCTCCGCTCAAGAGCTTGAGAAATCCCAAATAGTATTAGGCTCAACTCGTTACAACTAGTGATACGAGAGTTCCTCTACACGAAAGGTTTCCTATGGGCGGGGTTTTGCTTGCGCGACGTCCTTCCTACGGACGGTTCGTCAAACGCAGGGTCTTCTTTTTCGCCTGAAGTTTCCTTCTTTATTCGTTACCGAATGACCCTCGCAAAAGTCCTCGACATTCGATGCATTTATCTTGAACCGCTGCGAATTGAGCGAGCGAGAACTTATCGTTACGTTGACGAAAGCGCCGCAATGGAAAACAGCATGTTCAACGGTATATGCTACATTTCTTCGCGATCAAATTTTGAGATTCATCGCGAAAGAACCCTCCTCGGGAGGGAGGAGGATTCCGAACTTCCCATCCCTTATCAAGACGTTTCCAACTTGGTCCCAATAAATCATTCCCCGAAAGTACTCCCTTCTTTGCTTGCTGGTGACATTCTTCCAACTATTTTCTCGACCGTAGTCGTATATCGGGGAACCATTCAGTTAGATTTCGGGCAGGAGCTGAGTGCTTCTTCTTACGAACCTCCTCATCAATCAATCAATAATATCCATAGACAGGAGGACGGCTTTGTATGACCATGCAGGCGGCGCGCAACTACAGCCCACAACACGAAATTATCGACAGTCAAGTTTTCTAGACTATTCCTGATGACAAAGAGAGATGATGTTGATGCTGCCATGGAATACTCCCAGCATCACCACGATTGTGGCGATAGAATATTTCTTCGATTCGAGGAAGACGACGCGTAAGATTCCAGAAAATCGATTTCGAGCCGTAACATGAAATTATCGACAGGCTGATTTATTCCACGATTTCGGAATTCTCGAAAGTTAATACTTCGTCGAACCCCCTTTCGCCTTGATGACCTCAAAAATGCGCCTTGGGAGAGAATCATAGAGTGGTTTTATGTCTCGTTCCCCAATTCTGGCCCAAGAAGAAAGAATCGCATGTTTCAGTTCTTCTCTTGAGTTGTACTGCTTCCCATTGGGATAGACGAGCCGAGCTAACGTTCCCCAGAGGTTCTCAATAATGTTCAGGTCGGGGCTCTTCGGAGGCCAGTCAAGAAAACGTACTCCGCTCTCCCGGAACCAATCTTTGATTATCGCCGCCGTGTGCACGGAGGCGCAATCTTGCTGGAAGATGAAATCCGTTCCAACTTTCTCCAAAGCTTGAGGTCGCAGGTGGTTCTCGAGTAGCAGCTTATAGTCCACGGAACGCATTATTGTCTCCACGAAGATGATTTGGAACGTCCCGCGGCGACTGACCGCTCCCCAGATCATAACTGAACCGCCCCCGGACTGTCTTTTGGAATAGAATCGAGGCTCTCTCCGAAGATCGTGATAGTAGTTATGGAATCCATCCGGGCCGTCCAGATTGAACTTTTTCTCATCGCTGAAGACAACTTTATCCCATTCCGAAGTCCAACTCATCCATTCCTGGGCGCGATCGAGCCTAGTGTCTCGGTGCTTTTTCGTCAGCGGGGGCTTCCCGCACATTTTCTTGAATTTCAGATGATACGCACTTCTCAAAACGCGCCAGACGGTCTGTTTATGCACTGGGAGGTTGTTTGAGTCTCTGATTTGAGCGCAAGAGACACTCTTGTTGCTCGCATCCTGAATTATCTTCCGTTTCTGACGATCTGAGAGCTTTGTGCTTCGTTTCTTGTACGATCTGATGCCATACTCCGCCCCTAATCTCAAATATCGCAGCACTACGTCCGCTGTTCTGCCGATCTCTCGTCCGATAGCTCTTGCTGCGAGCCCAGAGCCGTGTAATTGATCGATGCGAATCCTTTCTTGAGGAGTCAGAGTCGGTTTTCGTCCCATATTGAGGGAATGAATTCTTTCTCACAAATCTTGACGAGCCGGAGTTCTGAGTCGACAAATCGTACTTGTGTGTCCTTCGTTAGCACTAACTTGACGTTCGTCGGTATCAGCCTCACGAGAAAATGCTGAAACTCCAACCCAATGCGCGATTTCAACGCTGTCGATAATTTCGTGTTACAGCTGGATATCAAAAATGTTCGGTCCTGAGCCTAAACTTCGTTCTTCTCAGTCGGTTGATATAATCTCAAAGTCTGTCGCACCTAGTGGAATTCTCATGGCAACACTGACTTCGTTATCCAGCGGGTGCGGAAATCATCCACATAGAATGCGTGTCGATAAATTCGTGTTGCGGACTGTAACGTGAAGTATTGCTGTGAAGTCGAGCTCCCTGGAGCTCCTCGAAACTGGTAGGCGTATCAGTCGAATCAAGATTGTCGCGTGGAAAGTAATGGACATCGAGGATTTACAGCTTTTTGTGAAATGCAGACGTCGACGACCGCGGAGGGAGACCGAGACAATCCTTGAGAGCATCATTCTGAGTTGTTCTGATGGCGGACCGATGACCTGCTCACTCTCATTGCAAGATAAATATCGCAGACATACCTCGACTTGAATGCTCGGTCCTCTGAATGAAAGCTCGAGATTTCCGTTAGGCCGCAGCTCGCTCTGGGTACAATACGGTCTGATATTTCGCAGCAAGCGAAGCTTGCCCGGAATGGGGGTATTTGCTAACAATACTTCTGACACACATCCTCCACATAACATAAGCAAATAGGAGAGCGGGTACGTGAGAATGGGAACTGGTTCCCTGAGAATCCAGGGCAGTCTGCTGTTGGCTTTCAACGAGATGTCTTCGTTGATAGGGTGAGTGCCTCTTGCCGTTCAAATTCTCCGTCTAGCGTTGATTTCGCCGAGTCCATTGCCTGAGCTTTCCGCTAGTGATGACCGGTGGAACAATTCGCCATTGTTAGACCCAATCAGAACAAAATCGAAACGGTCAACCAGACATAAGAGCACAAAAGCTTTTATTCGCAACAATTATCAAAGCGATTTTATATTGACATCGTCACCATCGGCATCTTCGGTTCTTGACCTCCATCATGATTTCAAACGAAAATCGTCTTGACAATTCCCTCTTCATTCATCTCTTCCTTCGGGTTACACGCCAACTGTAGGTTCCGTTCGTTGTTCTGGGTCAGCTCGAATCGAGACGCGAGCTGATCGTCTTTGTGAAGGTTTTGGTTCATTCCTCTTCTTCCTCGGCTCCTTCTTTCTTGGCTCCGAGAGCCCATTCGGGTTTGTCGGTCTGAGTGCATGAAAACTTGGCGTTAGTATCATGGTCGTCGGTCCCTTTCTCCACAAAACGTCATACAAGAGTTTCCGGTTCGAACCTGTTCTTTTCCCTCGTCCAACTTGAAGTCTTTCTTGACAGACTTGAGATTCGATCGGAAGTCGACTTCGGTTTTTACGTTCTTGATCTTCATCTTGTCGAACCTGCCACGGAGAAAATTGCATGAGCTACCGAATACGATCACCCTTGAGCGAATCATCGAAACTGGCCAGCTAGCCCGGATGCCCCAATACTTCTTAACTAGTTTTTCTCCCTGTTTTTTTCTCTCGAGTATTTCCCTTTCAGTGTGGGCGGATAAGATCAGATCGAGGGGACTCACTTTGAAACCTTCTTGAGCGAAGGCTTGACGAACTTTCCTCGCAAGTCGTTGACTTGAATAGTTAACTCGTTGATCTGCAAGCACACACAGGAAGCAGGTTAGATGACGGAAGCAATCTGATGATGGATCATGAAATTTCTCTCCGGATTGCGCTCGGCGGGAAACATCGCAGAATAACTCATGTTTTGCCATAGAGGATGACACTTCGGTCGGGGAAGTTGGGGACTCACGAGGAAATCCTTCTGGCGGACTTCGTACTCGAGGTCGTATTTCTTGTTTTCGAGATCCATGATTCTTGCGTGGTATTCCTTCATGATTTGTTGGAGAGAGGCTGCGACATCAAGTTTGCTGTGAGCTCCACTTTCGTCGAGATGAAGTCGGTAGAATTCCCTAACCGTCTTCTTGGAGCTCAAATGAGATTTGCCCATCAACAGAAAACTCACCTTCGTTCGCTCCTTCGAGGCTTCTGGGTTGGCCGCACCTTTCGGAGATTATTTTCTTCCTCGCTTCAGCTTTGCGTTCCTGTTCCTTCTTGAGCTCATCGGCGGCCTTTTTACGGAGCAAAGCCTGTGGGGAGAGAGAGAGAGAGTCGACTTCACCAGAACGTTTCGGTTCCTGGGACACTCGGCGGTATTTCCGAAAATGTAGCGAGCATTCTGAGGAAATCGTAATCAAGCAACGTTACCCTGAGTTTTTTCTTCCTCTCGGGGGTCATGAATCCTTTTTTCTCCCCGCCGCCCTTCTTGGCTTTCGAAGCTTCTTCCAACCGCTTTCGAACCTCGGCCTTCTTCCGCTCCTTCTCCTCCATTTTCCTCTTCTCCTCCTAAATGAACGCACTGTGTCAATAGATAACTTATCGTCCCGAGCCGAACAATCCGTAAACCAATTTTCTGTTTTTCTGCACACGAATGCGGAGTCATCACTCACTTCTGAAATGTCTGGCATGTCGATTCAAATGGGGAGGGCTGGAAAATGGTAGAAATGTGAGGATTAGAATTGAAACGATTTCATCCTCGAGCCCAAGACTCCACGAGGGGGCCACGCCTGTACCTACAGAGGGGTCTCCTGAACCTAAATTGTTGAGGTCAGGAGCTCGGATCGCGAACAAGAAGTTCCTCAGAGCGGTCTTGAAGACGATTCTCTCTCAGATTAGTAGATGGTGGCGGTTTCCCCGTTGAGCCCGTCAGCAGAGCGTAGTCTCGCCCACACCGCGATGGCAGTCAACCGAAAATAGACCTGGTTTCATAGTGGCACCACAACTGGCCGCGGCAACAGCCGCCGATATGGTGCTGTGGTGTTCTACAGGCGAACGAGCGATGGCTGTGCTTCACTCAAAGTGTCAGAAAGATCTCTGAACCGTTTGACAAACACACGAGCTCAACATGAGGCCAGAAACGGCTCTCAACAAGAAGTGAAAAAACTCCTCATATCTCGCATCTCCCAGCTTTCCCGATTGCATCGCTCCACTTGAGCGATCGGATCCACCTGACGGCGCCAATTCACAGACGCTCCCCCTCTTCTCTGGGTTGCAATACTGGTTCCCAATCCCCATGACCGTATCTCTCGGAATTTCCACCTGATAGGATCTGCGGCTGCTATCCATAGGGGCGTATTGATTCGTGAATCAAGGAGGAGCGGAGCATCGAATGCATTTGAAGTCCGTCCATCACATTCGCGTTCCACAGTCCACCGCTATTTGCGGTGGAGCTATCCGCGCTGCTTCTTCAACACCACTTCCTCGTTAGGGTTCTTTGGTCCCCACTTGGGCCGTTGCGCACGCGACTCGTTGCATTCAGCCGACCTCCGGCCGACTGAAGTCTTCCGCCGTCTCTGGGGTCTTTCTCGTTGGTGTTGCTCCAGCTTCAAAAACACGGCGTTGGATCGCTTCATCGAGCTTGTGAGGTAAGCTCAGGTGATGGTCAGATCGATGTCGGAACCACGTCCTTGGAACCAGAAAACTATGAACAGCTCGGTCCCGCAATCACTTCCTAAGATCGATTAAGGAATTATCTCCTGCGACCCCGAGAAGTATGGCCAGACCAGTAACGTTACAGCGTTTGGTGAAAAATACTAGTATGCATGTAAATATGCAAAGGAAGTCGGAAGTATCCCTCTCCCGAAGAGCATCTTGGGCGCAGAATCGGTGCCAGGGCTGGGTCTGGATTGACGCACGGAGCGAGAGAGAACTCTCGAAGATCTGCTACGCTGCCAGCGACGTCTTCGAGAAACCACTGACATACTCAACAACCTCAGGGATTACGCAAGGGCGAAAGGGCTCGACTTGAAGAATTATTATTTCATTCATTTCATCCATGAGGATCAGATCAACCGAAGTGAAGCTCCAACGCATTCATCAGCGTGATCCAAGCAGTTGGGCCATTGTAACGCGAATGACTATCCAACACACTTCGCATCCGCGATCAAAAATCCGGGGTGGCGCATTCGGCCCTCTCGCTCCGGGTTCCGGTGACTTCGAAAATGCTGCGTCTGCGCGGACGCTCTCCACGCCGCTGGCTGATCTGATTTTGAAGTCATGTCCGGCCTCGGGACCACTCCGTCGAGACGCGGATCCGAAACGCAACTCGCTGACCCGAACGTTGCCACAAGAGGTGCCGAGGATCAGACTCTACGATGGCGTCCGCACCATTTGAGGATGCCGATCAGCTCGAGCTGGACGCCGAGGCAAATCTCAGGTTTCGTGCCTTAACGGTTGAGGAACAGGCAGAGTTTACGGCATTGATCAAGGTGCGTCGAAACGTCAGGACCAGATCAACGAAGAAAGCTGGGCACCTCGAGGCAAAGATGAAATTCCAGAAGAACAGATTGACGCGGAATGGCGGAAAGTCGACGACATTTTCTCGGAGTTGAGACCGCTCAACTCTCAGATGCGCCATCGGTCAATTCGATGAAGCAATGGAGCGGACCGCACCGTGAGCATTTTGAAGAAGGAGGAGACGGCGACTATCATTCCGCGAAAACGTGCAGAGCTAAGAATGTAAAGAGCGACAGGAGCAATAGAGGGCCATACGCGGAGATGAGCAGCTCTCAATAGGGAGCGGTTGCGAGTCAACGGACAGAGGTCCTCCCAACTCAAGCCGAAACAAAGCGACCGAACGCGACATCGAGGGAGTATTGAATGCTTCCACATGAGATTGGCGTGGGCGAATGGCGCTACTGGTAGAGGAATATTCAGATTCTCCTTGCATTCTGGCACAGAGCGATCGTACATTTTGGAATACGTCGTCAGAAAGCTCAGGTTGGAACCCGCGTCCCGGGAGAGCCTGGCTATGAGAACTCCGGCGGCAATGTTTCGCAATTCAGAAAGCACTACGTGCATGAAGTGGGACTTCAGAGCAGACTCGATTACAAAATGGCGGCGAGTATCAAAGCGACCGGCGTAACAGACATCGTGAGATCCCAGTTTCTCCCGATTCGTGGAATCTGTACCCCTTGCAGATCACATGGGGAATTTCAGCAGAAGAGAGATAACATGAACTCTCGGACATTACGGCGGCCCGCTCATTACTTCGAATGTTCCACACCGGTCTGTCTGTTAGGGATCGCTGGTCCATTGGAAGATTCCCGTTACTTTCTTCAGATGTCTGACATCTGCCTGATTATTATCACTCCACTTTATATGAACAGATTTTCCCATCTCCCGCGTTATAATCGTGTGATTGGCTACTAGGCGCCAAGTACCCTGGAAAATGACTCTCTGCTCGGCATGATCGGAGTTCACGATAATCTTTCTATATCAGGCAATCGCCGGCGCCCGGAGCCGGCAGAAAAATATCGGTATGGTGTGTGAATTCGTCGCCCAAGAGAGAACAGCACACACGAACATTTCGGATTAAGAGCGCGCGTTCGCTCCGAAGAAGCTGTTTCCAGTTTTCTTCTCGCCTATTGACTTCGGGTTGATCCCACACGAGACTTTGAACACCCGCGGAAAGAAACTCCCCACTCCTCTCCGGGGTGTCTGACAGCGAATCAGAGCAACAGAGCTTGCCTGATTGAAATTCGAGGAGAGTTCATCCGCTTTCCTGCCTCACTGTGATGAGCCCGTTTATCAGAGAACGCCCGTTTATTTCTTCAGATTTCCGATCCCCGCCTGATTATCAGGGGCCGCCCGTCTATTGGAGAATTTACTGTAGATGTTCTCATGCCAGGTCTGCAACTATGAAACCGGCTTTTTTTTTCGGAAAAAGCAATTATTTGAAAAAAAAAATCCGGTTTCATAGTTGCAGACCTGGTAGGTTGGGATGTCATACCAAGAATCAAGTGCGGGCTATAACGCGTGTCGGATGACCGCATGGTAGTAAACGAGACCATCTTCGGATGGGTAGTCGGGGGTACGGACGAATCGCGTGATAGCAGGGAGCGCCCACAGCTTTCGTGACAGCCAACCTCCATCAGCCCGGCACATGATTTTGAAGTTCGCAGTTATCCAGTATGATTACTTTCGCAGAGCGTCGATTGCGCCAATCGAAGCGGAAGTCAATGCGCTCCAGTCTGAGCCCGGTGTCGGAAGAGGAGCTCAGAATGATTCCATTCCAGAGCCAACACGCGATGCTGAAATCAAGTCCAACCCACGAATGTTGTGGTCCAATGAGCTTTACGGCATCGAGGAGCCAGACGTCGAATCCTATGAGGATGTCGAGGCCGAATCACATAAACTTTCAGAGAACAGTTCGAAGCAGTTGGAAAATGGTCGACTTATGGACAGTCTGCCGTTCAAAGAAAACTTGCGAACGCTTGGCGATAACGAAAATGTCGTATTTAAACGTGTTCTGCTTGGAGCAACAAAGAATAAGGGCTTGCTCAAGGCGGTCGACGAGGGGTTGAGTAAATATATCATACGGGGGAACGCCGAGTCGGTGATGCCGTAAAACCAGAGGAGTTAGTTATTCATACCCCGATTCTTCCGGTTGTCGGGCAAAGATTTGGACGAAAAGCCTCCAAGATCAGGGCTGTCAAGGATGCCGGAGCGAGTAAGAAAGATGAGGTGGCTTTGAACGACGGTTTGCACGACGGCCCGGAATTCGTGCCGGATATTTGTAACGTTCTCCTCAGATTAAGATGAGACGACATCGCCGTAGTTTCGGGTGGAGAGGAAGGATTCTGGTGATACAGGATTCATCCGGATTCCGGACCATATAACGTTTCCTAGATTCTCTCGGCTGTTGGGCATCAGCACGAATACGCAGGCTCCGATGAAAGAGCACAAAGCTAGAATCTGGCTAATCAGCTTCTCAATTCATTCACTGCGAGCGGATGAAGTGCCACATCAGGTAGGTAGCTGGAGAACATCCAGGAACGAACTTCTCCCGGAAGACTTAAGACTAGGAGTCGAAGAACCGGTTCCTGATACCCGGGTATCCGCGACCCCCACTCAGAACAACACTTCTACATTGATGACCGTTTCCACAGCAACGTCGGATAACGAAGGTTTGGAGGGTTCCGGATCCATGTTCAAGGCCTTCAGGGTAGTGAGCTTTGAGCTTAGGGAGTGAGCAACTATTCCATCAAGAGGACCTGGCGCGAGCGTTCACGCTACCGATCTAACCTATCTTCTTGTAGAGCAAATTGAGTTTCGGGGGAACCACTACGCTCCGAGTCGAAATCCGAAAGGAAACTGTCATCGAGGGGAACCGTTATCTGAGGGAGGATTTAGTGAAAGAAGCTCCTGATATTTGAGCAATTCCAAGGTAGTCTCGTTAAGACAGCGGAGCTCATTACATTCACTCTCACATGAACCAAAAGTCTCAGCTGAGATAGTAAAGCGAAAAAGCTCAGATAATGAATCTCCCAGATGGATCCCCCGTAGTCAACTCAAATGAGCATCCTGACGTGAGTGTCACTCCCTGATTGGTAATCAATGTAATCAAAGTCCAGAGAAATCACTCGGGAACATCCTCCAACTTTGTAGACCAGTAGCTCAGAAGAATAAGAGGTTCGTCACCTGGGGAATTCGAGGCTCCATCAGAGGCCAAAATATTCGCCTCCAGCTACGTCGGCTCCATGAAAAACCAGCATGTTGGAGCAGGATTGACTTGTCCGATTCGTCTCAGAATAGTGATCAGTGCAGTACTGGAGCGGAAGACCTCGGCTTGATCTCGCGAGAGATTCCCTAGTCGCGGGCTCGATCCTCGGCGTACGCGAATATCTCTGGCTGTTCAAATGATCTGTTTGAGCCCCCGTCCCAGAGGAGACGGCAGATGCATCAGGAAAATGTGGTTTCTAGTCAGAGTGAGGAGTGCCTGCAATTGTTCGCGATTCCTCCCGTGCTCTACAGAGGCGGGTCACCCCGGCCGGAAAGGGTCCGAGACGCTTAAACGTCTCCGGGTTTCACGGCGTCGAATCCCGAACCTCACGGGACGGCTAAGAACTCAAGCGACCAGGTGCTGTTGGGTTGCGATCGGTTGAACCGGCGTTGCCCGGTACCTCGAATTTTGGCGCCAAGTTGTCAACGCCAAATTATCCTAGACTGGTACAAACAGCAATCGGAACCCCCGAATCCGGCACTCCGTCCAAGCGGACGATTTTGGAAGGTACAGCTCAGATTTTCGATCCTCTCGAATTCATCCCGCCGCTCTTAATCAAACCGGAAATGCTCCCCGATCACTTTGAAAACTAAAATCGGACTGAGATACAGAATTAACGGGAAATAATTTCAGGGAATCCCGAGAAACAGCAGACACACCAAGAGCAGCGCAACGCTTCCGAATATAACGGAACATGAACGCAAACACGGAGGACGTCACGCAAGAGCTACACGTGTTCTGGGATTCGACCTCGCCCGCCCTCGGCTCCGTGGCATCGGTCCGAGCGATTTCCAAACATGGCGGCGCCGAATTGCGTTCCATCGCGTCAAAGGCGAGGTCAAATCGAGTTACTCGCTCCACAAATCAGGAACCGTCGGGGCGGTGGTGGTCGCCAAAATGGGTACGCAGTTCGAGAAGTACCTCATTCAACTTTCGGCACGGTTTCTCAGCAACGCTTCGGGTACAAGATGCGCCAGAGCGTGGCGAAGTATTCGTGGCCAAACGCATCAAAGAGATTCAGAGCCTGACGGCTCCGTCAGAGTGGGACTCATTGAGTCGAGGTGCGGACGTTACCTCGGGGGAATTAGGCTACATGTGGCTCCAACGACCACACTGGTCAGCAGAAACGGGTCGTTCGGCACGCTAGTTGGTTCGAAGAAGAGATCGGCGAGGAGCGGAAGATCGCATGCATGACGAAGTTAGACCTGCAGTTCAAGCCGATTACGGATGGCTCCCGATTGCCATCTTGGAGCATCATGGTCAACAGTGTGGCAAGGGTGCTTCGTTGGCCCCTCATTCATTGCTGCTCAGTCGAAGAGCTCGCTTCCAGAGTGCCAGTCACAACTCAGGAGTCGTTCAAGACGACCGGCATCGTCACCCGCACGATTTAGGAGTTTCACTTCGGAAGCGAGTTGGAATCGCATTGTAAGGATATCCGTTCATGGGTCCTCAGGATTTGAAAGGACGTCGCAAAAGGCTAGAGGGCAAACAAGAGTTGAGCTTTGAGGAAAAGTTTCCATCGGTATTACCGAAGTGGGCTAACGTCTTGCGGCTTCTCGTCAGGTACTATCACGAGAGGAATGGAACTGTCATGTAGGCGGTTACCTCGATAGTGCTCAGGAAGAAGTATTGTCCTACGTTCTCTCGACTAGGAGAGCGGTCAAAGTGTATAGGGTCGACCAGGCGGGACCGTTTCCATATCGGCTGCTGCAGGGAGATCTAAGCGAGAGGTATATTCCGCTGTTCGTGAGCGCCGCCACGCGGGCTCTGCACTTGCAACTCGTTCCGGACATGTGCTCGTACGAGTTCTCACTCGCGTTGCGCAGATTCCGAAGTAGATACAGCGAGAACCACAAGAATCATCTCGCTTAACAGGCAGCAGTTTGTGAGAGCAGCTGGTGGGAGCAGTAGGACCAGTGCGACAGAATACCATTCAGAAAGATTCTCGGTCAGAGAGCACGGTGTTTTCAAGTGTTGGAGACCGTTCCAGCGGAAATCCAGACTGTCTTGAATCAAAGACCGCTCACGTCAGTTTAAAATGATACAAGCGAAGTGAGCGGACTCCGCCCAGCAGATCTACTTTACGGGCGCAGAACTGAGCTGGGATTGCCGCAGGGAAGCTGCGGATCCAGTGATCTTTCCAGAGCGGTGCAAAATCCAACCGACAGTCCTGCGGGCTTTCCAGAAGCGGTTCCAGGACGAGTATCTAGGATAATCTGAGTCAGCGCGTCTCGGGGAGGGGAACGCTTGCTTGCTGCGAGATTCGCATCCGTCCCGAGCGCGTTGGCCTCTCTGTCGTGTCCTCAGTCTGTCCGGCGGGGGGAACGGATCTCAGGAAGCGGATCCAGTATGATCAAGCTAGCTTCGGCGCAAGCCCACCAGCGTCCGATCCAAATCCTGTTCCCATTGGAGGTTTGACCTCTGAACGAGAGCCTACCTGGACTACGATCATGTGGGGTCACACAGAGTAGCAAGAAGGAGAGGTTGAAATCCTCTCTGAGCTGGCACATCAAGAAATCATCCTGTGTCGGGTTCAAGGCCGCAGGATTGGGGAACAGAATTCGCAAACCCTTCTAATGCACCTCGTGAAACTTGGATCGACGGAAATGCGCAAGTTCAATTACCAACGTTCTACAAACCAACATCAATGTCAAGGCGCAGGAAAAGCAAACTCCAGTGTAGCTTAGGGCTTTGGCCGGGAGTGTGGCGCACTTCGAGGAATATTTGGTCCGTCAGCAATATTATTCCATACTAGGTAACCGATCGATGCACGAGCAGAGGTGATGAATAATGATTGAAGAATGAACAAGCTCTCTGGACAATGTCGCGCCGCATGCAGCTTTCTCGATCGGCCAACGCGCATGAACCGGCCACCGCGGTGGTGGAGGGCCACCAGTGGTAAGCAACAGTATTCCACGGCCCTTGGAAGGGAGCGCCTCGAGGACTTACAGTATCGGCAACCATGGCGTCCGGAGAGAAGTCCAGTTGCCAAGTTAGCATTCTCCTTCCTGTAGGAGTAAGTCTGATCGGTGGCCTCACGACCCCTTCAGACCACGAAAAGTATGGTCAGATTGACGCCGGACCAACTGATAAACAGATAAACCGACCGACGCAGCGGATTATATACAGTGAGGACCTTCGCGCGATCGAAGGTATCACCATCAATGAGCTTCGATCAGTTAAAATGTGTTCTTCACGAACTACCGGAGTCGCTCCGGTGGCTGCGTTCCGCGAACAAGTAGACGACGCTTCCCTTTCTGTCTTTCTCGCAATCACAGAATGGAATGACTGCAACCTGGTCCAACCGTTGGTTCTCTGGCGATCCCGATGCGCAGCACGTGGTTTGATTCCTCCGTACATTGAGCTCAAATGGCTCCGACTATTCAGAATGTTCCCATAGCTCTGTCGACACCAGATCTTTCAATAGCAAGGTTGCCAGCGTGTTCCGCGAGATCAGACATCGGTCTATCTCACAAAGAAAGCGCCCCACTCTACACGGTTCAGGCCCCAAGTGGGTTGGTCTGAATCAGCCGGAGCAAATTCCACTACACGGCTTCAAGTTGTTTGGCTCTTGTGTTTTACAGAAACTGTAGGTTCGGTCTGCGTGCAGATGAATTCTAGAACTGATTAGAACCTCTGACGGTTTTCTTCTCTGTTCATCGCGTCGATCGGCCGCGTTTTTAGCTCGGGCTTGTTTTCGTCCAGGATCTATATTTAGGAGGCATGAGGTTCAAACCCGGTTTACACATTTCTGCCGTGTGTCTTTAAAAATATACACCGCTCGAGTTCCCACAGACATATTCAACTGTCTAGCTAAGCGCGCAGTTCACAATACAGGACACCGCCGGTCCGACGGCTCGCAATGTTCCATTCTCGGACGCACCCGCATTGTCCCGTCCTGGCGAGGCCGTTCCAATCGACAGACAGTTTTTACATGAGTCGATCTGGACATCGCGGATGGATCGGTGTCTATTCTGCGAGGCGACATACGAGCAGCTACGAAACATATCATCCGCTCGGATCGGCTTCAGTTCGGTTATAAAATAACATCGATGATCACGTCGATTTGTCGGAAGCGGCAAAACATCTGGAGATGAGTTGATCTTGACATCCGCATCGACTTCGCAAAAGCAGCCCATAGGTCCTGTCATTCATTAAGAACAGCTTTGTGAACGGCTGACACACCGCGACGAGCGATCACGAGATCGCTTTGTGTGTGGGCACTTGAACGCTTCTAGATGCGTTCCCGAATAATTAGCCCGACACCTCGGAGAACCCTTCGTCTTCGGCGTCACTCGAGCTCTGGGAGCGAGCACAGTACCACGTATGGCGAGGACAACTCGACGAAAGCCTCAATCCCTTCGCTACAGAAGCCTCGATCATCACGAACAGATGGAAGTGCCCAAGCACTGAACTTCTCTCTACCCTCGGTTTTTCCAAAAGATTTCGTGCGGCGTGAATTTCTCTCAATCCCGCTCTCGAATGCAGCCATGGATGCAATCCGTTCTTTGGATCACGGGGTGGAGAATCTCTTCAAGAACCCGCCAACGTCGCTTCCGGTGTTCCCTCGAGATCGCTTTCTAGCGATCGCGGTAGGAAAAATTCATTTTCTCAACAGTATGAGGAAGCGAGTAATTTGAAACGACCCGAGAGGCCTGAGAGAGCTTTCAGAAATGCATCACCGCAAATGAGCTCTACGATTCCTGGCGGCGGTAGCGGTGACGGGCCCGCTGGCCACTCGCTGGGCTAGCGTTCTCTAGATGTGGTCGAGTTTGGTGCCATAGGGCCTTCTCATACGACGAGACTCACCCTCCCACCCACACTTGCTCGCCTGGTGTCTCCTTCTTCTTCTCCGGCCGACTTTGGTCGAGCGAGCTCTAGAGATATGAGATTTGAGTTCAAGGCTCAAACTGTGGTAGCAAACCGGTTTGACCACGCCTCCGATGTCGCTAAGATGCACTCACGCCTTCATTATAAACAACTACCTGGTTTGGTGATTTCGATTTGGCCCGTTTCGCGATTATCAGTCACATCTGAACTAGTTTACACTAGCCTCAATGCCAGAGCAGCCCGTCCACGGCCCATTCCTCGAGAACGTTCATGATAGATCGAATTTCGATAATTCGCGTGTTCCACGGCGATCAACCGAAATCATGGTCCAAGAGGACCCCCAGGGCGGCAAGCACCTTGTTCGCGTCACGGCGTCCTAGTCGTCAGAACGTCAACCACTGCGTCGCCAAACTCAGGAATCGAAGTCGCAACAACACTGTCCTTGAAATCTCGGCGGTCCCGATCGACGCTCGACGGTTCTCCTCGCGCAACGCACAATTCGACAACATCACAGCCCTGGGTCGCAGATTTCCGAATTCCCTCTAGCCCGAAAGGTATTCATCGCGAATTCAAGTATATCTGTTTCGGCCTGCTTTTTGAGTCTACCGTGACGAGAGGAGAGCATTTCCTGGAGATTCGGAAGATATTCATTTCGTTCATCAAAGCTACAGTTTCAAAAGTGCGAAACAGCAGCGAGCCTTTTCACTGAATTTCGCAGCGCCTCGGGCACGCGCTAGCTTTCCGAGCTCCCGCGCATGTCCACCAGTCCAGCTTGACACTCGCTTCCCAGGGAACCGAGCAGCGAGAATTCAGCTTGACACGACTGCTACGGTGACTCGAGAACCTGGGGCCAATCACAAGATCCAACTGACCTCGCGAATAGCTGAGAAGACACATCAGCAGACACTCTTCGAATCATAATTTGCCGATGCCTATACAGAAAACTCAAAACCTCAAACTTACTGCGGGCCCGTAGAGAGAGGTGAGATGCCGACCGGATTCGTCAGGAGGTGACGTACCTGTGTTCGTGCGAGCTCTCTAACGAGGATGTCTCCGTGAACTCGCTACCCGAATCTCGCCCGTTTGAAGAGAGGGTGTTCGCTTGTTGCCTGAACTGCTTGCTCTCCGGCTGGCGGCTTGGCGAGCCTACGGACCAAGTGGTGACTCATTCCGCCTGCGGTTTCTGCCAACCAACAGCGCCATATCTTCCCCGCGCGAGAAACAAACTTCAAAACGATGCTTGATTGGAGGTGGAAACACTCGCAGTTGCCCATGAGCAGGAACATGCGGCGCGCAAGGACAGCGTCCTCGACCGCGGGAAGCCGCGGCGATCGTCGCCGTCCCCTACAATGCTGTCCGGCGCCGCCGCCTGTTTTCCAGCTCTCCATGCAGTGTAAGAACTGGCTCCGTGCCAGGTTGAGGGCCGAGATTCGCATGGTGTATCCGGTTCCTGCGCTCTCGTCAGCCCGAGTTCCCCTTCGGCTCCTCCAACCAGGAGCATCGACGTTTAGGGTTACTCCTCACCATGAGGATTTCACCCTATCCCGGTAGGCCCCTGTTTCCCCTTCTCGGCTGTCGCCGCTGTTGTCGGGGTCTTGTCGGAGCAGTTGGTTGCCTCTTGAATCTCATTACCGCATCTCGTCCAGATCTCGCGTACACCGTCAGCAAGGCGGCGCGTACCATGGAGAGGCCGCATCGGGAAACCAATTGAATCAGGTGAAGCGAATCTTCCGTTCCAAGGAACGAGAGATCTCGTAATCTGCTAAACACAGGGGAGATATGAGCTGAAGCCTTCAGCCTGGAGATCTACAGCGACGCCGTTTCCGCCGGAGACAAGCGTTCGAGGAGGTCAACTTCTGAACTCGTATCCATTTCCGTCGGCGGCTTCGTATCTTTGTGCAGTCATCTCCAGAAACTCTCCGTCGTTTTGTCCACAGCTGTGGCCGAAATTGTTGCAGCAAGCGGAGCTCTAGAGGGCTCATCTGGCTGAGAGATTTACTTAGTGCGTTGAATGAATCTGTCGAAACTCCTTCGGTTCCGTACGTCGACAGAGCTGGCGCGGTAAAGCACTCGAGGAACCCCGAGTATCACAAGCGCTCTAAGCATGTCGAGGTCCGTTATTTTCTCGCTTTAGAGAAGCGTCTCGATGGAAACGCCAGGATCAAACATGTCGAAGGAGCTAATATACTAGCGGATGCAATGACGAAGCCACTCGGGTCGTTCACGTTCGAGAGGCTGCGTGCTGAGATCGGTGTGTTGTGATCTTCATTGCTAAGGCTCGTGTGTTGGACCCCCTCTTCGAGAGCGGCGCCAAAAACACGGTCGGTCAACCCGCCACCACAAAAAGAGCGGGGGCTGAAGCGGGAGCAACACGCCACGGGCAGAGGCGAAACATAGGAGGGTCGCTCGCGCCACTCCTGGAAGAGGGGGAATAACGCACAAGTACCCCCTTATCATAGAGTGCTCAAAAATCGGCACTACGCGGCAACACACGTGTATGTTGAGTTGAAAGAATGAAGAAGCTCCCATGCAAGAGTCCATGAGTGCCACACGTGTTTTCCGTCTCGTCAGATGAGTGCACAGTATATTGATTCACAGTGAGGACCGAGCGGCACAGTTCCACGTTTGCAATATAAACACCCTACGACTTGACGAGGGGCAAAGGAATTTAGCAAGCAGCATATGGGGCGGCGAGCTCAATCAATGATATTTGGACATGCGAACAATCGTATTAAGAATTTTATAGGAATAGATGGATAAAATTATGTAGATATGGATGGATTCAATAGTCTGGCTAAGGACAGAACAAAGTTTAATACCAGATCAAGCTTTCTTCAACCAGCGGAGAATACTGAATGTTCGCTCTTCGGGGTAAGTCGCCAGTGGTATGACCGCGAAATTGCCCTGGCGATTCGATTCCTGTCCGAGATAACAGTTTTTCACTGCTGCTGCTGACGATGGCTGGCGGAGTGGGGGAAAGAAGGAGGAGTGGGGGGAAAAAAAGGAGGAGAGCGGCGTGGTGCCTTCAGGGTTCTCCAAATACCCTCGAGTCCCGCGTGAGGTAGCTGATTGTCTGTCCCGAAAATCGCTGAAGCCCAAACACAGCATTGTGCGACATAATCATCCAAATCGAAATTACCGTGCCGCATCAAAGTTGCAACGCCGCCAGTGATGACTTCCGCATCGAATCCTTTCTATAGATGAAATCCGATGAATCGACCATCAGGATCAGCTCAACGAAAGTATCTCAGACAAACGCTCAGATGCATCGCTCCACTGTTCTCGCGTGTTTCAACGGCTGTAAGCGAATCACAAGAGGACCCCCCGGACCTCCTCTCGAAGTTCGCGTGGTGCTGAACTTGAGCAAGGCACATCTTCCATGGTCAACGCAGAAAAGGGGCAATATTCGGTTCTCTCCATTCTCGGAGTACGACGCAACCATTCGTCGGAATCAGCACTTGATCGGCCTGCGAAATGATTTTCGCTTCAGAATCGAGGTCTGCTGGATCCCCCGGATGAACCACTCCACTCACACCGACGGGGATCCCACCTTCTCCGCACTTTGTATCGATATCATTAAGCATTGGATAGTGCCAGAATCTGATTCGCGAACCCACGGGTCGGGTGGATTGCATCAGGTTATATTGAGGTCCCCGTTGATCCTGCGGCCCAGTGGACGCCGTGGCCCGGTTGGCGGGCCCTTGGGATTCGGTCGAGTCACAGCAGCCAGTCCTGCTATTGCTCTGTGCGAGGAACGGGGCACGAGAATCCCGAAATTGATGCGTCAGATTCTGAGTATGAACTGAACCGTCCTCTCAGGCGCGCACTGAGCTGACCGCCAGGGATCACTCATGTTCTCTCTCAAGGCAATGGCTGTGAACTCGTGTGAGTTAAATCTGATGCTACATTGGGAGAATTTTCAAAGAAAAGAACAACTCGACGAATTTCACTATCTCATGAGGCCTCTGTCATGAAATTCCAGAATCATGAGGCTTCAGCTCGTTACACCTCTTGCTGGTTACGCTACTGGGTGCGGCTCGTCTTGTTCACCAGATGAACCGTTGAGGTCTCGAAACGGCCGAAAATGCGTCTCGCAGGTCTTCAAGATAAGGTCGCTTGGGGCTTCCTCTCGGTTCTCGAATCTATCGCGTCACGGGAAGAATGCGCAGGTCCGAAGAACAGACGGTGTAGTGTGGTGGTCAGCACACTTGCAGCCAGTGCTCGTTGAAGTGGCTGCGTCGTTCGGGAGGCCTCTGGTTCGAATCCAAGCGAAGGCCCGGATTTGAGTTCGGCAGCAATAAGGTGGGGATGATGGCCAGCTCTGTTTCCCGAAAGCTTCTCAAGGCGCCCCGAGCCCCAGCCCCCGAAGTATCGTCTTAGCTGACGGTCGGGCCGGGGAAAGGTCGGGGGTCCGAGGGACACACGCCTTCGAGAAAGAAGGGGTCCGTGGAGCCTTACAATACTATAGCCTTCATTATTATGAGACGGCGGTGCTAGTGGCTGCGAGAACAGCGCGCAATATCTGAGTACAGCAACTTCCCATTGCTTTTTGATTGAAGATCTACGATTTGTTCACATCGTGTGGTTACATCGTATCAGGGCTCATCATGACCGCAGCGGGGGGGGGGGGGGTGGGGGGGCGGTTCTCCTGCAACCTCGAAATCTGAAATCTGAAGTTGGAAGCATTGATCCGGTGATTTGGACGGTAGCAAGGAATTGATTCCTACGGGGGAGTGCTCGTAGCCATTTCTTTCCAATCAACGTCGGGAAAACGTCGTTTCGGATCCACAGGGAAAGCTCAGCATTGCTGTTTTTGTATGACACATGAACATCCCTATATGCGGGGTTAGATTTGTCCACCTGTGGCTGATCTGAGTCGTTGCATGTCGTTCTCCTCCAACTTCTGATAAGGCAGGATTTCTTCGAAAGCGTGGAGCTTCATTCTGCTGATCTCCGCTCCGGTGTGCATTCCCATGGGAACGCTGTGTCCAGCAATCGAAACCAACTTGTATGTCGGCGCGTTAGACCCGATCTGATGCGGTTGATGCTGCTCCAGGAAGATGTGCCTCAACTGTGCTTTTCGGCAGACCGCTTGGAGATGACCGACGTATCCGCACACCCTGCAGCTTGACTCGATATGCCGGCGTGTGCTTGCCATGTGAGAGGGACCGGCGCACCGGTAGCCCCTCGTTGGTCGTGGTGGCTCGCGCTGCGCTAAAACTCTATTCCGATGAGGTTTCCTGCCTATTTGACTGAAACCTTGTTGTTTGAATGGCTTCCGAGGGTAGGAGTTCACTTTGAAGACTGACGCGTCCTCCACCAATGTTGCGATAGCTGTGAGGTTTGATGTGGCTTTTTGCACCATCATGATATGGTTGCGCGAAAGGCCTCGAGAATTTGGAAATTCTCGTCGATTTCAGGTCTCATGAGCAGACTCTCAACAAGGCTCCGAGGGCAGAAAGATTCTTCATGAACCAGGGAAAGCATTCTCCCGAGCTCCTCCCCGAGTTCTCGCTCGGTGGCTCCTCTCCTTGCCATCGCACCTCAATGAGTGCTGCAGACTCACCTCTGCACACTGAGGTCTCTCTAATGACATCCATCAGGCCATCGGTGATATCCAGCGTCATCAAATTTATGAGGCCTTCACTCCGGTAAATTTTCACTCTTGTTGGTCGTGCGTGAATGCGTTCTCCCTCCCCCCTCCCCTTCGTGAATCCTGGGGTATCCCTTTTGCGAGTTACTTCACAAATAAAATAATCAGTAGCTATGAGGTTGGGCTACTGAACTGAAGCAAACCAGAAGCCCACGGAGTGACTGAAGCTATTGACGTCCTCGATCGAGTTCGAAGACATTCTGACCTCCGCCTTCGCCCAGTCGTCTTCGTTGAACCAGGGAACATGCTCGGAGACGAGCTCAGGAGCCACGGCTTTGGTCCGAGGATCCGAGATCTGGCGAATCGAAGAGGAATTCGAACATGCCCGAATCCTCGGTTATCGCGGAGAAAATCGCGTTTCCACAACCCCCTTCCAGCCTTGCTTGTGACGTTTCTAGGTTCGAAGAATTCGCTCGGAACCGCCAATATTGCGTCACATGTCGATGAGAGATGTTCAGCCCGGCCGTAGCCTGTTGAGAAGGTTTCAATCTAGATTATTATTATCGTTCTGACGAACCATTCTCCGCCGGAGTTACTAGACTCGAGACGTGAGCTCGAGCGCATTTTGCTCTCCATCCCCCGTTGCCTTCTGAGAGGAACCTGTTTGAACTTCTGGGAGACAAATCGTGTGAGGCTCAGTCGAGATATGAATCCGAGTTGAGGCTCTCCTGGGTCACGACGTGAGCGAACGTTCGAAGGTAGTAGTTAATTCCAATAAAATTCTATTTGGAAATATTTCGGCGGATTCGTGAGACTCTCGTCTTCTCGATGTCGGCGCTGTGACCAGCGACGATATGGCTGAGCATCGCACCCCTCAGCGGCACCGAGACACCTCATGCAAATTGACGATCCAACGAATCACCTTCTGTCGATTTGATGTATTGCTATCGAAGACGTTTGAGTCCGGCGGAATACGGTCTGTCCGGAATACGTTTGAAACCTTCAAAAAAGCTCCACCCAATCACTGCAGAACAATCTCTCGTGGTTGGCAGTGACGTCACCAATGATATGACATGAATGTTTTGACTGTGCAGCAGCTGAACACTGTGAGCCCTTGAGGTTCTCAAGTTGAGAGCCAACGCGGTTCTGGAGGCGGAGAGCCAATCGCATCTCCGGCGCGCAACAGATCGGATGATGAGGTTAAATCGATCCAAGTACGAAATGAATTCGCTCCGGTGTCTAGACCTGATGGAACAGCTCCATTCTTTTCCGTACTCTCACTGCCCGGCGGAACGAATTCCAAAATGAGCTCGCAACTTCGGTTTCGTACTGCGGTTTCGGAAGAATGTGCATGACTGCTGCTGTCGCTGATCTCGTTGACCGACACCGAAGTTGCCAACCCAGCCAAGTGGGGAGATGGGTGGGCAACGAGAGCTGTACAACGGAACGGATTCGAGAAGAGATCCAAGGATGGAGAAGCTCCCAAAATGCTAGGCTAATTCATGGGCCGGGTCCGAATGCTAGTCGCTCGGTCCATTGATTATCCTCGGCTTGCGAAGATCACGGGGAGGCAGAGGACGACGAAGTCTGCGTCGTGCTTCAACCGGAGGAGCTCCTAAATGACCAACTGGCGGAGCTTGCTCATACGGCTGATAACCTGGCAGAATATGTTCGAATGGTCGATCCGAGGCAACAGCGAGGTCGAATAGCCGGGAGAGTCCACGATGCGCTCCGCGCGTATCAAGACTTGTACAGAGAGAAGTCTGCCGATGAAACCGAGCCGAAAAGGGCTGCTCAGACATCCCTGGTGCAATATTTCAATTCTTATGAGCAGGACTAATGAGCACTCCATCTATGTGGCGTTCAGTGAACCCCGGTCCCCTCATTGATTGTGCCTTGGCCAGAATTGGGCATCAATTTCCGAAACTCGGAACTCGGAAAATAATCTCCGACTCGGAAATTAATGTTTGACTCGGGAACGGAGATCCATCATCAACGGACGTTTCCAACCCACCAAAATCATCCAAGAAGTAGTTTCCGACTTGGTGAGTATTTCTTGCTTAGGCGGGACGAGTCTCACACTGCCTGGGTCCTCTTCCCAGGTGTCCGTAAATTGATTCTGCGGCCAGCAACTGGCCTGGACACCTCGTTAGAAGAAAAAAATCATCATATCCTCCTGCAGATGCTCCGTTCCCCATGCCCGAGTCGGAAACTATATCTTGGATGATTTCGGTGGGTTGGAAACGTCCGTTGATTATGGATATCCGTTCCCGAGTCAAATATTAATTTACGAGTCGGAAAATGATTTCCGAGTTTCGAGTCTCGGAAATTCATGCCTAGCCAGGATGCAAGTTTTGGATCGCTTCGTATTCTCCGATGCTCACGCGCGGAATCTCTGGAACAAACTACGAGGGAACTCACAGAGTCGAAATGCGGACTGCCATGTGATCAGTACCCCATCCAGTACGGATCCAGATGGTACGGCGGGACCCTGAACGGACCAACCGTACTGTGCACGGGTTTCCTGCATACCCACATACATGATTCGGTTTTCTCACGGCGTGAAAATCTCCACAAGTCATCCGGGGAGCGTCTAGGATTCCAGCCCCATTGGGCTCTCTTTCTCTGAGCAGGGCTACAGGGAGGCCACGCCATCCCTCGATTTGGTGCACAAGGCGCGTTCTGGAGCCTCTTCTGTGACCTTAGCTCCGAAGGAAGATCTTCGCGAGGCTATGCTCATTTCACAAGACTCTCTTAAAGATTTGTGTTCCTTCATGGCTGGCACGTTTAGTCTCAATGTGACTGTTCCTTTTCACATGGTGTGTGGTCACGAGCCCGTCAAATCAAAAAAGCGCTTGCTGAGCGTGGTGTTTGTAACATTTGTTTATTCGATGGGGTGCTGTTACGGAAAAAGCAATTCAGAGCGAACAGTTCACAAGTATCAAAAGATCTCATTCTGCAACAGCAGCGGCCGCGGTAGCTATTGGGGTATTTTCGTAAGCGGTCAGTCGTGGCCGTCATGGCGGCGCGGCGGTGTCGGTGATGCTGGTCATAGTGAAAGCGATCGCTTTCGTCGTCGCCGCACTATCCGAGACACGGTGCGCGAGTGCTCGCACGTCGACATGCTGGTCAGTTTGTGTCCGTTTCGGCTTGTCATTCAGCTCGTCGCAGCCACTGCGACCGCCCACGAGACGCTGGCCATACGAATGAGCTGCGGACGGCTTATCCAGGGGTGTTGCAATTATTTATGTGCCTTCAAGAGACAGCAATGGCAACGACAATCTTATTTATTGTTTCAATTGCGAATCACACAGTCGTCTAGTTGTTTCGAGAATGCGAACCGCGAACGGGAAGGCTCATTCGTCGAGCTTCCGGCGGAATTTTCACACGGCCCTCACTGTGAGGAAGTTCCGAGACCCACTCACCGAAGCATTTCTCTGAGGAAATCTGGAGGCTGGAGAGTTGTCTGCGCGGGTTTGGGATCATGGCATGTGTTTTCGATTTTTGTGATAATCTACAGAGTCCACGACTCGGGGATAGCTCAGGTCAGCTGAGCCCCTGAGAGGATCACTCAAGAGCTTCGATCCTACGACCACGCCGGAACGGAATCCGGAATTCAGGAGTGAGCCCAGGTCGATGTTGAGGGAATACTATCCACAATGAGGATGCTCGGACGGAGGCAGGGAGTGTCATGTGCAGGAATCGTTTTTTTTTTTTAATAATTACAACATTAGGATTTTTATTTTCACAACGAAGCATGGTTGAGAGCACACTTAACACATTTGAACACTCACAGCTAATTACATATAATCTCAATATACATATAGACACACTTTGTACACCGGAGGAGTGGATGCCGACGCCAGCAGAGGCATACACAATATTTACAGAATGAGGACGTCACAACATCTTGTCGATAGGTGGCTTCCAGTTGAAAGTTAATCCGTGAGGAAAGGACCTGAAGTCGGAGTTCCTCGAGGGATCGGGACGTATGTACACAGGGGGAGTGGGAAGAGCTAGTAGCCAGGCGGCACTTTACCATCCGTGTCCTCCGAAACCGACATCAGCAATCTCGCCTCCGTAACCGTGCTCCTCGTGTCCGTGACCGCCGAAATCGAATCCTCCGTATCCGTGATCGCCCAGACCGATCGACTCGTGGTGGCCGTGGATTGGCACGGGAACGTGCTTTTCGCTGACACTGTGGCTGTGGATCGGGATGGGGATCTTCTCAACCGAGTGGGAGTGGTGGTGAACGGGCACCTTCACGGGAACGGGGTGGTGGACGGGGACTTTGACGACTTTGTGGTGGTGGGGCACGTGGACGGGGTACCGGATCGGGATCGGAATGATGGGTCCACCTCGGATGATGGCGGCAGCGGCGGCCAACTTGAGCAATTTCTTGCTCTCCGCATACTGCACGGAGCCCAAAACGGCGAGAGCAGCGACGAGAATCCACTTGTTCATGTTTGGTTGTATCCTTAGCACTCACTGACAATCCACGCTGACCGGCCGGCTTATATCCCAAGATACACAGTCCCACGACCCTCTCTCCGTGTGCAGTCAGTCGCCTATGCCGGTGTTGAAACCGCGCGACTGTTTTTGTGAATCAAGTTCAAGGGCAAACAGCGGACAGATTGCTTCTGGAAGATAAAGCGCCGCTAGCCGCGGACTTTCAGCTGGACCCGCCTACCCGCCGGTGGGTTCCGCCGGACGTGGTGTTACGCCACTGACGCCTTCGCGCTGACTGGGATTCTGGGGGGCTGTCATTACGGGCTGACCGCCAGCGAGAACTTTTGCTTTCATGGCGAACGTGCTCCCGATGTTAGCTTTACATGTCCACGTCGGATTCATCTGCGGTGTCCACCCGTTGCTGCACGTGCAGGGGCTGGCTCGGACTGGCAGTATCTGGTGGAGAACTCGCTCAGGATGTGGACTCGCAGGAGAAGCACTAAACCTTCGAACTTCCGTTACTGATATCAGCGAGCCAACCGGCAAATCATTTAGCCAGCGGCTATGGCGGCGGCATGGCAAAAATAGGCAAAAGCAACGATGAGGTGTTCATCTGGCATAGTGAGGCAGATCTTAAAAACGACTTATCAGTTCAGCACACACAAAAGAAACAATCTACTCGTTACTTCGAAAGTGCGAGCTAATACAATGCGAGTCGTCGCGGTCCCCAGTGCATTTCGTCATGGGACCACATAACCGCAACGCTCATTGAAATACAGTACAACCTCGATTATTTTAACCGGTGGAGCTCCAACCTCGATCATTTCAACTTTCGATACATTCAACCGTTTTCTGCATGGATTATTTAAAAATATCGAGGTTTCACTGTATTTTACACTAATTCCATCGGGAGAAACTGTTCGCCTGGCTGCGCCCGACTGAATGGGATAGAAACATAAGATCGGTCCGTGTGGACACGCGACGGCAGCGCCCTTCCCCGATGTCCGCGAATCGAGTCGAATCCGGGATCGCTTACAAGTGCAGAGTTCGAGGTCTGGGGATGATCTGTGCCGGAAGGGGAAAATTCTGAGGGCTCGGATAAAAACCGGAGACCCGAGCTGTGGAGTGGAACCGAGGAAAGAGCGCGGCTCTTACCCCGATCATTGGCTGTTGTGAGCTCGACAATTGAACACTTTCAACGTGTCCCGTAATTCAGACGCTTGACAGGAGTCACGCATTGAATGAGGCATGTGCCAATTATTTCCGTTGCGGACAAGAGTCAACTGCTGTCCTGTCGGTGATTATCCCTCGTTGTTACGCTACAATAGTAAGAAGTCGCCAACTGAACAGAGCTGCGTATTCAGATTCCCAAGTGTGTCTCAAGAGCCGTGGAAATTGGCGAGATTGCAGTTCATTTGTGCTCATGGGGATTCTTTGTTTTCAGAAATTGCAGAATCGAGCCGCTTTTGTCCACCCAGGCTGGGTTCATTCGTCCAGTCGAAGAAGCTCCTCCGCACAGGCTCACCCCCCGGAATCGGCGTCCAGCCCGCGACAACAACCACGACGAGGAAGCCTTCAAAAATCGGTCAACATGCCGCGTTCACTGCTGAGAACCTATTTTACGCGGTATCCTTCTTCATGTCACTGGAGCATTCTCACAGCAAAATCACGGACTTGACATGATTGTTTGTATGGGGGAGCCTCCCCTCTTTCTGTGATCGTACCCTAATCGTTGTTCATATTAATCGTCGTTTGCGGGTCGCGGCCGCGGAGAAGACCCGCTCCGGCCACTACAGGAGCAGAGAGGTTGGGAAACGGAGGATTGCGATTCTGAGCGAGTCCCCTCAAACCGCTCAACGGGGATTTATCTTGGAGAGGCTTCCCGTGCTCGAGAGGAAGCACAACTGCTGCCGCGGGTAGCCGATTCGCGACGAATCTCTGGATCCTTCCTTACGGGACACCGGTCCTTCAAAAAGCATCTTTATGGATCAGCTTGACTCAACACGTTATTCAGAGGCCGAAGGGCCTCAAAAAAATCCTCTTCTCTCGGTGCAATCACGGTTTCGGGAATTTCTTGATTGCGTTCGTGGGAGCACCATGATTGACTTCCGAATGTGCATCCATAATGATGATAAGCTCCTTCTGCCGAACGAAATTGAGTTGGAGGTCGCTCGCGTCATTGGAGAATTGAAGCGTCCGAAGTTCTGGAATGGGTGGAAGGAACTTGTGAATTGGGTGCGGAGGATGAGCAGAGCTTTACACAGATTGAATGAAGTCCGCTGGTGCTTGATCCACGATGCTTCCGAGATAACTTCAACCTATGGTCCATGGAGGTATCGCTGTCGGGACCGCTTCCCACAGAAAGAGGAAAACTTGAAAGAACTCCAAAGTTCCAAGAGCGATTCAGTGAGGAAGTTCCGACAAAGGATTTGAGTCTCACGCCGGACGACACTCGTGGAATCCCATTCGGCTTCTCATCGGCTCCGTGAGCTTCTCTTCAGACTGACAATGAAGACCGAAAATCCGAAACCGCCAGCTGAGTCGCCGTTTTGCAGAGGTCCTCTGTGCACCATCGAAAATTTCATAGTCATATGGCACCAAAACTTACAGCACCAGGGATGATGACATCATCGCAACGATTGTTTCGATTGCGCGGAAAATCGAAACTCGCAACTTCACCGCCATTCCCCTTCGCTTGGACTGCTCCCCGAAGATTTGAATTCGATTCAGCTCTAACAACCTCAGAAAACGACAACCCCTGCTGGTTGGTGCCAAATGCGGAATATTCGCAGGGGAGACGATACTCGAATACGAACAAGATATTGCGTTTCTAACGATCCGCGACCAAAAACGAAAAATAGAGGTACGAGACGGCAGCCAGCCTCAGGGGATCCCGAAAACGCGGGAATGCATTCTCAGAGAATCTCCGTGTGGCTTCGTGCGAGAACATGCCCTCGACCACATCATCACATGTCACATCTGAACTCAATGATCGTCCACTCAGGGGGATACTTTCTGAAAACCCCGTGACAGGCTGCCCTGAGGTAGTTCCTGGGAAGGGGAAGTCTTGAAACCGATGCGGAAGGTCCTCGAACGAGTATCCGATACTCCCCAATAGGCGGCTGATTATGATTCGATTCTGCGGTGTTCTCGATTGCGACCCGATGAAATACTACGACATCGTTTCTGATACTATGAAACTCAGCCCGGTAAAGCTATGCTCTGCACAGTTGGAGCTTCATCCGGAGCTTCAGAAGTGCATACCCGATCCTATACCTGTGTGACCAACTGCCCCTCCCCCTTTCGCGTCGTGCGTTCGAATCCTCCAGGCTCGGAAGTGCGCTCATTTGAGAAGCAGAATGTCCGATGACGAAAATTTTCGAGCAGCTTCGAAGGGGGCTACTCTCCACTGCCAGGAGACCTCAATGCAAAATGCGAACCAGTTGGTTGTCAAAGTTGCCAGGTTAAAGTAATATGTCATATTTCTTCAGAATGGAGGCCATGCCCGTCAATTTTTTGAACCCATCGGAGCTAACTCGCTTATTTGAGGATGCTCAAGTATCAGAATGTGCTCTTCAATAAGAATGAGAATGATGAGTTTGAGTTGCGATCGGTAACAGACCCAACGGTCATGCTGCGAAGGTTCCCCTGTGTATCTGAGCTGATATGCATGCATAACAACTAGAGCTTGGAAGTTCAGGCATTCATCATTTTATTCCTCCCATCTATCCATGTGGGGAGGCGGATAAATGAATCTCTGATGGCTGTATTCATCAGTTCTAATGGCGATATGGCATAATTCACCAATCTGTCTCTTCATCCACTTGTAGATCCATGGATCGATGGATGGTGGTTAATGAGAAATGCCTGAACTTCCAGGCTCTGATAATAATGATACCATAAACATTTAGACCAAACATTTTAATACATGACTCTCAGAGCTTTTAACACATAGGTAAGACACTGATAGATGCAAGGAATCCTGAACGAGATAACACAGAATGACGGATATAAATAATGTCGGAACTATACGATACACCACGAGCTCCATTGAAACGTCAAGGATCCTTCCACTGGAATTCGCGCACAACGAGTATGGAGCTACGGTTGGGCAAACACGGACGAAGACTAGAAATAACATGGACACTGTCGAGAATTGATTACCATCTTTGGTCCCCTGATGCGATATCATTGTGGTGCACTTCCCCGTGACCTTCAAGAACTCCATGTATTCCTTGGCCTTCATGACCGAGCTCGAGACCCGGGAGGCCGAAAGTTCCGCCGTGATTGTCACTTTCGTGGCCAGCAAGGCTCGAATGTTCCCCGTAGCCAGAGAGCTCTCCATGGGAAACTTCAGCGAGTTCTTCGCCATGACCATCCTCCATGCCGTAACCGATTTCATGGCCGCCATATGCGTTTCCGTAGCCGCCATGGTCTCCCCCGTAGCCACCGTGGCCATGGTAAGCCGAAGCGTGCTCCGCGTACTTGGGATGCGAGTCCGTGTGATGATGGTGATGGATAGGTATGGGAACGTGTTTCTCAGAATGGCTGTGGGTGTGCACCGGCACAGGCACTTTGCTCACGGAGTGGCTATGATGATGGACGGGCACTTTGATCGGCACTGGATGATGAACAGGAACTTTGACCACTTTAGATTGGGGGATGTGCACTGGGTATCGGATGGGAATCGGTATCGTGGGTCCACCCCTGAGTATTGCCGCTGCGGCGGCAAGCTTCAGCAGCTTCGAGGAGGAAACATGCTCCACCGAAATGAGGGACAACAAGAGGACGACGACCAAAGGTAAGGTTCTCACGCCCATGGTTTCACTGTTAGACGGATGACAGACTTTCAGATCGCTCTATATAGTAGCTACCTTCAGGTTCCCTTTCTTGATTTTTTCGACAGATTTTTAACTACAATTTCGTGGTGGTGGTGGTCGCTGCTGTGTCGACTGTAACTACCGCCGTAGGCGTCGACGGTTCCTACAATGCATCGACGCAACAGCACTCCATGTAGAAATACGACACGCCTGACCGCGCCGGGGGTTTATCTGTCTAGATTTTGGCGGATTTCAGTTGCTTCAGGCTCGATGCTCAACGGCATTCAGATTTCGAGCCATAGAACTCTTGATCGGTTGCGAGTGGGCGGCTATTCAGTCATCATTCGAGTATCACGGGTCGCGCCTCCCCATTTCCTGGACAAGTTCACGTCTTATCCTCGCCAAGAGCATGAACTAGCCCTCTCAGTTCTCCTCAGAATCTCTGTGCTTCGCCCTCGCTTCCATCGGAAAACTGTGGAGACGTGGAACTGTGAGATTGCCCGTCGTTCGCCAGTATTTGAACTGAGCCCATTGGACAATGGCCCTGCAGCTTTTCTTTGGGGTCATTCAAAACGGAATCGCAGGATCTGCTCTTGTCAGAAATATATATATTTTCTTCTGGAACATCCGCCTACCCGTTGTGAAGGAGAAGTCTTTCATTAGAGTTCGGATCAACTTTTTATTCTAGCTGAAGAACTCCTGACAGCGATTCACAGCAGTGTTGTTCCAATCGTACTCGGTAGATGCGTTTTCGATCGATCGTCCGTTGCTCCTCAACTATTCCAGCCGGCTAGCCTGTCATGGCAACCTGCCTTGTCGTTGGGGGAGGGGGTCTCCCGGCCCAGTGGGCTTTCTCTACTCGGTTTCTTGTTCGAATACAATGTCGGACTCAGCAGTTTTCCTTCCTCTATGGGTGTGAGCTATGGATTGATGATCGGGCGCCAATTTCAATCCGTTCTCAACTATTGGCTGAATTCCCTCCTGCTGCCGCTAGCTCCTATGACCTTTGACGAAACATCGAGCCCCATTCCATCTGAAAATTTTGAAGCTCGATTCGATTTGAGTTTTTCGATCCCTCTTTCGGGTCTCTTACGTTTTTTGTACGGAATCAGCGCACTGTCGAAATCGTGGTCGAGCCGAATGGACGCGGACTGCGGCTTAAAAAACATGTCCCAATCTCCGTGATGTCCGTCGACCGATGTCGGGAGAAACGTACCCTCTCCTTCATTCCTTTTCGTGAACGCCAGTAAAGTCTTGCGGGAGATAACTGGCAGACCAGAACGAATCAGATAGACAATTCTTCCATGCCTAAAAGAGTCGTCTAAGCTAAACCTGTCTTCGTAGGACATCGTGTCACAAACAGCTCCGCCGAGCAGCAGCAGCATCACCACAATGAGAACGTCTTTCTCCATCCTGAAAGACACGATTGATGATACTTCCTCTTGGAGCGAGCGTTTCCAACATGCGGATCATCCCGAAAATTCCTGAGTCTGGCTCTGTGTTTTGGGAGATCTTCCATGGGTACGAGCCGACGCAGACACTTACACAACGGGCTGGAGAAACTGTCGAGGAGCTTCCTCGTTCCAACTGACAACTCCGGAATCAGTTGACGTTTTTATATGAGTCGAGATCCGCGCCGCCTCCGCCGGCGTGCGCCGAAGTCAAACAGGATGATTTTGAAAACTGTTTGTGTACGCTAAAGCCCACTAGTGGGATCGGCCGCGTCCGGGAATTCGTGACATTTCGTCATTTGGAAGGCCCAGCTAGACCGGGACGCAAACAATGCCGAGCGGGTCGGATTCCGAGCATCGTTCCGAGCGTTGCCAAACAAAGGTCTTCGCGCTGTTGCCCCAAGGGAGCGGAGCGACAGCCCGGTATTTCCCGTCATCATCTCAAGTTGATTCGGAACTCCTCTAGGATGAGCTTGCTGGTGGGAATAGGCTCTGCTGCCAACTCGCCGTGGAGCCGACGATTGATTCCTCCAAACGATTCGAGAACACGCAGGGTACGAGTGTGAGCTGATCTTCTTCAAACCTGGAAATTTACTGGCGAAACAGGGAATCTTCACCCGCGAGAGTAGTCGTTGTCATACATTGAAACACGCAGTTACATTATTTATTTACAACAAAGTGACGACTTAAATACACGCAACGAACTCCATACCAGATGGAAAACAAGACATTCTGTACAGCTGGGGCTCACACCATTCCGTTCGAGTATCGAACCTGAACGGGAAAACTATATACAAAAGGATTGGGCACGAGAAGCTTCCGCAGGACGAGCTTTACCAGCCATGACCTCCGTAACCGATATCCTGAACGAGACCGCCGTGACCGAAGTCGGCGTGTCCGTGACCGATGTCACCGTGACCTCCGTATCCGCCACCGTGACCTCCGTAGCCGCCGTCGTAACCGCCGTATCCGCCGAGCTCCACTCCGTGCCCTCCGCCGTAACCGCCGAAATCTCCGCCGATTCCGTGGCCCCCGTATCCGTGCTCGACGTGGTGTACAGGCAGGGAGTGAGCCTTTTCGGAGTGGGAATGGATCGGCAGGTGGACGGGCACGTGTTTAACGGAATGGCTGTGGCTATGAACGGGCACCGGCACGTGCTTCACAGAGTGGGAGTGATGATGGACGGGTACTTTGACCGGCACTTGGTGGTGGACCGGTACTTTGATAACTTTAGGATGTGGGACATGCACGGGGTATCTTATGGGGATCGGTATGATGGGTCCACCGCGGATGATGGCGGCTGCCGCAGCGAGCTTGAGCAGTTTTTTGCTCTCCCCGAGTTGAACACTCGCCAACGAGACCACCAAAACCACGAGTGTTGCCTTGATGACGTGCATTGTGTGTGATCACCACTCCAACACGACAAACAACAATAGCGACGGATAGATAACCAGCTCGCCCAAAGCGGAGCTATATATTCTACTTACCCTTTCTTCTCGGGGGCCCGCGCGCAGGAAAGTGCTGTTCCATCGCTGTGGTGATATTTTGGTGGTCAAATTACTAAATGGCAAATTCCCTGATCGATCCAAACGTTCGCGCACCCGCCCGCCCGCTCTGACAAATTGCTCTGATCCGACATCTAGGCGGCGCGTAGTTCTGTCACCGATTGCTTGCTGTTTCATTGATGAGCCGCAAGTCTTCGGATCGGAGCTTGTTGTTTTGCGATGCGCTCGATAGGCCGAGGGAAACCTCAAGACCGGGAGTGACCGGACCACTTTTTGAAGAGGCGCGAAGTTGAACGGTGAACATCGAAAGTAAGCTACGGACTTGATTCTCCGGAAAATTTTGAAACAATTTTCACGGCGCCGATCGAAGCACTGTCGAGTCGCGAGAAAAAAAACAGCGCGGCTCGGGCGAACTCTTGGATAATTGATTCCGAACACTGGAGTGGAAGCGCGCTTCCGCCGTGCTTGCAATCAGTTTCCCCAATTATTCGATTCGTCATAAAACTCATCCATCTAACGAGGGTTCAATCAACCGTCAATCAGATAATTCGGACGATAGCACGCTCGCGTGTCTTCATCGTGAACGAAATAAACTGTTTCTCTATCACGACCGACTCATTCGCTCGAAGCGATACGTCGCACATGGAATATGATGGGAAAACCGGGCCTCAGTCAGCGCAGCTTTCCTCGGTCCCATGAATAGATCAGCGGTTCCCAAATGAGTCCCGAACTCGATCTTCGAAGGAGGAGGGGAACCGGCCGCGCTCGGTGCTGGAGCTTTCGCCACTCCTTCTTCCCGACTCACGACAAAACCCAGCCACGCAAGTACGAGCCGGACAATCGGAGCAATTATTGTCAGCGTTTCATTTCAGCGTAACGCACGAATTCACGAGATAGGGTAGAACCCGACGTGGTTCTCACGCGCAAACAAACTGTCAACTTCGAGAGTTGACAAACGTCGGCAACAACGGTCAGCGACAGGTCAAACTGTGTTCGACTTTCGAAACAAAAAAGCTATTTTCGTTCTGGTAACGTTGAATTGTTTGGAGTTGTTGATACCTTGTGACTGTGAATAATCGTCGTCACGGAAATGAATTTGGAGCTTTGCTCTGTGGCTTCACCCAAAAGATTTAATGAGAACTGGAAAGGCCGAGAGAAAATAAGCCCCGCAGACTCGGTTGCGAGATCATTGATAGAATTGATTGGGGACCCGATCTGTACACATGTTTCCTCGCTGACTGAACCAAGGGAGCGGTCCCCTGCTGCAATCGATCAATAATACTTCAGATTCCCCGCGATGATTAATCGAATATTGAACTCTTTCCCCCGACTCCACGGTCCGGGAAGAAATCCCACCAGAAAACCCAACTCTCGTGGGGAACTCGACTGTCTCGTGATGGTGAGAGATTCGGACAGAAGTCGCGTGCACCAGATTTGCGCGGGCTGAGCATCCGGAACTTCAGGCTTGAAGGAGAGAAAAAATGAGTCCGGACGCAAACCCAGTTCGGTGACAAAAACTGAATGGATTCCTTCCGGATTACATTCATTGGCTCACTAAATCCGTTGAACGTATAAACTTGGATGAAAAATCGGCGTGAGCGATGCTCTTGTTCAGAGCGAAGATAGCCTGGAACCGATACGGATTTCACTTCAGGGCTGTCCGATTCTCCGAATTACTCCTATACAGCTCACTGCTCACGACCAAGTAGAGCTCTTAACTCGCGAATCCAGTTCAGCGGCTGGGGGGTGCTCGGACGCAACATTTCTTTCAACCGGTCCCCCTTGGATCGTCCTCGAGTAAGAACTCATGGAGTCGGTCGGGCCATCGAGGCTCTGGTGGCATGGCGTGTAGGTTTGAGAATCTATCGTCTAGCGTTCGATTGGTTGCGCACGAGGAAAACACGAGGATCGGAGCGACCGATTCTACAAAGTGACGGGAGCTCATCCGAGGAAGCGCTTGACAGATTCGGAATCTACCGCAACCCAAGAAACAACTTTTTCAGTATGTACATCCTAGCTATCGGGCAGTGTCGGCTCGTTGGCCGTGTGGCATAAACCAACGCCTTGGGTGCCACGCTAAGCTAGCAATCGCGGGTTCGATCCCCGGCCGGGACAACAAATTTCTTATGTGGTAAAAAGAGGATTTAATTTATATCAGAATTAAATCTGAACCATCTTAAGACCCAAGCCCACCGCCCGCAATGGGATTTGCGAGGCGATAGGGAGTGTTACTGAAGCAATACCGAAAGGTGAATCCGGGACACTCCTGAGGGCTGGCTGAGAGGTTCAGCCGAAAACAGAGCTATCGGGCAGTGTCATGCGAGAAGGAGCTCACGGAACTTGGAGAACGTCGTATGGCCGCGAATCATAACAACAGTGACGGGACGTGAGCTCGTTTGACTGTTATTCGCCCTCGTCTCATCTCGAACGCAGGATGCGATTTAGGGCGAGAACCGTTGCGGGAAATTATCAGATTCTATAACGCCGTTATTCGTCCCCTCACCATGAGACTCAGAAATGCTGCGAGCGTCGCCGAATTCACAATTTGAACACCAGATCGGTGATAAAAATCCGCGCATGGTATGATTCGACCGACCAGCCGACGTAAACTTCGTCAGGAAGCGAGGTAATTAAGCACTCGCAAGGTCTCTCCTGAACCAAATTAGATCAATAATCCGCCCCAAGATGAAGTCCCGATTCGATAACTGCAATCGGTTGATCGGCGAAAATATTCCACAAGCTGGGACGGGATTCTGTAGCGGGGGAACGTTTTCCTGGGTTCCCGGCTGCTCCGGCCGTGAAAATTGGGGGAATAATTGCTCCCGTGCTTGAAAACCGCGATGCAACCACCGCTGATTCTCACGAGAGCCTCGGTGGGAAAATGTCGCGCGGTCGGAACGTATTCCGCCCCGTGTTGGCTGCCGAGAGCTCCCTCAGGGGACCGGAGAGGGAGCCGAGATGTGCTCGTGCTGAGGGCAGAATGTCGAGCAACGAGGAGAATTTTCCCGGAGGAGAAAACGTTGACTCTGCTTATTGGCAACGAAGACTTTATTTTTAGCTCTTCTCAAACGTATGAAAGTTTGGAAACGAATTTCGCGTCGCCGTCGGTAAAACAGACTTACACGACTTGCTCCGCCCGGCCGAAGCCCGCCGTCCGGCCCGCGGTTTGTCTGTTGGCCGGTCTGTCGGTCAGTCGTTCGGCTCGTTCTTTTGGTGGCCTGCGCGTCTTGCCTGATACCACAGCGTCACCGATTCCGCGCCAGTCGGTCCGTCCGGAGCTTTGGGACTGTGGCAGCTGCCGATCACCTCAGCTTGCGGAGCAGCGAAAGTGAAAATTCGAAGCGCTGCTTGAACCGCTTGCCGCAAGCGAGCACAATGCCACTGCGCCATGGCTCATAAAGACTTCCATGGGATAAAATGGTTGCGATGTTTTCTCAGAGCGAGTCAAAAAACAAATCATAACTCGACCACTAACATGAGATGGCTGCAACCCGCTCCATGGCTCGACTTCGATATTCGAGGAAGAGAATTCCGAAGCGTAGTCTCTTGCCGCTCGATCATTGGGCGCGATCAACTCCTCAACACGACCTCCGGGAGGATCGAACGCATAACCTAAAACTCTCCGTGAAGAGCGGGACTGCGGAGCAAATCAGATAATCGTTCGCAAGATTTCACGCACATGAAACGACGGCTTCCGAAACATGGCTGTATTGTTGCGCGTTTCAAGGATCCGGAGTCTGGGAGAAAGTCAATCTGCCAAAAACCTCTCGCTTTATCGAGAATGTTATACGATCACGGTTCGCTTCGATCGAAACATGGACTTGAACGGTAGCAACCCATGTTCAAACGATCAATGGTCAGCTCGGTGGCGATCGTCGGAAACAGCAGAAACTGTGAACCAACGAACGCAACAGCTGATTATTATTGAAACGGGACGTCGATACAGCATCGTTCCGTGGACCCCCGTTTTACGCGCTGGAAATGTTGAGAACAGTTTCAGGCAGAAACGGAGGGTCTCGCCCATTTTATCTATCTTCGAATATTGCTCTTCTCTTCAGCGATCCGAACAATGTGTTCTCGAAATAGAGCCAATGTTTCGCAACCAATGACAAAACTAGTTGGATACTACCACTGATAAATAGTACGGTTGCTATGACGGCTTCAAATTCGAGATGACAGGGAATCATCAGTTGTATGCCGTCAAAAAACAGTTCTTCGGGCAACGAACATTCGTAGAAGTTTGAGGTAAGGCTGCATTGTCTAAATGTGCAGGTCAACGTGCGTCGGGAATTTTCTTACCCTTCGTTCTTTTGCTCATATCTCGGTTTCTTTTCATTTCTCGGTATCGTGCATTTTTCACCGAACGAAGGGTAAGAAAATTCCCGACGCACGTTGACCACCCTGTAGTTTCGGAGTGGAAGCCAAGGGAAATAGTGAAGATGTGAATCTCGCTTCGCTAATAATATGTATCGGCAATGCTGAGCTTCCAGCTCGAGTCCATGAAGCACTGCCTGCGAAAAAAAAAATACAGCGGCTTTGAATCGATTCGGAGGTCCGCGAAGGTCTCGATGGAGCCCGCTATCATCAAATCGTCCTCACATTCCTCGAGCAATTGGGAATATCAATGATTGCCGAGAACTGTGTTCAACTCAGACTGGTAGTTGCCAGCGAATTCAAATGCGATGTGAGGTGTGGCTTGAGTCTAGGGTTTCCGTCGATCTGAACTCTGATATTAACATAGTAATTGAGCCACGCGCGTCGCGTGACTGGGCAGACGGAAGAGCAGTCTGCTCGAAGGCGCCGTCTTCACAAAAATAAGATGCTCACTAAACATGTTGAATGTGTTTTCTCTACAACAGCCAAGATCCGGCGCGAATCAGACGATCTTTCGGACAGCGCGTGGTCACCCCTTTCACGGAATATTTTTTTACTGCCTCCTCCCGATGCCCCTTCCCCTGGCACGGAGCTACAGTCGAGTTCACCGCGCGTAGGTTGCGTGGCGACGTGGTTCGTTCGGTGATCTTGTTGTATTTCGATTTGTCTCCGTTGGCTCAAATTAGCGGTGGTCAACCATTCCAGAACGTAACGAAGTCGACTGCGGTGACTTACAAAACCGCGATAATGGACGAAGTGGGGAAACATGTGTACATAGTCATACTGAGCAACATTATTCGCGATCCCGTTCCTTTTGTTGCACCCACCCATGTTACACGCCCTCGCTCGTGAAAGCACAAAATAATGATAGCAACGGTCACGAAACACTCGCGCAACATGAACGCAATCGATCGGATATCCCCATTTATAATCCATTCCGTCTGACTGGCGGTCCTCCTGTATATCTTTCAAAAGCTGAAAGAGCTCTCCGATCAAGCTGGAAACTTGGCACGATAGCTCACGGTTGCGGAAATTTCCATTCTGTCCGTTTGGGGTCCAATTTCCAAGATTGGAGTCAGGGAATTACAGCCATTTTCAGGATGTCTGTTCCCAGATGACTCATGTAGAGTCCAACTCCTATACTGCCAAGGGCCCTGAGAATTTCCTGCAGGGGTCTGACAATATTCCTGAGGTGTTTGGATCCAGGGATGATTCTGGAAAAGTCTGGAGATAATCCTGGGCTGACCCATGGTGAGAGGGTTTCGATGCAGAACGCAACCCGGTGACAGGCATACGACATTGGAAAGAGCGAGGTCGCGATCCGCAACAATTTGAATCTGGATCAACAGACCGTATTGAGCGGGGAGTTCAAGAAGTCTGAGTTGGGCGGAGGCACTTCTCCGCTGAAGGGATAGTTTGGGGAGAAAGGCTTAGGACCTGCGCGTTTCGGACGAGAGGTCTGAACCCCCGATACTTTGGTTCAGCGTCCGAGCGAGAATATCGATCATGCAGCCGGTCTGATAACTTCCAACATGGAGAACTCCGACGAAGCGAATTCCGAGTTCTGCCAGATACGAGCCCCTGGTACTTCCGCACAGAAAGGGTGCCAATTTCAGCATCATTCTGTAGCCAGGTCAACGAGCTACGAAATATCCCCGCGATCATCCGTTTACATGTTAAGCTCGCGATTTCAGAAGCCATCCAAGCGAGAGAAAGCGGTTCCTCAAAGCACTCTCAAGTTCAACGGAGGATTTGCGGAATCACGGCCGACTGCGGCTGAATTCCTGACGTAGTGGATCTCGACAAGTACGAACACAGGAGGGAGTTCTTTGTTGGGCCTCGAACTCACGTCTTCATCGTAACAAACACTGGTGATACAATTGTCTCCACGCGTGCAGGCTGAGAGGTGGATTTGATTGACCGGCGGACGGGTTCATTCAAACTCGAAGTCACGTGCTTGTGACTACTAACGAAGTTACTTTCGTTTCGTCTCCGAACTCCTTCACATGAGCCACGAGCCATCAGCTGAAATGTCGGTTTTCTGACAAGAGATTCCCTGCGGAGCTGCAGAAAGTCGAGTCCGAATTGAAACCGGCAAACCGCTGGCAGGAATATCTAGTTCCCGAAACAGTCGTAGTCGTGACCATCAACTCGAAATACATGATACGCGCGTGAGGAATCGTTCTTCTCGGATCCAATCGTCTTCGCGCCACAACCGGTGGAATGCTACAGCGTCGTTCTTGTGAGGTTCTGGATTAAAGCCAACTCGGCAGTTCTTCCGGTTGACGCGAGGACACTGGATTAGAAGTCGGAAAATGTTCGATCTGGTTGCGGGGTAAAGTCAGGAGTACGTTTCCCTCGTCATCTCATGTTCGACCAGCTTCAACTTGGCGAGTTGGAGCTGTAGTGCTCCACTTTTTCGAACGCGCGATTCGTCTGGCCTCAACCTTGAAAAATCGTTGGAGGCTCGGGATTTCAGGTCATTCGTCGCTGGTTTCACCCATCTTGTTCAACCCGTGCGTCCAGACTATTGACCACTTGCGAACGGCTCCCAATGTCATCCAGGATTGCCGAACCGTGCCTTTCACCGACAATCATGTGAATCGATTCGATGACCAACCGAAGTCTCGCCACCCGGCGGGCAGAGTTATCCTTTTGGTGAGAAGCATTTCTGGTCCCCTTAACGGGTGGCGTCATTGCCGAGAAGTCAAGGTTCGTTGCGGAGTCCTGAGTCCAGAGTTCGAAAAATCGGAAGCAACCGATCGACATTGATTTTGAGATGATTCTCTGGTATCTACTGACCTCTCTTTCTCTAGCCAGTTTCAGAATGAACGGAACAGCTTTTTCGGGAATCGCACGTATTTTATTCCTTAAACATCAGCAATTCGGCTTCAGGCTTCGTTACGATGGTTCGGAATGTCAGGGGGACGTTTCGCTATTATGATGTTGTTCTTTGGAGTACAGCTCAGTGGATGAAGTTTCGTAAGCTCGACGTGGTACCCCGCTTCCCGGAGGTAGTGAGCTCGATCCGTGTCGATGCACTCCATGCAGAAGTCACCTTCGGGGTTCTCGTTCCTATCCGCGAGGCGACAAAGTTCTCGGTACGAAAGATCTTCATACTCGTCCAAGGCAGTTTCTAGCGCGGAATGATTCGGCGATTCGTTGCCAATGGATCCGTAGCAGCACGGCACGGACACGAGGGACGCGTTGGCTCGAAGGCACTTTTCTATGACGAGATCTGTAGCCCCGCCGCACGCGTGAACGGCGACTCCAACATCGAACTTCCCAAGGAACTGATCCAAATTGCACTGGTAGAACCAAACATTCGCGAGCCTCAACTCACGCACCCTTCCACGCGCCTTGAACATAGACTCGCTTTTGTTCTCCACCAAAAATACGGAGCATTTGGGCAGCAAGTAGGCCAAAGCAATGCCTGCGTGACCTCCACCGGAGCAGAAGTCCACAATCGTGCAGGGTTCTGAAAATCGAACGTCATGAGACTAGGCAATAGGTTGAGCGGTTCGAGTGACGACGATTGTATCGACGGAGGGCTACGACACTACTCACCGTCCTGCGCGAGATGCGACACCGCGTTTATCACATTGCTGAGCTGTTCTCTTTTCCGGCGGATGCGATCTTGAGGCAGCGAACCGCTTTCTGGCCGAACAGTCTCGGGGAGAGTGTCCCAATCGATATCTCGCCCGAATCGAGACTCAGGACTGAAATCCGATGGGAAGTGGTTCTTGAGGGAACCCAAGGATGCGGTGGCGTCCTTGTTCTTGATCGACATCTTCACGTTGAGTTTACTGCGAGAGTAAAGACATGTTCTGGGCAGCCACAGTTCCCCCACTTCGGCGACAACCTCGGGAACCCCGTCATCGCCACTGAGATCTAAACTCAAGAACGTCTCCAGCTCTGGTTTGGCCTCTTGTAAGCTCATCATCCGCTTGTGCCATTCTATAACATTCGGTATCGTCGTTTCGAAGAGGAAACTCCGCCGCAGCTTCTTCAAAATCAGATGGATCGGTAGGAACAGGATGTGGTCCGACAGAGTGATCACGTTTCCTGGAAAGCCGTCGAGGGTGGGTTCAGGATCACCGGCGATGCCTCTGTCAGATCAGCAAGTAGCCAGAGTCCGAGCGGGAAGCGTAGTTAAGTGAATATCGAAGTCTCCAAACTGAAACTCTCCGGACCCACCTTCAACGAAATCATGACTGAGTTCGTCAACCTTCAGGAGTCTCTTCAGATGCTTGTCGTTGTGCGTCCTGACGGGTTGCCTCAACTGACTTTCCAAGACCAACAATGTTCGTGGAAATTCGCAGGGCTCGTGCGGTTTCAGAGTTTGTAACGATAACGCTGTGGCCAACATATCGCGTTCACAGAAAGCCGTCCACAGAGAAACCTGAGAGAGTTTCTTCGGATATTACTCATGGCCGATTGCATATGAAGGGAAGAGAGCCGCGTTGAGACGAAACAGGATCGTCTTGCAATTCGTTCACCTCAGGACGGATTGTCTCATCTCACCTGAGCGCAAGAAGCGAGACAGGCAGCTCGGAAGCCAAGGATCTCCAGCCTCTCATGGCGCAGCAACAGGTATCTCACAATAGCGCAGAGGCCGGAAATCACCCTTTGTTCGTCCTGGATTGGAATCGTTGCGCGTCAGATCATAGCCACGGATTTTCGTTAGAGAATAATTTCGATTGCCAGAGATTCATCGACGAGCCAGCATGTGTAACAAGCTCATCGTCGATGCCGGTTTCCGGGGATTCCTAGGCGTCAAAATACCTTCATGAATATCGCGGGCAGTGTAACGTCGGAAACCTGTTCAGGCGGAGCGTCACATATCGAGACCTCTTTGCCGAGTGGGCTCGCGAGGACCCCCGACTGTGATCCGGGGACCAGGCACAGCTCCACCTTCTGCAGAACCTCCTCATAAGCGAGGACATAGACACAGACCGCACTTTCGAGTGTCAATGTGGACTCGTCTCCGCTCAGATACACGGCAGTTCGGACGTCGCGCTCTCTACTAGCTATTTGTGTGCACAGAGGCTTGCCCCTCTGCGGTAGGAGCCATGCCATAGCTGCCCACTATGGAACTTGGAATTTTTCCAACAGCTCGAGAGGATGCGTAACATAGGAGTTATTATCTTGAAGCATTCGATCAGCTGATCGGTCTTCGAAGTCGCAGAGGCGCGTGTTCCCAAGCGTCTGCTTCACTCCAAGAACAAAACAACAACAACGCCAGCTCTCTGAGCGATGGGAAGTCATATCGATTCGGAGCCAACTCTCTGAGACTGCACTCGCGTACGATTTCGTAGGCTAGGTATCGGACGCTACCGACCGACAACAGTGGCGATCGGCGAAAGGAACTAGCTTCTTTCGAACAGGAAATAGTGACAAAAAAAAGTTGAGAGTCCCGCGGCTTTCCTCGCTCTGACTACATCACTTGGATTGTCAGTTACCTCGTGCAAGAAAGATTGACACACGGTCCGAGGCTCGAGCCATGGTGCTCGTTCACGTCATCTGAACATAAAATGGCTCAGCTCAGGGTTCTGATCCTCGTTATACGAATCAACGGTTGAAATGGTCGGGAGTTGGCAGCAGAAACTTGAACCATCCCAACGCGAATTCGTCAAACGTCAGGGACACATTCGCAAAGTCTTCGGAAGCCCAACACTGGCTGATGACTCGAGCTGACAAAGGGCGCCTGTCAGCAGTCTCATCGCTTCAGACATTCGTTGGCGTGTGAGACAGTTTAGTCTCCCCGGAGGAGACAGCCCCTCCAGCCATAGCTCCCAGGGATGGATAACAGCTGTACCTGATTGTGCTCCTATTTTAGAGTCAGATAGTGTTCTTGAACCGGGATGCGGAGCGGTCAGATATATAAGGTCTCAGAATCTGTGTTCACCATAATCTGCCATTCATGGATAATCTTGATTCTACGCGAGGAATCAAATAATCTCGAGAAATACTCTACGGTCACAGGAGTGTCTCGCCGCGAAGGATGAAGTTCTTCAACTATGTGGGACAGCGACTTGAGAGGCATATCGAGGTTATCGATCAATACGAGGCTACAGTAGGGAACGAATTATCGACGCTAGTGCCGTGAAATCAGGGGAAACGGGAAGACTCAGAGCTCAGAGCGAGTGGAAGTCGTGAAATGCTCCGCAGTCTCGCTGGAGATTCGTCTGCTTGGCGGGCTGCAGCCGCGGTGGGAGCCAACTCTCTGGCGACGGCGACGACAAGCAGAGCAGAGACAACATCAACAAACACATTAAAATGGCCCACCGGAGTACTCGGTGGGTGAAATTTAATGTTGGTGGCCAGCGTTTCACCACATCGCGGATAACGTTGGCAAGGGACAAGAATTCCTTCCTCTATAGAATCTGCCACGATGAAGAACAGCCTACGGCGGGACCGTTGTGCCTGGTGAGTCTATTTGTGGCCGAATCGGATTCTCTCCAACCAGACCTCCTATCCGGATTGTTTGAGCCGTAGTCGACCGTTTCTTTACCTGGAGCATGACACCAGACTCCATCGGAACTCCCTCACTTTCGCCCAACATGTTGCTCAAGCTTTGCCTTGATGTGTTCGATCGCTCTGTTGCACATTCAGTCGGGGTTCGGCGTGACTGAGGAAACGTCTAGTTCGGAGTGTGGTCACGTTCTATTCACTCTCTGGCTCGGTCAGAGCGAACTGATTGGCTTCCAACGGCGTTCATGTGTTTTCCTCGAAGACCGTGGCAGTGGAAGTCATCAATCATTCTCTTCGGATTTCAGGACGAAACAGGCGCCTACATGATAGACCGCGACCCGACCTATTTCAATGTTATACTAAATTTCTTCCGCTACGGAAAAATAAATCTGCCGAATTGTCTTTCGAAGGAAGGTGAGCTTGCTGATTAGTTCCTGGATAGATCTTAAACTATTTCGGGAGGAAGCGTAGTTCTTCAGGAGTACACTTAGTTCGTCCGAGAGGTCTCACGCAGTGCCCGATTGCAGGTGTATTGGAGGAAGCGATTTATTACAACGTTACGGAACTCATATCGGTAAGCGATTCAGTGAGGAGTTCCGTGATTGAATGACCGGGCCATACTCGATTCGCGCCGTTCAGAAGCTTATCCCAACGAACTTTACAGCTTCTCAAAGACTCCATTCCTGAGGGTGACCCGCCAGACGCCGATCTTGTACATCGCGTCATGCTTTTCGAGGAGAACGAAGTCGCGGAAATGGTGTCAGCCCTGGACGACGGCTGGAAGCTGCGTCAATTGGTGCCGTTCGGTAGGGTTTCGCATGTATCTTACACCAAAGAAGTCAGCATTCAGCATGTGTTCCAATAACCGATCCCGAGCTCTCAGTGATCGTTCTCGAATATTTTCCAGGCTACTCCCGCCATGTGTTCAACGCCTTCCATCCTGAGTTCCTATGCGTGGTAGCTCGAGACAATCGTCATAAGGCATTCAGCGATCGCTAGTTCACTATGTTCTCCCGTGTCTTGAGTTTATCCTCATCGAATCGGACAGGCTTGACCTGAGGACAACTCTGGGGAAGCTCGTAGGAATGTACAAGGTAGCGGGTCGAACCGTTCCTCGGTCGCCTCCCTCGTCTGAGGTGATCCGGCCTGCGCTCGAGCTTGAGAGGTTAGCTCGTATTCCCATCGACCATCTCTCCGCTCACTCGAGATATCTCCGGAGTTCATTCTTGTAATTTTAGCGTGATATCCACCGTAGATGTTGTAGCAGTTGAGACTGATATTGTTATCGCTCCGGAATTCACACTAGTCTCTCAAGTAGGTTCCGTTTCACTCGAGTCGCTGCTTCGCGACCGGTTCCTGACTGCCAGTTATTACGAGCCCGGTAACTGCCGGGCAGTTTGTACATACATTTGAAGAAAGTGATATCAATATCGAAGTCCATGATCTCTCAGCTTGATCCTGTGGAAGGTCAAATCGCTGAAGATGCGAGCGTTGTCCCCGAATCAAGCTGCCCGACGACGAAAGTCTCGGCAGCGCCCACTTCGAAACTTGTGAATTGGAAGAGAATGTGCGAATCCGTTTTCGAGTTATAGTGAAATATTCCATCACGATTCCCAAGCCTCAACCAAGGGTCTTCTCGTCTTTGAGCCGCGGTTCTTCAAACCCGGTTTCAATATTCGGACTCGAGAGACTCAGACGGCTCGAAATATAGTGAAGTCTATCACATGACGGATGCACGATCTAAAAGCGTTGAATAAATGTATGCCCGTTGGCTGCGACTCCTGTTGCACCTGGAGCTAGAGGGGCAGAATGAGCGTGCGGCGGTGCCTCTGAAATAATTCGCAAATAAACATTCATTTTCCTACTTCACGAAGAATCGAACGGGTTCATCACGAAAGCACGAAGACTCATCTAGGGAGCATCGAGTATGGAAGGTTCCCCTGCATCGAGCAACATGTGCGGTACTCTCGGTCTTCGAGGCATGCACGAAATCGCTCGCTTCAGATAGCGGGATCGTCACGAAAGGACGTAGGACCGCTTGGGCGAGTTGAGAAACTTCGGGGCTCGATGAGCAACTGAATCGGTGTCTCCCCGTTTCCCCGACCACAAACCCTCTCCTGATTCCGGGACCCTACGAGTAGATGAGGTCTCTATGCAGAGCGCGGAGTCCCAGGAAGCGGGCTTCAAGGGGAGCGAGTCATGTTGAGGATTTCCCTCTGTGCAATCTGATGGATTTTGCGCAGAGGAATACAGTCGCAAATCTCGCCAACACGTTATATGTAATCAATCATTTCAGATTTGCTCATTTTCACAATGGCTCACATCAGGGATTGGCAACTTGCGGCGTATAATCTGATTCCCGGGTCGCGGTGCAAAGGACCATCGCGGCCGTTCAAACTCCCGGGCCGCTACAGAGAACGTATCCCAGCAAGCTCGAACCATTCGTGGGCCTTGTGACTTGTGACATGTCTTGAAAGAGTGAAATCCGGCAAAGATGAGGTTTCGAGCTGAGGAATATTTTTCCTTGGCGAGAATAAGAGATCCGAGCTCCACAAATATCACAATGCGTCGATGTGACGAACGAAAAGTGAACACTCGATCCAGTCGTCGACTGTTTCTCGTTCGTCTCCAATAGCTGTGTTGGGAATGGCGTCGAAGCGAGCGATCGGTGACTAGAATCGGGAGGTTCCAGCCTGGATGGGAAGAGACGTTTCCCTTCGTGGCGTTTGGAGAGAACCAACGTGCTTGATCCGTGAGGGAAGCCTGTCCGTCTACAAGGAACACAATCTAAGGCGGCGCTACGGAAGCGCCCTTCAAGGTAAGGGTCCAGGTGAGGCTCGGGATCAAGAGAGGGTTTCTGGTCGGGGCAACGGGATCGGTGCAACGGGCTGTAACCGCCGAATCTGGGAGAAGAATTTGCATCATCGATTTTTCTCATGAACAGAGAGTCGCTGTTCTACGTTAGCGTGGGGGGGGGGGGGGAGGGACCGGCTTACGTCCTGCTCCATGGTCACAAAATTTTTCTCGGGCTCCGCAGCTTTCTGCATTGAGCTCGAAGCCGCAGGAAGTCGAGGTGAACGAGTGGCAGCGGTCACCGGCGCGAAGAAGGGGGGTTTCGGTGGTGACACCACATCCCCGGGTTGACGGACCAACGAGTTTTATCCCCGCGGTCCGGAGGGATTTACTCCAAATCCGTGCGTTGCTTCGAGAACCAACATGTCGAGCTCAAAGGTTGAGTCATCGATATTTAGTGGAGCAGCTGGCGCTCGAAGAAGAGAGACTTCGTTGAACGGTGGAAGCTTGACTGAGCGCCCGAATCGAAAATCTATCGATTCTGGAAGCTCCACACAAAGTGACAGCGACACCGCGAACGCGCGCGAGTTTTGAACGAAGCCGCGTCCCGCTGCGTCTTGTCTGCTTCGGACATAAACAAACAGGGAAAAAATCGCTGGTTTTTCTCTCTCATCGGGTAGCAGAGCTTGGCATCAGCTGCGTCAGATCTGAGCTTCTGAGAGCTTCAGGCGACTGAGCGGCTACACATCACTCCGTGGAAATTTCATCACGCTCCAGAATTTTCGTTGACCCGACGTTGTCCGCTGTATAGCGGCCATTAACCGCTGTGACGGAGAAGGATAAAAGGTACGAGAACAGTTAGCCGAAAATACCCCATGGACGCCTATCCCATTGCTCCCTTGTGCTTGGGCTCAGAACGTTGGAGTCATACATCCCCTGGCTTCTGAGCTCCCCGATTCAGACCCCGCGATGGCTCACCCGTTTTTGGTTTGCAGGCTCTCTGTTGATCCTACCCACTATTCGAAAATGCACAGTAATACCAAGGAATGGGTGCGTTTCAACGTGGGAGGACAACATTTTCTGACCACCAAAGCCACACTGGCGCGCGACAAGAATTCTTTTCTCTACAGAATTTGTCAGGACGATCCCGACTTGGAGACGGACATTGTGAGTGCAGGAAGCCTCGGACACTCGGGAAGAGCTTGAATCGGAGAATTGACACAGATATCTTACATCTTAAACAATCCTCAATTCCATTTTCAAATCCTCAGGATGAGACTGGGGCTTACATGATCGACCGAGATCCCACGTTTTTCGCTCCTGTGTTGAACTTCTTCCGCCATGGGAAACTCATCATGGATAAGAATCTCCCTGAGCAAGGTGAGTCTTCGACTTGAAGTCCCGGAGAGTGTGTAACTGCGACGAATGATTTCCGTCGACACAACCGAATACATCATTCCCTGGGTGTTTCTCAGCGATTTATCCGTCTTGCCCGCAGGAGTTCTCGAGGAAGCCGAGTTTTTCAATGTCGCTGAACTTGTAACGGTAAGCTGAATTTCACTGAACACCATAGATATCGGCTTATCGCCAATAAGGACTGCCTTTCCTAATCGAACGATATCCTCAGCTATTAAAAAATCTGATCTCCGAGCACAATCGTCCCGAGAACCGGAATGTCTATCGTGTTTTACAATGCCATGAAGACGAAGTGACTCAAATGATCTCAACCATGAGTGACGGTTGGCGCTTCGAGCAACTCATTCCGATAGGTGAGACCCCTTTCTTTGTCCCATACTCTCCAGAGGGATAATGACCCTCTAGGAAACGGAGGAGCTTCCAAATGACTCGAAACGGGAAATTTCTCGGCGATGGAACTCACAGACGGTTTTCTCATCGTGACGGTTCAGGTTCATCTTATAACTACGGGAACGACGATCAAGCCGAGTTCCTTTGTGTCGTTTCTCGAGAATGTTCAACGTCTCAAGGGCTTCGAGGCAACGACCGGGCACAGGTATGACTCTCCGATTCTCTGTTCGACTCATTAGTTAGCGTTGTGACATGATCCGAGTGCTGGGTCAGGAACGAGGTTATACAAAAAAAACTATTTATTCCTGCAGCTCATCCAGCAGAAAGCGTCCAGAATGTGAGGAACGGTCAGCTAGGGTATCGTTTAATACGCGCGCAGTCAACGCCGCATGACTGGATCCGTAATTCCAAATATTTGTGTTGGCGTTTTTTTCTCACGTGAGATGACCAAGATTAGCCCCTACAACCGAAGCAGATTGTAGCCTTCAAGAGGCAAGTCAGACTCAAAGGGAAAAAAGACACAACGAAAGCTGGCCGCCGAATTCTCGCGATGGAGAGCATTCTTCAGTGTGATGATACTCATCGATTCGCCTACTTCCGAGAGATCAGTATGAGTTCATGATCTGTATGGCACAATCTAAACTTACATGCCTTCTCTAAAGGGATTGTGTCGCGGTGGAGCCGACGTCCCAAGTGAGGAATTCACGTCGTTTACACATTGATCTCCTCAAAGGAATGGCTCTGTCGATTTTCCCCCGTGTCAATCGTTTCTACGAGACTTTCGGTGGGTTCAGCTTTATCGGCGATCGCACGAATTCCGATTCGTTCAGTTTTGAAACATTCAAAGATAGAAACCTCTTCACGCACCGTAGAGTCCGTTCCCAGTCAGGAAGAGGGGGGAAACGGTATACTGAATGCGAGATTTTTCTGTAAATTTCCCCCGAGTGCCAGTGAGGAAGATCGATGCCGCTGAGACGCACTTTAAGAAAGGACGCAGCACGGGAAGCCCCATGGAGATTTCGGGTTCATCTCCTAATTCCACTTCTAAAAGGAGATTTTCTCGGTCGGGAATCTGTTTCCGCTCTCTGCTGATTATGATCTAGTGTATGTCCGAATTGTTGATGGTTTTCGCGGGGGCATCCATGAGCGATATGTGGTTCAATGACATTTGACGAATGGATCCGTTTCGGAGAATCAATAAAGAATTGTTACACTCACTAGTAGAACGCAAAGCCACAAATAACGAGACAGGTGGAGGAGAATGAAGGAAAAATATCACCGAACACACAACTACAATATACCTAGTGAAAATAAACTTTAGCCTCAGCTATCATGCCTCCGTTTTCAATCTCGATCGAGTCTGATTCACATCGAGGAAAGGTGATTGCAGGTCCTTGGTATTCATCCTTGCATCTATCCTGGTATCCCATTGCATCCATTCTGGTATTCCATGGTATCCATCCTAGTGTCCCATGGTATCTATCCTGGTATCCCATGGTATTTATCCTGGTATCCTATGGTATTTGTCCTGGTATCCTATGGTATTTGTCCTGGTATCCCATGGTGACATCAGACGGGAGAGCTCGATACGAAGGCTTTGGACTCGGCCATGTCACGGCGGAAACGATCAAGATTTAAAGATTCATCGCCTCATTGCCATTGGAGGTGCTCGAAGTCTGGAACGCTCTGGATATCTGGCAAGCCACAGTCAAGTCTACACTAGGGCTTTTGGAATGCGCGACATGGGTCGGGTTTACTTCGAGCCACCCGCCGAAACTGGGGCATCGCACAGCTCCGAGGATAACGGCGATGAACTCTGTTCGAGGCGCCGCAGAGCTCTATAGCCTCGCTTTGGTTTTTCATCGCGCGGCCCCTGACGATTTCCCAGTGGACAGGCTTGTTCTAGTCATTCGTTCATCCACAGAGTTGGCCTCGGAGCTTCGATACACAGTGGAGACCAGTCATGGAGTACTCGAAGGGCCTCTGGCAACGGTTTGCTGCGAATCATAACGGAGCTTCGTTTCATCTGAGTCGATTGACACAGGGCATAAGAGCAGGCCATGTACTCGATCTGTTGCAGCTGAGTATCCGCTTGCCCGGGTCTGGTGTCCCAGGCGAATACTCATCCACTAAGACTCTCGACGGATTCGTGCCTCAACTGGGAAGGATATGTGTCTCCCTGGATTCCAAAGCTCAGAATTCGGAGGAGATCGGAGCATTCTGCTCTTGTCTTCGGGCTGATTTCTGAGCACACCCTGTTTTTACTTTACTCGTTTATTAAAAAGATAAACACTCGGATCAACTTCGGCTGCGCGTTTCTTCGCATTCTGCTGTTCGAACCACATACAGTGTATCATCTTCGTTCATGCCCGCTCCCACATCATACTTCTTGTTTCTCCACATTTGTGTTTTCTCTCCGTTTTCTACAGCGACCACCACATAATACATTGATACACATTTACATAGTACAGGGAAGTCAAGGATCGGGGCGCCCTGCGCATCGAGACAACATGCGACAAAAGAACACGCGCGCGTTCCTTGAGTAAGTTTTTCCACCGATGCCATCATTTTTTTTCCAGCCTCAGGCTCTGATGTGAGGGTTTGTGCTCCTCTCTTGGCGGAGCTCCGTAACTAACTTAAACCGCTCTCTGCCGTTCTTTGATGAATTCCACATTTCCTGCTCCTCATATTCTTCGTCCTCGTCACTCTCAGCCTGAGGCTTTCCTGTCCCTCAGATTTCGGACTGGTTCCATTCGATACTCGTCCATGTCACAAGTCCTGAATCAGCAATTCAACTACCAGTCAAATGAAACCCCAACCACAATCTCCATCGTCATCAAGTACATAAGTACAGATTTGTACAGCGATTATACCTAAGCTGGCCATTGGCGATCACGACTCACAAGTAAGTAGATTTGTCGTTCCCCCTCATTCGTTTCTCTCGTCATTCTGGCAGCTCTACACGATCGCTTCGCCCACTTCAGGCTCGCGGCCGGCGTACATCTCCTCAGCTCACAGATGTGTCTTTCCGCCCATCGGCCCGAAAACCCGTGTTTCACTCGTCTCCGATTTCTTCGATCAACTTCGATTCCTCGGCGCTCTCGGTCCCCTGCCTCTCGTGTGCGCACCGTCTATCGACACGGTTTCGCCATCGCAAACACTCGCCGTTCAAGAATGTCTCTGGATGAATATCTCATACACAAGAGAAACCCGCGCGCTTCTAAGCCGAGTGGGGCTTAGCGTACACCTCGGAGAACGCGGCCTCTATGCAGCGTTTCAACTCCGAGTAACTCACAACAAGAACGTTTTGTTCATCACGCGACACAAGGCAAATCTTCTCGTCAACGCCAGCGTCGAGCTTGTTGAGGCACTGAACCACATGCGCCATGTCCAGCCACGGAACGCCTTCCTTGGTGCACTGGTGGAACAAGTAGTCACGGAACAGTTTCAGCATGTACCGATCCCCTGTCTCGCTCCAGGTCGTGTCTAAATTGAGCTCTGGGCGTTCGTTGATGGCGCCCAACTTTACCAACAACCTGAAGAGTCGTCCATTTTCAACCTCCTTCGCCAATTCTGCCTCGAGGACGTCGCTACGCATCTGAGCCGAATCCAATTGGGTGTAGAAACGGGCGCCTATCATGGGCATGATGTCATTGATTGTTGTAACTCGCAGCGGATGACCCAGCAGTAGCAAGAGCAGGTTCCGCAGATCGGTCGAGTAGTGTTTGGTCACACAGTCCATTGAATTCTCCAGATATTGATATGCTGTCGGATTGTTGCAGGCCAAACAGAGAATGAGCCGGCCAAGACTCGTCAAATCTTCTTTTTGGTGGTGTGGAACTAAGGTGCGCTGCTGTTGCTGCTGCTGCGCGTCGATGGTTATGAGGTCCACGATTGCCGCGCAGTTCAGGCGCAGCCGAGATTTCCCAGCCGAATTCAACAACACCTGAAAAATAGTCAACATTATAGACGATCGGTCGCACAAAGCCGGGGAGTCTCGCGGCGAACCACTCGGATGCGGTGATACCGTCCGTTCTGCCAGACCCTAACGAATAGATGCTATATCTCTACCTTGCTGGGATCGATGCATCTCATCGCGAGACTTGCGGCGTGGATGGTGCGCAACGCGGAACTGAGCTGAACTATGTAGGTCCATATCAGACTTTCGGGTAGGAGTCCGTGGCCTTGTCGTAATGAAGCGTCCTGCTGCATTCTCGCAGCTCCGCGGTTCTTCCCGCCGTTCATCGCTCCGTTGTAGCCAACGGGACCTCCTGCACCACCGCCCTGCATGGTCGGATGGTTTGCGAAATAGGTCTGCTTCAGAGTTTGGGCGCCTGGGAAGAAGTCGTATACAAAAACAACGGAGTTGTCACCGAACGCCTTAGTGGTGAACAGTTCCCTCAACTGAACAAGGTTGGAGTGCTGGATCTGGAATTTGGAGATGAATGCCGAGGTCAGAACAGTGCTCAAACGTCGACTGAAACGGCTTGACATCGAGACTCTGAATCTGAGTCGAACAGCTTCCTCTCGTGGTGAGGCGTTCCTCGACGGGAGAAAAGACTCTAATAAACATGAAGGTTTCAGACCCAAGAAAAACCCGAGTGGATATCCCGCCCGCCGGAATAAATATGCCCGGACAAGAGAACTCCTCAGGCTGCTGCTAGATCGAGACACAGTACCGAAGTTCCCACAGCAGCTCGATTCCCGAAGATAACATCTCAGATATTAACACGCGATTGGTATAAACCGAGCTAATGGCTCGAGAAATTGAGCGAAGAGTAACATACTTTGCATGGAGTCCACACATCGGTACCACTCACGCTGCATCCACATCCAAGTCACGCATTCAGTCATTCAGTCAGTCATTTTCGACTGTCAATCAATATGGATAACGTACCTTTTTCCACTGGTCGATGACATCGATTATCGCCTTGTTTGATGATAGTCTGAAGTTATGGAGTCTTCGGAGACAGTACACGAGCCCACTTTTGACGTTGGTTGCCTTGTAGACCGAGGTCATTAGACCGTAGCACGTACTCTTGTTCATTTGTGTTTCTAATGGGCAGATGTTCGTGTAGTTATCGATTTGCTGCGGCAGATCAGGGAAAAGGTCTGCGTTGCATCTCGAATTTAGTATTGATGCCCTGTGACGAAAGAGATCGTTTAGTATGCATACAGGAGAAAAACGGGTCCCCTCTAAGAGTCGCCTCGAGTCTCTCATCGACGCCGAAAACTCCGATTCCACTCATCTCCGATCATGCGATCGCAGAAGATCTACCCCGCAACGAGAGATTCGGATTCAAGAGGAACAAAGATCATTATTCCGATGAGTGACCAATCGGTGGAAAACTGGAGTCATCGTTGCAGTGGGACCCTCATTCGTCTTTCTGTTCATCTCCGTGGATACTCATCAGCACGGAAGTTGCAACTTGAAATGTCACCTGTTGAGAAGTTCCAAACGAAGATCATCCGGCATGAAGAATGAAGGTGCGTTCGCCTTCAGTTTCATGTGCTCAACGTGCGTTGGTGGCCCAGGATAAGCGTGGAACGTTGGTGGAATAATTTCAGCTTCGGGGTGTGTGCCGGGCCCCGGCGGGAGCATGTCGTTCGAAGGCGCTCCGTTTTCTTCATGAGGCTGATAAAAGTACGTGGTTCCTCCGAGGGACTCCTGGAAATTCAGATGATATCGTGTAGGACACTAGAGGGGCGTTTCGCATCCAAAGTGGGCAAAAGAGTAGCCGTAATGGCGAGAGAAAGTTCCAGCGAACCTGATACATTCCGGTGTAGTCGCCACCGTTGACAGTCAGAGGTGAAGGGTTCCTCATGAAAGAACGCCGAGCTATGACAGGGGAATTTTCGGGACTCTCTCTGTCTCTCAGCATGTGGGGAGCTTTGACGAAACTCGGCGAACTCATCGTATGTGGCATAGTCTGGTTGGGGACATTATTAAGGCTCGAGGAGCTCCCGGGGTTGGACGAGGGAATGAACTCCTGGGCGGTCACATCCTGTATCGAGAGGTTCGACATCGAGTTCGCCATGGGGTCCTTAGAGACGCGTGTGGCCTGTGACGGAGGAATCAAAATATTAATGGCGGGCTCTTTGTATGCGTTGTAGATTAAACCGGTGAACTGACGAGTTTGTGAAGAAGTCCGACTGCCGCTCGAGCCTTGATTAACGCTTGCAAAACCCATTACACTGGGAGAGAACAAATTGAGCGGCTGTAAATATAAACTCGGTTACCAAAGATCGCAAACCAGGTTTGAGACATGAATATCGAGAATCCAGAAGGCTTTCGGTCTGAATTCATCCGAGCTCCGGAGAAGGTAACCACGAACGAACTTGCGAAGCCTGCATAGCTTCTCCATACATGAAAGCCCTAATATTGACGACTTGGAACTTGAATTCATCAGCGTAAACCGATTCTCGTACGATATATGGTCGGCCGCGGGCAAGAGAGTTCTTGTTTCGTCGTGGCGCAAACCTTCTACCGCGGCCACTGCGGTTGCTGCCGCTGTGGCCGTCGCTACACCCGCTGGTGCTGCGGGAACTTCCAAACACAATGGCTATTTCAGAAGCTGTTTTCGCCGTATGACTTCCAAAGGACTTTGGCCGCGATCTATGGCGTCGACTTCAAGATTCACGTAGGGAGGAACTCGAGGCATCGTCACAGCCCGGTATCGGGGGCTGTCACTTCGCAAACTTACTATGTAAGAGCTGAGCTTGGACTCAGCTGGAAGCTCGTAGCCAGCGAAAACCTCTTCTCCGAGAAGCGGCCCAGAGTCTGGAAGAATCGAAGCTATCTTGGTGAATCGGATCACGTGACACCCGATTGGATCGCGTTCTCGGCAACTCACCATTCTGCTTCTGATGCTGGTCGGGATTACCGTGAATAAATTGACAATCATTGCCGTAGAAACAGGTCCCCCCCGACGCAAAATAGCGGCAAACAGCTTGAGATTTGTTCATCACATCGGCAGATGGGCTTCGCTCGACTCCTGGGGTCAGACGGGTCCGGGCTTGGGATTGTTTTCAGAGCATGAGGACGTCAACAATTATGTCCCCGAGATTAGCCACTTATGTGAGATGACACTCTGATCTCACAAAACAAAACCCTCTTAGCTGCTCGGGCAGCTGCCACTCGAGTAGCCACACAGAATGTCGCTTGACGAGAGGTGCAGCGGAGCTAGGACGCTCATGAACGAAAGTTCCTCGGGGATCACAAACCTTTCAAACTCAAAAAAAAGACGCCGGAGACAGGAACCGTGACCGAGACACGAACGTCATCTGAGTTGGGCAGCGAGGAGCTGTATACGGATGTCGGGATCGACTCGTTTTCGCTCCACGGTCTCAGAATTCGCTCAACAGCCTTTGGACAGTGCAGTAGCCGATTCGCAAAAGATTTGAAACCATAACTTGCCACGAATTCGTGTCAATACATATTCGATGCTCGAACGAGCTATTGACTACCATTATGCTTTCCTGCACTATCGATCCTCATTCCTAAGTGGAATCTCCCGCGGGCTGGTAGTTGTCTGGTTCCTGTGATAAGCGATCATTCCTCATCCCCAGTAAAATGCGCGGGAACCCGGGAACACACCGATGAGGACGGATCGAATTTTTATCGCGTTCGAGACCCTGGGGACTCCACAGGACCCTAAGCGGAATCTGAAATGATCAGCCGTACTCCATCACGAGGAAACTGAACGCAAAGCTTGGGGGATTGTTCCGATGGTCGTGAAGGAAGCGGACGAAAGGAAATTCGAATTTGGCGCCACGTGACTTTCCCCTGCCAGTGGAGTGTTCAAACTTCGTTGGCGGCGTCCGGTACATGGGAGGGATCTTTGAAACCGCGAAACCTATGGTAGCCAGTCAGGAAGGCCCTCACCATTTCCATTGAATCAGTTCTGCCGCGACGTGACGTTCGATCCGGCATCTTTCACGAGGTGTCACTCCAAACCAGGTGTGAGTTTCTTCTCGTTCTGGTGAAACGAGAAGTGAGGATGCAGCGATCCAATTTGCAAGTCATGGTGAGGCCTCGGAAACTCCCTGAGGGAGCCCAGAGGGGCCCGATCAAACTCGACAAGTATGGCCATGAGATTGAGATGCTGAACAACATTTTTCAATACGACGTAGTCTTCGAAGAAGAGTCCTCACAAGAGCAGGTCTATGAACGTCTGCGGTCTGCTGTGGAGAAGTTGGTGGAAGGTAAGTGTCTATTCCGCGAACAGGAGTGTTCGTTTCGGCTTACGGATAGTGATCGTGGAGCAATGAGGAGAATGTCGTTCAAGGCGGAAGAGATCCGAGAATATCTAATTCCCGTCAATGCCCGACATTATCCTGTCAAGTTCTTCGAGCTGTCTCGCTCCCCATCATCCTTCGAATACCAAATTTATGAACGCAGCAACCCTCGCACTTGCGAATTGTGAGCCGAACTCCAACGAGGAGAAAAATTATTCTCAGGCTACTGCGTTGGAATATTGGCTTACGGTCAGACATCTTCGGGTAAAACGTACACGATCGGAACGAACGGTGTCGAGGAATGCTACATCGCGAACCCCGGAATAATCTCTCGAGCTGCCTCTGACATTTTCCGATTGGCAGTACCTGGTGAAGAAACCACGAAAATCATTGTGAAGGTTACTTTCATGGAGGTGAGTGCTCTTGCAATCGCTCGTATAGCATGGGGAGCTCACAATCGCCACCCGAAGGAATAATTATGTGAAGGCGATTCTGAATAGCAGTTTTCGAATTCCTCCGGAGAACGAGAAAGCTCCCGGATAATGTCTGACGTTTGGAATATATCGAGCGAGTCGCTCCCGGTTGGTCAAAGGCTCCTATCGCTGAATGATGGTCGGAACGGATGGAGTGAGGTGTGAAATCCAACTCTGAAGGATGACTCTCTGTCCACAGATATACAACGAGCAGGCGTTCGACTTACTTCATGTGGATGAGAAGAAGAAACCAATCATAAAAAAAGTAAGTTGATTCTTAACTGAGAAATGCACAAGCCATCTATGCTGGAAGAGAAACTTTGGCGATACTAGCACCGCGAAGCCCCGAGCCTCGAGTATGAGAGTCAAATGTTTCGTAGATTCGAGAAAAAATCGTAAATATCTGATGGCTCTTGCAGGTACGGGATATCCCGCGGAAAGACCGTCCTAACGAGCTTGTGACAGACGTCGAGGGTCTCATCGCGGAAGAAGTGGTTTCAACGCAAGAAGTGATGGAGGTCCTACAAAAGGGGTCGAAGAACAGGCGCGTCGCCGCAACCTCGATGAACGCCAACTCTTCGCGATCGCATGCTGTTTTCACGATATACGTGGAGCATCTGAATGACGAAGGCGAATCAACGCTGGCTTCTACCCCATATCTCCAACTTGTAGATTTAGCCGGCAGCGAAGTACCGGAAGGTGACAAAATGACGATGAAGGAAGGCGTTAACATCAACAAATCTCTTTCGGCACTGGGTCGTGTCATCATACAGTTGCGGGATCGCTCGGGCCATGTGTCGTATCGAGATTCTGTCCTAACTCGCGTTCTGAAGCCTCTGCTCGACGGGAATTCTATCACGACCTTGATAGCCTGTATTTCCATGGAAGAGCGCAACGAGGCTGAAAGCAAGAAAACTTTACACTACGCCCAGCAAGCGCGGAAGATCGAAATCTCCGCACAGAAGGCTCAGAAGGCAATCACGCGGGAAGAGTTCCTCAAGCTCAAGGATGAAAACCGTCGCCTCAAGAAGCTTTGTGCGCAGCATAATCTGGAGATGGGCGACCTCGAGATGACGATAATGGAGATTAAGGAGAACGAAACGAGGAGCCCGGACCCAGCGGCGAAAACCGAAGAACTCATCCAACTCATGCTCAAGTACGAAGCCGCAGCAAAACGGAGCGACGTCCTCCAAGAAAGATGCAACCAGCTCGAGAACCTCCTCGAGATGTTCTCGAAGAAGTTCGAGGACACCGATCGAAAGCGACCTCGGTAGGTTTGATCCCATCCACAGTCCGCATGTTCCCATTACAATATTCAAGAAATTCGCTTCTTTCGGTAATCCCCTACTTCCATAGCAGTTATGCTCCCCTCAGGTGTCAGTTTGACTTTCCAGAGCAACGTTCAATGTATCGGAAAGCCGAGAGAAGACGTTCATCATTGCATCGAACAACGATGAGGAAGAGGAGAACGTCGAGGGTCAAGACGATATGCAGAACGAACTATCCATCGTGTCGGCTCTCACCACGCTGGACAAGGACTACGACGAGCACGCCAATCAGCTGAAGTATTTCGTCGAAATGCAGAATAAATCCAAAGAACTTCAAGAAAAAGTTCAAGAGCTCGAGAAACAACTCGAATTGTCCGAGAAAGAGAAGCAAATCACAACCAAGCAGATGACGAACTCCAAAACCACCAGCGCCGAACTCAAAGAACTCCAAAAGAAACTCGACGTCCAGAGCGAGCAGAATCGGCAGCTCCAAGAGAACCTTGCGAAACTGCGGAAAGAGCTGAAGCTGTCGTCGGTTAACAGTGATACGATTGAGAAATACAAACAAAAAGTCGAAAGCATTAACCGAGAACGCGTGAAGCTGCAGAAATTACTGAAGGAACAGAACAAGAAGTCGCAAGAGGAAATGAGGCGTCAGAAAAGGGAGATGATCGCTCTCCAACGTCAGCAACAGAAGCAAGCTGCTGAAAGATCGAAAACTGACGCCAAACAGGCAGCAGAGCGAAGGTGTCAACAACGAAAGCTCGAGCAAGCCTTAGCCGCAAAGGACAGGCTTGAGATGCTCCTAAAGAAGAAAACCGACAACAACAATGCTGCAAAAGGCAAACTCGACAAATCCAAAATGAGCTCGAGTAACACTTGCAATCGAGTCAAAGAGCTGGTCGACGAAGAAGTCATCATGGCGGCCACGAGAGCCACGACTCAGTTCTATATCGACGACTACACCAAACAGACCCAAGCGTTTGAGAGTCGCATCAAGGAGATCGAAGTCCAACTCGCCGAAGGTGGCCTACAAGACGAAACCAAGAATGAGCTCCAGCTTGAATTGCGAGATCTCGTCGAAAAGAAAGCGAACGCTCAATCGGTGATCGACAAGAACAATGCGCATCACCGACCCGGCGCAGAAACCGCAAAGTTCCACGAAAAGTTCTCAACTGTTTTCGAAGCCCAGCTGGCTATCAAACAAATGCTCAGCAAATGTGAAATGTTAGCCTACCAGACGGCGGCTTACAGAGATGAATTGGCGACGTTGAAAGAACGACACGCCAACGACCAGCAGCTGTTGGCGGATTGCGAACACCAGAAGCAACTGGCCGAGGAGAAGTATGCGGCATTCCTCCTGGAAGCCGAACACCTCCGAGACGATAACGAGTTCGAGAAGCTCTCCAAGGAGTTGCAGGATAAGGAGTCGATGATAAACACACTCCAAACGAAATTATCGCAAATGAGCCAAGGGATGATGATACCCAGGTCCCCGTTCCCCAAATATCTCAAGAGACGTCCATGCAACGATCGCAGCGTCGCCCACAAGAGGATCGACAGCCTCAAGCAAGAAACCGTGGACACATCTTTACTTTTCTCGGAGGACGAACTGTCGTTTGTCGATAATGTCAACAAAGACCCTGACTGGACTTCCCGAACAGCAAAGCCGGAAATCGGCAGCGGCGCCAGCAGCACCAGCGATCTGTCCCGTAAACGCAACTCAGGGCAAACAACTTCAACGGAAAACAGAGAAAATGAGCTCCCGGTGAAGATGTTGAAGGTAAATTTTCAAGAAAGTGACGCCGTCTCTAACTCCGACCTCTCCGAAGGCTCGAGCTCGAGCATTAATTCGCATGTAAACGTTCTCTCTCACTTCGGACTTTTCGCAAAAATTTTACCGAGCTAAGGGAAATGTCGCGGCTCGTACAACCTTTGCCACGTGTTACCCTTGGCTGATTTCCTTCGATAACCCATTTCTCTATCCGATGATCATTCCACCCTAACCCCGGAGCATTTGGAATTTCAGCGGCAAACTTCTGATGCCGGCTGCCGTTGCGGGGGCGGTGAGAAGTCTTGTGTGAAGTGTAAGTGCGCAAAAGCTGGCCTTTCCTGCACGAAGTTTTGTAAATGCCTCGCTTCCTGCAACAACGCCGATATGGACGTAAGTTTTCACCCGGATCTGAGACAACATCTGGTATCATTCAACGAGCCACGGACGAACCTTGCCGTTCGCATGTCTTCTAATGTATCTGTCCTGAATTTCAGGACGACGATACCGCTCAGAGGATTCCCTCGGTCATATCAAGCATGGTCCAGTCGATCGAGGGACAAAAATTGTACTGATTCGTTTAACGGTCGAAAGAGCTGTTCCTCAGAGACGCTTTGGAATGATTCCCTTCCGACAAGCTCGCATTTCAATCATTTTACCCAGACCTCGGACCCTCGACATTGCAGAAAACTGCTCGACCCATGGAGAGAAAAATAATTGTATAGTTAAGTTTGTATATACATGAGATTTTTGAAGGAAAACCACCTTTGGCATATAGTTCTTATGATTGTCTCTCGAATGCTTCTGAGGCCAGCTAGTCCAAGGTCCATGGATATAGAATGTTGGCCGTCTGTGTTCGACGAATATCTTTGTTGAAGCGGATTGCCTCAAACCATAGAGTGACAATGCCTTGCAAGGCGCGCTTTCTTCCTCAGCGGGTCAATGTTTGCAACTTCCGAAGGGCGCTGCGCAGGAGACCTACAAGGGCCTTACAAAGGACGAAGAAGGTCCGCGAGAGAATCCTCGACGGGCCATCCCATTATCAAGCTGGTGATGCTCCAAGAAGCATCCTTGGATACAGTAATTAGTGCGCATCATCAAGGAAGTTTTCATCAGAAAAACCGTTCTGGTCATGAAAGCATTCTCTCCCACCACCTCCTCGGTGGTATTTCTGCACTGCCTCCTGCAAGTTTCCGCGGAGTTGATGAGTCCGCGTACCAATCCGTTCCTCGGGGGATTGCAAATCATGGTACCGATGGCGGGAGCTGGGCAGCTACAATGCTCCACCCTCTGACAAAGATCTCATGGACATGGGGCCGTGGACTGATCAGAGTTTGCATAACGGTCGTCTCCCGCTCATTCGCGCTCCGTTATTCGCGACTTTCCTCATGCACGGTTTTTGAGAATCGGAACACATAAACTGAATGGATGAACTGGGTCGCTGAGACCTCGCTTGCCTAAATCTCAGTAAGCTTGTTTCGATTCGGAGTATCTCGAGTAGCGCAACCAATCGCTTCAGAAGTTATGGTAGCCATATACTCACTCAAAAAAGTCATCGAACGTATTTCACGTTCGGCTTCTAATCCTCATAACGCCTCGATGAGGTGTGGGGTCGTTAAGACAGGCCTCGCATCGTAAATCTTAACCCTTTCGGACTAGAATGGAGAAAAACATTGTTTCTGTTCTACGAGCATCTGAAGCTGGGCAAATAGGTTTGACACTCGAGCGTGTCGCACAAATCACCGGAAACCCCAGGGAGCCTCCCTCCCCAGGGCGGCAATGCCGAATCGGTGAGTGGGAGCCGGATCTGCTCCGTGCCTTCGGTTCATGCAACGCCCTCGATGCAGCCATTGCTCCCTACTGGAACGCCCTCAGCCAGGTGAAGAAAGCACGCAGGCAATCGCCCATCATCCGGATGTTCCCCGAGAAAGACCAACGCAAGACACCACAGCTCCTTACGAGAGCAACCAGAGCGAAACCGTCGATTCGGATGAGGACAGACGGAAGCACCCTCGAGCTCACGGAGCTCCCTCGATTCTTCCAATGATAATGCGGCTTTCCGGACTTGAAAGGACTCGAAACTTATCACCGCGTATCTCGAGCTGCGTTTTACATATGTCGTGTACCTTTTCCCGCACGAATTTCTGGAAATTTGAAGGATTAATCCGCAAGAGACGAGACGCTGCGGACTGATGCCGCACGATTCGATGGGAAGGTCATACTCTCAGCTGAATCCGCCGGCAAGAAAAAACTAGGTTCTTGTCGACGGCTTTCCCGCAATGACAAAGCAGTCGACGCCATCGAAAATTTTCACAAGACACATAGCCGCTAGTCGAAGGTGCGGGAAACGAAAAATCTCGTCGGCGTCTTTCACATGATGCTCCAGACGACGGACCTGTATGCAATGTGCGGCCTCCGAATGAATGTCCCCGATTTTCGTTTCGTGTGGTAGCATTCGCTCCACATTCGGGAGACCGATCATCAGGCTCTCGCTGGAAGGCTCAAACTGGAGGGATGCTAGAGTTGGGGCCGCTAGCTGTATCTCAAATGGCGTCCCATGTGATACTCCCGCCCTCCTTTCATTGGGGGCAAGAATACGCTGGGGGTATCCATCATCAATTTTGTGGGAGAGGAGGGGATGACATTCACCTGATTTGAAAGAGGATTTTCGTTTGAATTCGGAGCTCCACGGTTCCCGAATTCTGTGGAGCGCACCTCCACACTGAGCCAAAACATCAGAGCCCAGCTCGTTGCGTTCACTCCAGATGGGAGTGCGAAAATGTCTCGTTGAAATTCCCATAGAGAAATGTCGACTTCAGGCATTGAACCAATAAAACAGAGTGCCTCTCTCATTCTCCAGGTCCGTCGTTCAGGAAAACGTGAGACTGGGGGAATCGAGTGCCACTCATCTAGAGATTTTACCATTCACAAAACCCCGCGTTTCAGACGACAGAAGCAAACCCTACACTCATCGTCAGAGTTATGATGTCTAAATCAGATAATGCTCTGTTTGGAGCCGTTCCCGTATATGTTATCCTTGCTTCAGCCTCTTGTCCTCGACCAGTGTAGGCTCGGGGCTGATCCCTTAGCACATGAGCGATGTGAAATCTCGAGTCTGGTCTCGAGAATCTCCGTGATTGCTCACCTGTACTGAAGCTCTTCCGCCGCGATTCAAGAAATGCACGTGAGGGAGAGAAGTTATCTCGATGTGTGATGAGACGTTCGGGGGAAATACGGCAAACATAGTGAAGTCTGTGTGCGGTCGTAGGCGTGCACGAGGCTCTCTCGTCAAGGAAACATAAGGCGATCCGATCTCAGTGAGCGTGATGGCTCCAACCAAAGAAAGGTTTGTGCTCCACGAAGGCAGAGGGAATCGTTCTCCTGTAACGAACGGATCGGAGAACGTCTACCAGCCGAACCATGTCTTGCAGCAAGGACAGCCGTCCGCGGAGGTCGAGACCGTTGGAATCAACTCGGATCAGCGGGGTGCGCGGCCAGGAGAACAGCAAACCTACTCACGAAAGCGAGCAGCAGAACGATCCGACCAGAGACTCACATGATGGCCGAGGTGTAGTGAACGAGACACTCAACGACTCGGAGAACTCGGCCGGATTCAATTCGACCTACACGATTGAGCGCCCCAACCACTTGAAACACGAGTTCAACGGTCTCAATCATCGGTATGTTCAGAATCGATGCTGCACAGCTTGCCCATTCGGGAATTGTTCGAGGACGATATTCACACTGCAGCGAATTTCCTGAATGCACGAAAGTATTCCAGACTCATCTCCTACATGGATCGTGTGAAACAGACCGAAACTCTCCTTACGGCAGCCGAAAGCGAGCGGCAAACACTTCAGGATCAGCTGGAGAAGAACCGCCAACAGCACACCCAACAAATAGAGATGCTCCGCCTGGAGCTCGATGAGCATGTTCGGCAAGCAGTGATGGCCGAGGAAAAGCAGTCGCTCCTGGAGAAAAAAGTTCAGAACCTTCACGAGGAGCGCAAGACTCTCAAAGCTGAGCTCGCCGCTCGCAGCCAGAGGGAGGCTAGCTTGGAGCGGGCGGTGCTCTCTGAACGGACCGAGGTTCGTGAAGCTCGCAATAAGATTTCGCAGCTCCAGGTGAGGATCGAACGCGACGATGAACAGCGCAAGAAGATCGGCGACGAGCTCACAAAGCTCAAAGTAGAGAACGCGAGACTGCACGAGCGGATGAAAATCGCGAACATGGAACTCACGATGCAGGAGAGCAAAGCATCTGAAGCTGAGAAGAAACTCCAGTTCACGTCGGAAGACGTCACGAAAAAACTCCACGAGCAACGCACTCAACTCGAGAAGCTCGGGATGGAAAAAATCGACGAAATCCGACGCAAACACCAAGCTGAGCTGGCCCGCGTGAAAAGGGAACACCAGACCGACAAACAGAAGGCGCTGGTCACGTACGTGAGCGCGGAGGATTACGCGAAACTCGACACCCAGATGAAGGAATGTTTCCGGAAACTCCAGGAAGCAGAGTCGACACTCAGCAATCGGGAGGAGAAACTTCGGACGGCAGAAGAACGCATCGCCAGCCTCACAGCTGAGTATGAGAGAGCATTGCTGAAGGAACGCAAGCGACGAGAGCGGCTCAGCACGAAGCTTATCGAACAGGATAAGAACCACGACGACATTCGTCGCGAGCTCGAAAATTATCGCAAACTCATAGAAGGTCTTGACGTCAACGAGAACGTTCTGTTCAATACTCCACTCGGAGCGAAGCGATCGCGACCTTCCAATGAGGCCGCTTCGATTTCTGACGCGCATTCGAAGATACCAGACTGTTCGAAAACACCGTTGATCGAAGCTCGCAAAGTGCTCGCGCGACGAGTGCTGACTCCGATCCGGAAGGTCGCGGTGACGCCTTCAAAGAATACCAAGGTGAGAGAATTCTTGCTGGGCGCACGAAATCGTAGAGCAAAGTCACCGAATTGTTAGAAGCCAGTATTCGAGATTGGGTGGTATTATTTATACGATTCCGAATTCGTTTCAGGAAGAGGAGTCGGTCGATAAGGCTAGTGCGGAGCGCGATTGCAAAATGATGTGAAAGCAGGGCCAGGTGATCAAATGACGTGTGCTGACAGCTGATAAAATCGGGAATTTGTATATATAGTTGTAAAGGGTGTATAAAAAATGAAGGATAGTATGTCCCCCGGATGAATACATTTCGTTGGTCAAAGTCTGTTCCTGTGGTTCTCCTGAGCGTTCACGCCCGTCGCGAAAGGTGTTCGTCGATGGGCGCGACTCGCGTTGTGCGATGAAATGGTGCATGCATGAATTCCGGGCTCGCGCCACGTTCCGATACAGCTTCCGATCGAGTTAGCGGATCCGACTCGTTTCCGCGTTCCTCGAAGTTGCGGCTTCCCCGCGAGCTTGCGGCCAGGTTCTGGGAGCTCCGTCCGAATCTACTATCGAAATAGACTGGATCACGTTTTGAGTCGGGTTGATTCTCCTCAGCAAAAAAGCTACATCGGTTGTAGTGCCGATAGTTCACAGGATGGGATCGCATCGCGTGACCCCGCCCCACAAACTGACATCCGTGAAATTTCTTCGGAGTTCTCTTTGTGGTGTCTGTAACAGCTGATGCATCCCCCCTGCGGAATGCGCATTCCGATTATGAACGCATTAGATGATGAACCGGGTATCATGCGCTTCTGGAACCGGGTGGATGAGAACTAGCAGAGCGTTTCGCGCAGTGATGACACCGTTTGAAGTATGCTACACTGCGGCGAGCTCCGTCAGTGGCCACAAACCGACGTGGAGTGATTTCTCCGGAACGATCCTCTGAGCATGAGAGCACCTCGTGGCAGTGGTGTCGCTTTCCGCTTCCGCTAGGAAGGAGATTTTTCAAGATGGGACGCTTCTATCATCATCTACCTCGGGGCGCCTCTCGCAAAACTAGGTGAAAGTTGCACAGAGTTGACTCAGTTCAATAATCCGACGTACAATCGAGCGCTTCAACGAAACGAGCCGCTGTCAACCGTCCTCACTCGAGATGATGCCGGGGATCACTTGACGAAAGAGAAAAATGTATATACGAACCTTCTAACATCAAGGAACCTCCCCATGAGACGGAACAAAAGATGGCTTTCCAATCTCGCATAAGAACTCGAAAAGTTTCTCACATCGAGGCAAGTTGGCAGTCGATCCATCTCCATGTTTGACAAGAACTCAATACCAACCGTCTACAATATCGAAAAAGTGTTTGTACACGCGTGAGTGGCCAAAAATTCGGAATCAATCGACTTCGCAACTGTCCGCCACATCGTTGAGCGCTTCTACGGGCTCACTGAACGGCTGTTTGTGGTGCTTCATAATGTCACGCTCCGCGTCAGTGAGCTGCCCGGAAGCTCGAGGAAAACCGAGCAAAATTAAACGCGGTTGCGTTATCAGTACTCCGACGATCTGTGAGCCGACGATTCATCCGATGGACGCCGAAAGCAACGCACAAATTCCAGCGCGTGGAACGCTTGATGATGAAGACAGTCACGGGATCCTACAACCAAGCGACAAAACGGGTACCATGAGTTATGTGAGCCAGCAATCGTTGGAGAAAGCAGAAAAATCAGAATTTCTGATGCTGGCGCAGATCTTGAGAACCACCGCGGTTCCAGCGACGAGCGAGATCTTTCCGAGAACCCTTCCGAATCACAATTATTGAGAGATTGAGTTTTCCTTTTTTCATACTAGAACTGTGTAGAACTTTTGTGGGGTGATATTTGGGTCTCAACGCGAGGAGCGCTATGGGTCAGGTTCCGATGTTTTCTGAGTTTCTTGCTCCGCGGCGATCGGTGCGGCTTCCTTATTCAGAGGCGGGTTCTTCTCGGCAACCCAGTTCCATCCGCGCAGCGGAGAGGACGGCGCGCGTCGAGGAATCTCGCTTCCGGCGCTAGAAACGGATGAATCGATATGCAAAAACGTTTCATCTGGATGTTGGTTATTGAATAATTGAAGACACAATCCGTTCAGGGCGTTCCCCGAAGCCACCGTAGACATTCATGTGATTGAACGAAGTGTTATGATCGGCAGTTTTCCGTCACGCTTTTGTTGTTCGTGCCAGCGCGCGGAAGCCCGCCGCGAAATGTTCCTCGTCGCGCGTCGCTCCAATCGATGTTACAAAACAGTCCGTTCGCACATTTCGTTTTTGCTCCGTGGAACGCCGATACGCCTGTGAAATTCCTCAGCTAATTCAACTGCGCGGGTACGCGGGCTCCCTGGTCGAAACTCGAGTTCTGAGCGGGACTTAGGAGTCGCCGTCGGTTGGGAAGGGATTTTTCGAGTTCTTATTGGAGAGTCTTAAACGATCGGAGAAAAGCAGGACGAGCGAGAGGGTCTTGAGAAGCGGAAAGTGACTTCAGCGGGCCGAGTGTTCAACCTCGTTGAGAACAAGATTGACGGAAATTGAGGAAACAACGTTGGTTGAGGAAAAGTTTTCGTTCCCCCAAGGTGATTTTCCCCCCGTCACGGAAGAGCCCCGGCCCTTTTGTCGCGTGGGTATCCTTGCAGAAAGTCATCCGCTCTCCAGTACTCATATTGGGCTCGAGGGAAGATCTCGGAAATCGCGGCAACCGCGATTTTTCAGCTCTTCCGCGATTTTCGGCGCCTCCGCGATTCATGTCGTTTCCGTCATTGTCCGCGATGACCGAGAACGTTCGGATCACTGCAGCAGCTCCTGAGTTTGTCCTCGAGCGTATTCCCTGGTTCGACGAAGACGACCTGGCGAACACGGAGCTCAGAATGTTTTCGAAATCGATCAGGGACTTCAATAGCTACAGTCACCACGTGGACGTCTGGCTTGCCTCACCCCAACCCATCACTAAACTTTCTCGAATAGCGCGAATTCACCTCCGGGTTCCAGTCGGCAAGGTTTCCGCGTGGAGCGGTCTTCCAGCCATATTTGGTCGTCAACAACATGCTTCGTCAGGACGCCGATACGCTAGTTGAAGTCCGTTCCAATTCCTAAGTCAGATGCGTCCTCATGGTCTGCCGTGGACGAGTTTGCAGGCTGTGGAGAGGACCTCTCTGGTATTGAAACGTGCTCATGTTGTGTTCAAATGAAGAGAACAATGTGTTACTGCATCCTTACATCATGTACTTAGTTGCGATAAAGTTTGCCGCGGAATTCACACGCTTTCATCTTTCTTTGCGATTCTCGAGCGATTTACTCAGTCCCCGCGATTTCCCGATTCGTGACCGCGACTCGCGCGCGCCATTCGCGTTCTTTGACCGCGACTTTGCAGCCCTACTCATAATTGGCGCCTTATGGCCTCGAGCCAAAAGCGTCGTTGCCCGATATGATTTTGAGGAGGATTCGATTCCCACAGGGGCTTTTCCGCCTTGGCCAGGGGTTTCACGAAGCCAGAACAATGTGAGGCTCAGAGAAAGACGGAGAGGGAGAGAGATATCATGGTAGTTGGGAATTTTCCCGCGTAGGTCGTCGAGAATTACAGTCGGAACGATATGGTGCCCGCCAGAATGAAACAGTCATGAGGCGGGTTCGCACTATACGAGCTTCTTCACGAACGGCTACGGGGAATTCAGAAAACGAAATCAGATCTGGAAGCAGATCCTCACTTTCAATCGAGCACGTTCGAAAGGTCGCATCGGACACGACGGATGCGTGTGCGACGGATCGAAGAGATTCGAGTGTATCCTGCGGTGAACATTTGTCAGCACTCTTCCAGGCGCTAGATTCTACCCTTTTTCCGATTCCTGGTCGGAGCAGCGGAGCGAGGACTGGATCTGCGCACCTATCGCCTCGAATCAGCAGCAGCGGGCGAACAGGTCTGAGCCATGGATCGAAAAGTATGTACAGCGTACGGGAACTCCCAGGGTCGGCTGACGTTCTGTGCGAAGTTTCGGAAACTGAAGTCCTCTCGTTAACGTTACTGAGATAAATCAAGGGAGGGAACGGCCCGCGTAAGAGTAGGCTTGGTTCCATTCCTTGCGGAATAGAAATATGTGAAGCGTGGGATAGAATCCTCGCAGACGAAATCTTTCCGAAAGGGCGCAGTCACGGGATGGTTGAGATTAGTCCAATTTTCGGCGGCGAAGCGGTGTTAGCCCGTGATCACTTCCCCGTTCAATGTACCAGGGATCGGAAATTCGGAAGAAAAACAATAAGTCCATTGTACGACGACTTGACGCCCTTTCGGGGTTTCTCGACCGACGAGAGGGGGGTTGACTTCGGTTCAAGCCGACTTCGAGCACCTGAGCTTCCCGTCCCGGTGGGGGGTCAGGGAAACCATTCTGCCCGTCTTCATTGTGAGCGCCATTCGCCGTACTCATGACCTTGACACTTCCGTTCCGGCGCCGTACACTCAGACAGACGAAATTCCTCCGTCAGTCACTCGATCGAATGCACGTTCCTCGTAACCGAAACGCCAGGATTGGAACGCCAGCTCTGTTCCAGATCGGTTTGCGGTGTGGCGATCCGATCGAGAAATCGTAATGATTCTCCGCCGTCGTCATCACAACCGAAAGCGGATAGTGGACGCGGAATAACCAGTGACCACAAAGCCGCGGACAGTGGCACTGGCATCACGAGTGACGTATTTGTGCCTGCCGCATCTCCTTTGAAAAGTGAAAGTCAAATACCGATCACGATATTATGATTATTACGACGATGATTACTTCGGTATTTTTGCCCGAATTACGCGAGATGACGCGGCCTGCCAGCTGAAATGGTGACCGGCCGGCCACCAACAACACGCCGGCGACGACGCGGAGCTCGAGCAACAAGACACTACTTTAGATTCGACGGGACGCACCCGCTTTAGATTACAAAGCCAATGAATGGCACGAACCGAAATTTTTTCGGTGCTCTTCGTTCGCGGCCGCTGGACGCCTATCGACGTCGATTGCGCAACCAGCAAACAGCGCTCGTCCCTGAGTCGGGATGGGCAGTTCTTTCATCGACGTCAACTATTCGGTCGTTTACGTGCCTACTCGTCTGCATGTCGGTCCGTTCGTTTGTCCATCCACCGTCTGTTTGATCGTCCATTTCTTTCCCTCGGTGAGTGTCCGAGCGCACGAGTGAAATTCCACGTGGAAAGTTGATGGGTAAAGTTCCGCCGACCATAAATGTTAGTTCAAGTGTTCGAGAAAGCGAGCATTGTGCACCTGGAAAGTTGTTCTTGGTTCGGCGGCAGGAATCTGCGCGAGGATCCGACAAGAACGCCGGTTTGTTCCAGCTTCGCATTTGCGTTTAATGCTGCGTCAGCTATACCAGCACCGGTATTCGGGCTTGAAGCGAGTTTTCCCGTGAACCCCAAAAATAAAACAGAAGAATGCTTCTCGACGGTTGAGAAAATGGCATGCGTCGAGACCGAAATATGCTCCTCAGTCGTATAGAGATACCCTACCAGAGGAATGGTCAGAATGTGGCCTCCGAAAAGATTAACTTTTTAATACTATCGGAGCGATGAGGATCTTGTCGAACGCGGTCATCAGTTTCCGAACACGTGATGCGATTTCATGTCATCGTCGGTTCGAGAAGATTTATGAAGGATCGGTTTCTGTTCTGGAACCACGACTCAGAGGCAACGAGATCTCCGAATCGCGGAATCACAGCCCGGTAGACGAATCCTCCGATGTGCTTCAAGATCCGGATAACAGTCGGGAAGATCTCTTCGAAGAAAGGAAAACGACACCAAATTGAGGCCCCGTGTCAGGGCGAAATTGACGATCAGTTGACGGCTGCGGCGCCGGAGTTGGTAACACAAACCCATTCTCCAACTCCGAACTGACTCCATCTCCCCTCGCGATTGAGGAGCGGGAGATTTCCGTGGACGAATGGAATTACTCGGTGATTTGGTCGGTGGACAGCCGCAATGAGTATCGGAGCCCGTTTTCGTCGTCGCGCAAAGCAGTTCGCTCAGACGAGAAGGATCAGCAGCCTTGGGTTCGCCTCTCAGCTCACTGCTCCTCCGAACAATGAGAGCCTCAGATCAATCCCGGGTAGTTTGATTGAGTATTGTGGAACGTTTATGCGTTTTCGCCTCCGACGACGGATCGAGATAAACACACGTGGCCGAGGTGTTAAGAGAATGTCCCTCGAGCCCTCAGGTTCTGGCTTTCTGGATGGATTCGCATTCTCGATGCTACACATATCTTTCAGTGTTCCCCCTCCAATGATTCTCGAAATTATGTACATAGGCGGTTTTGTTGTCCCAGAGCTCAACCGGAGTCAGGGAAAAGGAAAGCAGGAACTCGTTCGATCATCTCCAGCTCGATTGAAAGATGAGTTCAAAGCAGTGCTGAGATTTATCGTGTACGGATGCCAGGGAGAATCCTCGTTCTCATGAGGCTCTATGCGACAGCAATCAACCTGGTGCCCCTCGTATCCCGCTAGGCTCCAAAGTATCGATTGAATAATTCGTGTGTTTCGTCAGAAACAGCGAAGGAAATTGTTTCTATGTGTTGTAAACAAAGCTTTCGCTTATTGCGAGTTATTGGAGCCTCTTCAACAGTTGGGGTAATTGCCGTGAGCATCTTCACTCTTCGTTGCAGTTCTCTTGATGTGGATTCAAATGAAAGTCGCTGAGTTTTTGTAACGGCACGCTAGCGGCCACTGGGCCCAGTTCCAGCCGCCGAGTTCTGATCCGTTTCGCAGATAAGAGTCTTGGGATAGTTTTCCGTGATATTCAAAGTATTTTGCGGGATGTTTGCTCGTGTTGCTCGATTTGCCAGTCCATCAAAACGGAGCGATGGAGAATGAGCTGATGATACAAACGGTCATTCAACACTTGTTTCGAAAATGTTCCCGCCCGCCATCGTGCATTTAGTTCTATCACAAACATGTTACGATAGAAGCTCTGTTGTTGTATTCGTTGTTGCATATTTGCCACGTGATGTACAACCCTTAGAGCTGAATGACTAGGCCGAACCCCTCTTCTCTAGGTTTTTCCATGAGCTATACGGGAAAATCCTTAAACACCCAACTTTTGTTATTCCCCGGGGACGGACGTTAAGAATGATGTAAGACTTTCGCGTTGCGTTGACCGATGTTACAGCGATACTGATCTCTCCGCGAGGAAACGTGGGCAACGTCCCCCACATCAAAACCATCTCCCCTTCGAAGCTCGCTATGTGAGCAATGATTCTGTGATGCCCCATGCTTCCAGTGGTCCTCGTCACATCTCGAGGCACGGAAAAGGCAACATTCAGGCGGAACAACGTATTCCGAAATTCCCGCATCGAGGCTCCCTTTCGACGCTATGGGAATTTATCCTGTGGTTTTGTAAGCGTTTGAACACCGGAGTCCTCCAGCCCTGGCCCGCCAAGTTCTGTGGCGCCCTGCTAGAGCCCTCCCACAAACTGGAATAATTTCTGAAAAGCGCAGTTTTCGTGAATCGAGCCATTCCTCTAGCTCACATGGTGATGAAGTTTGAGGGAACGATAATCTCTCTAGTCGCACCGCTTCACTCACAAAAACAGTCCTCAATCATTCGGACTCCTCTAACGGCTTTGCCCTGTTGTTCCGTTCGGTAGCCTGCGGTAGATTCTCTGATGTTTCAAAGCTGGTCAGTCATTTGCGAGCGGGAGGTCTCCGAGCATGGAGATTCCCTTATACTTTTCATGTCGGCGCGCCCGATTAAAAGCAAGAGCGTCCGAGACCTGGGCCGGCTATTTAGGGATCATCCAAGATTGCGATCTCCAAGTTTCGCTCCCGGATGCACCTCTGCCCCGACTTTACGACGTAGAGCTGTGACAGGGGGACGTTCTTCCAATCGAAAACTATGCGAAGCTGAATGCTCGAATGATGTCTCTCAATGTGTTGTACCGTCACAGAAAAACGCTCTGGAACACGGGGTTCAGCGGATCGGAGAGCCGACTTGGGAGGCTTCTCGCGAGGGTCGGACAAGGACGAAGGAAGTAGGGAGAATGCGTCGCTCAGGAAGTTTGTAGGGCCCTTTGCATGTTCCAGCGTGCGAGTCAGGTCTCTCGGATCCTTCACTCATCCCCCGTCTGACCTCAGATTCACACAGAGCCGGCACACGCTCTCCCTATCTCTCTCTACGATTGCTGAATACGGTAGCCATTCTGGCATCATTTTACTGCGGATAATGAGGTTTCAATGGAAGCCGCCCCTCCAGATTTCGCCAGAGAATGGCTCCTACGAGATTGCTCCCGTGAGACAAAAAGCATCGATGAGCACTGCAAGTTTCTTGGAACGCCGAATCAGACATTTCGGATTACAGTCTGATGTCAAATACATGGTGGTCACGGAACACACATCAAAACATGTCAAAATATCGAGCGTTTTTACTGGGGAATAATATCAGTATCGGAATCCATGCCCAGTTCGTTGAAGTTCCCAGACGTTGACACGGAGTTCGGGTTTCAAAACTGGGAACAGAGCGGACTTCAAGTGGAACACGGGCAAAAAATGCTTCGAACGTTAAGTTCTAAACTGTCAAAATCGCAGTTTCTCCGCGACCGCGGTCGCTGTGGATTCACAGCGGGGCCGCCCGCTTCACATTCGTCATGTTTCGTGATATAACCGTGCATCGTTTTGTGGAGATAATGACTTGTTCTCTCGTGTGGCTGCGGTTTTCGGCGAGCAGAGAAAGTGCCGCAGCAACTTCAAAAACAGCAATGATACCACTGCTCATCGTTGAAGGCTCTCGTGCCACCTATAACTTACCGTGTTATTTCCGTCCCCTCCTCCCCCGGTAACAGTCCTAGCTCGGGTGTAATATCGAACACGATTATCTAAGAGGCAAAAAAGGATCCTTAGAAGACATCGAACGCGCCGATCTGAGCTGTTGGTGTCCCTTGCGAGTTTGACGGCGATCGCTAGATGAAAAAAAAAAACAAATTGAGGAGAAAAAGTGGCACGCTTCATTTCCCGCGACAATCCAGCGACGCGCCCCGAGCTCCCATGCAATAAAAAAACGATCACAGTGAGAATTAAACCCGCTGTCCGTTCGAATGATTTCAGTCAATCGCGTAACACGAGAGAATGACAGTCGGCTCGTTATCAAAACTCCGAGAAAAATAGATCTCCGTGAAATCATGGACTGGAAAGGAACGGCTTGGATCGAAGCGAGGAAATCAAACTCGTTTCACAACTTCAAATTCATCTCGGTTGGACGTGGCTGACTACGAAAGAAACGTTGGGAATCTTGAGGGAAGAGAGGATCTAATCAGAGAGGTCAAGTATTCTTGAAATGGAAGCATACTCCAGGTTAGGAGTTTGGGATAGCATCCGCAGTCCTGAAGATTACTGGTGTTTTATCTGTTTCAACCTCTGTTTTCGGTGATACAGAGTGGATACCGCAACGATTCCTTCTTCGCACTGAATCAATGATGAGTCATTACGCGCATCTAAGATTAGGTACTTTGAGCTGGCTCGCTCATCGCTTGAAGGTACGCCGAGTTATCGTCGGGGAGAGCTCGATGACAAAGATGGAACGCCATTGTTCTCTTTTGCCGCGGGGTGACCAGGGCGTTATCGCATTGAATCGTTCCATGACCGAGGAATCGATGATCCAATACGCTGAGAATAGCAGACGGATTCTCGGAAGAAACTGCCTTCGGGCTCTTTCATGAGAGGAAATAGCTTCAGTAACATATTAGAGTGATTTCCTCGGATATTTCCATCCTGTTTCCCCGTTGTGCAGGGTTTTTCTTGAGAATGCCGAACTTTCAGACTATGCCAGACACCGACTCCAACAGGAAGAAGATTCATATTGTGTCTGCGTGGCCGACGAGTGGGGAACTGATGAGCGATCGGAGAACTTTCACGCACCCTGAAAGTTATTCGAAACATATGAACACGTTTTCATTTGACAGTTGTCGAGGTGTTCACACATCAGTCGAAAACTTCTGACACTGGATGCCATCGAGATCCGTTTCTCTTCCCTGAAAAGTTCACACTGATCCTATTACGATTGATGAGGCTGATACATCCCTGTAATTCACCGTCCACTCGGTTTCAGGTATACGTCCAACTCTCCCCGTCTTGCCAACTGTTGGTTTTGTGGCGATTTTTCGTTCGCAATGTTCACCTGCTCCCCCTCTCCTGCGTCTTCATAAAACGGGCCCGGCCGTTGTGGTGGCTCCCACTTCAAAGATGCATCTTCGATGGTCGTATCCGGTGTTAGTGTTTATTGTCTGCTCTTGTTCTGTTACGTTGGCGCAGCAGGATGCGCCTAAAACCATCTCGCAAAGGATACAGCAATGGATGGTTGGTCGTATGGGTCTCGGAGGGCTTCCCATGGCCTCGCCGCTCGGATTGAATCCTCTCAGTATCACTGGCATGTCCGGTCTCGGTGGTTTCTTCGGAATGTCTCCGATGACCACGGGTCTCCTGAGCTTGATGGGGTACGGTAGACCCCAGGCCGCCCAAGAGCAACCGGTCTACGTGCCGGCGCCAGCCGGCTACGGCTCTGGGGGTCCCGCTTCTTCGCATCAGGCCCCAGTCCGCTCGGCAGCCCAGCCGCCTCCTCCATCTCATTACGCGACCGCCCCTCATTACCCACCACCGAGCCATTACGCGTCCCAATCGCACTACGAACCCCCTCCGTCGCCTTACAAATCCCACCCAGCAATGTATCGCCAGCCTCGTCCCATTCACTATCCCGTCGACATGCATCACAGCGCTTACATGCCTGGAAGCTCTGCACCCCCCAGGTATGTTTACCGCGGTCCACCTCTCAACGGGGGTTTCTACAAGGGGACCAGGGGCGGTCGTGCACTCTCGTACGGACAACATAATTTTGTGAATGGAATCCCTATCACCATACCTCGACACATCATCAAGACTCCGATCGGAGGTCCGGTTGCCATAAAGACCACCGACGGCATGATGCTCGGACCGTTCTCGAGACCAGTGCATCTACATGGTATGCCCACAGTTGGTCAGTTACCGGTCACCTCTGGAGACCTGAGTTCCGCGAGTGCGATGCACGATTTCCTCTCCGACTCTGATCTTTCCCTGAAAGACATGATGGGGGTTCACGAACACGACAGCATGTTCCAGTCGATGGACGACTCTCTCGGTTCCAGTTCAATCAGCTCTGATTTATTCTCAGACGCAATGAAAGGTAAATGAACTTCGACCGGATCGTGTGATACTATGTGTGGTCGATGTCGGAACAGAGAGAACGCGCGGGAGAATAAAATTCTCTTGAGCTGGGATATCGGAAGCTCGCGCAGCAGCCGCCGCTCGAAGTCGAATTTCATCCGAAGCTATATCTCTTTTAGATTTCGATTTTGGCAGCGATATGAGCCACATGGTCATTGGGGACGACATGAAGACTCTCGACATCAAGGATAACCTCCTGGCCGCAGCTTCGTCCGTCAAGCACCGACATCCCTTGCTGAGTAAGTTGCGAAAAGTCACGCCATTTGCAGTTCAGGACCGGACTACCGAGAAGCTCCGATCTCTCACCCCCTCTCTCCGGATTCGGAGCAGGGCTTTCATGACGATTGGTTTTTGTGGCGGTGGTTCTTGGCGCCCAATATGAATTCGATACCGTACTCCGTGATTCGTCATCGTCCAATGAAGGCGCACACCCGCCTCATCGGAAGCGTCGAAAGATTGTCGCGGAGGACGGCTTCTGCCGGGACGGGTGCCGATTCCGACCGACGGGATGTCCATCAACGCACGCGTCTCGAAATTGTCGGTGGCGGGATGTTTGCCCGAACCGCTGGCGCGTATCTACAAATCAGCCGACTTGCCCCACGTGGATCGGACCTGTGGAGGTCGGCTGAACAGATCTGGCTCATGTAGGACAGTCCTGGATTTGCACGTGTGATGGTCACTTGGGGGGTCACGAAATTTCACGAATCTCGAGAGGGTGAACTAACGACTCAGACGCCACGCAGCCTACTCCGGGGGAAATCGTGTTCTGTTATGGCAACAGGGTTTCGAGGGCCACGACAGGCAGCCGGAAAGACGCGACTGTTACGGATTCACCTGAAACGACTTTTTTCAGCGAGCGACAGTTTTCTGGTCAGCGAGTCCCGGCCGCACGTGAGCACTTTCCAGCGGAAGCGACCAGTGCATCATAGAAGAGCATCAAACACCGCCATCCTGAGAGCTTCGTAAGAAACACAACTGTAAATACTCAAGGTGTCCGTCTAGTCCCGAAAAACCGATCGTTAACTTATGTGTAGAATTATGCTGAATTTGCTGTTCCTGCGTGTTTTGGTTACTGAATGTTTCATGGTTGTTACACTATGTCGCGCATTGTCCTACGTTTGTTCCCGCTGTTTTCGGGCCGAAGATCCGAGTATGTGCCAATTGAATGCGTCCGAGAATCGTGTGCTGAGTGGTTACTGTTATGTGTTGACCAAAGAAGATGTAGCTCAATCAGATGCAAATGAATCGTCGTTAATTTTTGATTTTCAACCGTCTAATCTTCAGTCGTGGGCTCAGATGTTGCGTCCTTGACTTCCCCTAATTCGATGAGCCGCAAAATTGAGTGAGCGTATGAGGGACGAACTTTGAGCACCGACGCGACCAGGCGTGATCGGTGGTCCCGAACTATTGCGTTCCGACTGCGGGTTCGATCGAGTTTCATAGGTGACAAATCTCGATCACGTTCGGGAGTAGTTTTCGGCATGGCCAATATGCCCACTCGATGTAAGAAATGAATTTCGAGGCGGTCAGGCTGCTGTAGTTCTTCTCCCGGTGAGTAGTGTCCGAGGAAACAGCAGAGGAACCGCGCAAGTGCATGAACGAGGTGTTTCGACGGGCGATAGAATTCAAGGTGTTTCGCTATGAGATCAAAATACCAGCGGGGGAGAGGGTCGCCCATCGGTCATTTTTATTACATCCTCCGAAGCTTCAGAGTAGCTCGCCAACGAGAATCGTCTCAGACTCGAGAATCTACTACAAATGGATGGTGTCCGGCTGTACCTGACCGTACGACTTAAGACCAGTAGGGAGGGGGGGGGGGTTCTTTCGGTCTTTCGGCCGCTTCCGCTTTTCCGCCTCTTTCGGTCTCGTGATCAGTTCGTCGACTGCTATCCCGGACTAGCTTCAAAGACAGGTTGCTCCATGCTCTGCCTCGAGCCATATTTATCTGATGTGGAATCGATGCTCGCATGAATTCTACCTTGTCGTCTTTGGAAACGTTGTCCCCCCTTGATTGCAGCTCAATGTCGCGGAAATTTGAGTTCGTGGGAAACATGTTTGGCTTGCGGGGATGCCCTCGTTCCCACCCGTGAGATGTCCGCGGTCACGGATTCCTCAAGGTCGCTGTCGTGGACGAGTTCATTAGCTTCTTCGTCCAAGTCGGATGGATTGACTTCCCTTCAATTTGCATTCAACGCTTCCCGAATCAGAACAGTGGTCCTCCAGGAATCCCCGACATCATGGAATGACGGCTGAATCAATGTTTGAAAACGCAACGATTGAATCGTAACTTCCGTTACGCGGGACGCGCCGACCATTATCTATCTCAAATTCGTTTTGCTCTGCATTTCCAAACGCGTGAGCGCTGTTAACAAACTGTAATCAGAGCGCGATTTAGATGAATCCAAAAGTTTGATGAGAAGTCGACCCTACCATTCACGCTTCCCTAAATCACCAGGGTGATCGAAACTGCCGGCGTCGTTGAGCACGCGCAAAAACTAACAACTGAATGGAATTTCCACGCTGTCGATGAATTTCGCATTCCACCCAAACCATTTTGCTCTGTGCCGGAATCTGTCCCCTGGCGTGACGTGCGTGGAATGAGGAATACGAGCGGTTATCTCATCGATAGCTTTCAGTTCCCTCTTCCAGTGTCGAGCGGAAGAACGCCGGGGGCGGTCGAGATTCGGAATCGCCGACTTACTCATTTCTGGGATGGCTCTGTGAAATAGAGGGCCTGGTCATTCCGATCCAGGTATCCGCCGAACTCGGCGCCTGGATTCATTGAAAATCCCCGAAACATAGCGGGTCGCTGGAGTCGAACTGTTCGGTCATCTGTCGTCGATGTCCTCGATGTGCGGAAGTCTCAGGGTTCAATGAACCATGAATTGTGTCCGGCAGAGCAACGTGAGATTGAGGATCCACGGATGCTCTGCTTTTCTTGGATCCAGCCCTCCGACCTCAGCGATCCTGGACGGGAATTCGCACTGAAACACATCGGCAATAATCTGAACGAGGTTTGCGTTGGGAACTCCACGGCTGTGTCGGGGGAATTTATCCGAGCCTGCTTGGGGAAGAACTTTTATCCGTTTCAGTACGAGAGTCTCGGGTCACCACGTCCAGCATATTCTTGTGTTATCAGGGCTTCAACCCTGAGCGCAAATGTGATCGGACCCTCTCAAGCGCTGTGGAAAACGCGGGAAGATTTTAGTGAGTTTAGCGCTCGCGCCATCCCATTAGAGGAACCCTGAGCTCGCGCGTGCTGTGGACCCGCGGAAAAAGACGGCACTGGTCGGAACTTGAGGAGTGAGCGATACTCGCGAGGTGCTTTCACAAGAAATGTCCAAGAAGTGGTGGTCGGGTGTCCAGCCAGCCTATAACAGGACCAGCTGAATCGGCACCAGAATGTCGTGATCCCACGCCAGCTTCGCTATGTCATGTTGTGGCCCAAACGCTTCATGAGAGGACATTGCGGGGAGATCTGAACGTCAACCTTCCGATCCAGACGCCTGCCTCATGGTTCTCTTTTTGCAATTTGAGCTGAGTGGAAGCTGGATCTTCGAAGCTTGGTAAGGGATCAGGGTTCGATGCTTCTGATGTTGGTCCCCTGACTCTGTTTCCCCTAGTTCCAGTAATGATCTCGATTCCAATCTCCCAGGATATTGATCTGAACGGCACCGTGAGGGCATCGCTCGAAATCGCACTCCATCCGATGGAAGGTGTTTCGCTGTCTGTGTTGGAGCCGACTGAAGCTGCTGGGGGTGATTTTTGAATCCGGAGTCACCAACCGAGATGAGAACCCATAGCAGGCTACGGAGCACGCCACAGGGGCGAGAAGGTGTTTCCTACTTCTGTTCAACTTGTTTGAGGTATTTTTCGGTCGATCTGCAGCTCTTCTGATTCGGCCCGAGGTATTTCACGGATTCCCCGATGTGCGTTCGTCCACCTACCATCGCCTTGTTGATATTCTTGGTTTTGTTCTCGTTGTAGAGTTTGTCCGCTCTCGATTCGGCTACAGAAAGCTCCTGTCTCCCGTCCATGAGCCATTCATCGGTCATGGTCGGCGCCTCGCTTCTGGTCCTCTTCGAGCTCAGCTTCTCGAGACGAGACGAAACGAGCGATGTGGTGTACGGGAAGTTTCGAGCCCTGGCATGTCGCTACAGCCGGCTCGTGTGCAGAGCTCGTCGAGGCTGGCTTCAGGTCAGCGTGTATTCCTGTCTCCCTTCGACACAGAAGTGTCGAATCAGTTCCGTGTCTTAGGGAATGTTTGTCAGGGAAGCTTCGTTGTACATACTTAATGCTCCAGAGGTGGGTCCAACGCAATCTCAGTCGACAATGTACAGACGAGGTTCTCGAAAGTAGCTCCCCTGCCACTGAGTCAGCTGGAGAGGATATACTTCCTTGGTATATTTAATCCGTTTCTTCTGTAAGTTTGTTCGTCGCTCCGTCTGTTTGCCCCCCCCCCCCCCCTGGACTATGGAGAAGGGCGAGTCTAATGAGGTGGTTCCGGCATCGATCTGACCATACTTTTCGAGGTTACGCACATAATTCCGGTGTCGATCTGACTACTCCCCCCTCTGAAGCCGATATAACCATACTTTCAGCTCATAATGCGCCCCTGGGCATCCCGCAGAAGCGTTGGCTGCGCAGTTATCGACTCATTGGTAACGGTAACAGCATCGATTTGTGGCGAGAGCTGCGAAGAAATTCTGAACGCTGGATGCGGCGACCGCGCTGAGCCTCCTAATTTCCGCGCAACGTTGTCGTTCAAGGCACCGCCGAATCGATACCCTCTGATGTTCTTTGGCGAAGGAAGACATGCCTTCGCAACGGTTTCCCTCAAGTATCAGTGTAACGATGCTCTGCACTGTATCTTTCACGGCTCCGAGGTTCTGATTGGCGATAGCCTCTCCTATCAAGTTCCAGCTAGACAGCTTGAATACAGTGTTCACGTTGTTTTCCTGCCGGCACGATATCGCTGAGCCTATCGTAAATGGCGTTTTTGGTATTCAGTATCTTCTATGGATGCAGTTTTCGAACATGCTGACTTCGATGTACGCTCATATGCGGGAATCCACATCCTCGAGGATCTGTTCCTCGGTTTCTATTAGTATTGGTTTGGTTGCCTAATTTGAATTTTCTGATTTGAATCATGAGGTTTCTGTGTGCTGAGCAAACATACGAGTTATTAGAACGTTCGTCCTCCGTGGAGTTCGTGCGGAGCGTTACGAAGATACATCCAGATTCGCTGGGTCCCGTCCTGGCGCATACATTAGACAATTCGTTATCCGATTTCCCTTCTTTGCAGTACCTTATAGACACGTGCTACGTTGATCTTCCCCGGGACATCACAGAACTTTGCACCGATTCTCATGCTCCTTGATCGGTTCCGCCTGGGACTTTCTAGCCGATAACACTTCCATTGTCCAGCAGGCGTTCCCGATCTTAAGCTGTTCGTGTACTATCATTCCACCTAATTTCCTCTTCTCTTCTCATACGTTCCTCTTGCAATTTTTTAGGCGGTCTCCTTCGGCCTTGATAGAAATGATTTCATCCGGCGGATTCTATCCTACCCCGTGACAGCCTTCAACATATGATTGCTGATTGAGAGCAGAGTGGTCTCCGCTTCCGAAGGGGAAATCTAGAAGCTGCTCTCTTCAGTTTCAGACGGAATGAGTTCAGGCAGCAGCGTATCCGTTGGGGTGAGGGGGGGGGCAACGACTCGCATGCAACGACTCAGCTCTCCATCGCACATTTGATCGCGAACATGGAACACATGATTGGAGAGACCATCTCAAACTGTACATGTGCAAGGCATATCTTCCATCCTCAACGCAGACAAGCGGCTCTTCTTTATCACCAATCATTCTCGGAATGGAACACCTCAAAGTAACGGAACTCAGATTGTACTAGGATCTGAACCGCGGTCACTCACGTCGCGCGGAAGTTCAGTTGGATCACAGCGGCCAGTTGAATTTTCCAGAGTGAGGAACAGACACGCCTGCTCTGTGCAAGAGACGAGGCATCCGAATTCCAGGAATGATGAGCCAAATTTTGAGTAAGAATTGAGCTCCGCGCGCATGGAGCTAAAGTTCAAGGAATTACTCATGCTTTCTCCCAAGACAATGGCTGTGATCAAGTGAATCTGATGCTCTTGGCAAGAACTTCAGCATTAACAGAAACGAACAGCCTGTCGAATTTGACATACGAGAGGCTTTGTCTTGTAGAGCTACATGCTGGCTACGCTACTGAGTTCAAATGTACATTACGATGCTTCCTCCACGATGCGCGCACTGCGGAAAGAGCCTGTAGCTCGCCCATGCGTTCTGTTCTGAACTCCATTTGGACAGTATTCTATATCGATAGTGCGCTAGCAAGTATTGGAAGTGGGAGGAGGTGAAAAATCAGGAGAATAGATGTAACGAGTCTCTCCAAGGTTTCACTTCGTTTGCTGATGAGTCTTCTGCTTCCAAATCGACCCAGAAGCTCCGAAATCGAGCTACAGGCGGGACTGCAACTTTTTCTCTATGTTTCTCAAGGGACAAACCGTATGAATCACCGTATTTCCACTAATCAGAGTGCATGCTCAATTGACTGGGCATGCTCCGGAGAGCGGACACCCGGAACGACGTCGAGATACGAGCGGGCATGCTCTCATGAGCGGCCACCCGAAGCGGGTTTGAATAATAATAATTGGTCATGCCCTCAGGAGCGGGAGCCCCGGATGTGATTGGTCTCAGGAAAAGGGAGTTTCCCATTTTTTCGAAAGAAATCTGTTCCGCTGAATCAAGCGCCGGAACCAGTTTCTCGTCCGGGAATTTCTTGGGCCCACGAATCCCCTCATGCATGTCTCGCTCCTGGACGTCGTAGAAGCCAATAGCGTATCTCATTGAGGCTATCTCCCGCCCTCCGCTAGCAGAAGACGAGTTATAACGTGAAGGGATTCCGTGGCAGACGGAGCGAGTTTGAAGAATACGCGGGAATGTTCTGTCGCACTCGCTCTCGGGAGCGGGCACCCGAGGCGGGTCCGAGTAATAACCGGACATGCTCTATTGACTGGGCATGCTCTCATGAGCGGGTACACGGGAAGGGTTTGGAAATTCAGCGGCCATGTCCCCTTGTTAGGGGAATTGGAGTATTTTGAACCGGCTCCCTGACTGACCATAAGAGATGGTTCACTTGGCAGTCTCGTCCTCCGCACTCAGGGATGACTGATTTCTGAGATCAACTCCTCGATCGCCGGTTGTATATCCTCTTTATGCTCACTGTTCGTTTCAGTTTTCTCTCTTCTGTAAGTCTCGGAAGGTTGTGAACGTAAAGTCTACTCGAGGTTTCAACTTCGACAGCTATGAAGTTGCTTGGAACTCCAAGCACCGCTTTAGTATTACTACATCGCACCTTACCCGTATCTACGAGCACTATGGCTATTCCCGAATATGATCAACAGGACGCCAACGAAATGAATTCCGGGTTGGGCCCCTATTCCTCGCGTTCGGGCTCTCTCCGTGCCTCTGTACGATGAAACGTGATTTAAGGCCCGACGTTTCCCACTCTCACTTGCATCCTACCCAATGTCCATACAGATTCTCCAGATGAGATTGCGCCTCGAGAGTATTCTGAAGAAATATTCTCGGCTCTCGAGGAGAGTCAATGAGTCTGAGCGGACGACCGAGCGAGCGAGTGGTCACACTCTCGGCTCTCGAGCAGGAACTCGAGGGGACGGAGCGAATTGTCGAAAAATCACGACCATCGAGGACTTGTTCGCATCATTGCCTCGGACTGAGTATAAGATTATGCGCAAATTCAATTTTTCTCCGTCGAACTCATCCTCGTAGACATACCTCTCCGCGAGCTCTCGTTGGACTGTGCGGAATTCAGCAGTCACCAGCCGGATTCACGAATTAGCCGCCCCGACGAATTAGCTGAATGAATATTCTCGCCCCCATGTTTTCAAGAGAGGTTCACGGTAAAATCGGATAAGAAAAAAACGAGTGCCTTAGGCCCAAGTGAGGCTGATAGTGCATGAGGACTGTGCTCAGATCAGCGGCTGAGGCTAGATGACCAATACTGGGCCGGCCGGGATTTCACGCGATATTCAGATCTAGCTCCGTGGTTCCGAACGTGTCTCTCTACCCCTTCGCTGCCCGTCCGTCGATTTCATCTAACTTGGATTCCAGAAGCGGAACGAGCGGCAGCTCCTGGGTGGGCGTGTCTGGAGCGAGCAAAAGTCTCGGGCATCACAATATTCTGACAGCGACTTCTCTTTCCTTATTCGCCGTCCCTCCGACTCGAGACAGTCCGCGAGAAGACCGAAGCTGTTCCTCAAGAATACAGCTCACTGTGAATCAGCTCCGAGGTGCTCCATGGCTATACATCACGCTTCGCTAGCTGCTCCCCGCGGCTTGAGTCAATAGGAGAGAAATAGCCGAGTTCCGAAAATCCGGCGAAGTGAAATCTCAAAAATGGGAGCCGAGCGGACCAGGAGACACCGGCAACTAGTCGATGAGAGCGTTATCTCATCCGGATATGGGCCCGTCGACATCAACCCGTCGGCCCGTTGAATCGGGACGAAGAGCATGGCACGGGAATCCTGTGCTCAAGACGCTTTCTTTGGTCGAGTACGGGCGGAACCGCGCGAATAACCCGAGCCGAACATTCTCATACAAGTAAATAAGTTGAACTAGCGGAACCGTTCCCTGAAATTCCATAATTTCAAATATTGATCCTGACTGAATATAGAACTGCCGTTTTTAAAAAAGTCGAATAATGTTTCCACATTTTCTCTCGTGGAGCCAAGAACTCCGACTTCAGAGATGCCTTCTGGTTGTCGAAAACCTGTTTCTATGTACCGACCCTTAGAACCACTTATTGTCTCGACGCCGGTCGTCTCTCGATCACAGTTGAAAGGATTCGCGATACTCCTTCCTCGTGAGGCTGGTAAGTTAGCTCCTTAACTTCTTGCTGGATATCCTGGGGCATCGTCTGTCCATCTCGATCGAGTTCTCCACGCGGTTGGATTCAAGGTGCCTCTGAAGCATGCCAAGGGGCACTTTGAACAGCGGAGCAACGCCCTCTGGACTTATAACCTGACGCTACCGGTAGCTCTCAGACGGATAGGTACGCATTGACGCTGTCACGTACCCCGAATCGTCAATTTAATCTACTCGGCAGGCCTTTCCAAGGATACCAGACGGGACCGAAGGAATTGAAAGGTGGACGTGTGTCATGGCTACCCTCATTTAAATGATCTGAGCGGGGTCTTTCGCAATGCTCGCAGGGTCTCCGCAGAATCAGGCATCTCATACCAGGGCAATCATCTCAGAGCCACGGTGTTGTGCCCGCGAGATGAGATCATACTCGTTTTTCTGACATTCTTATCATCGATCGAGCCATCTGGCCTGAAGATCGCGTTTTGCCATTTCGATCAATTCCTCGGGCAGCGTTCTGGAATCGTGAGCCAGGATCGTGGAGATAGATCACTAGAGCCTGGGAAACCAGTTTTTCTCAATTATTCCATCAATCGCTCAGGCTTCATCCATTGCCGTGAGGGGATGATTTCGAGGAAACACCTCTACTTTCAGGCTCTGATGATCTCTGATCTGGGTAGCATCTTGTGGCCGGAGTCATGAGCTAGAAGATCGGACTCGAACGGGACGACCAGCACACTCCCAACGAACTCGTCCAACCGTTGGACAGGTCGCGCACAGCCTCGCCTCCCCCTCAGCATGGAAATCAATGTTTCTCTTCCTGACTGACCTTCAACTGAGGCGGAGCTTTGCGACCTTGGGGAGCCAGAGGCGATGGAGGTTGGACTCTTGACGGCGACGGAATCTCAAGTTAGCTCGAGAGGCGAGACCGTGGGATTATCATCATCCGTTCTCTTCGGGTCCGGCGAAAACATCGCCGCAACACATCTGAGTTCTCCGCAAGTTCTGTGGAACGCACAGGAATCGCGATCATGTGACGGGAAAACGCGATTACGAGATTTCGGAACAATTTTCCATGACTTCCACTCACTTTCGGACGATCGCGTTCGGATTTCTCCCACGGCGCTCCGCGAATCTCTCGCACCAAATGACCGAAACAGGAACAATTTTCCAAAACAGACCCAATCGATACCTGGCAAGCACCCGGTCTTCGACTCTACTCCCGAGAGGCGCGAGAATCGGCTTGTGGGAGCTCACAAGCCAAGTGAACTCAAGTTTCCATCTTCGAACGGAGGGTTTTTTCCGTCGGAGAACGGGCTTGAGGCTGGATTTTCTCATTTTGGCGTGAAACGTGCGCCTCCATCGATGGAGCAGGCTGGAAACAGTTTGCGGAAATCCGACGCTATGACCGGTGTCTGCACAGCCCACTCGCCGTTCAGATGAGAGAATTCCTCGAACGACGAGGCCGCACAGTCTACACACAAACTGGGAGTTCCACATCTGCACAAACATGGCGGGTATCGGTTCGAGTACCTAGTGGGAGTGGGAGATGATAGTTCGCAAGAAAGATCGACTCCTGTGGCGATGAATTCCACGATTCCCGATTCTTCCTATGTCGCTCCCGGCGGCTAACCCGTCGGACATTCTGAGCGCCGAGTACAATTTCAAGATCTCGAATCTGGAGCAGTTCGGCGTCTTGATGTCCCTTGAGGGAAGCATCTGCGACCACTCAACTTCCGGCTCCACTGGAAAATCAGTGGGTCCCATGAATCGCAAAGCCAGATGTTTCGGGCATTCGACGGGTGTCTCGGGTTTGAGATGTTTTTCCTGAACCAGACCACTATTTGGCAGGCCCTCGTTCCCTGACTGAAACAGGTATCAGCGGAATGTGATCGCTGACCAAGATACGGGCTCATTACTTTCGGGTCTGCGGGGACCCGCGGCGGCGAAAGAGGCAAAGCAGCCTCCAAGGAAGATCTTCCCGCGCTCCGACCGTTGAACAACACTCGAACTCGATCGTTTGTCTCTCCCGACAGGCGTCCGTCGAATGCTAGGCGTAGTTAATGAAAACATCAAGTCCCGTCGTCCTTGTTTAGCGTGGCCGAGTATTCGGTTCGCTGCCGGCCATGGCAAGCAATTAGACCGCGCTCGCAGAGACTCCACTTGGAAGAGGCTTAACGTATAACGCTCCTCGGAGCTCAGGGGTTCCGCGTTGAACGATGAGTTGAGCGTCGCTTCCCGTCCGTCTTATGAACCTCATTTGTTAGTCAGCGCCGATGTATCGCCCGCAGGAAGTGTCCCGAAGTTGTTCGTGAAGTGGAAGTGTCTCACTTTACATATCGTGTCCCAACCTCCACATGTCAAGCTTGGCCTTCCGCGCGAGAATTACTCATTGCGAACCGACCTGGCCGTGTAGAGCTTCGAGGGATCGGAAGCCTATTCCCGGATGTTCCTCCGGCGGATCCAGACGAAGAGATTGTGGTCGAGGTCAGCTCTATCACCGGGACGTAGATTCGAGAGGATGGTGACCATACGCGTCCGGATGAATTCTAAACACACTGAGATCAAGAGTCGCGACCAGTCTCGGCGAGTTATGCGAAGTCGCGGAAACAGACAGATGTGCAACCCGCACTTCGGACATCCCTCTGACCCAGCTCGTATGCACCTGCTGATCCTCGCGTCAACAACAGAACTTCACCGAATATCTCGGACCGAGAGCCTGCTGGCTGAGGCGTACGGCTATGGTTGCCACGTGGAGCAACTAAAACGCTGAGTCGACGGTTCGGGGACAAACTCAATCCCACAGGACTGTGCGTGGAGCAAACAAAACCGAAAGAGAGAGAGAGAGAGAGAGAGAGCCGAACCTCATTTAGAATCACCGCGTCCCCTGAATCCGGTCACAAGTCCAGAGGAAGGAAACTCATAGGTTTCCTTGCTCTGATGAAAAGCGGCAGTCTGGAGCCTTGCGCTCGACTTCTGGCACAGAGCTCTTCCATGAGGTGCCGAATCAACGCGAGAAAATCGCTCTCCCCGGAAACGGCGGTCGTTATGAGCTGGTTCCGAAACTTCGTTCCATACATGGTCGGATTCTTTGACTTGCGTGTTGTTCCGTGTGAACTGAGCGGGAGAGAACAATGGAGGCGGGAATTCTCGATGAGATGGGGGGAACGGACGTCTCGATTCGAGCGTGAGTCGATCCGAGCGCGAGATTGATTCGGGTGCAGGATCAATTCGAGCGCAGCATCGAGCAGCGCTCTCATCAAGTACAGCCGCTCCTGATACTTTCCGGACTCGAAGGCGATACAGAACCTACATCCACGGGAGGCTTTTCGTGTCCAAATCGTAGTAACTGAAGGCGAGACAGCCGATGAACGTGAAACACGCCGCAGGTCAAGACCGCCAACTCACAATCAGTTTCGAGATCACCTTCGGGTTTGCATTTTGAGAAGCGATGTGGGAACCGGGGATTTTCATAGACTTCCTCCGTTGATTGTATCATTGTCTTGGAACAGGTCTGATTAGGGAGTTCGATCTGCTCAACGCACAGTTCTCTGACCTCAATCAGTCCTTGGGACGATCAATGCTGCTTGCGAAGCGGATGAGGACGGTACGAGCAGAACAGAATTAAATAAAAGACTGGGTCGTGCGCAGGGTCTAGCTGGGAAACGAGGGGGTCCGAACCTTGCGAATCAGCAGGAGGCAGAAAACGTTCAAATCCGTGTCGAATCGGAGTTCCCCGAAGGTTGACCTTGAAGAGAACGAAGTTCCCCTTTAATTTTGAAAAGAAACAGACTTCCGCCCAAATATTCCTCACCCGCATGAGATCAATCCTCAAACCTCGGGGTTAGATCGTCCGACGCCACGCAAGCAAAGAACCTGAAATGAGATTCGAACGCACACGAACTGAGAATTGGCAGAGGTCCTGACTTTCGTTAGAATCCCTGACAGCCAGGCCGGTATCACTTCTGGCCAGTGTGGATAGCTCGGTTCCGTGCCATATTCTCTGCAGAATAATGAGGGAGTTTGACAAAACGGCAAGGATGATGCAAGCTGACTGAAATCGACGGAAATTCCGAGTTCCGCGATCTTCGCGATCACCGCGATGGAACTCCGTCCCTAGAAGTCACTATTTTTCGATGACCTCGACTGTCTCGAGAGCGATCCGTGTGACGCATTCGTTGGGCGGACGTAGTCAGTCAGGTTGATACCGGACACCTCGAGAAAGGAAGGAAGGTATGTCCCACCATCTCCAATATGTACGGGAGATCATGTCACAGGATTAACTGCGAACGGACTGACATTTTCATCTGTCATCTAAAGTGAGTCCAACGATAAATAACTCCCCGGAACCGCAACTGTGCCCTTCAGGGCCTACTGGACATCGCTAGTACTGTCGGATTGTGATGCACGGATGAGAACGCACAATCTCAGATTCGGAAACTGATTTGAAATCGATCATGATTCGCACAAATCCATGGACCCATCCTTCCTCCTCCCCAAGAAACAAACTGCGATGACTCGTTGTCCGCATCCCGGCGCCGTGATTGCTCTCGTTCTCCGGGGCGTTTCGATACGTGTCATCAGAGCAGGAGGGAGGGTCTTTCCTTCGGAATCCTTATGATAATAACTTGTTTAGATTCTTGGGTCCGTCCGACCCGATTTTCAATCTCTACTCAGACTCATGCCCAATAACGATTTCGATCACCTTTGGCGACGGAGCCGTAGCCATGATTTTTCTTAGGGAGGGGCTGCATTTTTCTCCGTGCGTCTACCTTCCACACGTTTTGTAATACCCTGATGAAATCTTTGCTCCATCCTCTGTCGAACCATCCATAGAGAATCTATGAGATCTATATATTTGTGGAGTCGATTAAGGGCGGTAGGATCGCCTTGTCAACAACAACAGGAAAGCTTGCATTCGACTTGAAAGCTCAGAAGCGAGGCGTTGGGGTTTTCGTTCGTCATGTAATTCAGGATCGATGGTCTTCATTGATCGTCTCTACCATGATACATTTCACCAGCCGACCTCCAGCCGACTGCAGCCGGTCGCGGTTCCTGGCGTGGAGGCACTTTTCTCTCTCTTCATTGAGCCAGCATCGTTCCGCATCTTGTCAGTTTTCTGTGTGGCAGTTTTTTCTATACTGATCGAATATTTCGATTGGAATCAAGGATCTTCATGGATATAACATTGGAGCGCTTCATCGCGCTTGTGAGGACTTCCTGTTGTGGTTTGAACTCCCACTACTCGAAATCGACGTTGAATCCTTCCCTCGGATGTTCCTGAAGCCTTTCTCATGGATTGTGTATCAGTTCCTCGAATCTGACCCCGAACTGCTCCTCGTCTGGTAGACGGTCCTGCGCCGTCTTGGAGACGCTCGAGAACGGCTTCGAGGGATCTCGAAAGCGCTCATTCGCATACGTCAAATCACTCCCATAAACCGCGAAGAGTATGGTCAGATCGCCTCCATAATCATAACTATGGACTCTGAAAAGTATGGTCAAATCGTAAGGATATCGCTCGGTTTCGAAAGGCTAGAAATCCAACATTCGTTTCGGGAGCCCAACTAAGATAGTATGAGCTCGGAAGTTCTGGGGGAAGGAGCTAAGGCCTGTCATAAACGTAAATATTGACTGCGTCAGAGAGGGCCGCAAGTCGCTGAGGACGATCCGACAGCCTCGGGTTCGCCGCAATCGAACATCCTGCGAGGAGACTGAGTGTCAAATATGTCCCATCCAACGCTTCCCCCAATATCTCATGAAAGTACTGGCTCTGCCCGCTCTGAAGTTTCGCTAGCGAAAATTGGATCTCGAATTAGAGTGAACTCGACGACACCGATAAAACCGAAGTTCGCTCAAGTAGTAAACGAGGTTTTCAACCTGCGCTCCAGGAACTTTATTCCGTTCCGACTCGTCAAGCACTTCCGTGTGCACCAAGTTGGGAATCGTGATGAGAATGATGGCGCTTACACGTTGCGCGGGTAAGATACGATTTCTCTTCGTTGCCGTCTCTCGCCGTCACCCGTCGCTTGTTTGGGATAGTTCCCGTTGCATGGACCCAGAAGCAAGAGTTCAACAAGCTGAACCTGTCGTTCACGCTGGACATGGTCGACTTCCGAACCGACATGGAAAATAGTTTTTCTGCGAAGAAGATGGTCCACGGAAGGAGCTGACTGGGCTTGACTTCGACCTGCCCAGCAGGGTTGATGAATTTTTCAACGAACAGTGCTGTTTTGAATTGCACAGCGTCGGTCCGGCGTTCTGCTTCTCGAAACGCCGGCCGTATATTTTCTAGCCTCGCCGATCCGCCCGACAGCGAAAATCCGACGAATCACCCTAGCGACCCGTGAGCGCTAAGGCGAGCCGCCCGCTGAATCGTTGTCTCAGTAAATTCTCAGGGTACATCGACTCGCAGCTTTGAAAGACTGCGTATTGTATTCCCCCGACTCAGCTGTCGCAAAGTTGAGCCATTGCAGCGAAGTGTTCTCTTGTGGGCCGTAGGTGAGAAGCTGAGAATCTCTGGAGATCAATATACTCCAGCTGACAACGCTTCGATGCGTTGCCCTCTCACAACTCTGACGGCAGTGCTTCGACGCCGGCCTCGGCTCCCGACCCCGGAACAGCGGGGCGTGAGCTCTGAGGGCCGCAAGATGAACGATAACAAGCCAAAAATGGTTACCTCTTGGAAATTACTGCCACTTTCAACCTTGAGGGAGCTGGAAGCTTCTCTTTGCTCTCGGACACTCGGGGGCCCAGAACGATCACAACAACCTTCTCCCGGAGTCGGCGCCGACCGAGTGCCTCGGATCGCTTTGGTCCCCCGACAAAGTGAAGATGAACTGCCCAGAACCGTCATGGACGGATGAGCAGCCTACATTGCCTACAATTGCATGGCAGCCACGGTCAGTCCATATGACCCATAGTTTCTTCTCGATAGAAGCTCCTCTGTCTAAGCGATGAGTGCATGCGCTCGCCTGTACGGCACAGCTCTCTCGAGTGCGAGCACTTGAGCTCAGATTATGCCTCACCGAGACAGCCGCGCGGCGACGAATGAACATTGTTTGAGCGAATTCACAAGCTCCTGGTAAATGCTCTTCTGGGACAAAAACGCCATCGGAGCGAGGTCATATTTGTGAATGGAATGTGTGCGGTTTTAATTTCGGCCGACGATTGCATATGTTCGCGAGCGAGCGGGCGAACCCGCCGGTCTGCACGCACCCGGTTCTCAGTCTCTGTCTGTATCACCGATCGAGGGACCGGGCGAGGGACTCGACGGCCGACTGCGACGGACAAGAGGGCAGGGTTGGGAGCTGGGGTACCAGAGCGAAGCGAAAATGGAGTGTCGACACAAGCGTCATTGGGATCAGTGGTATCATGACGTGATCCGACCATATCAGAGGCTTCAATACCAGTTTGAGCTCCGTTGAGTCCAGCGCATTTCCGGGAGTGGTTTCCATCGATGCGCCGACAATTTTGAGTAATGAACTCGCGACTAGAAAAGCCTTCGCGAAACGTTTGACATGCAGCCGAATGCGCCTCCTTCCTGGCGACAGCTCTCTCGGGCTCCCTCCATCCCCTCCTCTCTCTCCCCCATTTTCTCTCTCCCTCTCGAGCTCCTGGAAGCATTTCGTTGCCGCCAGTTGTCGAATCCTCTGTCTGACGACGTTGGCCCGTTCCGAGTCGAGGATCACCCTTTGGGAACCCCTGGATGGGCCACACCAAATTCCGAGGTCCTCGGCCATGTCAGCGGATGCGCCAAACATTTTTTTGTCACACAGAGCACCGGCTCTCCATTTTTGTCACGTCGCCGCCCGCCGTATGGTGCTGTTCAGATCCACCAATAGGTAGTCCTTGGAAAACTCTCAGACATCTCGATTGTGGATGTTCTGTTTTCCTGTCGGCAGAGTGTGTACGATACCAGCGCGTAAAATACGAGACGAACCTCTTGGGACTTGAAATGCTTGTTCGAACGAACGTTGATGGTTTCTCATGCCGGGGCCCCAGCAGAGGAAGAAAGGAGCGGCAAAAAATAGATATCTAGCGGAGTATTATACAACGAATGACTTGAAGACATTCAACTGTTTTCAGCTGGATCACTTCGGAAATATCAGGTCTTTCTTTGCGCCATGAGTTTGGTTCCAAATGATGGGGACGAGGTCAGAGCAACGCAACGAGGCGACAAGATCAGAAACGAGTTTCGAGAAGTCCCTGAACGAACAAACAAGCGTTAGTTCGTGTGACCGTAAGCTCCCCAGACGATTACACTGAGATCTCGTTGATCGCACCGACGGCGAAGTAAGAATGTCAATCAAAAACTTGACGATTGCCGCGTTCGGTTCAAATTTGCCTTCATCATCGGCCCCTGGATTCCCTGAGTGGATGAAGACATCTGTTTGTCCCGTACGCCGATAACGAAATACGGCGCTACAGCTGATCGCTGGGGATTTCACAAATCGGGAAACATGAGTCCCGTGATTCTGAGAGTTGCGCTCCCGGGTTCGTAGCGAACGGGACGGACGATCCAGTCCGTGCCTGAGTTATACTCCGAGAACCGTACGTTTTCGTGCGGCGAACTTGCTGATCTGACTTTCATGTTTACTAAGTCTTCTCGGCTTTCGAAAACTCTGTCAAGGTGTGGGACGTCTTCAGCGAACAACTCTGGTCGCTCAAAATTCTGGGCGGTCCGGATTTCCATAAAGCTCTGCCACCGTGAATGAACTGTTGAGATGCCGCCGCGCCACATGGGAAATTTCTAGAATGCGAACTCTTGTCTGAGAGATCCTGTGAGAAGATCCGACACGTCATGGGTGGACAATTGAGGGGGCCCACATGGATGAATGAACGTGCCATTCATTTTACATGGGTGGACGAACCGGAGAAGAAACCTGAGAAAAGTTTCGGTATTTGTGGGATTTCATCGTATTTCTTTCCGTCATTTGGATCCCTGTTTTATCGATGAAGGATCATCTGCGCGCAAGTTACGCCCATTGATCACATGTCTCTCATCGAGCCTGCTCGCTCTGTTCGCTCGTCGACTCGAAGAAATCTGTGACTCTTTCGGTGAACGGTCGGCGTCAACGACGATGGATCGAGTTTGGCATACGTCTCGATTCCGTGTTCGGGCAATCCGTGTTCGACTCTGATGAGCTCTTGTTCTCGTAGGGCCGGCAGGTCTTGATCATGCGTCATCAGTGATTCACCGCTTGAATAGCTCGGAAAGCATTCTACTCCAGAGTCGAAGAGTTCGGATTGAATGATTCGAATGAGAAGTGAAGGTCGCTAGTCATACAAAGACCCGTCCCTCATCGGAAGAAGATTCCAGAGGGAGAGAGAGACTCTATGAACGTTGCTAACAATTTCAGCATACTGAGAAATCGCTCGTTTTGAATTTTCGACAGAACGCTCACTTTTTTGGATCAAACGGTGTGAACATACCTGAACGGCGCGATCAAACCTGATTGAACTTGACAGAGCTTGGGAACGTTCTTCCTGAACTTCGTCGCGGAGGGTGAATTCTCTAGAACGAAATCAAGCGATCGATCATCGATGAGGCGACTTCCCTAATCGATGTCAGCCAGCGACAAGCCTACCGATCGCATGGTCATTCTAATAGAAAATCGTCATCGATGAAATTCTTCACGAATGAATGCTCATCCCTGTCCGTTCTGAATCCCTTGTCTTCGATGAGACATCCGGTAGAAACCAGCTCGAATCTCCTGTGCGACATTCTAAATTGACGCCTGGTTTGGTCCGAGAGTCTGAGTTTCCGTCAGGTGGGTCCCGGGCCAAGAAAGTTTGGGAAGCGTTGCAATATGGGGTTATCGCTGGGAGTTTCTCCCGTTGGCGCGCACACAGTCCGCATTGACGTAGCGCCCCCTGGCGGGAAGAAAACGCCGGCGCCGCTGGCCGCTTCATTCCGGGAATGTTTTGGGTTATGTCAGACTTACTCAACCAGCTTCTTGCTAGGGACCGAGGCGCGACCGAACAACGTGGATACTCTGAGCGCGAATTCTTAACAATAACTTATCTGCGTAGCGAGCGTCTCCCGCGTCCGCACCGGTACATGTCTTTGAATCCCGCGAGGGAATATCGCCTTGTTCGAAATCGAAAAGCGAGTCCTCACTTTGGCGCGTACCCGTTTGGCTCCGGAATTTCAGCTCGGTTTCGACTCTCTGTCCTTCTTCATCTCACCTGGCGTGGGTCTGGCCTGTTCTTCGAATTGTATGTGCGTGTTTGCTCTGATTCCCGTGTGAGGGGAGGGACGAATCGTCCTAAAACCATTCTGATTTCTGACGTTCTCTCAGCTGCCGGGAAGGATGGACGGCTTCAACGGAAGTCGGAGGTTGTCGAAGCGGGACTGATGAGAGTTCTGCGAGCGCGGACCCCGTCCGGAAACTGTCATGGAGGAAGTAAGGTGCGGATAATTCCGCCGGCCTTTTGTGACCCAAAATCGTAGTGACCGGCGACAACCCCTTTCCTTCCAGCAAAATCTCTCAAGTTTGTTCCCATTTTTCTCGAGGTATTATTTTGGACCTTGTAGTTTCATTGATGCGAATGAAGAACTCACTCAAAATACTCATCAAACCCGACAACGATCTCGATAATAATTTCGTGCTTAGACGCAGCGAGTCCACCTCCTAGGGCGCAGCCACGAAAAGTTTGTGATCCCTGCGCTGTCGCCAGGGAATGATCGAATCACAATGAGTGATTCTTGTCCGAACTGGACGATACGTAACTTATCGGTGGTCGCGTAACCGTCATGATCGGACACGTGTAGACGGGTCTCCTTCTGATTCCGTTTTTTCCCTCTCATTTCCCCTATCTCGCCCCCGCCGCGGCTATTGTGGAGACGATGATGACTGCGGTCAAGCTTGTGTCTGTTCAGGGCAACAAAGAAATTTCCGAAATGGTTTAAAATAACACGGGGTCGCGGCCCGCTCCAGACGAAACGGCGTTCTCATGTCAAGGGCCGTTGGTTGCTTCTATTAGAACAATGTCTGAATCTTCGATGATTCTCCATCCAGAAGCAAGGCCGAGGATCAGGCCACACAGGTCGTGAAGGCTCTTCCATGTCACCACAGCTCCCGATCAGGCACGGGCTAGAGTGAATTCGCGCCGCATCTGAAAATCTCAGGTGGTCTCAAGGATTGTTCACAGTTTTTCCGATGGATTGACGATTCTGTCGGGTCGGCCGAAATGTTGAATACCTTAGATTCCCCCGTCGAAACAAATCGATCGAGACCCGAAGCCAGGGATCGTGGTTCACTGCAGTTTGATGACTCTTAATTGAGATGAATGCCATCTCGGATTGTTGTGGGGGACTCAATCGCGATAACGACAAGACAGTACCATCGCGAGAGCTAGAAGGCACATCCACTCAATAATTGTGCGATCAACAAACAGCTTTCACGTGATATTGCACGAGTAAACCGCTCCCATGGATTGTTTCGGTTACGTAAGCAGCTTCTGTTCCTTCTTCTGAAAGGCTCTTCTGCGCCAGTGACGGCAGCGGGAACGGCTCTCTTCACGACGGCGCCTGTTTGCTTGCTGATGACACAGACCCTTCCTTTCTCTTTCCGATCCGTCTGTTATAAAGACGCTCGACACGGGGGTCTGGGCGCTGAGTCCGCCTCAACCCAGCGGAGTGAAATCATGTTGGACTCGACAGGAGCTTTCTTCGTTGGTGAGTTTCTGAGAGTGATTTTCGACACGGTAGAGACAGATGCAGAATATTCCGGGCCCGCGAGTGAGAAGGGTCGCCCATGGAGGATTTTCTCGAAAAATTGTTGCGGATTTCTCTCTTTCGGGGACGTGAGCCCACCGATTTGCGTAGTGGGTGTCTGCTCAAGTTCCCGGTAGTTCATTCGGATGGGGAACACCTACTTCCCTAGGATGAGATTGAATCATATTGGTTTTGTTTCCGAACAGTTTTCGGTATTTTCCACCTTACCTCCGCTCAAACAGGCTACCAACTGCCAGACGGCGTTGAGCTATTGATTGGGAGCATCCGAACGACGTTCCGTTGTCCTCAAAAGTACGGATACTACGCCGACGTGGACAACGACTGCAAGGTATGTCCGGATGAGTTCCCTGCTTTGGAAGTCGTTCCCAAGTTCGAATCCTGCAAGCCAAGGTCGGGATTCTCACCGAGGAATGGCAACGAAGCAGAATGTTCCCCGTCAAAGTTCAGCCTCAAGCTTCTTCAAGAATCAGAGGTTCAAATCCGGCATGAGATCGTGTTTCTTTTCAAGCTGTTCCACATCTGCAACCCGATGCCAACTGTTGACAACAAGGTCCAAATGCAGCACTACAGCTTCCTCTGCGGGAATCAGACTGTCTTCAATCAACTCTCGCTGACCTGCGCACATGAAGACGAGTCGATACCTTGTCAGAACGCGCCGGATTTCTTCTATGTGAACGACAATTTCGGTCACGAAGATGAGGTGTTCCTGACCGACAATGACGTGGAACGAGGATCGAATATGTACGCCGGCTTCGGGCGGAGGCGATCCTTCGAGCATTGAGTAGCTAAACGAGGGAAAAACTGAATAAAAGCTGTAAATATTGATTTTCTGATCATGATTTCTGGGAAACGTTTGAGGTCCTTGCGAGTTCGCAAACCATCGTCCCGAGCTCTGCCCCCTTCATAAGCACTCTGTTTGAGCTCGCTACGAGTCTCGGGACCCATTATGGCGTCGTGCAATGTCTCATTGCTCTCGCGGGCTTTTCTCCTTGAATGCGGAGCAACGCAGCACTGATGACGAACATCAATGTTCCTGCGACGTGCTCAAACGACGGAACCCCAGGTTAAGGCGTCCTGATGTGCACGCGAACCTTTCCGCAAATGACAGTGACCGGAGGCACCACCATGCTTTTCCGGCAGGAACGGTGCCGCTTAAGGGACGGGGGGCGCTCAAGCGGCGACGCGAGAAAGATTGTCACTCCCGCGGCACGTAACGGTGCTCGTGGAGCGTTCTCGGTCGTTGCCAATCAAACTCCTGTTTGCGGAACAACCGTGAATCACATCGAGCAGCTCGAAGGAACAGGACGCTCCGAGAGGACCGGTAATGTCTCCAAAGATTAACAAATCTCAGCACGCCAAGCACTGCTCCCCACGGTGATCGTTTCAGTCCAACAGTCCTTGAACAACTGACTTCGGATCGGAGAGAGGCGAGCGATTCCCAGGGGCTCAGCGGAACCTTGCGACCTAACTCACGACAGATACATGGCGCAATGAAAACCCAGGATTCTTATCCATGGTCAAGTGGTGAATAATTCTTCTTCCAGTAAAGTATGAGTTCAAAACAACGTTAAAAACTCCGGATAGATCTAACAGTCCGAAAATTCGAGAATAAGATAGCCAGAAAGCTTGAGGAAAATTTCCGGTCTGATGAATGTTGTCATTTGGTCAAGAGTCGATATCGATTCCGAGCTGTGAAATCGCCTAGAGGTGGACGGACATCGTTGGTCCCGTTTTCTGAGCGCATGTCGGATGGGCAGGTTTCTCACACTCGACCTCAATGAAATCCCTCGAGTTCAGTTTTAGAGGCGTTTCGTTGAGGCTGCGCCGTGTTTTAGATCTCCGACAGCACAGGTGATAAATCAACGCGAGTACCAAAACAGCGGATGAGCCGATAACGACAATCAACACATGACTGCCCTCTCCGCTCTGAGCAGGCGCGGGGGATACCTTTGTCGATGACGTGATAGAAATAATTTTAGTTGAACCTGTTGTCGCGACAGGGCTCGCGTCCGCCGCCGGACTGATCACTGGAGTCGAATTCACTGGCTCGGCCGTACTCGATGTCCAGCTCGATGACTGGGTGGTCACAGCCGACGGGGAGCTTGTGCTCCGTCCGTTCCTCTCGAAGTCCGGCCATATTTCTGTGTTGCCTTTAACCGAACTGACGAAGTCTATGCAGACGCTCTGCGTTTTATGCTCCAATTCCTTCTCGCAGAGGTCGAGCTTTGAGTGGCAGGTTTGTTTGAAATCACTCTCGGAAAGCTTCGTGATCATGCAAGCGCCCCATTGATTCCGACAATCGGCTTCACAATGGTTGTAATTGAAAGCTGCTGGGGCCTTGGAGATGAGCGCGGCGATCAATAAGATGCGGATCATTCTGGCTGTGATCGAAGCTGACTTCTGATAGAAAGCCCTGAAATCATTTCATCGATGACAGAGGACTCGAATTCCACTCGATGAGAGAATTCCTCGAGCTCGAATATTGAAACTCGCCTCTACTCACGGCCTCTACGTCTCGTTTCACCGATAAACGCAAAATTGAGCATAACCAACTTACTTTCAAGTTTTCGTGCCTTGATCGAAGACGCGTTCCGGCTTTTGCTAAGAGACACGAGGCTGCAGGCGTCACCTTGAATGCCCCGTGTGATTTCTGCCGCTTTTAGGCTCCACGCAAACAAGTTGCAGCCGATCAGATGAACATATCGGCTACTGCGAGGTTACATAGACCTGACGTGCAGAGTCGCACATCCCCGGAGGTGTCAAGGCAACGGAACCAGCGAGCTCAGTAGATTCTGGATCGGAAGTGGAACATAGTTGGGTTCCTCTGGGTTTATTGAGCACCCGGCGAGAGAGCGATGTGCGAGATATTTAGAGAATCCAGGGAGCCGTGAGTCACTGCCGATATTCAACATCTACATCCTGTCGCACAGTTCTCTGAAAGTGTACGACATTTGTCGAACTCAACAAAACCCGTCTCGGACGTTGACTCGATGACGGCCTAGATGCGATTCCGTTGGAGATTCGACTGTTTACTTGAAAATCTCGGAATCTGGCAGAATGCTCATCGCGCTGATGACCATTTCATCAGGACTGAGGCGCCCAGTCTCTGTAACGGGCAGCATCACTCTTCTCGTCGCCAATTCGGGACAGGAGCTCGAGGAGCTGTCTCCTGCAGCCTACAGGGTGGCTTTCGTTTAGTCAGGAATTTTCGAGCCCGATCTTGTTTCGGCCATAACATTCTCAGTTCTTGGATTTTTTTCAAAAATCGAGGAGTGATCGATGAAGGATATAGAGGCGGTCAGAGAAAGGTTCTGAAAATGACCACTTTTTTTCCGAAGTATCCCTAAAAGTTATCGTGAAAACGCCAATATTCATCCTATCGGATTCGTCGGGGTCGCGTTGGACGCGCGAAAGGAAGCCGGTCATTCGCCCGAAACCCGGTCGGAGTTATCTCATTTCCTCGAAAAATGGCAAGCGATCGTTTCGAGAATTCCTTTGGTGTCAAGGGTGATTTTCGCGACCGAGGGCGCAAAACTGAATGAGGTTGATGTCCGGTGAAAATCAATAATCTTCAGATCGACCTTGCAGCTCAATATTCGGATGATTCACCCATTTCTGAGTAATTTTGACCCAGGGACTAACCTTCAATTCCGCCTCGTTGAGGAGTTACGAGAGGGAACGCAGGGAAAAGCGGAGAGAACGAAATTAGCTGACGGGCAGGCCCTAGAAAAAAGGATGGATACGATCGCTTGCCATTTTTTGAGGAATTAAAATGACTCCGATCAATTTCCTGGCGAGTGACCGGCTCCCTCTCGCGCGTCCAACGCAACCCCCACGATTCCTATCGGATGAATATTGACGTTTTCACAATGATTTTCAGGAAGACCTCCAAGAAAAAATTGCTCATTCTCAAAACTTTTTTTCTGACCGCAATCCTCAAATAACGCAAATGACCAACCCGACATCCTCTATCGATCTCTCCTTGATTTTTTAAAAGATTCCAGGAACTGAGAAAGTTATGGCCAAAACAGAATCGGGCTCGGAGATTCCCGACTTAAAAAGCCACCCTGTAGATCGCGAGCTTCATACCTCGAGAATCGAAATGACGTGAAGAACCCCGCCGACCCACGGGCCGGCAAGGGAACCAAGGACCCAAGCACCCTGGTGGCGATCATTGAAGCGGAGCGGACCCCGCATACAATGCGGTGAGACCGAAGACAGCACGGTGACGGGGAGTTAGGCCCACGAACTCTACCAATTTACCAACTGATACTAAATTCGAATTTAAGAATAAAGTGTGTAAATTTGGAATACTTAACATGAATGGTACTAAATTCAATTGAGCCAAATGGACCTCACTAGAGAGAGACGTCCTAACAGATCGAAACATCAGAATAATGCTTCTACCTGGAGCACGCCTAATGAACGACGAATCCTGCCCACCCATACAGGATTATCAGTACAACTACAGCAACCGCAAAGGCAGCAACCGGAGCTGCCCACATGGGGGGGGGGGGGGTATCCTGACATCCAACAACCATGTCAACAATAGGTGATAAAAGGAGATGACTGGGTAGCACAAGCAACACAAGTTGGATCCAACAGATGGATAACTATCTCATGCTACATAGCCCACCAGAGCTGAGACCAAGGAAAATAACTATTTGACTCCTCGAAAGACTTTATTAAGGAGGGATGCACGGACACCGACAGTGTACTTCTCGGTGGAGATGCAAGCGCGCACCTCCAGCAGCTTGGCGGCGTCAACAACCATCGAGGCAAACTGAAGGAAATTTTCCCCGCCCCGAGAAACGAGAAGGCCAGTATGTTCTGGCGGTTCGTAAGCGGGAACAAACCGAGAAAGAGCGGATCACAAAAGATCATCGACAACAACGGAGCAGCAGTACCAACTGAACTCCCACCGTCGCATCTGACCCAGATTGCCATCAACTTACTCGAGGCAGCACCTATAACGTGAATAAACACAGTCCGCTCGACGATTTCCGACCCCACAGAAATCACCACCTGCGCTGAAGAAATCTCGTAGATTCTCCGCAAGGTGAAACCAACCTTAAGCTGTAGATTTGGTGACATTCCGGCCAAAGTACTGAAAGAGCTAGACGAACATGGCATAGTTTGGCATCGGACAGCTCTTCGACGATATATTTGCCGGAAAACATGAGGTTCCCAATGACTGGAGAGCAAATAGAGTATCGATGATCGAAGAATCGAACTCAAAAAAGAGACAGCTCAATACATATCGACCGATCACGACATGGCCAGTCCTTTACCGAATCTTGGCGACAATCATAGCTAGCAAATAGGATCTCGCAATGGGCTGAGGACAATGAACTGCTTGGAGGAGTGCGAAATGGATTCCAAGTGAATCGCAGACGCGATGACAACCTTTTCGTCGAGCCATCGAGATGTCCGAGAAAAACAACTCCGGACTAATCCGCGCCTTCCTCGACGCAACCGAAGCATTCGACCGTATCGACAGAAACTCGCTATGGTGTAGTTTGTTCCAGATGGGGATGCACTAAGAACACACCCTGACATCCACGATGGTGTCCACACCGTGACAGCGCCCTCCTCGATGGACATAAATTTCATAAAGATGTTGCAAGACCTATACTTCTCGAATACAACGAAAATCGCACAACGGGAGCAAAGAAGTCAATGATTGCATACTGGGAGAACATGGATGATCCCTATTCGAAGCCAGGGAAGCTCAGAGCAAACTCAGATACATGAAACACATGCCAGATGAGGGATGGCCGAAATCTCTCCTGAACATGATGGATACACTCGGAACACAAACTGAACTCCGCACCCGAACGCAGACACGGAGTCTCCAATACGGCTGTTACCGGATCGAATCACCAATATCGAGTCAAGGAACACCACCCCTGAACGCATATAACTCACTGATAAAAAAGAGACTTAGAGAAATGCAAGAGCACAGCTGGAGGCGCGACATGTTAGTGAAAAACAGCCTAAGTCTATACCGTAAGGGAAAAACCTCCCCCGATACAAGGTCCTACCTCTACGGCAATCGAAGAGGGGATGCTCTTCTAGCCTTAGCAAGTGCAGGAATGCTGTCAACTAGAGGACTTTCCGAACAACAGGGCAGCAACACCTACCCGAGATGCGGCACATTCGAAGAGACTGTACAACACATATTCTTCGAATATAACGACGCATTCTACACAGACGATGATTTCCTCGAAGCACCAGGTCTCCCGGAAGAAATGCAAGACCAATCGCTAGTGTACAAGACAAAGCTTGCCCTCGAAAAGTTGGATAAGGCGACCGAACTATCTGCAGAAGCACCTGAAATGGAAGACTGACCTGGGCAGAATGCAAACTTGTGCATATCTCGAACCGAGTCGAGATCAATAAACCCATACCATGGGAAACGGGAGGACCGCCAAGATCACAATAATGCTGATGGTCTTCGCGCCTGATGTCGCGGAACTTCGAGGACGAAGGCCAAGTCAGTCTCAGTGTTGATCCGTTCCATTCATGGTTCGACCTACGCGATACATGCGCCATCGAGAAGCTGACGAGCTTGAGAACAAGCGGTAGATTCTATTGCTGACGCTCATGTCTGATGAGATCTTTCACGTATTGGATGTCGGCATCAGTCACTCTTCGAAGAATCCGTAATTTCGGAACTGCGATGCGAACAGCGACTCGCCAGCCAGCCGCAGCACCTTCATACTCGACGATCGAGTGAACATTCTGCTGGAAGCCTCACGCCTGAAGCTACCACGAGTACAGATCATTCAGAATTCCCTGTATTTGGAAGATTCAAGAAGATTGGCGGATTTGATGGAGCGCACAATAAGCTCGGCCGAAGTCGAATCTCTGCGTCGAACGACCTCCCTGTCTCGGAGAGACAAGTCCGAAGCCGGTGTTCAAAGCAGTGCATCAACTCGAGCAAGAAGAGAAATATCCCTCCCACCTTTAATAAACGGAACCTCGGTGAAGATCTCATATAACAAGGTAAGTGTCTCATGTTGTGTCTCTGAGCAAGGAAATCATGCCCTCCAGAAACATCCAGAATTCGGAATAATGTTAGAAAGTCCAAAAGGTCAGGGATTGACTGTAGGTCCCGCCTCGGATTTCTGGTCCAAGACGTTTTCGCGCCCGAAGGATGCGCTGGTAGCCTCGATGCTCCATTCTGAACTTTTGAGTCATATCGGATGCTCCTCATTGCATTCGATCTCGAGGAGATACTCGGTGCGCTGGTTCTGATACACGGGACAGTCGAAGATCAGACGAACACAACTTCTCAAGTCTCAACCGTCCCTCTAAGTTCGCTGGAAATCATCCCCGAGCATTCTCCCAAGGATCGATTACCAGTCACTGAAGTCGACTCACATCGCCACTCAAAGTTGGAGCCAGTATTAAATAGGAGAACACAGCCACGTGACGGCTGAGAATTTAGGAATGAGGAGGGTTGAAGAGTTCCCCTCTGTCAGGGTAAACTAGCGAGGAAGAAACGCGGACCGACGCCAATTGATCAGTTTCCGGGATATTCGAAGAGCCTTTACCAATCATCCACAACTGAAGCGATATTTCGGACCTTAAGCATCAGCCGTTGGTCTCCGTACTTTTCGGCGGAAAACGGAATTGGAATTCTGTTCTCGCCGGAAAATCCGTGTTGTTTTTTCGCGATTCCAGAGAGCAAAATAGGACCTGGCGAAGATTCTATTCCCGGATCCGGCTCAGCGGAATCAAGACTGAAATGAGGGAATCCCCAAGGGGCGACTTCGTTTGAATAAAAAGTTGCTCACGAGATGGGCGAAGCCGCCCGGAATGATGACGAAAGGATGTCGAGCGGAAATAAGACACGCATCAGAACTTGAGAATGGGGTTGAATTCGCCATCGACTCCGACGACCTGACACTCTGTTCCGTAGATCGGCCCATCGAGAATCGTTTTTCATCGCCTTGATTCCGCTGTGCAGCCTTCGCAAATGGAACTTTCGTGACTTTCGAATCTTCTCCCTGGGACCGCGAAGAAAATACGGCAGCTTCAATACAAAGAGAATACTTCAATATGGCACCCATTCGACACTCGCAGAGGGTTCGTAATTGGGAAGAAAAATCGCCCCACTCAGTGTAACGAATGACTTGGCTCCTCACTCATCCCCGGTGTAGAGGACGCATCGCGGGTGATTCTGGAAGACGGGAACCACGGCGGAAACCGCATTCTGGGTCGACGAAGAGTTAAATTGCGACACCGCGGCCTTTCAGTGAGTTTGTGATCCTTAAACTCAGGCCGAATAATAATCGGTCTCCCGCATTATGTACTAGGAGAGCTCAAACGCACAGTCTCTGTACCAGCGAGCTCCTCGCACCTTTTGGCTTTTTTGGAATAGAAGCTGGCAAAGCCTATTATCGGAGTTACGGGAATTAAGAATCTGTTTCTTCGCCTCCTCCCCAGCCAACGTCGCGATCTTCGTACCGGAGATGAGCATTTCCGCGGTTTTCAATATCTGTTCCATGTTGAAGACCCGGGAACACGACCTCGGATCCAATCTCAGGATAAGTCAGCCGCGCTGAAAAAAAGAATGGGATTCAATATCCAGCATCAGAGTACATCACCGTATGTTCAAACCTCTCGAGAAGTCTCATCCAAATCTCTACTGAATTAAGTATCGTTCGCCAGGTGGTCGACACGCTTCAGCGTCCGGAAATACATGACTAAAACATGGCCTGCTCGTTGCCGCGGCTGGCCGTACTCGATGGCGGAAGGAGGAAATTTTTCTCCGCTTTTCCTCTCAAACCTGACCCAAGGCTTCGGGCCCAGCGGTTCTCACGAAGATCTCGGTGGATCTTCTGTCACATTCAAGCTGAAGCTGAACGAGGAAGCAGCGCAACTCTTAGTCTAGGTTTCGACGGATATTGATTTATGAGTCTGAATTATGTATGACAATAAGAACGAAGAGTTTGATCAACAGCGCTCGATTCAACGGAGTCGATACTCAGAAGCTGGATTAACATCGAAATCAGATCGGACTTTCGTCTGGATCAGTAGTTCTCAAAGTGGTCGATGGCCGATCTCCGGTTCACAGAGGTGATTCCGGGGTGGATTTGACCATACAGTCCGCAACACGAATTTATCGACACGCATTCTATGTGGATGATTTCCGCACCCGCTGGATAACGAAGTCAGTGTTGCCATGGGAATTCCACTAGGTGCGACGGTGCGACAGACTTTGAGATAATATCAACCGAATGAGAAGAACGAAGTTTAGGCTCAGGATCGAACATTTTTGATATCCAGCTGTAACACGAAATTATCGACAGCGTTGAAATCGCGCATTCGGTTGGAGTTTCAGCATTTTCTCGTGAGGCTGATACCGACGAACGTCAAGTTAGTGCTAACGAAGGACACACAAGTACGATTTGTCGACTCAGAACTCCGGCTCGTCAAGATTTGTGAGAAAGAATTCATTCCCTCAATATGGGACGAAAACCGGCTCTGACTCCTCAAGAAAGGATTCGCATCGATCAATTACGCGGCTCTGGGCTCGCAGCAAGAGCTATCGGACGAGAGATCGGCAGAACAGCGGACGTAGTGCTGCGGTATTTGAGATTAGGGGCGGAGTATGGCATCAGATCGTACAAGAAACGAAGCACAAAGCTCTCAGATCGTCAGAAACGGAAGATAATTCAGGATGCGAGCAACAAGAGTGTCTCTTGCGCTCAAATCAGAGACTCAAACAACCTCCCAATGCATAAACAGACCGTCTGGCGCGTTTTGAGAAGTGCGTATCATCTGAAATTCAATAAAATGTGCGGGAAGCCCCCGCTGACGAAAAAGCACCGAGACACTAGGCTCGATCGCGCCCAGGAATGGATGAGTTGGACTTCGGAATGGGATAAAGTTGTCTTCAGCGATGAGAAAAAGTTCAATCTGGACGGCCCGGATGGATTCCATAACTACTATCACGATCTTCGGAAAGAGCCTCGATTCTATTCCAAAAGACAGTCCGGGGGCGGTTCAGTTATGATCTGGGGAGCGGTCAGTCGCCGCGGGACGTTCCAAATCATCTTCGTGGAGACAATAATGCTTTCCGTGGACTATAAGCTGCTACTCGAGAACCACCTGCGACCTCAAGCTTTGGAGAAAGTTGGAACGGATTTCATCTTCCAGCAAGATTGCGCCTCCGTGCACACGGCGGCGATAATCAGAGATTGGTTCCGGGAGAGCGGAGTACGTTTTCTTGACTGGCCTCCGAAGAGCCCCGACCTGAACATTATTGAGAGCCTCTGGGGAACGTTAGCTTGGCTCGTCTATCCCAATGGGAAGCAGTACAACTCAAGAGAAGAACTGAAACATGCGATTCTTTCTTCTTGGGCCAGAATTGGGGAACGAGACATAAAACCACTCTATGATTCTCTCCCGAGGCGCATTTTTGAGGTCATCGAGGCGAAAGGGGGTTCGACGAAGTATTAACTTTCGAGAATTCCGAAATCGTGGAATAAATCAGCCTGTCGATAATTTCATGTTACGGCTCGAAATCGATTTTCTGGAATCTTACGCGTCGTCTTCCTCGAATCGAAGAAATATTCTATCGCCACAATCGTGGTGATGCTGGGAGTATTCCATGGCAGCATCAACATCATCTCTCTTTGTCATCAGGAATAGTCTAGAAAACTTGACTGTCGATAATTTCGTGTTGTGGGCTGTACTTCTTTGCGTTCACGTAGGTGGATCAAGGGGTCGACGGTCGATCCCGGGGGACGGCAGTCCATAAACTTCAACGAAGTCGCCTAGGGGGTCGATGGGTCAGTGGAGTTTGAGAACCACTGGTCTAGATCATCGCCATCGGTTTCGCACTCTGAATGGGTATTCGACGAACAGGCGTTGGGCTGGTCATTTCAACAGACTTTTCCGTGTTTGAGGTCTCGGGCGACTTCTGAAGCTCCGCGCCTTCCTGTCTGTCTGCGAGTCCGATGTATGGTGATTGCAAGTATGAGGAGAGCAGTGAGCATGCAAGCAGAGAAAAACATCCCGTGAAAGATCCGGACCCTGCTCCTCACGTCGACCCGCATCTCCGGGGAAGGCATTGTTGCGGTCGAACTCTCCGCTGATTTCGACATCGTTGTTGAGCCTCCCGTCGACATTGCACGTTCTCGAAATCAGGCCAGATATCACCGTCGCCGAAAAGGCCGACGGGACATAAGCAGACACTCGAAGGATTCATGTCCGCCAAGCAATATCCCAACGATGCGTGGCAACTTCTACTGAATTCCGTAGACGAAATCCTGGTGATCATGCAAGAGCCCTGAATCGATCGACACGCGGTGTCGCAGTCTTCATACTCGAACAGGGCTACAGCTGGAGAGAAGAGCAGGGAGAGGCATAGTATCCTTCCCATCGCCCGGGAGTTGTCCGACCCCGGATTCACGTCGAAGAATCTGAGAAACAACTTTCTGCTTTCAGGTCTTACCGATCGTCATCTGAAACCTCGGAAATCTCCTGGAACTACTCTTCCTGCCCGAATGAGAGAGCTAGTGGGGGAGAAGTTCAAGATGTATTGGAGAACGAATCTTGTCACTGGGGATGTGCGCGTATAGTGTTTGGACATTTGGGATACGAGGGAATCTCGGATGGAGTGTTGCGTTCCGGGGGAAAATTCGACGTCGACATCTGTGCGGCTCTCCTACCTGGACCTTTTTCATGAACAGGAGCCGGATTTCGAGACTCCCGGAACAACGAAGTCGAGGACCGTCACGAACGAATTCAATCGATGCTGCTCGATTCCGTCCCCCGAAGCGACGCATGAGCAATCCCTCGGTGCTGATTCCGAGCAAACATCTGATTCCTAGTCGAACGTGAACACGCGGATGAACGTGCAAATTTATCCAGCACACCTCGTCGCAGTTATTCAATCATCGGAGCGTTTGTGAGAGAATGAGAATCAAATTCTTCGGGCTCCTTCGGGCATCTTCGGGGAAATTCCGGACGGAAAGAGTCGTTGTTCTTCGCAGCCGAAGCAGCGTAGGCAGAATTTCCGTCCCTTTTCGGTGTGGCAATCATTTCACTGTATTCTCATTGACATACTTTTGAGCTGTGAGCTGAGCCTATCTACCCGGATAAAAACAATGAGCAGTCCACCCTTCAGGGAGCTTGTTGGAAGTCAGCCGGTCGCGGTCGGCGGGACAGCTGTACCTCGGCTGGCGTCCATTTCTACGTTTTTTCCTGTCCGAAAATTGAGGTCTCCCTCCTGGAATCCTGGAACTGAACGACCGTGATTCTTGGGATCGAGTAGCGTGACGTATTCACCGAACGGAAACGGCAGTAGGTGAGATGGTTCGCTTGTTGCGCCAGGCGCCCCCGTCTCTGTCCCGGTGAGCCTCAACTTATGCGGAACCATGTCGTAATATCCAATGAATCGGCGCGAGAAACCCCTGTGGATTCATGCTTCTCTATTCACAGATCACAGTCCCGCTCTGGCTTCAACTAGGCATCGCAGCGGTTCCGAGTCCGCAAGAAACCGCAAGATTCTGCGGTTCCAGAACCGCAGGAACCCACGCGGAAGGAGCTTTCATCTAGCCGTTATCAGCGAGCTGAGACCTTCACCGTTAACTGCTCTGATAGAACTTCAGCTCGAATGGCATAAGGGGAGCCGGAATTTCGGTAAAATTTCGGGGGTGTCCGTTGGAGCCACTGCCAGGCCGACACCCACTTCCCGACGAGCTTGCCAGGATGGCGATGCTGTTCCGTCGCACAGCAGAGCCATGCCTCAACGGAACTTGGAGAACGAGAGCGCAGAACTTTTAGAATCACCATGCTCTCTGCTCCGCCATACGACGCAATAGCTCTCTGGGCGCGCTTTCGTAATCCGTTTCCGTCCGGGTGAATTCTGTTTTGTTTCACGCGAAACAGTTCGCAATTGATAGAAGGCTGAACTGCACTGTAGTTTCCAAGGTGAGAATTTCAATCGGACCAGTAGAATCGAGACATAAAGGTAACCGCACGATGGGAACCTTCAGGTAACTGTCCCCCGGCAGCTAGCGGCAACGAAAACCATAATTCACTCTTCGGATGGAATTGCGTTCGAAGTTTCAAACCCAGTCACTCATTGTATTCACGCCTCGAAACTCAGGCATCGAGGAATGAAATATCGACGAACTTTTCGGGCGAACATCCAGAGAAATAGCATAGATTGACAGAAACCCCTTCACTTCCAACTTTTGACGCATCAACATGAGATCGAACGATACGAAAGGAATGTGCAGGTTTGCCCGTTAGTACTTCTTAAATATCTTTGTCCTTATGTGAATTACTTAAGAATAAGCTGGTGCGCGTTTGTGAGCCGCTCGAAGGCTATCCATATCATTTCGGTCGTCGGTCGTGGTTCTCCGCAGTTCCGAGCCGCGGGTCTTACATGCGGCTCTCAGAGAACCTCGGTCGTGGGAACTCGCGGCTTTCTGCGATGCCATTCCCATACTGCGACCATACTTTGGGGGCCCATTGGAGTGATTCCGCGATCTTCTGTCACGTGCTCGGGGTCGTCTCCAGTGAAGGAGACGAGATGCCACCCCGTTTGTTCAACACGAAACCACCACTTTGGAGCTCACAGGCGCGGATGGACAAGTACTCACGCGCGCGCCCCCACGCTCAAGTTTCTGAAGATGTCCACTAGTCAATCGGTGATTGATTGGGCGGGAAGTATCCCCTGAGTAAATGACAGGATTTCAGCAGAGGGAGAGAAAAAAGAGACAACGGTGCCGCCGATCGGTGCTCCGCAACAGCCCACATGGCAGAATCGGGGCGAATCCTCTCTCGTGTAAGCCTATCGCCGAATGCTCCCGATTGACGGCAGTGGACGGGAATATTTTTTTGCCACCAGAGGTATCGAGGACGGCTCATGCGGGTACGGGAATCCATCTGCGTACACCTGGGGAGAGACAGGTTAGTGTGAGACTCAGGCAGAGGGGTGTACGCACTTGCTCCAAGCTGAGCTCGGACTGCACTCCTCTGGCTTTGTGAGTCTGAGATCAGGGAAGTCGGAGCTGAACCCCCGTCCGGTGATACTTCCTGGCGCAGACAAGAATCTCGAGGACAGCTCCCCCGAGGCACCGGGATCGGGAGGCAAACCTCCGACATGCAATCGTGGTGGCCCGGGTTTCCCAATCCTTCGAGATCTCTGGACTCGGGGTGTAAGTTCACGCCTTTGGTTGTGAGCGATAACATCGGAGAGACCTCCGACTTAGATGAAGTCGAGAACGTGATTTCCATTCGCGATCGCACACGGCTCTGCGAGACACGTCCATGACTTCTCTCAAACTCGCTTTCAATATTGGTAGTATCATTAATTTCTCGAAGAGTATCAGAATTTTAGCGGTTATCTCATAAAATACGATCAATTTAATCAATTCGATAACGTCAAACAACAAACTCCCCCTGGAGTTTGGGTATTCCTAATGACCAAGATAAGACCTGCGGTTGCTGAGGGTTTGACCGCAGTCGACGTTTGAGCAGCATCCGGCTCTCGCGCGGGAAGTTCCGCTCCAAAAGCCGCAATGGGAATTGCTGCGGTGGCTTTCGTTGCTTTGCAGAGATATCCGTAGCGGCTCGCTGCTTGACTGATCGTCATGGGAGTGCTAGTTCACGTCTGAACTTCTTTCGAGTCCGGCAGAACTGTTCACTCGCGGGAAACATAACTGAAATGATCTGCGCTGACGCTCAGTGAGCCCATGCACACATGTACGGCATCAGAGGACCTCACTGAGAGTTTGTGAAGCTTTGGCCTTGGAGTACTTCGATCGTCAATGTGCGCACATGATCACTTTCGTTTCAGGGTTGAGCTGCTTTTGTTACTCTCCGAAGCTTCGGTTTTCGACGGGTCTTGTTGCGACCCCGGCTCCACGACCCCGGTTCCCCATGTATCGTAAGCGTTGCTGTCGCGTAAGTCCCCATCACCCTGGCAGCGATTCGTGCCAAGCTGTTTTCGGGGCCGCTCAAAATACGTCACGTATTCGGTCGTTTCGATGCGTGAAAATTTACTCAACATAGATAACCACGAGCTTGGGATTAGGGTTTGCAAAAGCCTGCATTACCAGGACCGCAAGCCCGCGGGCGCCCGCAACTGCTGCGTCAGGACCGCAGGCTCTAACTCGCAGTCCCCATTTGCGGGCTCTCCCTTGCGGCTACTCGCAAAAATTATAGACCGCGATCTTGCCGTCCTGGAAATGAGGGCTTTCGCGAGACCTTCTCAGAATCTCTCGACTGTGCTTCCCGAGCATCTTCTCCAACAGAAAAATGATATTCGTCGGGGGAGGATGCTCGGTGCATCCGCTGCAGGAGAGTTGCGTGCGGCCTCCTCCTCTTCGTGTAGTACTCGCACTGAATATCAGTAAAATACATGGAAAACGAATGTAATCAAGTATGAGAGCATCCTGTCCACTACTTCAACCAATCCGAAGTGCGCTCTTCGCTCGAAATGGGCTCTTCGAATATTCAAAGGGGACTGAACACCACAAATCTCGATGCTACGGAATGATTCGCCTGTTTCTTCAGCAGGCGTTCGGTCGCTTATTCAGAGTTCTCTAGGTTTCGACACCTGATGGATGAGCTTTGGAATCATGCAACGTGAATTTCTCTTGGCTCGATTCCTGAGTGACTGTTTTCGCGATGTATGTACTCGGAGTTTTGCTTTTGTCGAACCCTGTGATGAGGATTCTGAGCATTTTCTCTGACTTCCGGGCTCTTCCTGACAGACTCTACTCGGCTTCTGACGCGTTAGCCACGTCGGCGCGTCGACGACGTTTCATGATCTTCTGCTGCGAGCTGCAGCCAGCTCTCGAATCGTCAGCGGCGACACTCCTCGCATATCGCTGGATCATCGCATCATCATCGACCGACGTTTTGCACTTTTCATTATCTTCGAGCGTGGGAATCCTCACCGAGGAATTCGCAAGGTCTCAGGCAAGAGGAACAAAGATGATAGTTTAGTCGCTTCGAGACAGAAGGGCACGACTCGTTCCAGATACGCAAAACTGAACGAAATACAATGATGTCGACACTTGCAGCAAACCGGACATGACACGTCTCTCTTTATTCAGTAGAAGATCGAACCCAGCCGGCGTCAGCTGATTGTGCGCCCTTGTTTCTCTGTCTCTCAGCGATTACAGGTCCGTTGGGTGCTCCACTGGCCGAGAAATTAACGGCGATAACCTGGTGGCGGCCACTCAGATCGCGCTGACAACTTTGTAACAGCAGCCAACCGTCTGCTTGCCAGTAGGGCACTCGCCGCAGGACCGGCGGACGCCCTCAACTTCTTTCTTGTGGGGTTACAGATGCGCCTGAGATGAATCCGATCCCAACGACAAACTTTTCAGTGCCAGAGCATGGGGGAAATAGAAGCACAACCAGATTCCATCGTTGAGAAATAGCGCCCGATTGCTCTTGAGTAGACCTATCTTACGCCATAACGCATAACGGAAAATTCGTTTCCGTTGTGACGGAAAATCGATTCGGGGAAGTAAATGGGAGGCTTCCAGACTTCCCAGTACTCCTCAAGAATCAGCCCCAGGAATACCAGGAGACAAGAGACCACGGTGATCTCACGCGGCTTTCTGATGCTGTCGCTCAAACATTTCCCCAAAGGTGCTAGTGGATATCTGGGGGATTTCTATCACAAATTATGTATTTCCATGAAACTTCGGGGGTGCGAACCGGAATTTGAGGGAATATTCGAATAACTTGCTACTCGATGAGGCCTTACGGCACGCGCTCATGACAATGCTCGTATTCTTGCTGCATTTGCTGACGCTATGGGAACAGAGCTCTAGAACCCAACGATAACCTCACAACCGAGAACGAGAGTTTAAAATTTGCAGAAGTACGATAATATGAAGAGGCAGTCTATACAGGAACGTATATGTATGTAGACATCACAGAGATGTTTGGATAAACATATACATGTAAGTTTCAACTGGATCCACCTCATATTGTCGAAGGGAGTGCACGGATCAAGAATTGTCCTCCATGAAGAGATCGAGCGAATCATCTTTGTCGAAGCGTCGTAGAGATCGAGCGGAGAGTTTTACTCGAAGCGTCACAGGGATTCTGAGACGCGTCAAGCTTGAAGCGTCAGAAAAATCGGTCGAGGCTCCATATGATAATGTAACTTGCAGCCCCAGAGGGATTGGGTGAATAGGCTCGCGTCTTGCTTGTAGTGTCTGAGAAATTCAGCTAAGCGCCTCGCTCGGAGCATGAAAAGGATCACACGAAGCTTCTTGCTGGAAATTTCCGAGTATTCTCTGTTTTCCGGCAACCGGGAACGGATATTCGCCCTCCGGATCCAAACACTCCACAGTCGCGCGAGATGACCATGGTTCCTCGTTCCTTGGTACCCCTGGTGTTGGTTCTTGAGAAGTACTGGACAGTATGGACAAATAGCAAGGCATCCATTAATTTTCCCGAATTGATTTTCCGTTATAGGCCCGATTCTAGCGGGCAGCAGCGGTGCGGGACACGCTGGTGTGGTTCGAACTTCTTTCACCTCGTTCCTTTCAAATACATATATCGGTTTCATGTAGGGGTGGGACTGCGTGCGCGCGTTGTGCCGAAGTGCGAAGCAATTATGCCGCTGGGCTCGTGGCTTCGACCAGAGGGCAACCTTTGCTCATCGTTGACCACGATTATTCTTTGTGTCTCCGCCATTTAGGGCCCACCGACTAAGGAGAATCGGAGTGCCCCGCGAGCGTAGCCAGCGGCGTTGACAGCAGCTCTACGACGCGCGGGATGAGGCGCAAGCCCACAAATCAGCGATCGGTGTCTTTAACTCCCTCTAGAGTTGGGCTCAGAGAACGTAGGCTCTCGTAGATGCCATGAGTAGTGTTCCATGGCAGTGGCCCAAGAAAGGAGGGCTGCACCTCTTCAAGATCGCCATCAAAAGGTGCCGGACGCAACTCTAGCGCGAGCGACGCTACCACAGCCGCTGTTGGCTCCCGCTCGGATCGGGTCTTGGCTCAAATCGGGTTTTCGCCAAAATCGGGTCTTCGCTCAAATCGGGCGGAATCGAGGGATGAGCTTTCCTTGGAGTAATCGTCCTTCGTCGCACGTTCATCTGTTACTCAGATATGACAATTTGTTGGAATTCTTTACATAGTCTGACATTGGGGCGCTTCCCCGTGCTCCGAGGAAGAGACAGCGAGCATGGAACGAGGATCGGGTTTCGTTAGTGGCTTGCACTGCTCGTGTTGACTGATCAGACGGAAGGAGAACGCCGTGCCGCGGGGCTTTTTCTCAAACAGTCAGATTCAGGATCGATTCAGTGCTCCTGAAAGAATCAAGGCTCTAGTCAGGAGTAGAGATCGCGACCGGTCCTCGGGCAGTTTCATGGCATTCACTTTCATCGCTGCTTTCGGAAGCAGTTTTGAACCTGACCGGCTCACCGCGGATCTTTCTCAATTGGGCACCGGTTTTCTAAATTCCCAGTTCTGGGGGTGAGAAGTTCTTGTTAGCTGTGGAACACTGAGCTTCTCGCGAATGGCGACTCAGATTACGGTGCGAGGCTCAATCTGGGGAAGGATTCGGGCATTTCCTGAAATATGTGTCCGGCGCTAAGACGAATCGAGGCTATGTGATGGTTAACTGGTGGCATCTACTATGAGTCGTGCGTGGAAGAATTCCCAGCGGAAGTGAGCGATTGGAAAGCCAACGTCGATGACAATGAAGAAACAGCCATTCCTCGATGAAACGTAAGAGATTCAACACAAAAGGGGCGCCTCACATAACGCTAGTTGTTACTGTAAGCTCTTCTCTTCCACGCGTATGACATCGGGGAATCCGCTCCCGGAAGTCCAGGCAGCGGGTTACTGGTTGACGAAACATCCAACTTCCTGAAAGTGCCCTCTGAATTGTGCTCACTTCCAGCGGGGACTCAATTTGTGACTCGTGATTTGATTCATCACGGGAGTCATTTTTGAATCTCAGGAATCACTCCATGTCAGTCTCGTCGGTATGAGAGGGACAAATGCATCTCGAGATGAGCTGATGCAGACCACTCAATAATTACGACGTTGTCGGCGTTGGGGTGTCGACGTCGAGCTGTCTTTGTCCATTCTCCATCGCAGAGGACGAGCGCCTCAAAAACTGTCAATCATCATGCAGAAGCTCTGATGGCTATGACAAAGTTCAAGCAGCCAGGAACCGTAGGCCTCGCACCGATAATTAGACTCATGGTTAGTTCCACAACTCTTCGGGCTCCCTCAGATTATGCATCTCGACGAGAGCGCCGAGTGCCGCTCAGTCCCCCAAGTTGTTGATTCTCCTCGTGAATTCCGACCATTTCACCGCTGCGATACGGAAGTCCTGCAAAGCCGCCACAGGGCACAGCTCCGATTTGAAATCCTGCTCTAGGGAGGCACCTGATGGCGGCGATGCTGTTCAGTCTCATTTTACTCGATCGGTGTGGAAAAGTGGACCTCATTCCGATTTCGACGCGCGGAGAAGATGAAAAAAGATGCAAGCTCCGAAAACCGTTGCGGGACCCGATCAACAGCATTGAACGGCCACTCACTGCACTTCCGTCAGCGAATTTATTCAGAGACATTCCGAGGAATAATGAGGCCGAGCTCTTCGTATGCCTTGGCTCTGAAGTCTCCGTATCGCTCTCTGTAGTTGAAAAGCCATTCTGTCGCAAGCGCCATCTCCTTGAGCATGACGCGTTTCAAAGTCTGACAGTCAAGAACCGTGCGAGCGTTGAATGCGATTCTAGAGGTTTTTCCCTCGCTCGATGAGCGGAGTTCTCGTCCAGCTGGTGAGCACAGGGGTAAGTTCTCCCACGCGAACTCGAAAAGGTTTCTACGGGGAGAACTGAAGATGAACCGTCCGTAAATTTTGAAGAGTTCCTCAACCAAGCAATCCCGGACTGTATGGAAAGGCTGGGATGTGTAGAACGACGCTGCCAGGTGGACTTCTTCCGCGAAATTCACACTCAGGCCTTTGAGAAACAGTTTGACATCGGTTTTGTTGTGCTGTATCGGGAAGGGGCAGTGTCGCAAATCTAGTATATTAGACTCTAGGAGCCCGGTTTCCGAACCCTGCCATGGTGTACCATTCGTGGTCTCGTTACTCGCGATGCTCATGAACATCTCCGGGGCTCGTTTATTTCTCCTCAGCAGCCTGTTTCCACTGGATATCTCCGGGAGTAGGGAGGCGTGTCGGACCGTGTTCTCAGGTTCTGCATCCGCGACAGGAATTTCATACTTTTGCTTCAAACTCGCAGCCCTCCCCTCGAGTGATTTGTGTACGTCGTAGATTCGCCCCCAGCGACCAGACGGCCCATTCGCGCAGCTATCTATTGACCTTGACACCCAAACCGTAGGAGACTTTCGCACCGGTGCATATTTTGGCCGCATCAGCCAAAGTCAACGTGCAAAGCGACCTGCGAGAAAACCACGGCTGGCTGTCGTCGAACTTCGTTTTCCTTTTCGCACGACATCGAGCAACGTCCCTGACCAAAAATCTCGAACAACATCATACCACGAAAATGGTAGCGGAAGATGAGCTAATGCTCGAAAGGGCATAGCCGAGCAAACTGTACCCGATGCAAGAATGGGGGAGGAACCAAATCCCGTTCCTTTCCCCGCTGCACAGATTGAGGGGAACAATGTCAGGGACGAATATTGAAATTCCGACTCTGCTGCTCATACTCGGTCTAGCATTTTTGCGCAGACATTTCGACGCAACTGACATTTTCGCGCGCGATATTTTGGCGCCGATTTGTATGAAGCTCCCATGATTTATCTGAACAAGTGAGATGATATTGTTCTGTGGCTATCGATGCTTTCTCGCGGTGAATGTGACCACCAGAGCTTTCCTCAACAGTTCCCGTTGCCACATGCACGAATGATGTCGCTCGAATCGCCCACACCGACAGTGGGAGAATCGGCACGAAGGCCTTTCTCTTCCTTTTACAGGGTGTCAGAAAATGCATTGAGGCATGAGCTCCCGGTGGGTATGTTGACGTACGCTTGGGGAACAATTTGGGATTCGACCCGGTCGGGACGGACTCGCAAAGCTTCCAAAAACATCAGTCGTTTATCTGGGTGACGAGTTCGTAGTTCCACAGCACACATTCATCGGTGATCGCCCAGAATTCGCCAACATCTTCTTGACTCTCCATGAGGATCTCACACCTTCACTATCGCGGAGAAGCCGGGTTGACTGACCGGAATTTCTGGGGAGTCCCATGTAATCATCAAACCGACGCACTGTCGGTCCCACAGCTCTCGGATGCCTATACTGGGTTTTTCGAATCGGTGATAGATCAGAGCCAGGAGAACACATCCGGACGCCTGAGTTCTGGGCCGTCCAGGTGGCAAGAACCAGAAGGTATTCCAAGGGACGCGGGCATATCTCGAGCGTCAGAGAAAGGGGAGGCGAACGATGAAGTAGTATTGAGAGTACCATTATGCGAAGTATCAACCGAGCCCGAGGAATCGAGGTTTCCACGTCGAACGAATCATTCTTCGTGCATGTGTCCAGGGGAACTGAAGATGAACTCTGCTGGTCATATGAAGCGCAGGGAGAATCGATAGCCAAGAAACAATACTATTCCAATCGTTCGGATAACCCATGGGAGCTCAATCTGAATCTGCGCCAAAATGTCCGGCGCCAAAACGACTACGTCAGAATGTCCGGATCTGTCATACTGTATCGTTTCCTCAACACAACGTCTCCTCGATGTAAGAACGTCAACCCACTCATGGAAAAATTGATGGAGAAATCCATTCATGAGCCCTCCGTATCCGATGCTGCCTGGAAATTCGTTTCCACGAGAGGGATGAGGGAGTTCGAGAGGCACGGCTGGCTCATGCTTGAGCAATTTTGAGAGCCTGAGTTTTGAGATCCTCCTCCGACGATTCAGGAAGTGACCGTAAATCTGAAAATTGACGCAGAAACGAGACAGGCAGCCACGTGGAACGATTTGTATAATAGATCGACGATTGTGAGCAGGAAATCCCAGATGCAGCACCAAAGCTCAAAAGAAGTCGTGTCGTGCTCGAAGATTGTTGTGCAAAGCATGACTTCAGAGAGTGTGGAAGGTACGTGGGATGGACAAAGGTGTCGGATGTATTTCTCGTGGATTGGGTTGATCTCTTATCTCGATTGCGGAGACTGCTTCGCCTTCACAGTCGTTTGCAGTTCGTGGTACTCTATATCCTTCCTTGAGGCGACTCATCGTACTAGCTGGATGCCGGTGGGAAGAAGACCGAGGAGTACGTCAAACTCTTTGTATGCGTTGACCTCTGCTGTTTCATCGAATCGGCATCTTGCGCTCGATTGATTCGCCAACGAATCCCTTCTGCTACTTGAATGGCCAATGTGTGGTGGGGAAGTTGTGCGGAAATCGAGCGTATTCACACCGTTCCCAGAACAATACTTTTTGAGGCCATGATCCGCGGGACAGCGAATTCACTGTCCCTCTCAAAAGGCTCCCATATTCTCCTGAGATGTAGAGTTCGAGACGGCTGATGTCCTGATTGTTCGCCGCCCGATTGGTGCTCGACAGAATTCATATAGCTCCTTCCTTAGGTGTACAGGATCCGCTCTCGGTCTGGAGAATGAGAACGTGATCTTTCCGGGTGAATCCATGTTTGGACAAGCGACCAGGTTGCCGGGAGGCTCAGAATGAATTTCGAAGTGGAAGTGCTCCGAGATTCGGTTGAACTCCACTTTGGAAATCTCACGCTTGCATTCGTCGTCGAGGGAGCCGTGGATTTCTTCTGATGAGTCGGCCCCATCTGAGGACCAAGTATGCGGTCAAACGCGATCCGGATCACTCCGAGAAGCCTCTCCAGTCGAGCACTCTCCACCAGAGAACAATATTCAACCGAGATGTGGAGACGATCAACTCTCTGGAGGCTCCTTTCTCGAAAAGACGACTTCTGGTCGGCGACTCGAAACAGATCAGAAACGAACGATTACGCGCAGGGAAGTAGGACCGAGTTCACTCAAAATCGGACAGAGGTCCTTCTGGAAACACATGAATGGCTTCCGATGAAACATATCCGTGGTGAAGCTATTCTGAGATCTATGGTGCTACGCGAGATATTTGACACGCTCCATTCCTGGCACTGATTCAAATCGACAGGCCCTCTCGAAACTGGACGATTCATGTCAAATAACGGAATCACGTAATGTCACCAAGGAAACCCCAAAGATTCCACCACTGACGATTTTCGTATCCTCCGAGTTGACAAAAATGCGAAAAATGGGGGACAATATTTAGATTTTTCCCATCCGATTCCCAAGGATTTTGTGTCGATGGCAGGATTTTATCGGACTCGGTGGCCTGCATTGACGCGACATCTGCACAAGCTTTCCTCGCAGTGCATCTCAGTTGAAGTTGAGTATGTCCTTCCAAGAGAGCCAGAGTCCAACCTCCGGTTTCCAGGTGTGTTTGGAGATTCGGTTTAGGAGACCCTCCCCGCAGAATTACCACTCTGAACGAGTGGGAGTCTAAAAATGCTCGAAACGTCGGCGATTCCTTTCTCCATGGAGCGTGTTGTCCGATGTCAGAACGTTATCAAAATAGTCAACGAACGATGAGGCAGAGTACGAGAACAGAAAGTCGTGCACTAATTACAACATGAGACTCAATCGATAGATAGGCAGACATTCGAAACTCCCAATGAACTACAGTAGAACCTCGATTATATCGATTTCGGATCATATCAACCGTCGATTTGATCAATTTTGGACTGTAACAACCTCGATCGTACTAGCCTGAAGCTCAACCTCAATGAGATCTAACCCGCTGAAAGTCGCCTTCCTCGAAGAAGTCGGCTCCCATAATGCTTTGGAATGATCTTGACGAAAGTTCAACCCGGCTACACAGCGGAAGCACGATACCGCACTGTTTGCAAAATTCAATTCGAGGCGAACGATCGAACTCGCGGAAAGTTTTGATACAGTACTTGAGGGACTCCTCGGGATATTTCGATCGATATGTTCAAACAAACGTTTATGGAACAAAATGGTTGGTTTTCTCGCTGGTTCGCCAACGTAAATTGGGCAAGAATACGGCGAATAGCGACGGGAATAGACTCGGGGATAATATTCTTGGTGAGACATTCTTATCACATTTCCAGGGAACTTTGAGGATGATCAAAACTGATGTGAACCTGTGACAGAGCCCAAGAGAAAACACAGCGGGGTTCGTGATCGTGAACCGTTGTCATTAAGCAATCGATTCATTTGGGGAACTTCTCACGATCGATATTGGCGGTGGCGAGCTATCCGTCATTATTCTCGGATTCGGAGTGGGATTTCCGGGGGTCCCGGGAACTCACCGTCTCGCTATTGAGCTCAGTCAAGTGTGGGTGATGGAGCCGATGGCACAAGTTCAAAGGCAATGCGGAGCAGTGGCTTAACGGCGCCAAACTTTAATTGATTCCCGACATTTCCTCGGAAAATCCCCACCAACGCTCCGAGCACCGAGCTATGCGCTGCTCGACACAAGCCGGAGTTTTTCTCTTTCAACGGATGCAAGATTTTTTCCCGGTAGCTGAAAGGGTCTCGACAGTTCCTTGGAACTTTTGGCCTTGGGTCGGGGATTCGAATGAGATATATTGTGTCGGATACTCCATCCCAAGAGAACACTTTCTGTCCAGTCGGCGGGCTCCTACCATAGCTGCCTCCGTTTTTTTTTTCTGTAGCATGAAACATCTTCTGGACCGATGAAAACCGAGCGAGATTCGAAAACTCAAAATGATCATATCTCCGTTATCTGAAGGAGTTCAGAGCTCATTAAGTGGGTTTGGGACAGCTCGTCAATCCAGCTTCTCGATTCGTCCTTCAGAATTCTTCGATCAATTTGAATACCTTCAAAATGAACAACTTCAAAGTGAATGTTTCTAACCCACTTCCTGAAGGTTGACCACTCTCTAGGTTGTGTCATATTATGCTCCTCTTCAGTGCGAGCACAATACGGTGAACAGATCGCAAAAATATTGTGGGGGTCAAGGCTAAAAACTAAAAGACTGTCGTTGGTCACCCTGAATTCATCGAGTTTCATGCGAAAACTCTAGAATATTTGATGGTTGAAGGCCCCAAGCCAGAGAAGATCATATTCTGAGCCGTGGAACACACGGAATCCGCCTTCCAGACCCCCAAGAGTTTGGTCAGATCGATCCCAGAATTACCCGCTCAGACCCCCAAAAGCATGGTCAGCTTGGCCCCGGAATAACCCCTCCAGCTCTTGAAAAAAGTGGTCAGACTGGTTCCGGAATCACCCCTCCAGCTTTCAAAAAGTATGGCCAGATTGGCCCCGGAATCACCCCTCCAGACTCGTGAAAAGTATGGTCAGATCGATTGCAAAATCACCCCTCCAGCTCTTGAAAAGTGTGGTCAGACTGGTTCCGGAATCACCCCTCCAGCTTTCAAAAATTATGGTCAGACTGGCCCCGGGATCACCCTTCCAGACTTGTGAAAAGTATGGTCAGATCGATCCCGGAATCACCCCTCCAGCTTTTGAGAAGTGTGGTCAGACTGGTTCCGGAATCACCCCTCCAGCTTTCAAAAAGTATGGTCAGATTGGTCTCGGAATCATGCCCAGCATGCCAGCTTGAGTTGGAACGGTCCTGAAGTCAACAGGAGTAAATCCTCACGCGTCAGGCCCGGGAAGTCGGTTAGGTCGGTGACCTTGATCTGTTGGAGTCGTGAGTTCCTAATCCTCCACCCACCGGCTTCAACCTCCGTTCGGATAGTGTTCTGTGGACCGTTGCGCCGTACCATGTATTCAACGATCTCTTCAAAAGCTGGAGAGGCGATTCCGGGACCAATCTGACTATTACTTCCCAAGTCTGGAGGGGTGATTCCGGAACGAGTCTGACCATACTTTTCACGAGTCTGGAGGGGTGATTCCGGGGCCAATCTGACCATACTTTTTGAAAGCTGGAAGGGTGATTCCGGGGCTAATTTGACCATGCTTCTGGGGCTCTGGGCGGCTGACTCCGGGATCAATCTGACCAAACCTTTGGGGGTCTGGGCGGCTGACTCCGTGTGTTCCACGGCTCAGAATATGATCTTATCTGGCACGGGGCCTTCCACCATCACATATTCTGGAGTTTATGCATGAAATTCGATGAATTCAGGGTGACCAAAGACAGTTTTTCAGTTTTTTAACCTTGACCCCCCTAATATTTCTTCGATCTGCTCATCGCATTGTGCTCGCACTAAAGGAGAGCATGATATGACACAAACTAGAAAGTAGTCAACCTCCAGGGTTAGAAAGATTCACTTTGAAGTTGGTCATTTTGAGGGTATTCAAATCGATCGTGGAAAAACTCTGGAGTACGCATCGGAAAGCTGGATTCACGAGCTTTCCAAAACCCACTTTAGGAGCTCCTTCAGATAACGGAGATATGAGCATTTCAAGTTAACGAATCTCGCTCGGTTTTCATCAGTCCAGAAGATGTTTTATGCTCTAAGAAAAAAAAAAACTTAGTCAGCTAGGAGCCCGCCGACTGGACAGGAAGTGTTCTCTTGGGATTGGGTATCCAACACAATTCATCTCATTTGAATCCCCGACCCAAGGCCGAAAGTGCCGAGACCCTTTGAACGAAGCTTCGCGCAGATTCCATCAGATGCCAGAAGATGGCACCAACTTTTCGATTAGCACGTTCCTCTATTCTCGCTCGCGCTAGGAACGTCCCACGCTGAAGAATGCTGCGTGCAGTGTTCGGTCGCATGGTACGATAACAAAAGGCCGTGGTGTCTCGCTTTTTTCCGCCCGTTCGCGGAGGGCGAAGCTTCCCGCGAATGCTGATTGGATCACCCCCAACGCTGTCCCAACATTGGTTTGAGCGACGATTCAGGATGCTCTCCAGGTTTCTTCCCCTCAGGTTCTATTTTTTCCTTTTCGGATGATTGCTTGCGTTGCTGCTGTACCCATCCCGAACCAGAATGGAGCCTAATAAGATTCTCAGTGTCCGAGGAAAGAATTCTCCCCACGATCAGAAGACGCTCCAACGTAGCCCTTGTCGTTGCCCCGAGTTGTTCGACCGGAATCCGTTCCCCTCCAGAAGAAACCTCGAGCACTAGGGAGAGTTGTTTTTGAAATCGGATTCAGCTCTGACTCGTACTTCCCCACGCCGATCTCTCTGAAGCAGGGCTGGTGACCGTACATGACCGATAGACCGACGGGCCCATGCTGGGGAAGCTCAAGTCTCACCCAAACGTGTCATGTGATCGATGAGTTCCCGCCGCGGATGCCGTATAATTAGATGATTCCATCGAAGCAAGTAGACGCTTTCAAGCTATGTCGCGAGTTCTCTGATAGACCCGCATTGAAATATTCCTTCTTTTGCAGACCATGAAGAACCCCGTCGCTGAGTCTGATACTTCGACTGCAGATGAATCGCAATGCCGCCGCACTCTGCGGGGCTGAATCAACCTGGAAGCCATCCCGATCATGGAATCGATCATTTATCTCAAGATCGCATGGTTTGTCGGAGCGTTATAAGGCGGCGAAAGTCCTAGACCTTCGATGCGGTCAGCAGGTTCCACGCCAGATTTCGGAACGACCCTCTAACGACTGCCCGTAATAGCTGCGTTCGGAAAAACGTGTCCAAACAAGAGAAATCAGTTACTAATCCGAGACGGCGCGTATGGAGTGTTTCTCTGCAGAAAGGTTCTCGCACGAGTTTTCTCCTAATTAATGAGGGGGTCGCTCTCAGCATCAGGTGGAAAATCCAGCCCCTGGTTCGATTCTGCGCATTATCGAAATGGAATCACGAGAAGTGTGAGGGCCCGGTGACTGCATCGATTCGGTGGTTCCTTGATCGGTGTGAAACTCTTCCAACTTCGTCGTCCGCTGTTGTTACTCACGGAGAACGGGACAGTGGCTGGGTTCAATATGCGATACACTGCGGAGGGAAGAGTTCGATACCACTCAGCTAGCGAGGGCCTCTCTCGAAAATTCTCGAAGTTCGAAAGTTCACAAGCACTGCATATGTTGGCTTCAGTTTCGGAGGAAGATGAGCCGTCCCGAGGAATCGTCGGACGACCGTCCGTCCCAAGCCCGACATGAAGGACATCCCCTCCGGTCGGCTCGGTCTCGGCAGGATGTACTAACCTCAGGGGAATGGAGTCGATTCCCTGTCCCCTATCTCGAGGGACTACGAGCAAGGAATGGGATACGTATGGGATATTCGCGCGATTCGAGTCAATTCCCGTTGGCCACAATTGTCTCAGATGGGCAGCATGGAGGATTTTTGGAATCGGTCACGAGTTTTGGAGTTATGGATCTCCAAGTCCTTGCCACCAAGCCTTGCTCCCAACCATGTCCTGCTCGGGAACGGAGCGACTCGTGCAGAAAGATGAATCCAGGATTTCCGAGCCCTCTCCGCAAACAGAAGAAGTACTTCGGGTCGTATCACAACATTGTGATGACCAAACCCACGAAACCAATACATGCCGAATGAATCATGCGTCCCGCGAATCCCCAACGCAGGTAGTTTCGATTTTGAGAATCCCGAAGCTTGGGTATTCGCTGAAGCGAGATTCCTTGAACGCAAGTTATTGAGACTCTACCGTACTGCGGAGGTTATAGTCATAACTACCTCGGAAGAAGGTGCATCTAGGACTATCGTGGGAGTGGCCTCCAAAAGACTTCCCAACACTCAAGTCAAGGTATTCCAGAGGAAAGTTCAGTTGAGACGGCTTCGAAAGCTTTCGAGCGTCGAGATGTACAGCCGGTTCGGTACACGCAAACGTTATTCGGAGGGTTCGCTAAACGATGGGTTGTTCGTCAACGGGAGTGGAGGTGCACTGCTGGGATGCCCTTCAGCCAGGCCGAACTGTTCACAAAAGGGATCCCGGAAAGCTCCCGATTCATTTCGACAAGAGTTCTCACTCGTTGTCTCAACTCTGGTTGGAACCACTCTTTTCGAGCATCGCCAGTGGCCCTACGGGACTGCGACCACGATTCTCGTTCCCCTTCCGCTGCCGCAGGAGGCGCACCGAGTTCTTGCCAGAAATTGAACGGAATCACTCAGCAACGCTGCCAAAACTAAATCGCGGATTGTTGCTTGTTTCCTCGAAACTCGAGATATCCGCGCCAGGCGCCTCACATTCTCGAAGCATTTCTCGACGACCTCGACTTGCTGCGCTCGACTCGGCCCCATTAGAGATTGCTCATTCATACGACGGAAGCCGCTCTAGCTGGTTCGGCCGTTCCAGACATGTATCAGAATGAATCCGAGTTCGGAGGAGGGTCTCGGGAATGGGTGGCGAACGTGTCGTTCGTCTCGAGTCACTGGCGGGGATTTCTCAATCCTGAAAGTAGGCCCGAAAGGTCAAACACGGTGGCGGACAACGACGCCGAGTGTAAACAACCGAAAGCTTGCGAAGTTGCCGACCGGCTATTTGTTCATGTTGTTAAAAGTCCTGCCAGAAAACACACATAACCGAGAAACAGTGCTGTCGTCTACCTCGCGCTGGCGGCTCATGTCGAAAGCGCAGGTCGCTGCGAGAGAAAAACCTGGAAGCTCCTCGCGGTGTAAGGGAGCTGCAGTTGTCCTCCTGCCTCCTCGCGATTCGAGCCCGCCGCCCAATGCCGATTGGCAAGTGTGGCAGGGAGCGCGTTGTACTGCGACGGAGCCTTGTCGTCGATCAAGTCAGAGACGCCTGACTGACTGCCGATCAGTCGTCTCATTCGACCTGCGCAGCGAGTTGCGCGCAGGCTGCGGCCGAAGGTTCAGAGGTGATCAGGATTCTGCTGAAGTAGGTGGTCCTTCTTCTGTGTCTCCGTAGAAGTTTCTCGACGACCCGAGAAACGGCAATAGCCTCAGGATATTTGGAGGTGTTTCGCTCTGCACGCAGCACGCACTTCGTGCATATTCTGCCGGCCTGTACGGCACGGAGTTGAGCATACGACTTAGCCTGTAATAACATCTGAGAGTCTTACTCGGTTAGTCGACGAGCTTTGTTTTTTGCCTCCGGATCTGAGTGTCTACAGCATCACAGTGTTATCTTGTCGACTTTCAAACAGGTCTGGATGAAGAACTCGACGAAATCGGATGTAGGATCCTCTACATGGAGACCAGACTTTGGTAAGTTTGGCAATGCGCTCTAGATGGAGAAGTCCATTGAGCGGATGAGAGTAAAACCCACCGCACTCGATCGCGGCGTCCGGAATGCAATAAGTTCTGTCGGAATCCGATGTCGCCGCTAATTCGGTCTGGGGTACGATCTCTCTCACGCCCCGCTGGTCGAGTACATCGCCCCAAAATCTGTATATTTCGACGAGAAGTTTCCCGCGGTGCCGACGCGTTCCTGGATGCACGCGAATTGCCGCCCGCCGCCAGAGCGATGAAGTGCATGACGCGGGAGAGCAGGAGATGCGGGCTAGTCAACAAGTGTTCATCGATCTCAGTTACACCAGGGGACCATAACACACGGCGGAGTAGCGACACACGGAATGACGGAGGAGTCCATCTTCTCACCGAACTCTCATCATCACTAAAAGCCCACCCGACGAAGCCGACCGTACGCTGGTTACGCTCTGCCAGGCCAACGCGATATCACTCGGTCGAGGATACGGCCGCCCGTCTCCACGTTTGTCGGTTCAGAGTCGTCGGTCCGGAAATCTCTCGGAGCGTCTTGTGTTCTCTACCCGAAGTTGTGGAAATTGAACGATAGGCTCCCACTTGCGAGCCTCGTCCACTCCATCTGCGGTCAGCTTCGGGCCTTCGACCTTCTATCCGATGTCGAGTTCCGAACTCCTTGTGTTTCGTCGCGGACATCCGACGCAACCAACTGCGAACAGATCTTATTTGTGAGCTGTCAATTTTGATTTCAGATGAACCCGGAGGTTCCCGGAGGCAACCTGGGTTAGACCCTTCCCGCGGCGTCGCTACCGTTGCCCGGGGCGACCAAGCGCAGATGGCGCGTGATTCTGCTCTGGCGAGACAGCCCGTCGAGGCACCCGCTATAATTGCCGTCATTTCTGGAAAGCCATCGGTCGAAGCAAACTTTTGGAGAGTCAGAATCTGGAATCATCACTTTATGAAGCACTCATCCAAACCGACCTCTCAGCTCCTCCTCAGTATTTGGGCTCGGAGCGAGGCTGATCAGTCATCGCAAAGTTAATATCTTTCCCCAAGGGGAGCGGGGATTCGGCTCAGCTTGTGAATTCCTTCGGAGCGGGAGGCTTCTTCCGGGGTCGGTCCATCGTCCGGAAACGGAGCTGACCCTTCGTCGGGAACGCCTGGGCTTGCTTCGAGCGGCGAGGAGAGACCTCAAACTATCTCAGCGGGGGCTCCATATTCAAGCTACCGAGAACTATGGGCTCACCTGGAACCAGATTGGAAGCCGAAGGCACTCGGTTAAACTCGGAGCTTCAATCAGACAGCTTCCCCAGCTTCTCATTGATGCTGTGGGTTCCCGCTTGCAACGCGTCTCTCCGTCGAGTGAATGACCTCAGATGTGGATGAATTTCTGTGAAGATTTGGTGTACTCTCAACGTGGCCGCTTGTACCTCTCCCGAAGGGATAGAACGAAGTTCTTGGGTTTCCCTCACACGAGTTCCCAGAGCGCCGATTCGCTTCACGGACGCCCCTCGCGAAACCGCAACCCCAGGCTGAGGCTCAGCTGATGGCGCGTCTCCTGGAAGTGATGCTGCCAGTAGTACATTCGAGCGTCTTTTTGGGAGTTCTGGCCGCGCTCCTTGGCATTTTCGCGAGTCATTTCGAGGTCACTCGATCACAGCTCTCGGAATAACTTGGTGTCGTTCCGAAAGCGTTCCGACCGCGCTCTCCTCGAGGCGGGAGATGCTTACCTTGAAACGGAGCCCGCCCGTTTGAGTCAAGGATAGCGTCGGTATAGTCGAACTCTATGAGTTTCCCACGAGAAAACTCTGTTCAGCCCTCTGGAGGGAAAGAAACGGATCTCGACCTCTTATCCACACACGTTCCAGTCTCCTTCACGCGTGAGCTCGAGACTAGTTCCACGATGAGCCGTTCTCCGATCTCGGTGGTTCGTTATGAACGGGAGTCTGCAAGAAAGCATTCGCTGAGATCGTGGACAGCCTGCGCGAGGTTCGCAACGCGCTCTGCCCTCCCAGGTGTGGCAGGCGATGCTTTGAGAAGGATCGATCGGATTGTTTTTAGAAGCTGTACTCATACTCGGGCGCTTGGATCCAGAGGAAATCAAAAACGGTTTGTGAACCACAGGCATAATCATAGTCATAAATGAGATTGATCATCATCAGAGTTAGGAGGTTCAGGCATTGTTCATGAACCTCAGCAGAAATTATGATTTCGTCGATCCTGTGATTTCAACCACGATTTCAATAATAATCATGATCATGATTATGATTTCGCCCACCACTGATGCAGCTGCACATACGATCCGACGAAACCTGGATATGTTCCGCAGCCTCCAGCTTCGGCCTTCATCAATCTTTGGGTGGTTAGATGGATAGAGTGACGATCTACCTCGAAGATACCGCCGAGGACGGACCTTTGTTTCGATTTCCTCAGCAAAAACGCATCTGATAACGAGCTTATCGGTTAATGAAACAATCGGAAAACTTACTAGTCAGAGAACGAGCTCACCAGGTACTCGACAGATAGCGATCTCATCGGACGCGGTTTTTCGAGAAAAAAAAACGGAAAAAAAGGTCCGTTGTCCGCGGGATTTCAGGGTACGCATCATTGTCACGGTAAGCCCGGAACTCAGCCATAAGACACCCATTAATCCATCTCCCGATATGGATCGACGGGAGCTATAGCATGATTTATGCATGGGCCTCCTACATCTGATATTCATAATCAAGTTGGGACAATCAAATAATCGAATCTTTATCTCAATCGTCGCCATGATTATCATTCATAGTCAAGTTTTGATCATGATTATTCCTGGCATACTCGAACACTGGGCGGATGAGTAACACGCAAACGAGGTTTTTGGGGGAATGAAAACCATACCGATCCTGGTTTCAACTGAGCCATTGATCTCGGCGCGGAATGCGGGGCCATAGCACACATGATACACATGCACTTGAGATCCTCCGTTCGGTTTCACGTCAACCGGCTTGACCCTGTAGAGATGATGGTGAACCAAGATAAAGTTCATCATGAAAAGAGCCTCCCCACCAGTGCGGTGGATAGCAGCCGCGTGTTGAACTCCCTGGAGATCGCTGCTACGGTAGTATACTAGTCCAGCGTTTTCGGTTCCTCAGGGGCACCAATGTTGTCTCAACCCGAGCTCCTCGTTCTAACCGTTGTATGTCTCCTGGGCAATCTCAATCTCGATAGGGGTGAATCTTAACACGCTTTGGACCTGGATAACTCGGAGGCTGGCGCGGGTGAATGTGAGTCTTGAATTCGGTCAGGTTGTACGTTTGGTCGGCTGGGGCTATGCGCTTGGGCGCACTGCCGCTCTCACCCACTTGGGTTCAGCAGTCGGGTCTGGAGAGATTATCAGCACTTTGCTGGATTTTGGGTATTTCCGATAAATGGCTTGGTGAGAACTTGTGTCGACACACCACTCGACCACGGCGGTATCAGCGACCCCGAAAACTCCCGACTACGTTGGATTCACCCCCGTGTAAACTGCTCGCCGACTCTGATTATGTCTAAGGATCTTAACTCGATTAAAATCACGCCCAACTCTGGTTGATCCGCGGTTGGTTTTCAATCAGAGAGTTCGACCTCGAGTGTGTCGAGCCATCTCCGCGGTTCTTTGATCTTTGGGCAGTGGAATATCTAGCTCACGCCGCGCCCGGCGAAGCCGGAAAAAGCGCGGCCTCCCTTCCTGAACTCGCACGAAAATTTTCTGGGGAATCGGGAGAGATTCTTGGATTTGAAAACGAGGTCATGTTCATTTGATTTCATCACCACACCGCGATGATCTTTATCACGCTCGACGGCCCTTGACTGTGGCAGAACTTTCTACCAGAGTTCAGAATCGGTTTTTCTTTTAATACTTCATCAGTCTCAATGCTCTGAAACGCTAATGCGCTCAGCCGGCGTATACCGAGTTCACGGAAACCCTTTTCACCGAGACCCACTTTACGGACACTCAGTTTGCCGAAGCCCGGTTCACCGATTAATCCCCTCCCCCATTCGCAAAGCTATTCACACTTATTTGACGGGCTGGAAAGAGGCAACGAGACGAGAGAGAGAGACAAAATGCCACAGGAGACTCCCGCCATCCACTGATGCTGTCGCAAATGTATACTTTGTAGAACAGGATTCCTTGAATTCACCCTCGTTGTGTGCACGTGGACCACTGGAACACGTGAATGATGACGCTTTGGATGCCCCATCAGTAATTTATTCATATTCTCAGAAAGGAACAAAATATCAATTAATCAATCAGGTGGCTGTCTGGGGTGAGGAGGTGGATGGTGGAGAGGGCTGTGATTGAGTTCGCCTCGCGGCAGTGGGCGATCCGAGGCGAGCAACGACATGAAACGCGAACTCTGTGCCGCGCTGATTCCCGCCTACTTCGCGGCCCACGCTTCGCGACTGGGAGAGGAGACTTCTCAATGATGAGGGTTTCGGTGGAGTGGGCTTCGATAGAGTGGGTTTCGATCGACTGAGTTTCGGTGAAACGGATCCTAACCGCTCAGCCTTACTTGACCAATGATGATGATAACTCATAACACGCTCCAACTCGTTGGTAGACCTCTCACAGTTTGCGATCATTACGGCAATGGTGAAGAGGAATTCGGGTGCCACCCCACTGAATGATAGAGCTGAGGACTTCCACCAGAATCGCCACTCGCGCACGCTACTTGGCACGAACCAGTATTCTGTGCCTTCTGAATGCGCGCCCCAACAGCTTTGCGCCCATGCTACGTGTCCCCTCTGACGTACCGTCGGAATCAATAAAGATAGGTTTATTCTAGCTTGAAGCAGTCTTTCCTTATGTTCCTGAGTTTTCGAGTCGTTATGATGCCGTTCTATCATTTTGGTACCTGAAAAGCTCCGAAACGAGGTCTCCCACGCGCTATACGTCTCTGACGAGACTGATTCCTGACCAGGAGAGTCACGGAGAGGAGGCGACCCGGAGGATTTCGAACAAAAACGAAAAATTTGAGACGTCGAGCCGCGGTCCTAAACTGCATTCCGGAGCAGTGAACCTCACGGAGCGGTCAGCACTAGGCTCAGGGGATGGGAGCCTTTGGGGCCACGTCGGATAGACATCTCTTGACGGGAGTTCTCGAAAAGTTCGTCACTCATGCGATTGAAAAAAAGGTAAGCATGTTCGGCGCGTAAGCAGGAGCATTGAGTCAAATAACCGATATCAAGTACAGGATCCACGGTCGAATATCGGCGGACGAAGAACATCGAGAAACTTTTGCGCCAACCACGACGACGTCTGACTTTACGATGGATCTACAAAAATGACATCAAAAGTCGACGACATCGAGTCGCTGTTCGGCTCCCCATCGCAAAGCTTCTGCCTTTCCATTTGCCTTGTGTCAGTCCGCTGCTGTCGGAGCAGCGGACCCCGAATCCAAGAATCCTGGAACTTCCTGCTGATATTCTAAACGTGGTGAATGAAGAGAAAGTGAACGCCGGACCGATGTTCTGCTGCCCGTTATTTCAGCGGGATCCCGAACGGAAACCGAACGATTCGCATCCGGGTGTTAACGTAGTTTCGGATGTCGAGACACCCGAGTTCTGGTTGCAACTTGTTGAAGCCGTCCGACGCGTCCCAAGTTTGCGGTGTGCTCGGATGCTGGTCTGCGAGGCACTGCAAGAAGGAGGGTAGGGGGCGTGGCTTCAGGAACTCGTCTGCCCTTTCCGCCCGCGAACACAAAACGCCGCTCAGGGGGGCCTTAAGGCCATATTTGCACTCCAACCGCTTCCAGAACTTCTCGCGGCCAAGCAGCGATCAACTTCGTCGAAGCAACACCGGTCCGCCACACGTGAGTTTCACGAGCATTATTTCCAGGATCCGATCTGCGCTTCCAACAGGGCGCGGTCTCAGCTCCGAACTCAGCCAAGACAGCTACGTTGAGCTACGTCAGCGCGACTCAGGACGTCGGTCACGGCGAACTCTGGATAAAATTGTGATCGTCAGCAACCCCGGTGTGTTAGCCAAGCAGTGTGTCAATCGTGTCCGGTTTGACCCCCGGATCGCCCGACTACGGAGCCGCGTGCCGATGGAACCCGGTGTTCTAGTTGGTGGGAACACTGACTTCACGGAGCAGAACATCCAATGCACCATGTCACATGGAAGATCTTGGCAGTTATTGCACGTGGTTTGCAAGGGAACCGGATGCGGCATTTCAACAACTCGGCCTTGCTCCAACCATAAAGCTCAGATGATCGACCTTGATGATTCGGTGTTTTCCAACTTTCCACGCTTAACGAATGACCAACTCCGAACTCATCGTACGCGCTGCATGGAACGATTTCGCAGATCGGATCCTCCGATTGGAAGGAGAGAGGGGAAAAGTTTCGTGAATCCCAAAGATATGTATGGGCGAACGAGGTTTCTCCTCGTTACTTATTGACGAAAAATTCGGATGACCTCCGCTGCGTCGCGCCGTACAGCGCGCATCACATTCCGGCTGAGGCCGATCGCGATGTTTCATTCTCGACTCGTGCCGCTAACAAGACGGGGAGTCGTAAGTTTTGCAGCTTCTCCGATCGACTCGATCGCAGCCGGAGGAATATTTGGCGAGAACGAGAAACCGTTCTGGCGGGATTGTTGACGCCGTGAAGAAACAGAGTCACTTGAGTCGTGGGTTGAACGGGGCGCGAAAATGCGGAGAAAGGCACAGCAAGAAACCAGTGATTATGAGTTCGTTTTTTTCATGGAACTCATCGCATTCCGTTGTTTCCTCAGCTCCATGAAAACCTCCATGTCGGTTATCCCTGTTCGAGATCCCTTGTTTCCCTATTATATTCCACGTTCCCATCTTATCCTCCTCTCCCCGGCCCAGAGTGAATAGGGTCCGCGCGCTGAATCATTGAGCCCGTCGGTTATCATTTTCGGAAGCGATGTTGGGCACATTGAGCAAGTGTTTAGCAACGAGTCCTCGGTGCGGTTCGGGAGGGCCGCCGGAAGAGATTTGAGGTCGATTTCTCGCGGACGTCATGGAGCTCGGCCGCAAATAATGTCAATGCATCTCCGTGTCATATGTGTGCAGATAGATGCAGACGGTCGGTTTCAAATTGTATCGGGAACACACGAGTGCGCGATGAACGTCGAGGCCGGAGCCGAGATTCACGGAGAATATTCGAGCTCGCGTTATGAATCCCAGCCGAAACTAAGCCGTTCTGCTGATAGCTACAATCCGTGAGATAGAGCCGATCAACATACGCTAACGAAGCTCCACCTTTGCATAATCGAGAGCTTAACAATGCCCGGAGATTTTAGGCGGGCCTCCGCGTCGCCCACCCCCTAACGATGCGATTTCGCTCCGAAAGGGTATTCTCGATTTTTGAACTGTGGCTTCTGACCGACCAATAATCCAGGTTCGTGGAATCTCGTTGAATCACACGACAACTGACACTCGAGTTCATCCGGAGAAGAGATACAAGAGGTGCAGGGGGCCTGTTACCATTGCCACCTCGCGAGCGAGACGAACTCTGCCTCGTGCTCCTCGCTCTCGTCGTCTTCAATCATCGCTCAGCCAGGGCAAGTTCAAACACGCCGGGCGAAAACAGGCTCCGGCTCTCGGTGGAGAAAACATACGAAGATGAGCCTGAATGTTGGCTTACGTGGGAAGTCATGGGAGAGCACGGGCGTGCGAGTACGCGCGGGTTGGGAACGTCGGGCGTGGATGGGACGCCACAGGAGGACTCCCTGAATCGGACGCTCATAACAGTCGCAGGAGGACACGCATAGGTTATGTGTCGTAGTCATACGCTATGAGAACAAACAATGTCGACGGCACAGAACGCACGCGTGCTCACGTGAGCGCGCACAAATAGCCATCCGATAACAGTTTATACTCCTCTTGGGAATTAAGCGAAGGTCCCGCGATAAGCCCACACGAGAATCTCGTATCATATTCCGCCGTGTCCTGACCTGCTCCGTCCTCCTATTGTCGTCGCGCTGTTGCCAGGACAGATTCACCTTGAATCGCGTGCAGACCCTCCTCCGTGATTACGTTAGTCCCGCTCTCTGTTGAAACACACAATGACATCTTAATACAGTCGCTAACCGCCCGTGCGTGGATTTTGCACGGCGAGCGAGCAGCTCGAACCCGAGGTTTGCCCATAAGGATCGGGGCGTCGGCGAGGAATTAAACGATTCTGATGGAATGCTCCCGGATGACATCTGCCCGACGAGACGGAGTCCCTCCATGTCTGGAACTTAATTTTCGCAATCAGCCAAGCGTGACTCACCGAGGCTCTTTGTTGCTGGTCTGGTCGCTTACGGGTCGACACCGGTTCGCTAAGCACGGGAGCTGAGTTGTGAAACAGCGAACAGATATTTGGATCCCCAAGAATCGCTAAACTCCACGGTGTTTTTCTTCCAGCTAAAATGAAATCGTCGACCGCACTACTATTGGGTCTCGTCGCTTTGGCAGCCTTGTTGGCTCTCACCGGGGGAGCGTCAGTACCGAACTACGCTCCACCAAACGCGTTCAAATACCACCGGCGGTAAGTTATGGGGGAAGGAGGGTGGAGGAGGGGAGGGGGGGGGGGGAAGTTCCTGGTCAGCGGGTCGTCGCCCTCTGAAAATCTCCTTTCATTTGAATTGAGATGATCGTCTGCAGGGATTGATCGGGAGGATGCACGATGATTCCTCGCAGACAGAAAGCAGACGATAAAACGGAGATTTCTGAAGGGCGGTTCGACATCTCGGAACAACGGCTCTCCTGGGCACCGTAGGGCTCCGGTGCATTGTCTCCACTGAGTGAATGTTCTGAGCTCCGCAGGCATGAAATCGAGCCTCATACGGGGAAACAGGTTTCTTGTCTGATGAACGAATTCTCCTCTGACTTGTGATGCTCGGGTCACAAACATCATCGGATCGCGGACCGAACGGGCTGTGCGTCCGAGCAACGCCCTGAGGATACGAGTTCGAATGTTCGGCCGCGCTCTCCAACAAGAGTCAAAGTCACCGATCAACGTCGAGTTGGAACGTAGGTGAACGGCCAGGATAGCTGCGTCCCAGCTTCAGGGAGTAGGTGGCGCCGGGAGCTTTTTCCGCGATGGCGGCCGATCCTCTGGATGATAGCGCGGCAGGCTACGGCATCTCCCGTCGACCTCCGCAGACCGAGACTCCGACGCCTATCCGGGCGCGATGCGCTTTCCATAGTCGAGCGTCGGCGGTAGGGGTTCACCGGTGTCCTCTACCCTCGGAAAACGGTGATCGAAGCCTCGGTGATCTCGCACGTCGTTGAGACGGAAGGGTGTTACGGATACAGTGTCTAAGAGCTGTCTAGGCAAGATTGGATGATACTTATGGCAGGAATGGCCGCGAATATGAATGAATAGGAGCTGTCCGTGGAATTCGGAGTATATTGGCAAGCGGGCGATCGAGCGGGATTACCATCGTCTTCCGCTCGACTACGCCTCCCGTTATGCGCGATCGTCACTGACGGTGTCTTGTTGCCAGCGCTCGTACTGCCGGAGAACTGCAACGTCATCTTGCATAGTCTCTCTCCTGTTCAGTAGGTTCTGCGAACGAAGCCGTGCCAAGGCGGAGCGTCGGGGGCTTGACAGATCTCTCGTAATGTTTCCCCCCAGGGATGTTCCGCCTCGGTTCTAGGTACGCAGTAATTGCGAGGGCCCGGACGACTCACTGATCACGGCGTGACACAGCAACTGACCTTTCTACTTCCATTTCCAGGGCAAGCATGCCGTCCCTATCTGTTGTCTCGCCACTCGATGTATTGCGTGAAAGCCAGATGAATCGAATTTTGGCCGATAAAATTAACGCAAACAACGCTTTCCTGTCAAGACTGGGGAAACGAGGGGAGCCTGTGGGCCTACTCCAAGTAAGTTCGATTAGTTCACCTGTAGTTGAATCAGGAACATGCGTGGCATGTACTCGGGTTTGCTGTTGGTCCTGGCCGGAAATTCTCGGCGCGTTGCGGCTGTCTGAGAAAGTGGGCCGCGCGGCTCTCATGTCCATCTCTCAAAGCCCCCCAATTTCTTGAGCTCCGCGCCCGCCCACTTACAACGTAGGTGAGATGAGGTAGCGCATCGCTAGCACGGAGCTCAAAATGGCCGGCCAGGGAGTCATCTTCTCGAGACCTTTCGTCCCTCGCGGTGCATTTCAGCTCTGCTCCTGGTACCCGACAGTTGACTCGGGAAGACATCTGAAGCTGTTCGAAGCTTCCGATCGGCTTTTCTTCCCCCACGCGCGGATCCGAAAAGATCGCGTTCGATTGATCAATTGATTGATGAAGCGTTTAATTTCAGGTGCTCGAAGAGCTATCTCAAGCGGATGAGCCATGAGGTCGAACATAACGAACAGGGAGCCGGTCGGCGGGTGCAGGAGACCTCGGAAGAACAAGGAGCTGGGGACGTCTGGGAGAGTCAAAAGGGAGGGTCTCTCAAAGGCAGGGCACACACGGAGGCAGGTCTTGGCCTGAAAGCCATGGTGGGATACCTCAATCCCACGAACCGTAGTCTAGACCGTTAGATCGTGCGACGGGACGTGCAGACATTCTATCCTAGCCTCTATTCTCGTAGATCGCCAATTTCAACAATTCTCTCTCTCTCTCTCATGTTGCTTGAGTCCAGCGGAGAGCCAGCTGTCATCGAAGATTCGAGATCTGCGGGGCGCTGGGTGGGGCCGAGTCCGAACGGACGAACGAGCCCAACTGGTGTCTCAGCGTTGAAAGGGCCGACGTTGAATAAACGCAGCAGAGCATATTGTTATCTCTTGTTTTCGTCTGGTCCGTAAAACGACGCGTGTTTAGCTGTTGTGTTGAACTCCTGCCTCGTTGTGGCAAACAACCACCCACTGATGGAACGGTTCATCGAAATACCGATCAATGAGACAAGGTTTCTCATTCGAACCCTTTCCACGAAACCATCCACCACTCACTCTCTGTTTCACGGTTCACTGACGACTCATCTATCACACATCCATCATTGCGCAGTGTACCATTGATCAATAAACACTGTTCCATAGCTGAATGCACAGCGATGCTTTGATTTCAATAATGATAGGTAGAGGCTGACGACAGTCTTTGGGTGTTCCGCAGCGACGACTGCATGATCCTGAGATCCTCTCGAGAGGTCGTAGTGGGGATATTGATACGTTTCAGTGCACTTTCTCAGCTGTCGTACCTTGCGGGCCAGCGGCGCATGGGGGAGGGGGAAGGGGGGTCGCAGATCTGTCCGAGTAGACCCCACCTGCGGCTGGGCAGACCACTCGCGCTGCTAATGGTCCGAAGAGCTTGACCACGATGGATCGAACTTTCGCTATGCGACTTGAACTATGATGTCAACGGCCATCTGAACGTTTACCCTCCCCCGCCGAGCACATCACTGGCATCTGAGCGATCGCATGACGATCAAAACCGAATTCAAGCGGGGGGAGCAGCTGGGTAGATGCCCTCGCAAACTCGGAGGGTAATTTTGGATTTCTGACCTCTCCCGACTCGTTACTCTGGATAAGACCCACGCCCCACTGCAGCCGAGTCATCCTTGATAGAGTCGTTTGCTGTACTGGCTGTGTCAGAATGAGTCTCCAAGGGTCCGAGAGCCTTCATCGTGGACAACATTTTGAACTCTACAGAACATCGGTACCCTGACGGGTAGAATAACTGTGGATGCAGCAAATTTAGACCTGCGGAGAAATGAATTCTTATGTTTCGGTGACCAAAATTATCGGGATACAGCTCCAACTCGAGGAACTCTCCCTTCGAGTCGAAAAGTTCCTTGATCCTCCGTTCGGGTCCCACTTCACCAAATGACCGCGGAAAAAGTTTCCGAAGTGGGACTCTCCGGAGCGTCGAGGCACCGCCACATCAGAAGTTTCACGAATTTTCCAAACACCGCTGCTTGGAAGTCTTCCGTGCGTCGAAGACTTTTTCGTCGTATTTCAAGCCTCCGTCCAGGTTTATATGGGGTAATCCCCAGGGTCCAACATCAGATTCCGGCGTGCACACAAGTGGTAGCACTGGCGTGTTTCTCCCATTTTTCCGTATCGTGGGTGTTCAATTTTCTGGTTAGAGGTTCCGCTCATGCCATTGATACTTGTTTTCTCGTCGTTTCCGAAGGCTTCTCTGTCGTCAAGTTGAAACGGAAGGAGAACGGATAAGTCATAGAGGAACGGGCGAAAGAATTCCGTAAGCATTGGGTCCGAGTTTTGCTCTCCCCGCTTCGCCCGTTCGGCAGTCGGCGTTCGAATAGACTCGTGAGGTTGAAGTGCCTTTCCCATGATGGCAATATTTCAATCGCCACTCCGGGCTGTCAGGACACGCCGAAACTGTCGATTCGAGCTCCGATTTTCTCAGCGAGCACTCGCCGAAATTCCACGTGATTTCCTCCGGAGTCTGGAAGCAGCGTGTTGCCGAGCGGACCCGATTTTTCCCTCCCACCCCTTTCGATTTCTATCGAAGCACGAGTCGCAGTTCCTCTCGCCCGCCACGGGCCAACTCAGGCGGTGGATTCGGGACGTAGTCGTGCCGACGGTGAGCAAACAGCTTACGTCTACTTCAAGGAAGGGTCGGGCAATTAGATTTGCGTGCCTGAAGTGTATATCAGCGAGCTCACGGAGAAGCAACAAGACCAACTGTTGCGAACTTGCGACCGAACGCGCAGCAGCGGTTTTGGTATCAGCGTTTCAACAAAGACGTTCAGAGGTTCCATGACCGAAAGACGTATGTATTCACGGCTCGCTGTTCCGTAAAAACCTCGGAATGCGGTTCTTCTGGCTATCGAACGCGCGCAGGAGATCGAGATTCTTCCCGAAACTGGGGTCCGTGACAAGTCACGTTGTGGATCGGAAGCCTGCCCTCGAATCGCTTCATTCTGTGATTGGCCTGCTCGACCTCCTGGAAAATTGCCAAGAGTCGTCCCCGCAGAGCTCTGTCGAGGCAAGAATAAAAAGTTTAGCTGCTCCGGGTGCCTGTATTGTGTTGGTCAGGAGCTACGCTCAGTTTGCTCGTGGGTTCGCTCGCAGGATTACAGTTCGCTTGCAGATATTCCATGTTAGAAAAAACTTGCGGGACTCTCGGACTGCTGCGAGCAGTTTCAATTTCAAACAGATCATAAGGAATGAGATATTGCGAAGTTTAGTAGACAGGAGAAGCATGTGTGGCCTTGAGAGCGTCCTCCACTCTTTGACGTCACGTTTCCATCTCCGAACGTTCAGGTTATAGAAAGCGCCGTCCAGCCGCGATCGTCCGACTATTCCTGTGATCATTAGCGTATACAGGCTCTTTCGGGGCCTCTTTCTTCCCGAGCTCCCAGAGATTCGTGATCTCGATTCAGAGAAAGAACCTCCTGCAGTAATTCTTGGAGTTCGCAGAAATGACGCCTCCATCGGACTTCCGGAAGCGTTTTGTGACGATTCCTGATCACGATGCATGATGGCTGGGAATTCCCGCGAGCGGAGACGTAGTTCCCTCCCTCCCAATCAACTCGTGCCAAAAGCTTGTATCCACACGCTCCCTTGAAATTCGATTATCATCTTCAGTCAGAACAAACGCCAGCGCTGATGTACCGAGAAAAGACGATTCTTGTTTAAAAAACCATGCCAGATATGAATTTTTGTTCACCCGGGACAGCGAAGGGCCACGTTGCCAAGTGGGTAGAAGAACCGTTTGAGGCGCCCAGCCAGGAATCCCGCTTGTCGAGGCCGATGCGAGTCTTCTCCCCCCCCCCCGCCTTTCCTTCGATAGGGCACAATAAGTTTTCTCCCACGTCCCCTGTTCACTTCATCGGGCGCAGGAGTGAGCGAGAACCTGGCTATCAGAAAGATTCAGTCGGGAACGGAATCAGATTCGACGGCATCAAAAGGATCCGTTGGATAACAGAAAATGAGAACCTTCCCGGAAATATTGAGAACTGTTTTGATGCTCTCGCAATGGGAATGGGAGGGATCAGTCACTCTCCAATGGAGGATGCTTCAAAAAGTTTGAAAGTGTTGCGTCTCAATCGGAGCGCCATCATTCCAAGCTACCGTTCGCACGGACTCGCCGATTGATTTAGCGAGAGCAACAGTTGAACGTCAGCTATTGTGCAACGTGGGAGCGACTCGACACGGGCTCGCCTTGGAGGATCATCAAACGGCTCTTGTCGGTTCCGCGGTTCATCCATCCGTTTCGTGAGTCCGTCACTCGAATATCAGGCTCACTGGGGTTTCGGTTTCCTCATCTGTCGCTCGACAAGTTCGTTCCAACGAGTCCCGCACCGCGATGGAGGAGCCCCTAGCGTTGATGATATATTTTCGGGAACGATTTTCATGACGACCGTTGTAGGGTCTCTCATCCTCGAGCTCATGAGACACGCGCGAAATTTACCATACACACAAGCTTTCAAGCATAAACTGTTTTGTAGCGTTGTATTCTGGACCGATGTTGGTCTGGTGATGGACGAAGGACTCATTAAAACGCGATGTAGGTCGTCGGGCGCGCTGAGTCCGAGCGCCACGATTCATCTGGTTCTTCCTGCATGGCCATAGTGTATGACTCGTGTTGCTCGTTGCTCGAAGTGCCCGGGAATGTGGTTCGGCTGACCGTGCGCGATGCCGAAGCGACAATCAGGCTTCGAGCGCTCGGAATCGTAATCCGAAATGAGAGGCCGGAATCTTTTTTATTGGCGCGAGTTAGTGGAACGAGAGCCGCGACCAGATCGATCCTTGAAAACAACAGCCTTGGAAGGGTTCCACGGAGCTGATTTGTTTTTTAGAAGCACTTCTACCCGAAGGAAACCTAATTCAGCCCCGTGAGGAGGCCGATGCTAATCAGCAAACCACAATGTTCGACGTTAATTGAGCTAGAATACAAGTGCATCCGTTTCGCGGAGCCATTCGACGGGACCGAGACCTGATTCTAAACTTAAATGTATGCAGCGAGTCGAGGGTTTTTGTAAGGCTCTCGAAGATCGGGCCTGAAACAACATCGGCAACTGGAACGCCCGGGATACCGGTGCTTGAACGTAGGAGCATGGCGGAAGGAATGAGACCGCCGTCATTTATGAGAACAATGAAAGCTTTCTAGATCTGCTATTGGCGAGCGCTCCCCCCAAGACGGAAGATCCTTTGCAATGGAGCAGTTCCCTCTCGCGGTCTCGACCTGAGTTGCGATAGCGAACATTGTGGCTGCTCAGCAGATGCGACGTAAGTTTCGAGACAGGGTGTCTGTTGTTGGCTTGATCCAGCTTGATCCGAACTCTCAAGGTGTGCAGCCTATATATTCGAGCGTGGCGTGGGAAACCGGGCTCGGAACATCGGCGGGTCTGAAATTTATTCAAGTGAATACCCAACGACACCTCGTTCCAAACGTGCGGGTCGAGTACGTCCAACCACCTTTCGCAACAATGAATGTCGTTTGAATCAAGGCAGCGGGTGGCTGACCCTCTGGGCTGCTCCGTTAAAAGTTCTGGCGATGAATTTCCCTCATTACCATGGCGGCGTCGCCCGATGAGCGAGAGGAAAGAAAAAATTGTCGCCGTTCCCGACAATCCTCTGTGGGCTGACAGCTGTGTCCAGTTGAGTGACAGCTAACGTCTTAACGGTGGATCGTCCTCGATGAGTGCGTGGAGATTATGGGCTCTGCTGTGCAGTGTATGCCTTGGGTGCACTAAACGTCGCCGGGGCCCATAGGTTCGCCTGGCAGTGGAAGGACAGGATAACAGGCATCCTTGTATGGACGAGCGTTCACTTCCTCGAACAATGTCAATGCATGGGCGGCTCTGTCACTTTTCTGATTTCAGCGAGTTCGCTACTCCATGCGACTTTGGACAGAATACCTGCGGAACCTTTCACTTGGATCGCGATGCGATAATGGAGCCGCCTGTCGAAGTTTGTCCGAGGCCTGTGAACCATTCATTGGTCTGCAGCTCCGTTCAGTTTGTTTCGGAAGTGGTTCCACGAGAAAGAGAAGCAGCAATAGCCCCAACTCCGAAGTTTCGATCCGATCGATGACCGCTAGCACTTCGAGAACGGTCTGAAGCTGACCGAGAGAACGTCCAATACTTCAGAGTCGTTTCAAAGGATCAGGTTGTTGACGCTGTGGCCTTGGTGCGAAGAGACCCGCTAGACTCTTCAAAGGTTCGATCAAAGAGATCGTCGCGCAAGAGCCATTAGAAGCGCGAGGGTCGTAGCTCTGCTCAAACAAGACTCTTCAGACCGCAATGGTCGATCTTGAACCTCGTATGAGTCTCCGGGAGCGCCCGATGAATCTCTTCTCGCAGCTCACCAGGTTTGTGGCGTCGACAAGAATATTTGAAGACGGATGTTTCTCACCAGACTTCACCGCCCTAAAGCTTCGACCTGTCTGCGGTGCCTTTATATCGGCCAATGCCGGCTCACTTCTCTCATGGTTCATAATACGTACTTCAGCGGATCCGATTCGTGTTTTCATCGACCTCTAGGTGCTAGTTTGCTCAGCGGATCATTTTCCCCATTCCGTCTTCCCAAGTCTCCACTTTTTCGGACAGTTTTCGATAGCAGACTCCGAGAAGCGCTCGTATTTCATGTTCGTTTGTCAGTATGCCGCTATCAAATATGGCCCCGAGAACTTCCCTTCTTAGGTAGGCTTTGGTTTTGTTCTTCTGTATCTCAATAGCATTTCGGTTCATCTCGAGTCCTGCATCGACCGAATCCCCTCATCGATACATCTTCAAAACTGGGAGATATCTCGCATGGCTGGAATGTAATGACCACGTTGTGCTTCTGCTCATCGCGTCCGCGGCTTCCACAAATTCCCCTGAAATCTCCTGCTGCCTCTCATGCTTTATTCCCCGGACTCCTCGCTAAACATCGCGCTGACTTTAAGCAAGGCTCCATTAGAGGGATAGAACGTGTCGGGATGCAGGGCATTCGGGATTTCGCATATTTGACTCGGAACTCTTGGCATCCGGGATTCTGGGTATTCAACGTCGAGGAGCATCGTCGGAGCTGACGGTTTCCGTGCACCTGCCATCTTTAATCACGATCTAATGGAGCGTACACAATCATTGTCCACACAAACATGACAAACAGGCTGCACGGCGGGTCCCTCATCCCGATTCTCAACGTCTGTCGAGCCGGCTCCTCTTTCTCCACTTTGCTTGATCGTTTCCTTCTAGCGATCGCGAGGCCATCAAGTCTTGTGTGCCGCAGGCACATGTCAGAGTGAATCTCCCTGGATTCCGGTTCCAGAGGCCGGCGAACCTCAGCGTCCACAGCACAGGCTGATGCGTGGGCGAAGGAGGAGAGGCCGAGAGAACGAAAGTCAAGGGGACGCGGATCACGACGGCGCCCAGAGCTGCACTGGGCTCTAGCGCGCCGCTAGCATTGAGTTTCGCGATCTCGGAGTGCTTCCCCGATCATTCACTCCGTTTTATATCTGATTCGCACACTGCAACTGTCATGTCGATGCAGCACGAGAAACTCCTCGCGACGGCGTTTTGTTGCCGCACACATATTCAGTTCAACACGGTCGACAGCAAGCTCGCTGTCAATAGGGACTGATGGCGCATTCCGATTCTCTTGGAAGCTTGGTGAAATAACTCGTCCAAGTGACTCGTTGTACTGCAGCGGGAAAACAGGGCGAAACTCGGATCCCCGAGCACCGAGATCAGTCCAGAGCGCTTAAGGTGGAGGTTTCACTTCGCGAAGAACCTGAGGGAGATCTGGAGATTGTGGGTTGGCCAAGCGAAACCCTGATTGCAATCCGATCAGCCCGGAAGAGAATACTGCACGCGGAAGATTTTGGATCTTTCAGCTCTGGACCCAGCATGGAGCCGAATCGAAATCAGATCTGCATTTTCTCCAAAGAACACCGATAGCTATGATTGAGCACAGAAGCTCTGTTCGAAAAATAATGGCACACTCGTGTTTCTCAGAGCGGGCGGAGCTTGATTTCGGCTTCGAAAACATCCTCCTTCTACACTCCGTCCCATGACAGGTCTTGTGCACGAAGTCCCCAGAGCTTATCATAATTGGGAAGAGCGTTGAGAGTGCATGCGCTGCTCTCTCACTACTCAGGTCAGTCATACCACGCTTTGACTGGCTGACTTGGACACTCGGTCGTATATGCACAGCAGAGAATAAAACTCTTGCTAATCAAATTGAGCGCGGTCGTCACTGACCCTAATAAGGCTTCTGAGATTTCCGTGCCAGCAGAACATGCAGTTTATTGCATCCGCGAGTATGACTTTGACAACACTTCCATCAACGCTCAGCAAAGGGTATCCACTTTCGGATCTGTTTCTCCGTTCAGAGAACTGGACTATACGCGTAATGAGGTTTGCGACGAGGACGGCGTCGATGTTCCGACCTCTGGGCTACAGAGCGCGTACGGTCCCGTCTGATGACGAATTGCTCTCGTCCCACCGTCGCCCATCTTCCCCGAGAGCTCGTTTCGTGTTTTGACGCGGAGCTCGATCGACCGCACGCGTCTGACAACCATTTCCGGCGGAGAGAGACGTTCGGTTACGGGACTGCTCGAGGTTAGCGGATACGAAAAGGCTCAGGCTACCCAAAGGGTTCATCGCCCGCAAATTTTGATCGTGAACTCTAGACATCACCGGATTGAGACGTGACACCTTCGAGAGCGAGATTTTGTGACAAAGGTCCAACACTCTAGATTCTCACAGCTTGATGAGGAGTGCGTCACGAGACCAACTCGACGAATCAGGAGGAGTTCGCTTTAGAGTCGAATATCTCCTCCGTCACGTTCATCCCGAACTCGCAATCATGGAGAAAATCTGCGGACTTCTGACGCGACTCGTTAATGACAGACCATGAGCTCACAGCGATCACCGTGCGACACGAGCCTCACCCTTAGGAATGCATAACCCTAGAGATGGCCTTGCCCGCTGTGTTCAACTCGCTCGTCCCTGAGAGTCATCCTCCTTCGATGCGAATCGACGATCGGAAGCTCGATTCCCGCGATCTGCGGTCGCTCTTGTTCGAAGCACTACATTTGATCCGCGGCTAAGCTCCTTTCCTGCACCTCACAAGTCGAGGAATCCCTCTGCGGCTCAGGGCCCCCTCCCCCCCCCCCCCCCACCCCCCCCACAACTGCTTCGATCCACCACACGGGGTTCGCAGCTCGTCGTCGGCGAGAGGGGAACGCTCAAACTTCGCAGCGTGGCTCAGATTCGTTCTCCGCAGAATCCTGCAAAAGGTCGATCGGCCGGTTGCGTTGGGGAGTTTTTTTCACGGGAATCAGTGGAACGGCGAGGGAGATCGCGACAACACTCGATGCCGTAAGGACGAAGCGAGGCTAAACGATGCCTCTCCTCTTCTCATCAAGGTTGGCTCACTATGTGTTCTCCTCCATGATTCATCAGCGTTGAAATCGGACGACAGGCGGAACACAATCGCGGGTGTGAAGATCAGTTATAAACAACGACCAACAGGCTCAGCTGCACTTTCGAAATACATGGAGTAAGCGAGAACAACAGAGCAAGACAACAGTCAACCAGGGATCATCTCTCCAAATGGAAAGTCCCTCTAAATTCTGTTTCCGCTTATTGGAATGTCGCCGGAGGAATGCGAATGAGAATGTGTATGCTGATGCGGGGCACGAGAGCGAGATCCGAACGGACCCTTCAGATAATACACCCTCTGCGTGGTGCTTCGACACACGGGCTACATTTGTAGCAAGCTACAAACGGCGGCGTCCCGGGTGACGAGTTTCTCCCTGCTTCAAATTTCGTCCTCGAGAGAGCGGACTGAGGGGGAATGTCGGGTCGCACAGTGCGACAAGGAATAAGTCGACTGGAGGTTGGAACAAGAGAAGGGGGCATAGCGAGCAGTCATGTGCGGGACACCTCAGAGAACACGGGAAAGATCATAGGCTCAAAATCCATGATTTCCTTGAGCAAGGTTGAGCAACATACTCGTCTATTCGAATGATCGAGATCTCAATCCAGGCTCCGAGTGAAGAACGAGAAAGCGATCTGCATACTGCCCCAGTGGTACTCGGGTATTCCGTTTCCGATGAAGGGATGATGGTTAGGGCGCTCTGTGAATGTGCTACACGAATTGACCACCCATATCGGGTCGATGTCCTCTTCACCCGATTGGCAAACCTGGAAACGAGCGGCAAACCTACATTCGAGCACTGATGCTCGCTAATCTCCACATTGTTACATGGCGCATAGAACCTGGATGACACGAGACTCTCCCAAGCACAACTTCACAACCGCGAGAGCAGCTCTTCCAGCCCGAGGATCCATCTGAATTTGGCTGGAACTACCGGTCCTCTCTTTGGTCGACAGGGGGTTGTTGGATGGACTCCCTCTGCTCTGGGATAACATGACTGGGAAGGAATACTCGAACTCACTTTTTCTTTCGTTCGACGGTCTCGAGTTTCTCTTGACCCGCTTCCACAAATTAGATCCAAACGGCGAAGGCGAGCATCGGAAGCCGATTCCGCCCCGAGTTCCAGCGGATCCACCACTACTTGATCTGACTGTGCCGCTAAAAAACATGGTTCTAGTCCCCCCGCTGGACTTGATCTACCATCGGCAGCCGAAATTCCAAAGTAGACATTCTCAACCCATGCTTCGTCCCACCCTGCAAAGAAACTGAAACCTCACCGAATGCGGCCTCTGTCCGGTACCGATCTCGTTATGCAGCGATTCTTGTCCCGTGTACGGTTTCGGTGGCTCCGTGGTAGAATGGTTCGGATTCATCATCTGGCGGTGGAAAAATTGCCGCTTTCCCAAATAGACGTGTGACGCAGTTGAATCTTCGAGGCGATCCCGTGGGATATCGGCCAGTGAGCGGGTAATCGCCGAGTTCTCGCACGGCCTTCGAGGGCCAGGTAATCTCCTCTGGAGCGAGGCGAGATTTAAACTCGCATTGACAGGAAGTGAAACTTCGCAATGAGCAAAACTTTTGCTGACAATGACCGGTTCCCCTCACGAGTTATGTTATCTCGCCGGTTTCCAGTCGCCATCTCGTGTTTCCGACGCACTTTTCAAAAAGCTCCACGGAAGAATGGAGGTTTGTGTGAGTCCAGGAAGCTCCTCGAAACAATGGTCGAGAGGAATACAACGACCCTTCTGGATGAAGACTTCGTGCTCATTGGGATCCAGTTCCTTGTCCTGATCGCTACCGGAAAGATGGAACGAACACAAACTCAACCTTGAACTTGTAAAACTCCTCTCACTCAATGGGTTGACTCAATTCGTTCGATACGCTTCATTCTAGCCTGTGATCTAATCTCCTCTCGGGGAGGGTGTCCGAAAACCTGTTCGGTCTCCCAAGTTTGGAGAGGCCTGGCGGCGGAAGCATCGCTCATCCAAAGTCAGCGTTGCAACTCAACAATCGTGGATTGCTAGAAGCGCTTACGACTCGATTCCAGCGTCTGCCGATTTCTCGGGATGATTGTTCGATGGCATACACAGCTAATTATCACCCCATCAGCTCGGTATTCGCCAAGCAACCCTGAACATGTGGGAACCGGCTCGCTTCGTAGTTTGTAATTTCCAGAGCGAAGCAGTATGCGGCGGACCTCGTGCGGAGGCGTTAAGCGACGTTTTCGCATGAGTAATTCGACAGAATCGAATGTCAATCGGAGCGAAACCAACGATGCTCATTTTCCACAGCAAGTCTGACCTTCGGCGCCGTGGGGAGGGGACGTGCTCCCGCTCGGTTTGTGCATGTTGGAGGTTTCTGAGAGCTCCCCCCCCCCCCCCCCCCCCTACGCGGGGGGTCTGCTACCTCTTAGAGTCGAGCTCTATCACCAGGGAAAAAACGCGCTAACACTTCGCCTGTTTCGCTCGCGAATAAACTAACAGCGGCAGACGTGTCCAGTCGTTACGAGTATCTGACGGTGATCGGTTCACACATCGACGACTATCGTGCGCCGCTGTCTCCGTGATTCGATTTCCCACCAGCCAACCCACTCATCTTCATTCGAGTTCCCCGTATCTCCCAACGCAATCATCCGCCCGAGGATTCGTTTTCCGCTGGTCGACCCTCGAGAAGTGTCTTTTGTTGTCCCTTCTCACTGTGCCATCTGAGCCTTGCCGAAACCTGTCCATTCGAATGTGCGTGATATTCGCAGCTTCTCGAGAAAGCGGTCCAGGAGAAGTCAAATCAGGTTCACAGAACACGGTCACTTCACAATACTCTCCTGAACGCGGTTTCTATGATATCCATTCCATAAGGAAGAATTGCGATCCTGTAATCGCCAATCGATCTCTGATTCTCCGAAAAATCTCAGATGATGGCGACGTCCTCTTCGACACAAGCACAGGCTCAAAAATCCTCGACAAAATAATGGCCCTTTATCAGTCGTACACGAAGTTGTGATCGGAAAGCACCGTTTTCTCAATCCTAGCTGTGAGAAAAGTACCCGCCCCGTCATCATCTCGTAGGTGTGTGAAATCTCTGGAATGAGGTCGGAAATGCTACATTCATTCGCTCAGATCCTATCGATCAGATATTGGATGGGAAAAAACCTTCTGGCTACCGAAATTAAACTTTGGATACAAGCTCGAGAATAGTGTGTAGCAGCGGAGCAGCGGCCAGTGTCTCAAGAACGCACTAGTTCGATGGCCGGAGTTTATTTGTCGGCATTGTTCCAGGTTTCTCTTAGCCAGAGACGGAAACTCCCGTCCGCCGAGCTTGCGCGGTCGAGGCGAGTAGAATCTTCCTTGAAATGATGAAAACACTTGCTCGACTCGGACAACTCCGATGGGGCAGTCATCCAGGCCAGGAGTTACCCACAAACTGAGAACAGTCGACCGTTCTCCAGGCCCGATTACGGACCGCCCCACGAGCAAAATGAGCTGGCGCAATCATTCTTCAACAGCAGCGTAACCAGTTAAGACGAGGAGATATATTTGGAGCAATGCATTGACTGCACCGGGCGAGGTTTATCAATTTTTCGGGCCACTTGTCCAGGAATATGAGATTACTTCCCCAATAAAGGACGTTGATAGGCCGAATATCTCTCACCGTCCTTTGTGCGACGGCTTGCGGCATGAACAGCGGCGAGGGACGACTACAAGAAGCTGCTCGCCGCGCGATGGATGAATAACCGGTGATATTGAGGAGATTTAGGAGAATCGATTCGAGCTGGACGAGTCGCATGTAGAAACAGACGGACGAGCAGGCACTAATCGCCGACGACAGAGAGCCGTTCGTTTCGCACTGCTTACGCTTCTTCAAAATATGGAGCCCATCTGGGAAAATTCCGCCTCCAGCGATCTTCCGTGCCCTTAGGATCAAGACAGGCGATAGGTTGGAAGGCGCATGAGCGGACATCGAACGACTCAACGGAACTCGCAGGATGAACATATTCGCGCGTCGAGTCCAACCGTGGGAGTTCAAGGCTCCGAGCTGTGCTGAAGTGTTTATCGCTGTGTTGGTCTTCTCGCGTTCTCGTCGGGGGGAAACCAATCGGCACACTGTTACAAACGTGTTTTTAGTGTTCTGCAAGACAACGCCTCGTCACGCCCACAGAATCATAGGAGTTTGTGTCTGTACACGTGATTCGTTACGTTCCATAACATTTCAATTGTTAGTTGTCTTTCGAGTTTCGTAAGCCACTCGGAAATACCGGAATCGAATCAAACCAGCTCTGCAGCTCTTTGATTCTTGGAGAGTTGTCGCGCTGTCGATTCACGCGGCGTTGTCTAAAACGTGGACCTCGGAAGCTTTCATGGAAGCTGCGCACGTTGAAACCAGAGATTCCGTTGAAAACTCTTTGTCCGAACGAGCGAGCCATGGCAATTCCCCGTCGGGTATTCGCCGTGCTCCGAGCCTCACTTCCCACATCCCGATTTTCGGAGAGTATTGGTTCGGCCCTTCTTGCTTAGCATATTTGCTGGGACTTGTGCAACATTGGAATTGTCTGTCATGTCTCCTCTGTGACGAAACACCAACTACGAGCACGTCTCGCATCCTGCCCCGTCCCAGTGATTCCCGGAGGTTCCTGTCGTCCGCAGCAGACTCGTTGGGCACCAGAGGCGCGCAAGAATAGTCCGAACCAAGTCGGGTAGGCAAAGATGTGGAATATTCCTGGAGCAGCAGCTTGAGTGGCTAGGGCGGTTCCAGCGCTGGCTCGCGACGGTTCGAATAGCTCGCATCGGGACCGCGTCGTGTGAGCCTGGAATTAACAAAGTGCCCTCATCATGGTGACTGTTCTTCGATCTTAGATACGAGCTTTAGATCGGCTCGTTGGCCGTGTGGCATACACCAAACGCCTTGGGTGCCACGCTAAACTAGCAATCGCGGGTTCGATCCCCGGCCGACAACAAAAATTTCTTATGTGGTAGAAAGAGGATTTAATTTGTATCAGAATTAAATCTGAACCATCTTGAGACCCAAGCCCACCGCCCGCAATGGGATTTGCGAGGCGATAGGGAGTGTTACTGAAGCAATACCGAAAGGTGATCCCAGGACACTTCTGAGGGCTGGCTGAGAGGTTCAGCCGGAAAACAAAAAAACAAAAAAGATACGAGCTTTAAGCTGTGAATTTTCCCGAGAAACGGGAAGATATACCGCGTTGAATAATGGTTGATGGGGACGCGTCCGGTCGCCCGACTGGAGGAATCAACACCGCTGCCTTGATTCGTAAATCCTGCAGAAGGTGTTCGGGCGAAAATATCAGCCCGACCGGAGTTTAGGTTCATCTTTTGAAGCGTAATCCCAGATTTCCGGTCATGAGGGTTCATCTACTGATCTGCAATCGAAATCGCGCATAAGTCATTGAGGGCTTGCAGTTAAGTTCGAAGAACATTGTTGAGTGGGAATATTAGTTTCATCTGGATGATTTGAATTTGTCAGTTGGATCGAGAATCATTGCAGGGCGCTTCTCACTGACACTCGAACGACGATGTTTACCCCCGAACAATTTATGAAGAATCCAGGTTTCTGGGCAGCCTTTGTTGAACTGGTCGTGCTTCAAGGAGAGCCACTGTCAGTTTAGAACGAGAGACAAACTGAACAGCGGTGATCTGCATATATATTACTCACTCGAATTCAACATCGGTCGATGCCAGGCGTAATCCTCGCCTGGCTCTTTCGAGTCAGCGGTGGGCATACAGACGAACAACTCTGGACTCGGAGCGGGGTAGAAACAACCTGACAAGACTGCTCGAGTCGCAAGGAAGCTTTGCAATGACGCGATGTGTTAACCAACATTCGGGCATCCAGTATGGATCAACGAAAGTGACGTACGTCACGTTTTCACAACCTCCCTCCATGAAGCGTAATTGAATTGACTCGGATCGGATTTCTCTTGCTGGAGTATGTCGGACCCGAACGTTTCGCGTGTGAATGACTCACCTGGGTAAGGCTTGTGCTAACGCCCTTCTCAGAATCTTCCGGGCCTTCTCGCCTGCGGCGATTCATGCCGCCCCCTGCGCGACAGCGCCCAGGGTGGACGCGCCACTCGTCCCCTAACGCAACTGATCACGTCGTCTCAATTTGGAACTTGTGCAAACGATTGCTCCGGAGCTGGAGTCTGGAATCCTGATCGGGAATCGTTCTCGCCCAATCAGCAGCATCGACGGATGCCGAGAGAACCATTTGTAACCTGGATCGGTTGTGGGCTTGTCTCTCGCAGTTCACACAAACTGGAAGTGTAGATGCTCTCCGTTCTTCCGCTCGCCCTGGTCCAATTCCCAACCGGATCCGTCATCCGTGAGATCCAGGAGCTATTCCCAGGGACGGAACTGAATTCGGTCCCGAGCAACGGCTGGGGAGCATTCATGAGCTCCGAGCGAGAGCAATGAGCTCATAGAACCCACCAGTTTCACGAAAAGCCTGACGTCTGGTGTGGTTCCAGGGGTCCGCACCGCTGCGTAATATACTTCGACTCTGTCAACTTCCGAGGGAGAGTTATCCATGATTCCTCGTCGTGCACGGAGCCGAAGCCTCGGATCGCGAGGTCTGAGAACGGGGAGCGGGTTTGTTTTCCACTTCCTCAGACCGACAACTCTCTTGAACTCGCTCAACAAGGGGCTTCGCTGAGATAGATGTGTTCTCTGACGCCACTTCGTGAAGCGGTTGCTCCCTGAGTACGCCAGCACTTCCGAGTGTTCGAATGATGAGAGAACCTCGAGATCCTACGTGTATTCTCGTCCCTAGTAGTGCGTGTACTCGAGTGACAAAGTAAGTGAGGAGAACTCTTCTCAACAACCGGTCGGAATTAGATGATTCTCGGACGATTGATGGTGCAAAAGCAGCACGTACTCGTAACCTCTTGATCTCCGGCGATGGAGCTCAAGAACCGACGCTTGCTCTGCATGTTCCTCTCTCAGGGAAATCTCAGGGGGGTCCGATGATGGCACGCCGAATGTCGAGAAAAGCCGACTGATGGGGTGGGATTGGCGAGAATGTTCAAGCGGGATCTGTTTCGATGATGTACCCTAACGACCGTTCTAGGGGAAGCGGCTTTGGATTCGGGAAGAACAGCTCAGTCCGATGTGTCATCGGGAGAGGCATACTGTGTTTGACGAAATGGGATTCTTGTGAGCCTGAACTTTTCCTCTGAGAACTTTCCCCTGTCGAAGTCATGATCCAAATAGTCCTCCGAACCGCTCTGATCATTAGGTTATCGATTTCGGTGAAGTCTCGAATCAACAACGAAACCCAGGCGGAAGCTGAATCAGGGGGAGGAGGGTCCATACGGCAATCGAGGCTACCCCCAACGGGTGGTCATCTTCCAGTAAGGCCTCAATCAAGGAATCAGGAGCCCCCGAGGATATGAGTTTCTGTTCCTGCACAACCAGCAGGAGCAACAACCGCAGCGGAGCTCACGAACCATGCTTACATCCGAGAATGTGCGTGCCATTCGAGCTCTTCGGAGGACGGACTTGCGGATGATCATGGATCTCGTGGTGGATGCTGCGACTGAGACTGGTAAAGCGCGAGGTAAATGCCGCACCCGGGAAAGAGGGCAGCTTGATTACCTTGTCTGCGAATTCGCCTTGCTTAGCGAGATCTTGCACGCCATGATGATAACGTGTATCTCGTGCATACCATACATTTCCTAGATGACATACTACGGGTTCGGTTGCTCGCTCCGTCTGTCACTCGACAGGATCCGTGTGATTCACGTGCATGCATACGGATTCGGGCTGAGTGAGGCTTGGTAAAGCTGCAAGGCCAATGCCCGGCTAGAACCCGGAGCAGATCGAATTCCCTCCCGGACAGAGATCGCGAAATTGTGGGATCCAGTTTAGTTTTGCATTCCATTTCACTCTGAGAAAGTCGCGTTAGTTTGCTGATGTCACAGCCGTCATCGACTGGGTGGTGTATACCCTGGATGCCGAAAAATCGAGCCCGAAATGCATGAAGCCGAAAGGCATGAAGTTGAAGAGCGTGAAGCCGAAAACCTCTTCTCCCAACAGCGGAGCGGTCGGGACTGGTTTAGCGGGGAGGAATTGCACCTTTGTTATGCCCAGCCTACCTACTTCTTCTGCCTCGCTTACGTCCTCGCTGTTCCGCATCTACGGTCCCCTGTTCGAGCTGAGCAAAGGTGTAGCTGCTACAGGAAGCAATCTGCTGAACGCGGATCTTGAAGTTTCCGAGGTCACCTCGCTGGAACTGAAGAGGAATCTTCACCTCCAGCTCTAGTACTATTCGCAGAATACGCTGTTACAACACCTTGTTCTTTCCCACCGAAAAGGGAAAACCGGCACGGAAACCCTCTCCCGCAGTCACAGTACATCCGCTGCCTGTTGAAGGCTCAGATGAACTCGACTGAACCGGGATCCGCGTTTTCAGCTCCACTCGCAGTAGTGCGATCAGTCCTTAGAGCATCCACAAAGATCGCCCGCACTCCGGCAGACGAGTCATACGTTCCTATAAAACCCGGACGATCAGTTCCTATGGCGTCAAAGATTTGACGATGATGAGTTGGAGGCGCCCCTGACCCAGGACAACACTCAAACCCAGGATGAGCGCGCAGAGGCGCTTTGCGTGCCTAGAAGAATGATCGATTCCCGTGAATGGACACGCTGATGAAAAGCGCTCGTGCGAAAGGTTCTATATCAGAGAGCGAATCGGGGAAAAGGTTTTTCCATCGTGTCGCCGCGCTCTGGAGTCATACTGAGCCGTTGTCATCATCTCATCCGAGAACATCTCCCAGTCGTTCCGAATGAGTCTCACAAAGGTACAGATCGACGAAACGATACAGAAATCCCATCCCGCCAAACCAGTACCGAACACTCCGCCGTTGGAAGAGGAGGTTTCCGGCTTCATGTGTTTCGGGTTCGAATTCGGTTTCGGCTTGTCGGACCCTAACCGACTGGGTTGCCTTCGACGGCTGGACTCCGATCATCCGCGCGCGAGCCCCGGAGGTTATCATCTCTCTGTGACGAGGTTACGATTCCCTGTTTGTGACTGCGATTCGCAAGTACATCGAGAAACGAATCGACCGCGTGTTTTCTCATCCCAGTTGAGTGCAGCCGCGAATCGTTGCTGAGCGAATGAATCCGAATTACGATCCTAGCCGGGACACAGAGAATTACATTAGAGAGGGATTCCCGCGAAAGCGGTGCGGAGGAATATATCGTGATGCCGAAAGCGATGAAACCCTCCACAACGGCGCTAAGTTCCATGCTCATAACTTCACGGAGTTCACCATTTCGAGTGCCATACCACGGAACGTCGAGCGTTCCCTGAGTGTCCGTCGCTTCGAAAATCGATCCGAGGTCCGAGGAGAAATGTTCTCGGGTGGAAGTTCCCACTCTGAGCTAGCCCGGAACAAGAAATCAGAATCATCAAATACTGATCGCCTTCGTTGACTCACATAGGTTCGTGAGCCCCGAACTCACGATTCACTTTCGACGCCGGGCTGTTGTCATTCATGGAAGCTCTCTCCTCTCGTGGATATATCAGAGTCTGAGGCTCTGAGATCTCTTCGCGAGGCAATTCACGGGACATTGCGACTTTCGTCTTGCGTGTAGCTGATCTCATTCGAGAATGTGAAATTGGAAACGTTCGAAAAATTCACTTGTCTGTTCCGATATTTCTGCGACCTCGGGGGCAAGATTCAAAGAAACGTGTCGGCTGTCGATAACCTCGAAGTAATCCTCCAGCATCAGGTGACGAGAATTCCTCTCGAGAAACATTTTTCCCGAGTGTCTTCAAGTGTTCTGACATCATATCTCTGGATATCGGCCGATTTCCCGGACTCCGCACGGGACCTCCGATTCCTGGAAGCGGATGCGGAGTCCTTCGGAACATTGACTCATCTCGTCCATCTATCGCTGCTGCCTGAAAAAAGGTTCCGGTCATTCACGACCCTTCACCATACGAACACTATCGCACGTTCCTCTCGCTCCAGCGGAGCGGAGGTTTCGCAGCTCCTTCTAGACACAGGCTTCGCGACGGTGTACTTCCCTCATCGCGGCTGTTCGTCCCAGATCATCTCACTGGAGTCTCAGAAAAAAAGGCCAGACCGCCATACTGGGCGTTTCTCTCCTAAGGTACTTCATTTTCAGGAACGGGAGGGTATTCATCCGCTCCGTTAAGGCGACCGGCGACGCGCTCTTGATCTGTTCCCGACTGTTCATCTCAGATATTCTCCGAGCTTGTTGTTCTGCTCTTGCATCAAGCTAGCTCGGTCCGAGGGGAAACGACCGGAAGCTCTCCGAGTCTGTCCGTTGCTGGTAGAAATCTAGAACGTTTCGCGATATCGTCTGTGTACAGACAAACACCGATGTCTCCAAAATTTGGACATTGGTCCTGCTGCTCCCGTCACTTGCAACGATGGTTGTGCGTATTCCGGCATCGGAAATGCCTCGGCCTCGTCGGCGTTTTCGCAACGTGGTCCCGACCTCCTCAACCTGCGTCAAACAACAGTCGACCTCAGATGTTGAACGGAAATCCAGGCGACTAACGATATCGCCAACTTCGTTCACGCGCATCAGCGAGAAAGACCTGCTCATCAAACAAAAAGTTCACCTGAAAACACCTAATCCTGCAGATCTTCTCCAATTACGCAACTTTCGTGGCATTGTTCACAGTTTCCGATAATGAGGAAGAATTCCATCGATGATTTTTGGGTGTGGAAACAGGTCTCGAACCCTTGTCAGTAGGAATCATGATGCGCGGAACAGTTCAGGCTGAACACGGCTTACACAGATAATCCGACACGGGATTTTATCCGGAAAACCATGAGGGACTCTCAATGATTTTGTTCCACTTGTGTTGTCTTGTGAGCATGTCCGTTGTTTTTTCATGCCAACACTGAATGAATTCTTTGTTCGCGCGGGTGAAATCAGTCGTCCATGCTGGAACATAAACCACATGCAGACCTATTGCTATCCAAGGACGCTCTAAGGAAGCGTGGACTGTTTCCATTGACCCCTCACGCTCGAGTAGCCACAGCAAATGGAATCGAATACAATGATACCTACATTGGCAGTCAACGAAATCGAGCCACTCTCCCAAATCAGAGTTCTTTCCCAAGCGTTCAACAGTTCCCGAAAAATATCTCAGAGAGGCATCTTGTGGGGAAAGGGAAGAGCATTTCGGAGCGGACAGCACTCCTCGAGAGAAACACTTTCGTAGTGAAGAAAATCGACTCCGAAGTTCGTCCCTTCTCTGACTTCGTCCTCTGAGCTCGATATTTCGGAACGGAACCAATCTTATGAGCCGACAGGAAGATCGTATTGAGGCGCAAAACTGAGCTTTCGATTGATGTTTGATTTTCGACTTTCCGCAGTGCAACCTTAGAATCAGAGGATATGAACCTTTGATTGATAGATTGATTGGTTCAATAACGATTCCTCATTCATATACATCTCGTTATGTGTTGGAAACCCCGTACGCCGGGGCGAGTTCACTCTGCTGGTTAAGTTTGTCAGTCGTTGGTCTTGCAAGTCCGTGGGATGTATTCTTCCGTTGTTCCCTCCCATCCTCCTAGGCTCCGTTTGGTTTGCTCTACAATCCCTCTCGTTGAGTCTTCGTGTAGGCCTGGTCTGTTGCAGATCTCCACTTCATTCCGCTGTTCTCCGTTGCACTCCATTATCACGTGCTCCAGGGACTCTGTGTGAAGGCCACATAGCACACACTTTCCATCACCTTCTTCGAATCATACTCTCGAGGAGTTGGCGTTTGGGAAACCCACTCTGGCACTCTGGAGTTATCGTACATCTGGTCTATCGTGCCTCTTTGCGCTTCGTGATGGCTGCATCTTCCTGGGCTGGATTTGCTTCCCATTCTTTCTTCATCAATTCGGTTCAAATCAAGACGGTTCTAATCCTCTCTTCCACCTCTTTACGGGAGGTTCTCCGACTACGGCCACCTTCCGTCGAGTTTGGAGCCTCTTGTTTCTCGCATTCGAACAGTCCTTAGAGGTAGAGCATTCTCCTGCATGCTGAGCTGAATATGTTACATGTTTACATGGCTCCTAGGGTTAACTGTGGCCGTTTTTGTCTGGACATTTTTGTCTGGGAAAATATATTATTTCACTCTTGGCTTCTCTGTTTTCATATGACTCCAACCCCTGTTTTCCTTCTACGATGTCATTTGCTTGATTGGAGGCTGTTCGGCCTAGTTCCGATTCACCTGCCTGTCGGCTGATGCTACTACGACTGAGCTACGGTTCGTCAGTGCAGGGAGGCGTGTCGCCTTCCATTGTATCTTGGAGGTCTCAAACCTGTTGAACTTCCGCACCGACTTGGCGTGGATTCGTCTGAGCGCTTTCGTGGTTTTTCTTCTCACTGCTCTCCTCGTTCAGCGGGGTAGTTCCTGTCATTGCTAAGTAGGAAGGATCCCAATATATTTGGATGATTTCGCCCCAAGGATCAGTTGTCCCTCAGTTTCAAGTCCAGGGTTCACGGCGCTTACAGCTCATTGAAGTAGATGGTTGCTGAGTTTTTTTTTTGAAGTCCAGCTTCAGCTCGTTACCAACCTCGCTGGTGATCTGTAGCAGCTGCTCCATTTATCTCCATGGGTGAGACATCAGAATCAGATCATCGGCGTGAAACTTCTCGGGATTACTCTCGCTCTGTTCTCGCTAGTTCTACTGGTTTCTCCTCTAGTTTGGATATGTATAGCTTGAAGTGTATTTTCTTGTTGATAACTCGGGCAGAGATACGATATAGAATATCCGTTATTGTTATTGGTCGGTATATGATTGGGTTACCCTTGGTGAGTCTCTTTCCTCTAGGGCTACCAGTCTCACTTCGCACCACCTCCCGGGAATTCCTTCCTCCCCTACAAGCATTCTTGTGGGCATTCCCGCGAGGACTACAAGTCCTTCTTCCCCTAAACTCCTGATAGTTTCCCTTGCTATAATGTCCGGGCCTGCGGTTCTCTCGTTGACTAAATTCTGTAATGCCATGTTCACGTCCGCGGCATTCATTCCGAACTCCGTGAGCGGTTCTGCGACTCTACTCACGATATTTATTCTCTCTTCTCCTTCGACTTCCTCTCCGCCCAGAAGCTCTCACGGCGTTTCCACCCCAACTCAAATCGAGGCACGCTCCAGGGACAGGCCTGCCTTCAATCCACATACCCAAGTGCCAATGTCTTCATGTCTGTTTGTCCTCGGAAGACCTCCAAGCCCGTGATCGAAACGGCATGAGGCCTCCGGCATGTTGTGGACACACCGGGACGAACACAGGCCAAACGATCCTTTCCTCACCGGCTGTCCGGGTGATCACAACGAATTTCGAGGATAAAGATCTGATTAGTTCCTCTCAAACTGTTGCTATAACGCTCGGCGACGATGATTAATTGGGTCCCCTTCTTCAGGCTGGGTCCTGAGGAACGTCGAGAGGGTTCCGCTCACCTGCGTCCAAATAGATGCCCCCATCAGAGGAGTTCGTGAGCGGCAGCCGAGGTTGTTGATGGGGTTCCGGCATTATAACGTACTGCGGAGGACTTCCTTGTCACATTCATTCGAGTCAAGGCGGCGCAGGGTTCTCAGACGGGGAATTTCCCGAGTGTCGTCCTGGGTTGGTGACTCGGAGAGTATCCGGCAACGTTCTAATGTGTTCGGAACAACACTCGCTCACAACCTCGCGGAAGGAGGTCGAAACATAGAAAATGATCTCAGCATCGAGTAACATTCCCGCATTCCAAGCACTCGTGGAAGACGTTGTGAGGACATGGCTTCGCTTCCAAATGCACGAGAGTTCCCATGGGCTGAGATGATACGCGGTTCCGAACTCTCAGCTCGCGGCGCGATGAAAAAACCCAGTTCGGTATGAATCGAATTTTTTCGAGCTTCGGCTTCCGGAGGCGGCCAAGAGGTCGATTCGTCGGCCAGAGAACACGGACCACTCAGAGCCTGTCGATACGTAGTCAGTAGACTTCCGCGTGCCGTTTGACACCCGGGCAACGTCATCGTGAGAACGGAAGAAGACGAGCGGTGACACCGTGTTACATTTGGCGTGGTTTGCTCACGTGTATCTCGAGCTGTGGGGTGACGTTTGCAGTACGTGCATTGAATGAGTGTCGTACATGGGCTACAAGTTTTCACATTAGACGTGACCCGATTGCCGGCGTCAGACCCAGCAGCTGGAATGGAGGCACGGAGTGTTTAGATTCCTTCGTAGTTCGCGCCAACCGACAGCTTGAACTGATTTCCATGATGATGTAGATCCTAGTTCTGGGAACAAGCACCGCCAGGTGCCGCTCGCTTTGTGGCGTCCCGCGAGCGAGGCAAGGATCCCATCAGATCGCGAATCTCGATCGAGTGTCTCGTAAACGAACATCTCTGTAGACAAAGTGTGACCCGGATCCGGGAGCACGGTTCCGGTTCAGAATTCATTGAGAAATGTTTGTGTTTCGTTCCTGCGCTCGGTGGGTTTTGTCAAATCGAATCAATAAGTCATCGGGCCCCGCATGCAAGAACTGGCTCCGTGAGCCTTGCGAAGTGACTTCCTCGTCGATTTCCGATGCGGTCCTCCTGCTTCCTCGCGTTTTGGCAATCACTGATATTTGCTTTGCGATGGACCAGGAATTCCGCCGCGAGTTCCCTTCCAACCGACAGGAAAACCTTCTCTGATGCCCTCGGCGAGCCAGTATCCGTATCGGGAGAGTCGCAGAAACGCCTGTCGTCCCCGGAACTTCGTGATTCCATTTTCTCGCATCCAGTGATGACGCGATTCCGCGCGTATTACCTTCCGCGGAATGAACATTTCAAAGGAGACTTCGCGACCCTCGGAGATTTGCTGCCTGTCCTCGGGAGACACAGCCGAACAACTAACACACTTGCCCGATGTTCCATCCAAGGCAGGATATCATCAATTTTGGAGTCTCTCAAAACTCGGACTTCTTGGATGGTCATCATCTCCGTTTCCGTCAATATTGGATCCGCGCAGCAGACAGAGACTGAAGCAGATAACTTCGCGTGCGCTATCGGTATGAGCTTCATTCGAGTCGCCGTCGTCACGCTTCATGTGGCTTCAGGTACATACCACTCACCCTCCTGTAATAGGAGAAACGCAATCCTGGAGCTGTGGATGTTGTGATTTCCAGGCGGAGCGGACAAATCGTGTGAAACAGGAGAGAATCAAACGGAGCGTTCCGCGTGTGAACCGCCCGAGTGGAGTTTTCTGGAGCTGTCCATATTCGAAGCCCAAGCTTCGAATCGTGCAGGCCGAAGCGATGAAGATGGTGTGAGCTGTGCACAGGTCACTGGGCTGGCAATCGATTCGACGAGTTGACTTCCCCCAGCAGTTTTGCCATCTTTGCCGACCGGAGCAGCCTTAAGAAAACAAACCTCTTTCAGCCCTAGGGCCGGAGGGCTCGAGCAGACTGAGAACGACGTCACCGATTCGGAGCGCCACGCTTCCAATCGACTTGTGAAAAGGCTTGAGATAGCAGTCAACAGACAGGAGCCCGCCCGCCCGCCAGCTAGTAGAAGGACCATCCGTCGTTGAGAGCCACAAGTGTCATTCTTTCCGGACGGAGATTCTCCTTCACCGCCGCCATCAAAGAGATTCTCATTTTTTCCGCAGACTTTCCGCGCCCACGAGGGAGAACCATGCAAGCAGAAAGGAGGAGCCGAGAGCGGAGCTGATTGTACGCTCCTGTCAACTATCGACGTGTTCGTAGCCGCCTCCTGATCTCACGTAAGGTGTGTTTCACTACTCCGCGAATTCGCCTATGTCGGTTCCGACTCCCCAGAACATCTCGACTTTTCGGAATCAAGCTTCGATTCCAGTTCACGCGCGCGTCAGGCAACTCCGAGAAAGATTTCCGAGGCACGGAAACTTCCAAGTCAACTCTCTGGGGTCCGAAGACGATGAGGAGCTTTGCAGTCGATTCCTGGTCCTGCACCATCTGGTTTTTCGGACGCTTTTTCTTCTTCTCCGGTTCTCTGAGTGAATCTTTCTTTCTGCACCCAGCGGCAGCTCACATCAAGCATCTGCACGGTTCTGCAGGTGCGCACACAACGCTGACAGAAAGAGGAAGAGATAAGAGAACCATCTCGGGACGGCGGACACCATTATTGGACTTCGTTCTCCCGATTGGAAGACCGGCGGGAGGTTCTGCCTGTTGTTCGCACGTTTCTCTCCGTTTCCCCGTGTACTTTGTTCGCTCCCGCACAGTGCGTCATTCATTCGTTCCCCGAATCAAAGCGAATGTCAGACTCTCTACGCAGCAATTCCTTGCAGCTCACAAGGCTTATCTGGGCCCTGTTTGTATTGAGATTTCATTGAATTCAGCTGCACAGCTCTCCTAGCCGAGTTCCGTGTTCGAACTTCTATGGGTCAGCCCCTCCCGGAACCCCCGTCTGACTCCCGGCCCCACTCATAAATATTCAGAATAATCTGTGATGTCTATTCTCCCGACGAGCTTGGGAGACGTATGCGTTGGATCGCCGCTCGTTTGACGCGGTTGTAAGTTGTCCACTTGATCGTCTCAAATGACGAGCGTAGTCATTGGAATCTAACGTGCTGAACCAGCCCCTTGGGAAAGAAGAGATCTTGGTTTTCCGACCGATCGCATGAATTACCAGCGAGAGCTCAATCTGCATGCAACTCGTGGGAGGATCTCTGTTGGGAGGGGGCGCATAATCAAGAACAAACATCCAGTCGTTAGCAGAACTATTCCATGTTGTCCTCCAGTCTTCCCCGCCTGGTCTCACATCATGTGGAGCATCCGCTCCGGTCGGAATTTCTCGCGCCGCCGGAATTCTGTCCATTCAACCATCGTGAGTGCTGAAAAGAGGTCCGCTTGAAATTTCATCTCCATGCGAGGCTGTGGAGTATCGGAAAGAAAAGTATTGAAAAATTCGATTTCGCATTTCGATCATCCCGATCATACCGACGACTTCCCCGACGGATGGAGGTTCGAGCACCCAGGGGCGTACCCACCTTTTCTTTTATGGGGGAGGAGGGAGGAACAATAACGTGGCGATGACGTCGATGATGATGATGATGATAACCGTCGGGAGCTTTTCATGACACAATCAACATGGTTTTCGAAACCTGTGAAGATTTTTCTGATGACACTGAATCTACGCGGAATAATCTCGTCCATCAAAATAGAAACGAATCCTCCCTTCCTGATACTATCTAAGAGTTTTCGGCGGGGACGTGGCCACCTTGCCCCCTGGGTACGCCACTGCGAGCACCATCGAGACCACTCAAAGGACCTCGCACCACATCGATGTAGTTTTCGTCCGTAATGTCCTGATGGGGATCCGTCTTCCCCAGCTTTGGTCGGGAGTGGGCCCATGGGGCCTCCCATCATGCTTGGGGGAAGGAGGGGGTGATGCTTCAGCCAGTATCGATTTTCTCGGTCGAGGGTATCTCCGAATTTCCTCCCCGCGGGAGGCATGTCGTGCTGAATGGCTTAGCGGGAGTTTGAGCTCGAGGGTCTTCGCTCTTGCGGAATCGTCGCAATGTTTAAAGCTCTTCAAAATCATGATTGGAGCTCTCTACTGCGAACCAGCGGTTCAGGTTGCTCAGGGCGTCATGATCGCTGTCGACATAGTCGACTGTATCCGACGTCGTTGACAACAGGAGTTTACGAGTGATCTCTCGCACTTGAAGGTTCTGAAGCAGGATTTGCCTTCCTTCAGTAGTTTGGTACTTGAGAGTGATTGCTTCCCTTCCTGGGACACCAATCTTGGCAGTTGATCGATTGCACTGCACCTACTACAGAAACGACCACGATAAAATCCACGGCGCGGTTCACATATTTTCCTTGTAGTTATATTAATAGATATTAATAGATGATTTGGATAAAATTCACGGCGCGGTTCACATATTTTCCTTGTAGTTATATTAATAGATATTAATAGATGATTTGGATACCAGTCCCGAACGGCGGAAGGTCGTGGACGGTCGGGCTCTGGAAGTGACTGTCGCAGGTTTCCGTGCTTGGAAGGGAGGCGATCTGAGCGGAATGTTCAGTCCCTATATCAGGTCGCGATACCCTCTGATCAGGTGGGCAGCCGTCCGACTTTCCTCGCTGTGCACCGTGTGGGTGATCGTCACGGGCTTTACAGCGTCGAACAACGGCCGAGCATGATGGGCATGATGCGAGCGCTGTCAAGCTTGTCACCGTGGGGAACACAGCGGCAGCCGGAGCGGCTGACCGAGGCGTGCCATTTCAAGCCGGAATCATATCGCTACGCGCGACAAGGAAGTTCTCATGTTTCCATCGTATTCCGGCTCCCGGAGGTTTCCACGAAAAGTATCAGGCGGCTTGCATCAGTTTGGGGCCGATTCCGCATAGGTACAGTAAAACCTCGATTGTATCGATAATGGATGTCAGAAATCGTTGATATAATCGTGGTTTTGATGTATTCGAGGTTTTTATACATTCGGGATTGACAAAATCTACGTTTCGACTCAGCGAGTCAGCTCGCGAAGATTGTCTACGTTTTCGACGCAATTCAGTGGGTGAGTGAAGCTTGGATGGCTGTACCAGAAGAGACCATCATTGAATGTTTCCGACGTTGTGGAATTCCTTGTGATGATGGGATTGAGAATGCTACGGTACAGACTTCAGCGATCGACCCGGAGCTCTTGCAATTGTGTGAGAGAGCAGGCGTCAAGGATCCTTGTTTTGAGGAGATCATCAATTGCTTCGAAATCTTTGGTTCGATAGATCATGGTTCTGATTGTCAATATGACGAAGAAGATGTGCTCGTTGAGACCGACGAAGACACCGCTGAGGCTGAGCCTTTTACCCCCCTTTTACCTTGTTACCCTGGTTTCTGCATGTCTTTCCCACTTTTCTGCGAGACAGGTGCGTGCACTATAAAAAATCCCGTCGTCAGCAATATCTGTTCCATGGGTCCGTCTGACTTATTGGACCGCTCTTCGGAGGAACTGCAAGTGGACCGTCTAGACAGGTTTGACTGTATTTAGATAAAAATGTGAACGACTAAACATGAACGATGCATACATCATGTCATGCATACAATGTGCAGTCCCAGGGGCTCATCGAGCGGGAGCAAGTCGATCCCGGATACAGTTTCCCGCTCAAAATGAGAGTCATGCCGCGGATTGAGCGGGGAATGCTTCTCGGAAATTCCGGTATCCCGGATCACACTGGATCCAATCGCCTGGAGTAGAGAGTCCGTATGCGGCGGAGACGAAGGTATCATTACATCGAGAGAATCACGGCATCTTCACTCACAGTCGATTTGAGCGTCATGACTCGGGAAGGCGCGAATGAACAGTTAACACTGCTCTCATACGAAAATACAGTCCGATATTCCCAGAAAACTGTTGGGTGAGTGATGCTTCGGGGCAGTTTTTCACTCGAGCCTCAGACTGAACGACTAGAGAGTCGCTGAGCGGATCTTTGAGAAGCCCGCGGGCAGGACACGTAATTTACTCCGGCTCCGAGAAGAGCGCAATAAATTTTGATATTTGGTGAAGGACTCCCTTCTGAACTCCCTTTTGCCTTGTATCTAGATTACGGCGCTTCCATCACGGTATCAATAAGGGAGCCCAAGCGGCTCTTCGGGAAATTGCTGCTGGCTCTGCACGCCAGATAATGATCTACGACCACATAGCTTGAGTACCTCCGGCCTCGAATCCGAGAAATAACGAAATACGATCGATCGTGCTCCAGGGCGGGGCGAGACGGAGTTTGCATAGTCGAATCAGTCCCTGTCGACTCGGCTTGTGTTCAGATGCTTGAAACGGAACTTTTTTAGGAGCTGCTCATCCCGCGCCAAACTTCCATCATGCCGTCAGCCGAATAGCTGGATTCCTGCTAGCATCCTTATTTTTCCAAGTGTTCGCACCCCCCCCCCACCATGGGCTGGTAGGAGTTTGGAGGCTCCTCGGGCGAGAAAAAAGTTATCGGAACAACCCAAGAACTTCATCGGCGGTTAGATCGAACCCATCGGAGAGCCCAGCGTTGATTTTTTTTCGGATTCAGCGTCCCTGAGCAGATACGGGGGTAATGCATCGAGGACGAAATTTTGTGGGAAAATCTGCGATTTTTGTGGAGCCGATAAGATTGATCGCCAATTCCGACCGCTGGACCAGTTCTCGACGTTTCTGATAGCAAATTATTGGATGCCTTTCCCGCATCAGATGGAACCGATATAAACTCGATGGGTTGAGTTTAGGCGTTTCTTGGTCGATCCTGTGGGACAAGTGGAGCTAGAGAGTGGTTTTCGAGAGGAAGCCAGAATCCGATCTTCACCGATTAATGAGCGAAAAGGGAAAGAGTGAAAAAATTGTATCTGTCTCTGATGAGAGCAGCACATGGTTTCGACCTCACTTCGACGTGAAATCTCCCAGACTGGGAGGAGGAGTCAACCTGTTGTCAGACCGAAAATCAGTTCATGATCATTTTCGAGCACTCGGCGTAGGTAGGAACCGATTCGGGCTCACAACAGCCACGTTTGACCGGTCTTCGAACGAGCCCGAGCCGCGCCGCCTTCATCGTGCCCGGCTTCTTTCGGGGCGAAAGTTCTCGAAACATTCCTCGACGTTTTGGAAGCTGCCACAAGGGGATGGTAGAGATCGTTGGAGACGGGAAACAATCTCCGCCAAAGACGCAGAATACTGTGCGTAGTGAGTTAGGTCCCGACGTGTGAGCCGGAGAGGTCGCCATACAATACGAAGCCGATCGGGACGTTTGAGTGATTCTGGCAATGGTACTGCAGGGTTTGGGCTCCATGTGGCTAGTGCGATTAGCCACTCTTTTCGAGGTGATTCGGAAGCGAGTTGTGCCGATGGCTGGAGCCTTGATCATGAAGAGTCAAAACCACCACAAACTCATCACGGAGGGTGCCCTGGTCCAGCCGTGTTGATTTTTTTCGGGGCCTGGAGTTGCCTCGGGATCTTGAGTCAGCTCGTATCAGAACGACGGAAGGTCAGCGTCGGACCTGCGCGGCAGGGGTTATTGGGACTTCGAAAAAACGAGCACGTCTTCGATTTCATAGAGACCTGACAGCCATTTTCGGGGTGGTCAAACTGAGTCAGGATTTTCCCACCCCTTCATGTTTTGCTGTGTGAAAAATGCGATAGATTGTTGCAAGGATGGCAAGTGTTTTCGTTTTCTGTTCGGGACGATCAGTAGAGGATTGCGTCCCCTAGCGTGGCTCAAAAATCACCCTTCTCTTCCTCGGATCGTTTTACTTGACCAGCTGGTATCCGTCGAGAAGCGACCGGTCAAATTAGCACCAGTATGATTCGATACGTGGAAAGATCTGGCTCACTCGCCATTGAACACAGCGAGAATCGTTCCCGAGATCGGAGAAGGGCGAGCGATAATATCAGCGTGAGAATCTCTCGATTCCTTCACAGATACTCGCCTCCGATTATATTTCCCCGCATTCTCGGGGTTGCCGAATTCTGAACCAGGATCGGGCTCATGAAGTTTGGTCGTTAACGCAAAGTTCCCGCTCCAAACACGAACGCATTCACCTCCGACGCAACAATCTAGCGGCAAAACGTTTGATTATGTGACTCAGCCATGAAAACCTGACTTGGATATTCTTGTGAGAATCTCGCAGCATCGTTGCAAGAGATGGGATCCAGTTCGGCCAGTTGATTGTCGACATGAGGAGAAGGGGGCGACACGACTCTCTCACGCGCGAGGCTCAAATCAAGATGATTCTGTGGTTCTCGGGGGAAGAGGGGGTAGTTGCTGTCGGGAACGACTAAGACTGTTGCAGATGTTCCATCTAAAAATCACCCACGGTGGGACCGTGGATGGTGGTCAGCGAAAGCGATGCCCTCAATTACGACCAAAACGCTGCCGTCGCATTCTATACTGGGTTCCCAGCTGACTGCTGGCTCTCCACAAGGACCTTTGAGTTTCAGAGATCTTGTCGGACAGCTGGGGCTCCCCAGAGGAGGCGATGAGTCAGCCGGCGGCGCGAATTCGCTAGCAACTTTTCGCGCGGTTTTCGCATAAGCTTGCCGGCCTAATGAGAGAGTAGATCTGATGCCTGGGGCCTGTCCGACGAGAGCAAACTGAGAATCTCCCTACGCGAGAGGGCTCAGCTGCTTTCCGCTCGTCAGCCTAGCGAATGGGTCACGGACTGTCCTACGAGGATTCTTGCGAAGACCTCCGTGCATTGATGCCTCCAGTCGTCTGGAGGGCATCACTGGAATCCTCTTAATTTCTGCCCGAGGCAGCTGGAAACTCATCACTCGTGCTCATTTTGGTGAGCTGGGTGGCTAATTCGACTTTCGCGAACAGATTCACAACTCTTGATAGAGGGACTTTGTCCACGATGACTGAGTCGTGCTGGTCGAGCTTTGATGTGAGCCCTGATTGTATTCAGGATTTACAGTCCGTTGCGTCCGAAAGTTTCATTAATTATCACGTTTCATGCCAAGGGCAGGAGGAACGTTGATCCTGATACAAAAGTCAAGTTCCGTGCAATCGCCCTGAAACTCGCGGAGCGCTGATAAGAATCCAACTGCACAACATGTCACGTGGTGATTTTATCCGATCCCAACGAATTTTTCCCGATGAAGTCCCGACAATCGGATGAAATCCAACGCTCCCTCGTGCTCCCCACTGGTTCGTTGCACCCTGTGTGGGACCGGTCAGCTGGCGAGCAACGGACACTTCGGAGGTCAGAAAAGGAGATTTCAAAGGTTAGAAATATCGATAGCAACCAATTATTGAAAGAGCTCCAGGCTTCTCCTCAAAGTTCGGGAAGGGCTCCAAAAATTTATAACTGAAGTTGGATAACGCGTTCTGCATCGAGCACTTTTTTCAGGACACATTCAGGCAATGAAACCGTATGTGCGATTCACTCCGTTGTTTGTGGATCGCTGGCCACAACTTCTTTGCTCCGCAAACCCTCTGCTCCGTCTCGAAAAGAGTACCGCTAGAGGTCAGTTCGTTTTCCTGACGTTGAGTCGAGTTAGCTAAGAGTTCTACGCCATTCGGCTGTCGTGGGCAATCGTCGGTCCAAAATAATATTAAGAATGATGGTCAGTGAAATCGTTCTCTCTGGCCAGCTTCAACGAGCGGTGCTTCAGCCACCGTCCATCGCTTTTGAGAGAACTCAGACGTAGGATTAGATCGTCCATCAGCTCTCTGGAGGATTGAGCTACGGTCAGAAACCGACGCAGGCGGCCGGCACGGGAAGTTGGAGAGCGGGCATATTTGTTTTCGCGTTTAGGTGAGCTTTATGCAACAAAGTGTGAGGAAAACACACGATACACAGCGCCAATCTGATATTTATCTCCACCGGCCGAGACTTATCACCTGTTCGTTAGTCTGACCCAGTCAGACGTCGTTTGTCAGCTTCGTAGATGTCATCGAAAACTCGAGCTGACTCGAAGAAGAGAGTTCTGTCAACGATAAGTCTACGGGCTTCCGTTCAGATTGTGTTGTGGTCTTAATGGCAGACCTCAAAATTCGATAATGAGTTGCACACCGGAGTCGGTTTCATGCAGGACGCTTCAGGAGGACAGAATGGGAACTCCCCAAAAAGAAGTGTTCCTCAGCTCGGGAACTGTCGACGATTCGCGCCAGCGTGCCTCTTGAATGCCACGTCGTGGAGCTTGAGGTGTTCGGGTCGAGCTCGAGCGAATGCCCCACATGGCATCCAAGACAATCATGAATGATGTTGTTGACGTTCTCTCTGTTGACAGCCAGGAACGAGGCGATCGCTTTGGCGAGCCCTTGCCACTTGGAGTGCAGCTCCCAAGGAGATCGGCCTGGAAGCCAAGCTGATTCTGCGAGGAAAGTGGAACCCTGTGAATGGTTCCGGCTATCCCAACGGCGAGCTGAATGACGGATCAGCAACGGGAACGCGAATTGATCGTCTCATCCCCGGTTATCGAATAGAGTTGAGAGACCATCGGAATCGATCGCGATCCAACTGAGTCGCCGGGACAGAGGGAGAAGAACTGTCCGAGTATGACCCGGAAACCCTCACCTCTTCGCATCCGAGCTTGCCTCTTCGAATGACCTGGACAAACGAAATCAATCCCTCGTAGCACTTATCCTCAGCTGTGCTCTTACAAGTTTTATAGGCGATTCCATTCTATGCCAAGCGTTCCGCGTCGGTCGGCTCCAGTCGACCTGCCAGAAAATGGTTCTCAAACTGAGTAAGCTCATGATCCGACGAAACTCCCCGGTCACATCGTCTTTCATTGGTCTCCAGACATTGAGTCCTCCTTCCAGTATCGAAGCCAACTTTCAGTTAAGATCGTCATTCAGCGAGTGCTGACCAAAAGAGATTCCCACCTTAATGGTCACCCTTATTTCGGCCATAACTTAACCGCTAGTGGATATTTCTCGGATCTGCTTTTCTCATTCGATAGCTTCGCAGAAGGCATCTTTCACTGTTCCCACTTCTTCTCGACCCCTGACTTCAACCGGGCAAATCAACTAGCAAAGAGTGGATTTCCTTCGAGTCCCTCCGCTTCGCACTGGAAGCACGCGCTGATGGGGGCATTTTAGAGAGGAATGAAGTACAGGGTGGTCATCGTAAGTCGGGAACTTTCTCACTCTCTCTCTTCAGTTGCTCATAACTCATTGTCAGTGGAAAATTGACGAGCTCGACTCCAAACGGCGATAAGTCCATTTTCGTCGAATTCCGGATTTCGATTGATATCGGTTCTGGACCAAGCTGTCTTCCAAATGCTAGTCCCACATCGGTGATATTCGTTCGCTACTGCCGCGAAAGGAGGGCTCAAGAACAGGTTCATTTCCAAAAGGAGATGAGTCCGACAGTATTCCATTGTCAGAAGGGAATAAGCCCAATGCAGCTGTCCATCGAGGAGGGATGTCTCCGAAAAGCCACGCTTTTTAGTATAAACGGACATCTACGCATGGGAGCGTGTTGGCAATCTCGTGAGCTCACAACCTGAGACGATGACCACGGTTCTCCCCTCCCTGCATGAGGCCGCTGTTAACTACAAAGGACCACGGTCGTTTTCGTTCTGTTGATTTTATTCTTCGATGCAGAAATAATCAATGATGAGAATATTCTAATTCGATGTCTCGGATTCGGAGTCTCGAGTTGAATACTCCTTTCCTTGCCTCGAGCAACAAGACCCGCAATAGAATCGGTAAGCCGGGTGTCTCTCGTCCACACCAATAACTTCCAATGAGCGCATGACATCCTTTTTCTTCGAATCTTTCATTCGATTTTCTTCTTCACATTTCAGTTCGGCTAATATGAAACGCGAGAAGTTTTTACCTCGTTTGAGAATCGAGACCTGCTTTGAAGGAGCGCTGAAATCTGTCGAGCTTTGCATCGCATCACCGAGAATCCTGAGCCTCCGTTGCTCAGATATCAAGAAAGTTTGTTTCGCTTTCAGAACGGAGTGAGCGAACGCTTTCAAGTTATAGACCGACCAGTCGATGGGAAACTCGCGGACGACTAAAGTCCGGCTGAGGTATGAGTAATATGAGTGCCGAATCTGACATCATGCGATGTTCTGCGGCGGCTAAGGTCGCACTGAGCTCATCTTTTGTGACAAATGACTGAATCTCACGGAGGTGCAGTCTCGTTGACTCTAGCTGGATGGGGAGGAATCATCGGGTCCCATGACGTCGCATCGAAAGTCTCGATCTAGGATCCCACAAAAGATATCGGCAGAAACTGCCGAATAGATTTGAAACGGACGTGTAGAACCCATGAACCCGAAAACCACTAGTGTGCGGTAGAATCAAGAAGTACACCATTTCGCGAAATTGGCCGATTCCCCAACTCTCTGTGAGTCTGTACTTCCATGTCGATGTTTTGCGAACAATATACGCGGTTAGCAGTGAAATTCCGGGGGCTGACGTAGACGTTCAATAGATCTCATTATGTTCGTTTCCAAAACGCCATAGGTCCAAACATGATGAGTACCTCAGCCGCCCCCTCCTGGGTCAATGATTTTCGAAGTACTCTGGATTAGGCTCTTCATCCTTATGCCTATCTGATCCCAAAGTTCAACCGTGATCATGCGCTCACAGCTTTCACCAGAATGAAAAAACGATTTTCTCGAAATCATCAAAAATGGACTTATCGCCGTTTGGAGTCGAGCTCGTCAATTGTTTTCCTCGCATTTGATAGCTGAGAGGATGGCGCATCTTTGTCTTCTCGATTTTCGTGACTCGATAGAAGATATTGAATTTGTTAATCGGCTCAGAGATTGCTTTTCTTTCAACTGCCCTCAAAGAACTAATCGACAAACTGCTGGAGTCAACCGATCAAGTTCGGAAGTGCCGAGGTCGACACTGGATAAGATGCTGCTCAAACGCCTGGCAATTCCAGATTTCTAGCTCTGGATCTGTAAGAAGGGCGAATGATCGTTTCAACCTTGACGTCAAGACTAGGCCTTCCGAAGATCCGCAAATTTAGAGAACGGATCCGCAAAGTTTCACGGTCGACTCAAACTGTTTCCAGCTCATTGCTACCGAATAGACTCGCTCTCCCGAAAAATCATATGCTTGTAAGACGAGATACACCCTCAATTCTGAACCCGGTTGAAGATTGCGGTTAAATGCGGTTATAATCGCAACTCGCTTGCGGTTAATAACCGCAAATTATCAGCGGTTATGGCGGTTGTCGACCGCGGTTAGATAACCGCTGCAAAGCCGAGCTCTCACACAACGTCAGGACTCGCGCAAACCCATACCCATACGATAGCCCTGACCGTCGCCAGAGGGAGCTGCAATGTACGTAAAACTTCATCATATTCTGACTCCAGCATAATATGCCGGTTGCGATACTGATGGGATGTCATCTCGGAAGAGCCCTCTCCCGAGCGAAACCAGCGCACAGTCAGCTGTTGAAGCATTGACAGCTGCCTCTGAGCTACTGTGGCGCGATACAACTACACAAACAAAACAGAATCGGGCTCGAGAATCCCGACTCAAAAAAAAAGCAGGCCTCCGAGCTTTCGAGTACGGCTAACACCATCGGGCTACGGAACCACGGGCGATAACCACAACAAAAGACAGGTAATCCGTGTTTGCCCTACGACCATTTCCCCATGGAATTTCACGATTAAATGTGCGCTGGTCTTGCAGATCCGGATCCGCTGGAAGGCCTAGTCGATACGGTCGTTTTTTTCTCCGCTCGAAAATCGAGCTCAGTCAGTTTTTATTTGCAGAGCAAAGAACTGGAGAAGGTCGAGTCTCGGATGCAAGGAAAATAGATCGGATCGTCTATCCCTCGTCCTTGTCACAGGCCCTGAGCCAGAAATCTGGAGTTTTCGGGCGTTTGAGCAGCCTCCTATCCTGCGTCGGCCGGGGCACTTCCGAAGTCAATCGGTCGACTCCAGGAGTCTGTCGATCAGTATTTCGAGAGAAGTTGAAGAGAAAGGCAATATTTACAAGATTCAAATTTCAACCGATTCGCGAGAAAGATGTGCCATCCCTCCAGCTATCGAACGCAAAAAAAAAATCCAGAGTCGTATACTTCTTCACTGAATTATGAGCAAACGAAGAGAGAGGGAGAAAGTTCCCGACTTATGATGACCACCCTGCACGAGTTGAACCCTCCTCGAAAAGCGCCGCTCCTGTGAGAATCGACGATTTTTGAGCCTGTCGAAACTTTGGGGGGTCGGGAAAAAAGGCAAAATTCGAGTGCCACATGCACGATCAATCCAACGATCAACGATTCCGCGCCGTTCTACCAAACGTAACAGGGAAATATACATCATTTGAACAAAGGAAACGGGTCTGACAAATATCCACTAGCGGCTGAGGTATGGGCAAAATGGGGCAGCTATGATCGTTGCTCAGCTTGCAGCGATCACTTTGTACAGGGTGGTCATCGGAACTTTCTCTCTTCTTTTGCTCATAACTCGGTGAAAAATGCGGATTTTCGGGGGAAAAAAAAGTTGTCGGATCGACCCGGCAACTCCATAGTCGGGTAGTCTGGACCAATCTAAGAACTTTTTGCTATCGGAAAAATTTCCGAATTCGGCATCCCTGAGGAGCTACGGGCCTAAATGCAAAGAGTACGCGATCTTGTCAGGTGGTCGATCCTGTCGTCGAGGTTGTAACGATCTTTCGTCCTTCTCACAGATCCTGAGCTAGAAATCTGGAGTTGCCGGTCGTTTGAGCAGCATCCTATCCTGCCTCGACTTTAGGACTTTCGAATTCGATCGGTTGACTTTAGAAGTTTGTCGATCAATTTTTTGGGAAGAGTTGGAAAAAAAATTGCAATTTTTAGGCCGATTTGAAAAATTCAATTTTCGACCGATTTACGAAATTCGAAGACGCACCGTCCTTCCAGCTATCGAACGCAAAAATATTTTCCAGAATCCGACCATTTTTCACCGAGTTATGAGCAAATGAAGAGAGGGTAAGAAAGTTCCCGACTTACGATGACCACCCTGTACATAGAAGAAGTAAGATTGAGCACTCTTGGTAACGCGCAGAGCGACATACTCGTGACGCCCGCTGAATTCGTGTAATCACGGTCTCGTATCGGGTGGCTTCATCGGTGATCCCTTGCTCCACACTATTCTCGGCTCCTGGATAAGGAAGAACAAGCGCCCAGATATCCAAAGTTTCTTGGGGGAGGATCGTGTTGATTTTCACATACTCAGTTATGCACTGAAACCTGAATGCCGGCTCCATTGCCGCGTGTTCGGAGATCAGTTTTTTTTTTAATGAAATCCCCCGCGGGGGAGGAGGGATGCGATCCGCCTTCAACTTCCATGGGGTTCACAGGACGCAGCAGGTTGAGAACCATTAGTCTAAACGACAGTTGTCAGAAAATGGAGGACCAAGGCCCTGGTCGAAACTATCGTCCATGACACTTGAAGGGACCTACTGGTCATCAACTGCCGATTCCTCATATTTTCGCTCCAGAAGGACGAAGCCATTCACGGGTTCTCACCGTACGAACGGGTCAGCATCGGAACTAGATTCCGATTCTCGTGTGTTGAGGGTCAACTAATGGAGGCTTGTCATGGGGACCGACCCGAACCGAAATCTGAGAATATCGCACTCGAGTTGAAAATCTCTCGCATTAGACTCAGCCGTTGTACTGGACTTGAGTCGACATCTCGTGCCCCCTTGGACGCTCGTGTCTTTGTGCCCCCCTTTGACGCTCCGTCTGGGAGCATTTGTGCGGACCATCCATTTGGCCACTCACTCCAGGTGACCGATCGTTTCCGATGTTTTCGGTAAACACGAAAATTTCACTCCAGCGCCGACCGTCCTCTCTATGTTTTTGAAGCTGTGCCACATCGAGCCTGGGCTTGGACGGTGAGTTTGAAGTCGCCGAAGGAACGGAAGAGGAACAAGGAAGCATTCGAAACTGAGAACGAACTCAAATGTGCTCCGCATATCTGACTGCGAATGTCCAGATGAGAATCGGAAAATGGGAGCCGAGTTGGCCTAGAATGGGCTTGGAATGGGATCCTTTTTTCTCAGAGCTTGATTTTTGAGGAAAGCTGACAACTGATTGGATGATATCAAAATTCAATAAAGTATCGAGGAGGAAATTCTGGCAGTGATTGACGTTCCAAACTTCGGAGAGTCCGGTTCTCGCAAGTCTTGAGTGACAAAGCCAGCTGTAACATCCCAAAAAGAGGGGCAACATCCAGACAGTCTCGTTCGTCGATCGCCCATAATTCGGCGTCATACGTTTCTCTTGGAACGGCTTTCGACTGTGCGTAATTTTCCGACGCAATCCCAGGCGCTGTTCCGGTCGGGGATGACGCGGAGCGCCGGCAGATAGCGAGGTACCCCAAGGTCTGACAGGGAAGGTTATTCCTCATGCACAGGAGCTCCGTGTTTGCGGAATATTCTCTCATAGAATCTGAGACAAAAACCCTCGATCTCATAAGTTATGGGATCGAGGCATTCGTGTGTTTCCATGAGCAGTGCGATGACGATAACGAGGCCTCAGAATCATTCGTGAACTCGTCATCGTGAACTCCTAGCTCCGTTCGTTGGCATGAGATCTACTCATAACCCTCTTCCCGGCACGACCCGGGTGATTTAACCACAGCAAGTCCAATCGCTTAGAGGCCTCATAGGCATCTCAGGATAGAACATCGGACCATACTTTTCTGGGTCTGAGACGGTGATCCCGGGCACGATGGAAGTGCTTCCGAGATCTATTTGACTATGCTTCCCGCAGTCTTGGGAGATAATTCCGAGATCGATCTGACCATACTTTTCGAGTCCAGGAAAGCGATTCCAAGGTTGATCTGATAATCATTTTCGGGGTCAAAGAAGGCGGTTTCGGGATCGCCCCGATCATACTTTTCGGGCACCATGGAGGTGCTTCCGGGATCGATCTCAAGATACATCTTGTAGTCTGGGAAGGTGATTCCCAGGTCGATTCGACCATACTTCCCGAGTTCGAAGAAGTGAGTACAAAACGATTGAACCACCCTTTTCGGAGTCGAAGGAGGTGCTTCCGGCATTGATTTGATCAAACTTTTCGCGTCTAGAGCGGAAATCTCGAGGTCGATCTTAGCATACTCCTTGGGTCCTATGGAGGTGCTTCCCAGATCGATCTTTCCTTACACTCCGGAGCCTGAGGAGAGGCTTCCAGAGTCGATCTAGCCAGACTTTTCGAGGTCCATAGAGGTGATCGATCTGACTTTTCTTTCCGGGGTCTTTCGAGATGATCCGGAGTCGGTCTGACCATTCTTTCCGTGGCCCAAGGCTGTGATTCCAGGATCCATCTGACCTTTCGTTTCGGTGATCGGAGACGGTGGTTTTGGGATTCATCCGCCCATACTTTTGGAGTCTAAATAGGTGAAACCGGGGTCGATCTGACATCTACTGAGAGCCTACAGGACCCTCTTCGGGAGTCCACAAGACCGTCCATGACTGTCTGCAAGAGCCTAGAAAACCGTTCACGAGGCTCTACGTGACCGTCTACTATTGCAAGCTGCAAGAGGAGCTTCAGAAACACCCGACGAAGCAGTTCAGTGTCGGATCCGAGTGGCTGATACAGCAAAAATACGGAAGAGTAACAAAATGCTACTATCGGTCGAATAAGAGGATTGTTTTAGAAATGATGTTAACCCAATGAAGAGGGAGAGGAATGCGTCCATGCCAGAAACCGCAGTCAAACCGCGCGAAGCGCGGCCGACTCCGATCGGTCCAAGGTCGGCTGGTGAACAGTGAGCTCACTCCCATCTATGAGAGTATAACCCACTAGCCGGCCTTCGGCCGACGGGGATGGCCTCGGCCGCACTTCGCGTGATAGGAGTGCGCTCTCTAGCATCGGGGCACTTCTCTCTCTTCATTGGATCGGCATCATTCCTGAAAGTATCTTTCCATCTGATTGATTGGTTGATGTTGTTGATGGTCAGATGGACTCCGCAATCACCTCCTTAGAATCCACAGAATACGGTCAGGTCGATCCTGGAATCACTCCCATAGAGCCCGGAAAGAATGGTCAGACTGACCCCCGAATCCCCTCCATAGAATTCCAGGATCAGCTCCATGGACCTCGGAAAGTATGGTCAGATGGACACCGGAACCACGTTTTTAGACCCAGAGAAGTATGGTAAGGCTGGTCCCGGAATCACCCCCCCAGACTTGGGAAGTAATAGTCAGACTGACACACCGACAAACTGACAGACCAAGCCGAAGGATCCGCCTGTGTCAGATCGAAGCGTCTTGGGGGGCACGCATCCCCCCCCCCCCTTGGTACGCCACAGGCGTCAGGAAGACACACAACTGTTTCACGGTAGTCACCAAACGCTCGCAAGCATCGGAAATTCGTTTCATCTGTGTAGATAGGGATCCCAACCACGAAGACCAGAACGTTACATCTTTGGGCAATGATAGTTACCAATCATTCCAACCTCCTGCTCGTTTTGTCAATTCTTCTTGTTTCTCCAACGACATGGGGTTCCCTTCGCCCATCTGATGTCCTCCGGTGCTGACCGTCATCCAAGACACCGACCGCTTCACAAACGTTGGCCGAGTGCACTTCATTCCGCGAAAATCGCGGGTTTCCGTCAGGAGGGATTGAAACTCTCTCCATCGGAGGCCGGGAGGTCTCTCGTGGGGGATGGGACACACTCGCTGCCTATCACCGCAGCTTCCCGGCTTGTTCGGTGAGGCTGCCGCGCTAGCTGAGAGAGTGGCTAGGAAAGCATTGGGATCTCGAGGTCAGCTACGCTGTGCAATCAGTGACGGGAGAAACTGTTGGCGTATCCAAAGACTCAACGGAGAGCTTTCTTAGCTTAGAGACCGGTGGAAAAGAACTGAGTGGGGAGCAGGCGATCACCAAGAAATTCCGATGAAGTTCAGAGGCGCTCGACCTGCATCGGCACGTCAAGGTAACGAATACTCTCGAGCAATTCGGACGGCAGAGACATCCAGAGAGTGGCTGCGCAGGGATTCGGAGCGCAACCGCTTCCCCAACGAGAGCGGACGCGCGGTTTTTACTCCGCAGTAGCCGCGCTGAATCGAATGCCGATTACGTATCACAATTGAAGAATAGGTGAGCGCGCTCGAGTCCCGAAGAGCCGCAATGGGGACATGATATTTATCACATCTCGCTGGAGAGTTCCCCCAAGACAAAATTATCGTATACTCTTCCTGTGACTCCCGAGAATATTCTGCAACCAAGCTCAGCATCCTAGGCAACATGGGCGCCAAAAGATACGCACGTATCAGGAAATCAAACAGCTGCTCGCAGTGTCGTTTATTACTTGACGAACCACAAACAGAACTCGATTGTGTCGCTCATGATGCTTGAAACCGCATCTCACCAAGATTTGAACTCACTCATGCGTAAGTTCTGATGATGCCCCAGTGGTCATGTTCCATTACAGATCATGCGTCAATTTCACTGTCCTTTACAAAGTATACAATCGGTGATGTCATCTGGGATAACAGGCAGTGTTGAGCCACGCTAATAGTCACAAATACGTCCAGGCAACGTATAAAATCGGAGTCCCCTGAGATGAATCCGATCCCTGATTCAGGAGGAAGGTCTCCCTGTGCCGATCCGGATCCGGCCAGCTCCACGCCCGCGCCCCCTACTGGGGCCCCCAAGATTGGCTTTTGGTGGCGGCGACTTCGGACGCAGAGCCTCAATACGCTCCGTGCATCCGGTTAGGTACTCGTTGGGTGACTTATTGAAATAGGAATTGTAGGCTTCGCTGCAGAAATTCGAGTTCATCAGTTCGGGTCCAACAGTTAGCCAACCTGCAAATCGAGTCAACGTTCAGGAGGATGGAGTGAGAGCAAACCGAGAGTTTCTGGAGGTGGTGTCTACAGTTTGTGGCAATCACTTGGCTCAGGCTTCAGGGTCATCACGACCACGGCGCTTAGAATAGTCATCCCTCCGAAGATTTGGGACGTGCGTTGGGAATCGGGGGCTTCGAACTCACCAGGTCTTATGGCTCTGTCTTTCCCGAACAAATGAAGCCGCCGACGCCCCAGACAGAAGTGTTCGATGATGTGGAATATCTCTTCTGGTTTCTCCATCTTACCGAACTGTGGCTCTTCGGAGATGATTAGATCGATATCAACGTTGGCATGGATGAAGTCGCCGTCAGTTGATCGTCGGACGGTCCCCTTGATGCCCATGAGACAGTGCTCCTTCGTCCGCTGGAACACTGCCCGCGGTTCCACGTTTTTTACCTGGTGCAAACAATCAGAGGAGGTTAAACCCAATGAAAAGAAAGGCCGCAGCGCAGAACTCTGTTGGATAGTTTCACTCGAACCTTAGACGGGTTGTTGATGTTGGTTTTGATCCAACAGATGTCCTCGCATCGACGGAAGCCCCATTTGCGTAAGCATTGGCGTCCAAGGTCCAGACCATCAGAGGAGCCACACCTGCGCACAATGTACATGCATTAAAAGGTAAGAGATTGCCACCGTGAATTCAACGGTCCTCAACGATCTACTCAATGCTCCTCTCTGGGGCAGGGGAGAAGGGCATATTGATACCCACCACAAAAAGACAAACGATCTCGGTGCCGCGATCTCTTCGATTTCAAGCTTCATTATTTCTTCCCAAGCCCAGAATCTCGAGCTAGTCACGCCACAGGACCGCTGATATTCCTCTAAAGGAGGTTCGATCAGTATGACGTCAAACTTGGCGTTCAGGTCCCGGAGGTTGTACTGCATTAGATCGCATTTCAAATACATTGGCGGCTTGGCAGTTTCCCGGATCAGTTCATCCTTCAGCCTGATAAGCTCCTGGAAAACGGGAGCACATCAGACCTGAATCGCCGCTCCAAATAGGAGTGTCCCCGAACCGAGTGTGGCGTGACGCCTGCTGGGGCACTCGGAGTCCAACACAGAGTCGCTCATAGGGCTCACCTTAAGTTTTGGGTACTCTTCGAACCTGTCCTGAATTCCCACATCACGGATGAAGTTCTGAGGTCTCTGACCTGTGTCCACGAAATGCTGGCAGTAGTCGTTATGTGGGTTCGCAGACTGAGTTCCTTTGAGAAACGTGGAAGAGTCCCTGTAGGCCATGACCTCATCTCCTTTGGAAAAATCTGAGATTAGTCACGTGAGGGCTCCCCAGTTATCCGCAAACCATGACTTTGGTGACTTCAATTTCGACTTGCCGGCCTGGGAGGTGCTAGCTGCATCTTCACTCTGTTGGGCTCCTTGGATGGCGCCGCTGCTTTTTTGTCTTGAAGGCCTCGTCTTCTAGAAAACAAAGGCGAAAAGGTCAGCTAGCCTACGCGGAATCTCCCGTAGATCCGGACCCAGCTCTGCGCAAATCTACGATACACGTCGGGACGGTAGTCAAGGGATGATGAGAAAACCGGAGAGAAATAATGATGGATGTCATCGGCACTAGAGCTTGCGAGTTGCACATGTTAGTGCTCTTCCCTGGTATGGGTACGCATTCACCTCATTCTGTTTCGGGTGTGATTCCTGTTCATTGCCCAAGAGCAAGCCTAGATTTTCGGCGCTACCGGCTCCCAACTGCTGTGCCAGAAGCTTTCTGCGTTTCGCGCTCTTTTCCTTCAGGGTCTGCCTTATCGAAGACATAGTACCCGGCAGCGCATGAGCTCTCTATCCTGGCTCACAGCAGTTTTATCCGATAACGAGTTTCAGAGGCCGCGAATATCGAACACAGGTGAGAGAGACGTCAAAAATCAGGTTATGTTTTTATTTACTGGGAGAGCAATGATGAAGTGATCCTTCGACGTCTCGGGCGGTTGGTGATGATACGGCGTGATTCTTAATCAAGCTTCCTGTGACTATTCTGAGAGCCGAGGGGTCCAACAAAGAGGGGTTGTAATTTGACGATGCGCGGAGTTGTTTCTCCGCAGTGATACGAAGCTCTGAAAGAATCTACTGAGATTTTCACATCGCACACGGTGGACCCGCGCCGACTCGCCTCGGATTCCCGGAGCTCTCCCCAGGTAGCCGACTGGATTCGAAACTTCTAATTCATAGGTATCAGTGATATGTGATGCTTGACTGACACGTCTTTCGCAACTCAGGGAAACGTTTTCACCATGACAGCCCGAGTCAAAACTAGTGCTCATCATAGGCTTCAAAACAGCAGACGAAGTTCCACCAATCACAAACAAAAGCAATCTTGGCTTTAAAAGAGAGTTTGTCAGAAGTCTGAGCTGAAGGCGGAACGACCCATCCCTACCAGAGCGAACGAGCTCCGCAGAGTTGGCTCGCCTAATGAGTTTCCGGAGACCTTCTGCCACTTAGTGAGTGCGACACGTTCCGGCTCGGTCGATATGCTGAGCCTACGAGTACGATCTCTCTCCTATCCATTGTTCGCCTCCTCTGCGGAGCTGCATGCCAATTATTGATTTAAATCGCTTACAGCTGACCACCTCCCTCGAAGGACTAACTATGTCGGAGTACTGGATTGCAACCCCTAAAAAGTACTGCGACGCCTGCAAGTGCTACATCAGTGACGACAAGACTGTTATTCTAGTTCATGAACAGGTGCGTAGCCCGTAATCGACTTCGCGCCTCGAGCAGCAGAATTCTCTCATGGCATACAGAGACAGTTCTCGCAGAATCAACAGATTAAGAAGGAAGGCTGAATGCCTTGATCTCGGGTTCAGCAACAAAGCATAAAGAGAGTTTCCCGTCCGTCCAGGGTAAGCGGCACAAAGAAAATGTCACCAAACGCTTGGCGGCAACCGCGAAGAAAGGCGCGGAAATTCACGCCGAACGGACTGCTTACGAGGAGCAGATGGCCGCCATCGAGAAGGCCGCGCTCGAAGCAATTAAAAAAGATGGATCTTCTATAGGTGAGGCTGAGTGTTCTGGAAGAGACCGTGATCACCATCGTGGGGTAAAAGTTTTCCATCTTCGGCGCCCGCTTGCTTTCTAAGGTCTCACGAATGGCTGGTTATCTCGCAGGGGAACAGGACAAACAGGATTTCAAACGGATCATGAAGAAGAGAGAGGAAGAGCGCGCCCAAGCGGCCCTGGATCAACCCGACAGGTCCGAGAGTATCGCAGCCCCGGCTTATGCGATGCCGAAACCGTACGAAACTATCAGAACCCCTGATGAGACCAAAGGCGTCGCAGGAGGCTGGGTTACTGTATCTGTGAAGAACGTTCCGCTCAAAAGAGAGGTAAGAACTGAACCAGTGTTCAGTCTCAAAACAGTGGAGGTGTTGTGGAAAACGTTCTCCATCCAATCGATTTGATCTCTGAAAAACGAGCGATGAGAACGATAACGCTCCACACGTTCACGACCATTCAAACCACCGATCCCCCGCGTGGAGGTCTAGCTTGTCTTTTAACCCTTTCCAGGAAGATGAGGTCGATGGGGAACCCGATTTGGAGGACATACCGCTACCACCTCCAGTCAAAATTAGAAAAAGCAAGTTTGGCGTGAAGGAGGTCACCCTGGACGCGAGTGAGAGCTCGACGGACGTCAACGAGTCGGACGTCAAAAAAGCATTTGGCGGCTTCAAACGGAAAGCTAACCGGAGTAATATGCGTCAACGAACCGACGACTGAAACACGTTCCGCGGTTCAGCCATTCTCGATGTATAAATGTAACGAAGCAATGTCTAGACAAGAAGAATGTGTTTTTTGTGCACAAATCGGTTCTTCGGGTCTTGCATATTTGTTGTTGAATTCCGCATGCTTATCGTTTCCTCCTTCGGGGAATTCAGAATGACGTTAATCTTCATTTGATGACGAGATCATTCGACAGATTATTTTTCACCGCCTTTCCGCTGTTCGCGGTGCATTCACTTGAGCGCAGTCACTTTGGAGACGAGAATTCCGTTGCAGCGTCCTTGTGATCGAAAACAGTGGATTCTGTGAGCTGGATGACAAGTGCCCCAGCTCTCGATTTATATTAGTCTGCGTAAAACGGTAGTTCCCTTTGGAACAACGGAGGCTTTATCGCCCTCATAAATATTGTCAGACCGATACGCCAGGAATAACGTTGGAAATGCGGGGACGGCGTACGGTTCAATGCATTGAGGATAGTCAAGCAGCGGCTTGAGGTAGTTTCTCGCGTGGCCGACATTGCGACAGAAGTCTGCATGATTTCTTCGTCTAATCCGGTGTCATTGAAGTCTCTGTAGCGAAGCCTTCCGCATGTTGAAGATATCAAACTGGATTTATGTATGACATAACAGAGAGATTGGTCGTCAGCCTCTTGGACATTTGGAACATGGAAATCCTTGAGGAGGAAATCTGGGGGAGAAGAAATGCTCCATTCGATTGTAGTGTGTCGAACCAGCAAGGTCATGGTAGCCCATCCCAGTGTGAATTGATATCAAGACACGCTGATTTTCGCAAGATGATACCATTCCCGTTCATCATGTTGGATGGAAGCGGTCGGTATTCCATGATTTCGAAGAGAGTCCACTCAATACCGGAAGATATTTCCCAAGCCGTCCCGGACACTTGACCCATGATCTCTAAGGGGCATTCCTGGAGAAACGGTTGACAAGCTCTAAGAGTTCGCATAGAGCATCTCGAGGCGAATTCCGGTGCCCTCTCGGATAACGCAGTAGCAACGAATCGTCTGCCTTCGTCAGAGAACAAAGCTTCCCGATGAGCACTGTCGGGGATCATCGATCGCGCCACTGTCCAAGATGTCTGAACCCTCAGACGTTATATAGGGCGGTCAGGTACACTGAACGCGGTATGACTGATGCTCCCTAGCCCTTTGACTTAGCTTGCAAAGATGTGCTCTTGTACTTCTCCGTGACCCGTGACTATGGACGAGAGAGCTAGAGAGAGAGAGAGAGGATGAAGAGAGAGAGAGGGCGAGAGCGAGAGTTTCGTAATATTTCATTACTTAGGGAAACAAGGAGAACGAAGCCTCTATCTGGAGTTTGTTGAGAGGTGCCTACATCCGCCGCGAGCTGACGGATCAGAGCTATGATGGGCGTGTGAACATGAAGCGAGACACTGATGGGAACAAATTCCTCGTCATTGTGCGCCAGCACGTCATTCCGATGTTCTTCCATGGTGCTTCCAGATGACCTCGGGATTGGCCTGATTCGACCTCTGGCCGTCATTCTCGAGGACTTGGAGAGCAATCAGAGTCCGGCAGTATTGAGTAGAATTTTGACGTTTCAGCGTTTCATCGATGCCCACCTCATTCGCCACATCACCGCCTGGAAGTTCAAGTCTTCGAGCGCTATTTGGATCTCTCATGGGCCTATCGAGCTGCCTCCACGAGGACTCAAAGGCAGAGGCGGCTCAAACAGAAGCAGTGGGAACCAATTTCGAGGTGGAGGAGAGCCCTCCTCGGAGGAAACCCTACGTCGTTGGCGGAACCGAGGAAAATCGACTGCTCGGCTCATTTCCGGGTGAATACCCAAGAAGTTTCGCGATTTCCAGCATCTCAGCTCTCAGAAAACGGGTTACTTCTCCGCGCGGTGTTCCCCAGCACATTGTCTTGGCCCCTCACGATTCGAATCGCGTCTACGATACGATGCACTTGGGTTGGAGAACCAAAACTGATCTTAGATCCAGCTTTATATCAATTTTGTGTAGTAGGCAGATTTCCCAGAGCAGAGGAGCGGGAACGAGCCGTTCTTTTGACCCCCATTACGTCACAGTCGCCTCCTTGGTAGGATGTGGGAGAGCGTCGGGAACGCGCCGAGGTTTGAATTTGAGGGGCTCTGCTCGGAGAATATCCGCTTGCGCTCGCTTGGGCGCAGGAGTGCGGCTGAGAGTTGGTACGATTGAAAATTGATGATCTGATCTGGACGCATGAAATTGTGATTCTCTCGATTCTCATTCATGATTCTACTTCGGGTTGTTCAGCGGCCCAACTTGGTGAAGTGCCATTCGGAGCGATAATCGATGGTATCGTGTGAGCATCTGATGCGAGCTTCTAGCTTTTCCAGACATCTCAAGCTCTCTCAAGCCAAGTGATCAGAACTCCTTGCTGCCATCAGGGTGGGAGGAAAGATGGTGATTCTCTGGAAAGAGTTTCGATCGAAATAGCATCCTCACAGTTCCATTCCATGCCGTATTGTGAGATACTGACATAGGAACGCCCCGCCTTCTTACAATCGGCAGAAATCATCATCATCATCATATTCTCCGGGATCATTTACCGCGGATTTCATCTTCCGTTTCACTCGAGGCTCCTCCAGCGATTCACTCCCAAGAAACGAGAAATCCATCGCGCTACTGTTCCCCGAAGAACGGCCCACTTCCGTTCACCCGTTTCATAGATCCGACGTGGGTGTGTGTTGTGTGTGTGCTGCGTTGTCGGTCTGGCCGTCCCGATCTCCCGTTCTCTCTGTGTGCAAGTGTGGCTGCGCGAACCGCGCGCGTGTGTGCGTCGTCTGTGCGGTGGAGTTGTATGTGTGCGTCTGCGCGCCAGTATGTGTGTCTACGTCGGTCGGTTGGTTGGTCTGTATGTCTCACTGCCCGACTGGCCTGGGTGGCTGGCTGCCTGCCTGCCTGCGTGAGCGAGTAGTGGCCGTATGAGTGTGTGGTGCTGATGCCGATGCTGCTGCTGTTGCTCTGTTGCTGGTACTAGAGTGTGTGTGAGGAGTGGAGCGAGCGTCAGTGAAAAGCATTCGAGCCGAGGATTGTCTGGAAGTGGCTGGCTCGTCCACGACCGAAATCTTGTCGTCGTCCACGCTCGTTCCCCGTTGGCTGGCTGGTTGGCTGGTTGGTCGGTCGGTCGGTTCGAACACAGCGGCTTCCCGTCGGCAGAACTACCGAGTAACAGTCCGCCTGGCCGCCCGCCCGCCGGCCACCCGCCTGCCCGTCAACCCATCAACCGAGTGCCCGCCACCCCAGCGTCAACTGTCCATCCGACTGACTGGTTGCCCGGCTGGCTGGTAGGTTAGTTGGCTGTCTGCCTTCCTGCTCACTCACTCACTCACTCGCTCGCTCACTCACTTGCCCACTCACTCTTTGGCATCATCGTGGACACAGAAAGCAGCTTGGCAGATCCGGCAAGCAGGAGAACGTCGTCCAGAGGGCTAGAACCACCGGCTTGGTCCCTGTGGTGGTGGATGGTTGCGGCAACTTGAAATCATCCGACGAAACAAAACAACCATCGACAGCAGACCAATGCTGCCAGAGGTGGAAGAATTTTCGGCTATGTTCCTCATCTGTATCTTCTTCTCCTAGTGTTCGTTGGATTTGGTGTGCTGCGCTCGCCACTGCAACGGTAGCGGCGGCTCCTACTGTTGTTGTTCTTCCTCATCTTGCTGGTGTTGTTAGTCGTGCTCGTGGTGGTGGTCGTGAAGGTGTCAGTGTCATTCTCATCGTCAACGTTACTGCTGCTGCTGCTGCTGCCGCCACCGCCGCCGCTGCCGCCACCGTCTTGTAGTCGTTGTCAGACAGTGCTAAGGTGGCCACCGTTCCTACACCGGTGACGGTTACCACCACCACCAACCACACTCGCAAAGTGTGCTATTGCAGCTACTCCTGTTGTTTGGCCGCCGCTGCCGCTGTCGTCGTCGTCGCTACCGCTGTAGTACTGCGAGAGTGACAAAAAGACGACGACAACGACGGGCAAGGTAAAAGCAGATCCGCGCCGTGCTGGGCGAAACGATGGCGGTTTCGAGACCGCGCTCAGTTCACGGAACGCGGAGCGTTCACTCCGGAATCATGATGGTTATCGACTAGAACAAAGCGTCAAGCGCAACATAAAGTGGACGGTCGGAACGGAAGTCTGTCGAGGACTTGAACTCACACAAGCCTTGAGTACCGGAGGAATTCGAACCGGATTCGCTGGACGGCAACGCTTCAACAAGGTGAGTTATGTTCTCGTTCTCCTGTTCCGTGTTGGGAGTGCCCACTCTAAGTGAACGGCGCCACTTTCGGCGTGACGTGATTTTCCTCCTGGGCCGCAAGACGCGCTGACTGGTCGACTCCGTGCGTGGAGAAGCGAGCCGCTCACCGGCTCTTTCCGTCGACCAGGTGACTGCTCGGTCGGCTTCCGAGGAGGCTCGTCATCGAAATTCCCGCCTTCGTGCGTGAATGTTGAGGACACTGAATCGATTCATTTGAGAAAAGACGCGAGCGGAACGGATCAGCGATGAGTTGGTGCTGGTGGCGCGCGCGAGCATCCCGTCGAATTGTTCGGTTGTTAAGAGGCAGTAGTCACGACAAATCCACCTAATCCTCTAAAATCCAAACTTGTGAACGACATCCATGCTCATTGATGTCTATTTCTGTCCCTACTGATCCTCGAGAAACTCGACAGGATGAGGGGGATCGTTTCGCTTGACAACTCTGGATATCGGATTCGCAATAATCGTTGACGAGCTCGGAGCGGTGCGGAAGATATGTGATCGCTGGCGGTTTACGAAACTCCACTCGAGAGCTGCTCTTTTCCCTGCGGTCTCATCCGTGGTTTGAGGTTGTCGAGTTCGATGGAGGAATCAGAATCCAGTTTCAACCGACAATGCGATGCGCCTCGTGCGGATCGTGTGACCACGGAACGAACTGAGTCTTCGATCAACGAATGACTCCTAAAGGCGAACGTGGGCCTGAATGGGCGAACGAGTTTAAGCCTCCCGGCGGATTCGCGCTTGAGAGACGCCGCGGATCGCGTGACATGATTCGAGCCGTTTTCGCGTCTCAGAGCTCTCAGTGCTGCCAGGGATCCAAGTTTCAATGAGTCGCACCTTGTTGTGGGAACAGGAGCGAGGGAGATCATGCAAACCCTCGATCGCTTCGTTCGCTGCTGCGCTGGGAATGGAATCAGTCGCGAATTACTGTTGAATCATCGACTCTACACGGCTCAGACGTCAACGGAGTCGGCAGAAAGGGAGCTCTCTGTAGAAAGCCTCGTGCCCTGAAACTTTCCGACCCGGTGACAGAGCGGATGAAGTTCAGATCAACGGGTACAATCGCTTCCCGCGGAGGCGCTTAACTCTCTTTCATACTCCGATGTTCCGGAACTCGGAACGTAGTCACTGTTCGCTGATTGATGGTTGCTCGCGTTGCATCGATAATAACAAGAGAGAACAATGCCAATGAAGCGATCTGTCATTCAGTCGCAGAGTGAGCGGTAGTGGCTGCGGCGCTGAGTCCAACCGGCTAGTTCGAGCGAACTCAGAATAGCTCACCAATCCGGCTGCCTAAAAAGTGGGGCCTGTGAGCCACGGGCAGCCCTATCCGAAACTCGGAGGTCAGAAGTGAGCCCGAAGTCGACCAGGAGTCCATCGATCCGAAGTGAGGTCGAGCTGATCCTTCGGGATCTTCACGCGGGAGTTTGACCAAGCTATGCGCGAATGGAAGAAACAGAAGTCACGCGACGGATCTCATCGATCCGTGACAGACTGATGCTACCTGATGATCGGTTCAGAAACGACCGCCGTCAATGATAGACAGATGATATCGTTGTTGAATCGTCGGATCATGGACGAGGTCTCCTCGGAGTTCTGGCTCTTGGCCGTCCTCGGACGCATCGGGGCAAAATGACGAGACTCCGACTTGGGTGCTCGCCGTCGTTACGTAGGCGGTCGCGGTCGAAGGTCGCGGGCGGGTAGGACTGCAAAATACGACGAGGAGCTATAACTGGTCGGTTGGCTTGTGAACGAGTGCTCATTTCGATGTAGGTCAGTCAATCTGTACGCAGGCATTGCATCAGAATAAATTTTGCATCGGATCCCACCGCAGACAGCGACCGCTGGAACAATTCCATTTTGACAACCCAACGCAGACCGTCTGGAACGCGGACCACTCGCGGAGAAATCCAATTCTGCCAGCAAGCCCATCCGACCGAGGGGAGACAGATTGACCAACCGAGAAAAGAATCGGGACACGAGCTCTCCTCGATCGAATCCGCAGGAGTCCCGTGAAATCGAACTGAAACGCGATTCTCGAGTGGAAAACTTACGTGAACCCGTTGCGGAGCGGGTGACTCTTCGCGAGCGACGCTCATGCAGATTTATGCGAAGGCGAATCAGAGGATGGTGCCATCTTCTAGATTTATGCGGATGAACCCCGAGATATGAAAATACGAGGGATTTCTGTGTCAAAGAATTCATTTGAACTTCGGAGCCGCCCGCGCCGTCTTGCTCTGAACGACCATGACGACGGAATACTTTTCACCGATCGCAGTCGAAGCGGTGGTCATGTGTCGTTCGCGATTCCTCTGAATACGCGGAACGAGGTGGACAACGCCTAAGGAAAGCCATCGCGTCGATTACGACAATGGCTGTCAGCAATCAGCGTGCACCACCATCAAGACTCGGTGCGCCATAATTGCGATCGTCAGCGGGTTCGGACGCCACCCGGCGGCGTTGGAAAACATTCGAAAATAGGTGAATAGAAGTCGATTCGGCTGGGGACCTATCGCGTGATCATGCTTGTCGTGGCAGACAGCCTCCCAGGCCGTGAATTTTTCCCGATGCTGCCGTGAGTTCCTTATCGGAGAACGAACACGCAACTCGGAGCAGATCCTGAGCTGGCTTGATCCCATGAGCAGAGAGGTCCAGGGACGGCACCAAGGAAGATCGATGCAGACAAAGACGGAAAAGAACAATTCGACGTCGTTCACAACTCCTGCATGGCCACGGCGTGCGTGACGCTTCAGAGCACAGGATCTCTCAACTCGAACTGTTCTCCGAGCACTGTGTAGCTATCCCCGTGAGAATTGTGAGTCGATTCAACAATCGCTCGTTCCTATCCTTCGGATCCTTTTTCGGAATGATCTTGCTCGTCCGAAGTATCGAGAGGGCAGTTGGTCGATAATCTGAGCGGCATCCGAGATCAAAGCTCCTCTACATCGAAGTTGACGGGAGTCGATTCACTCTGCGAGAGTTCGAACTCCAGGAAGAGCTGAACGGCTAGTTACGACAGAGCTCGAGCTCCTGCCGCTGAAGACATAATTTGTGAATCCACTTAGGCGGATACGATCAGACTGCTTGATTGGAACATGCTACGCTCGAACAAATCTCATCTAGTATGCATGTATGATCAGAGTTTCAATACATACGTAGACATCATAATCATCTGGAACGGAGACGTCGCCGTCGTCAATAACATTGGCGCTGTCTGATGGTGAGCAAGCAAGAGTCGGAATGAAAATACCTCGCTTGAGGAGACCGAGAAAACCGCCGCTGGCCGCACGCTTGTTCATGCGTTTCCTTCCTTCGTTTTCCTCTCGATTCGAATCGCGGACGCGTTCGACGCCGGACCTGAACGGGCAGAGCAGGTGGGAACGAGGACGATCGAGAAGTTAGTTGCGTCAATCCTCGCCTTGACCTTGCCAACGAAAGGCATCGAGAATTGTAATCGAGGGAGCCGCTGAGAACTCCACCGAAGAACTTCCCGCGTCGGCTGACGAGCGATCCGCGATGCATCCTGCGGCATCGAACTCTGTCGCGACGGGCTTTTGATTTTTCAACAAAGCCCGAGGAGCGTATGGTTTCGGATCTCACGCGAGGAACGATTGCCGAAAGTGATAAAGCGTTAAAAACCCGGCGCTGCTGCAGCGGAAGCAGCCATATTTCTCTGCGGCGTCAAATAGATGGGGTTCCATTTGTGATCAACAGGGACCTCTTAGGAGCACTTGGCGCAGTGAGGCCACGACAGCCACCGCCTTCGCGAAAATCGTATTTCAGTCGACGCCCGGACCGAAATTGGAGACAGTTTTGTTTCAAGAATGAGAGCATGGCAGATAGCGCGACATGTGACAAGGACATGCATTCGAACTTGAGGTGGTCGAATTCCTCGTTCGCGGATGACAGTTTTGCCATCGGATATCTCTCGTGAAAAAAAATAACATTGCACTTGATATTGGCGAGTTTCTGTCGGCAAACAAAACCATCGTCATGTGGTACCACAACCGATGCCGCCGCCGGTGGTGCTGGCGGCGGCGTCAGTGATGATGAATCATTTCCGAGCGGCATCGCTTGCCCCAAAGTCATCAACCACAGAGCTGTTCCGCGTTTCCGGTTTTCTGCTCGAAGATCGGGTTTTTCATCAGGGCGGCTACGTCAGAGAGTGTGTGTGGCGATGAGTGAGAGCGCTTGCAGATGAACGCATCGATCGATCCGACGAGCGTGAGGAGAGGCGTCGAGAGCGTCACACACGGCGGTGAAAAACCGAATGGAATGCCGAGCGAGAGAGAGAAGGGTTCCAACTGACGTGACCGACCGACCGACCGACCGACCGACCGACCGACCGACTGACAGACTGACTGACTGACGGTACTTCTCTTGAGGTGAGCGAAAGCGGCTCTGACGTCAATCAGAGATTGGAAGCGACGTCGCCGACGATGTCGACGCGTCGACAGCGACGTCAACAATCTTCTCTTGATACTAAGCCACAAATGGCACCTGGCGCGAATCATCGCACCGCACTCGTTCCTATCTTTGTCGGAGATGCTGGAGGCGATCCAGCGAAGTATCGCTTTCCGGAAAACCAGGCGGGTTCGCTTCACCAGCATAATATAACCGACGAGCAGGTGGCAAGTCTCATGGCCGGCTCGCCGACTGCGGCACTTCCTCGTCGATGTTTCGGAGTCATACAGTGCTCCGAACTGAGCCAAGTGTTGTGCAGAGGAGAATTTCCTTGAATTTCCTCTCATCACAGGTTTCATCGTCTTGCGATGAACACAGGCGCAGCGCGGGAGGCTCGGCTCATGGGGTTCGCGCGGAACGCCATAAGACAACATTTCAGTCTCTCTCTTCGGCCCCTCGCTGGCTGGGTAAACAAAACAGCTGCTTGCGGAACCTCCCGTTCGAGTGTTCGAATGGATTCGCTGCCGAGTTTCGAGGATCAGTTGCTGTGTGTCTCGCGGAGATGTCCCAATTAGTTTGGGCACCACTCTATGCCTCAATCCAAGAGCATCGGCTCGCTCCTGCTGGGCGGAGGAATGGGTGCGCAAACGCCACGTTCAGATGCGCGGCTAGAGTCTCGATCCGTCCAAGTGCTCGGCGGGTCACTTGCGGTGCTCCCGCTCAGGACATCGTGCTCCATTGAAACCATGGCCGTGGCGCTCTCCCGGGAGCTATCGAAACGCCGAAGCCAGCGTCCGGGAGCACAGACGGGATGTTGTGGAGTGTCTTTTCAATTTATGAATCGTTCATCAGGATTATTGGGAAATTGTGGGACAAGCTGATCGACAGTGTATCTCGGAGTTCATTCGGAGCTACGGATAGCGATGAATCAGCGGCGGCGCAGAAAGATTCTCTCGCCGGATGTCAACAACTCCGGGGGAATCGGAATCAAACGTTCTCATATTAGGGAAGAACTTCCTTCAAGTGATAGCTGAATCATGGAAAACCTGCGATCATGAGCGAAATTGCGAATAGGGTTGGAGAATAGACGGGCATGGTTCTCGATCAAAAGGAAAACGGAGAATAAATGATGCAGAGCTCCGCTCGAGGCTTCCGCTTCCGTAGGGATCCACGATGATTTTTATACCACAGAGAAATCGAAGACAGAGATTCTCGCGCGAGAAAACGAATCTCGGTGACGGGCTCCTCATGCTTTCGGCTTTCGATTCCATACCGACCTGCTGGAATCGTCGCGAGAACGCTTGCTGCAACTCGTGGTTGCTTTTATTCACATCATGATGGAAACTCGTTTGGATTCGAGGGAATTCCGACCGAGATCGGCCTCGCGAGCGGACTGTGTCGGGAGACCGACTGCGCTCGTGAATGAAGATGAAGATCTGTTGTCAGCCGGCACTGGGATTTCAATTTTTTGAAAACATCTGCTCCCAACCATGATATTAGAACGGATGGCTCCTCGTGTTTTGGCGATCTCCCAACTGACATGGCATCGGTCTTCCTTAGTCATGGTAGATTCTCTGAGACAATCGGCATCGTATCAAATCGAGAAACGGAAACGTCTTCCTGAAGAAGGAAGAGGGGACCTGCGTCGGCTTTGAATAGGAGTTCTGGTTCTGAGACCGAGGGAATGGCGGGAAAAATGTTGGCTTCCCATGTCTGGTCGAGCGTTCACCCAGACTTCTCCGGGCCATCTGATGCCGGCAAGTGAGGAATTTCCGCCAATCTCGAGCATATTCAATATTCAGTCTCCAGAGTCCATGAGACGAGATCATCAACTGCTGATGACAGTCGAAAACGGCCCACGATTTTTACCGAAAACGAGTTTTCTGCGGGATTCACCGGTGGAGCTGTCATGAAAAATCGGCGGTGAGACGATCCATCAGAATCTCCGCTCGAAGAGCCAACCCTTTCTTCGCCGTCGACTCTCGTAACGTATCCGGTCGGAGGAACTGTTTTGGCTCGATATCAGTTGCTACTATTTATAACCTGTGTCGGTGCGAGTGCCATGGAACGTCCATCGAGACCTCGGAACATCGGTGGGTCAGGCGGGCGTGATATGAGCTATCCGGATCAGTTAAGGAGACCCTCGGGGAGGAAGTCATGGTCAATCTCCGTGCTTTCCAGCAAGTTCTCGCTTTAATGAGATTTCTTGAATGTTGGGGTCGACTTCCATTCATGAGAAAGTAAGTGTCCGACCTCAGATAATGGGGGCGGGCAAGCGGACTGGCATGCGGTCGGTCGAGTTCTGTACCTAACGATCATAGGAGTGCAGTCAAGTGAGTACCCTTCTTGGACCAGAGCGAGTGGGGACACGTGAATACTAGTGAGGGACTGATTCACTGAGTAAGAGCTTGGGAACGTGATTTTTTCACTTCCCTGCATAACTCGCTCGTGCGTTTAGATTACCTCGTCAAAAACGGGAGGGTTCCTCTACGGGTGTCGGTTCGACTCCGAGAGCTCGTTTCGAGAAAGCCACCAGCCAAAGCTTCAACCTTTGGACCTGCCATGTGGAAGGTCGTTGATCATGGAGCTCTTGATCAATCAGGCGACTCGAGTTTCGCCGGAAATTTCCCAACCCGGCTTATCATCGGGTCGCGAGCTATTCGTCGCCTATTCGGGAGGAACTGAATCGATATTCGCGGCCGCTTGAAAATGGAATGGAAATAGAATCGGTGGAGTCGACGAATGAGTTGCCGATGCCGCTATCGATAATGCTCATCGGAGCATGAGCCGAGCGAGCTATTTCGAGAAGAATCCGTCAGCTCCTCGAGCAGTGGTAGCCAGGGAAAAGACGTCACTCGCAGCCCTAGTGACGTCAAACATGTTAAGTCACCGCAGTCTTCCGACGTCCCTCATTTCACAACTGTGCATTCCATTGGTCGCCTCCGGTCGCGTTAAGCTCTTTATCGATCGGCTTCTGGAACTGGATGGAACCGTTATCGTGAGCTATTTGGACATGGGCGCGTCTCCCTCTCCCGCTCCGTCCGTCGTCCTTCTCACCTCGAGCTTTGTGTTTCCCCTCACTGTTCCAGGGTTCACGACCTAGGGAGCTCAGACGGAGCCGAATCGAAACTGCTTCCTTTGACGACACTGGCGAGTTGGCCGTACCCGGTCTCAAAATACGCGAGACCCACTCACGACGATGGTCGTCCATCCTCGCTTCACAGGACTCGAACGCGATTGAGCTGTGAGTTGGTTTGTGTACGTGAGAGTTGGGATGTTTCTTCATGGAGCACAGTCAGTTGCTGGGATCAGAGGACGCCTGCGGAGAACAGTCAGTAAATTCAGAAATTAGACGGACAAACCTTGGAGGATTCGGCGGATCTGGGTTGACACCACACGCAGAGCGGGGCGGAGAGACGCTCTGATCGCAAGGCTCATGGTGGAGGGGGAGAGAGCGGTGGGGGTTAAGGGGGGGGGGGCTGCTGGAATCAACACAGAGACGACCGGAAAGCGATAGATGACGCTGGCCCAGCTATTCCGATGCTATCTTCGGCTTTGTTGATATGATGAAACTCAGGGCGAGGCGGTTGGGCGGAGTTGACACACGCCAGACCGCTTGCCTTGTTCATCGGTTTGTCTCTATCTGGCTGTCCAACTGACCGACTGAGCGATCGGCCGGCAGATGCTCTGAGCGTCCTGCACTCATTACGCCGCTCGGAAACTTCAGGCGTTCAAAAGCGTCCTCCTCCGCTGTGTTTGAGTTTCGCGAGAAAACAGTTTACGCGAGGCTTGTTGGACCGGTTTTCGACTCGCCCTGGGTCCCGGGCTTCGGTCTCGGTTGAACTGCGCAGGCCTCAAAATCTTGAGACTTGACGCAATCAGACTCGAGTCCCGCGTCGTATGTGCGAAGCTTTCCGGTGCTGATTTCCACCAGGCTCAGACTCTTCCGATCCCCTTTGTCCGCGCAAAGTACGATTATCCATTCGGATCGACTCATGTCTGATGCCACGGATGCGCGAGGAATCGTTCGCAGGCAACACTGAGACCGCGATGGACAAGGTCTACTAAACCCCGTCCTCAGTGACGACTCCGACCGACGGTGATGGGGAGCGACTTCCGTTGAAGTATGCTACGAATCGAAATGTTGGCGCACTACGGCAAACGTCGAACATGACTTAGCTAACTGGGAGCGTCGATGCTGACGTCCAAGCTGTCGCTGAACGCACGCATCGATGCACACTCGTCTGCGTTGAGCCACCGGTCGCTCGCTCGATTGGCTGCTCGGTTAGACTGGTACTGCGCTGGTTGAGTGGCCGCTCGGGTGGCAGCTCGTTGTCAGCGAGCGTCACAGAAGTTGTCACTTACGAACTGTCGTTGCCGCAGGAGCCGCTGGCATCATCAGAAACCCTACCGGCTCACGCGAGCTCGGCATTGGAGACGTCGTCGGAGGGGAGCAGAAATAGTCCTCGGTCCGCGGGTGGGAAAGGTGGGGACGGAGCTTCCCGGGTGATGAAAACCTTCCAGGAACGGCCGAGCAGGCTCCCTCCGTATCTGCGATAGCATCCACGAGTGAGGAGTTGAGATAAAAGCTGCCTTTCGATCGAGATTTGCGGAGGAGGACGGACAGGCAGACTCCGGGCTCCGAAAAGAGTGGGAGCGAACGGGGACAGAGGGAAAGGAAGTCCGCTTTCCGGGAGTGGTGGGAATTTTTGGCAAAAAACACGCGAAACTTTAGAACGACTCTGGCGAAGCATCAACGTCGTCTCCGTCGTTGACGATGACGACGTCGGCGGGCGCACCGATTCGATGACTCCTCAGAACCCTAATCCACGTCAGGAGAGAGAAACTCAAGGGCGAGCACAAGGAGATACAAAACATTGGTCTCGGAACCTGACTGCTGGAAATTCTGCTCTGTTTTTTTCTTCCCCCGCTGCACGACTTTTCATTTCTCCCTTTTCGGGTTCGGTTTTCCGCCTGCCCCGCCCTGCCTTCCCTCGTTCCGGATTCCTCCCGGCGCCGCGTCCCATTCATTCTCCCCTGCCCACGGCCTCCATGACCGTCTTGCTCCTCCAAGGACATCTTTCTGTTTTTCCCTCGCCCCCATCCGCTCTCCGTGGCCGCTCTCCGTTTCCTCTCTGCACGCATGCCTTCACTTCCGTAGTCTTCCATCTTCTGCTGCCTCCTCTTCGATATCCCCTGATTCTCCTCTCTCGGTCTCTGCAGAGCCTTCTGCTGTTTCCCTCCTCTCCCTCGCCTATATCACGCCGAAGAGGGAGAACCTGCTACCATCTTCTTTTTGCTCCCAATATTTCATGTTCGCCCGGTACATTCAGACTCGCCGGCTGCGTCGTCTCTGCCCACTCGCTCCCGCTGTGTCCTCCCTCGTTTCATAGAAGCTGGCGCAGGAAAAACTGTAGGCCAGAATGAGAGCAACATGGGAGCGTGGCCGATCCTCGACGATCCTATGGCGGAGTCCGCTGCGAAGTGGTGATGCGCTGAATCCCGTATTGGAAACCGCCCTTCGCTCGACCTATGTACATCTTGAGCCCTGTACGATTGCAACCGATCGCCGATCCGCAGAGACCTGTCACAGGGATCTCGCTCTTTGGGCTCATCTCCAGACTCGCGGTCAGCGTACAAGGGACGGTTAGCTAACATGTCCATCTGTGTTCACACGTACATGCGAACGTCGTCGTAAAACGTGCGACCGCATAATGTACAGGCTAGTCGGGCCCTGCGATCTCCTTTCCCCGGCGGATGCAGGGAATGACGAGGGACATTCTTCCCACCGTATTTGTTGATTCTCTTTGTCTTCCCGAGCTGGGAGCCCCTCCATCGGTTCTAGAACGGTAGAGGGATCTATGAGCGTTCCCCTGATTCGAGGGGGATGCCCGCCGTCCTTCAGGGATCCGCCAGATTTGGATATCCGGGGCCGGAACCTGACTCTGCAACCCTGATATCGAACAGCACCATGCTTAGTAGGATGGATATGGTTCCTCTCCGTTCCGCGGAGCTGTGTTGGATTTAGTCGAGCGGCTTGCAACGGAAAATTCATCCATTCCATCAGGGAGCTTCTGATGCTCTGCTTAATGTCACACTCGGGTGTCTGGGGTTTTCTTGCCCTATTTTTTTGCAGCCGTTGCCGCTCCGTCTCCTTGTTCCGCTACGGCAGGAAGTTAACCTTCGGGTCGCCGTTGTTGAGGCCAGCGGAAAAAACGGGATTGCGTCCTCCGGGACTGATAGGCGCAGCTGAAACTGCGAGAGTTCGAAAATTCCCATTGCGAACCATGTTTTTGTGTGCTCGCTGATAAATCGACTGCCTTTTATCATCTCCCCCAGCCTGCCAACTCGCCTGCCCGACTGCTTCCGCTACGTGCGCTGGGTGGAGTACGGAGGACTGAGCGGCAACGGCGAAAGGGCACTGGGTCTCTGACGTGGATTTTGCCCTCAAAACACTGGCTATCCTGTTGCTGGCGTTTTTTTTTTTTCTACAATCGTCGTAACCAGTCGCCGTTGAGGCCTCTATTCCCGGAGCTCGTGTCTCTCCCTCGAGGCTTTCCGTGCTCGAGAGGACCTCAAAAAATATCTGAGTGGACAGGAGCTTTCCCTCTCCGACATTTGACGGTTGGAGTTCCTGGAATGGGTGTTTGACTCGATTTCGAACGATGGCGGTCCTTTCGAAGATTTCCGCACCATGTGATGTTGGAATGATAGAGATGTCGTTATCGATCGAGAAGCCAAGTTCGTCGCAGATGAGAAGCAGGAGCCGCTTTTGAATAAAGCTCTTTATTTGATCAGGATCACAAGAAATAAGAAGCTTTGGAGTCGGCTTTTCAAGAACGCGCTCCAGAAACAGGGTTCGAGGGAGAGGAGGCGATGACGGTAGAGACGGAGCAAGAGAGCGCGGAGAGAACCCTAAGAATGAGAGTACGCCTATCCACGGTCAAGAGGATGAGCAAGAGCTAGGGAACAGAGGTGTCTGGATACTCTGAAGGTCACTCTAGTCTCAGCGTCTCCGACAAAAGTTTCGAAAGAGGTGTGGATGGGGCAGAATCGGCTTTATGGAAAAGTTAATTGAGCGTTAAAAGAGAAAACAAAGTCCTACATGATGTGAGTGGGTGCGCGGGCTGGCTGGCTAGCGGCTGCGTGGTGCAATAGCTCTTTCTTAGCGTGGTTCCAAATGGACTCTCCGACAGCGTCAGCTCATGAGTTTTGGCAACGGAGTAGCGCAGTAGATTTTTCTCCAGCCTGCTGAGGGGTTCTCCTTTGGCTCATGGAACGCTCTCTCAAGATGAGGAGATCGGGAAACGTGCGGTCCGACTGGCAGAGCGTCGACTAAGCCGCCGGAGTAGAGTTTATTTTCTTCCTCCGGAGACCGAGTGCGATCTAGCAGCCTGAGCAGAAGAACTGGAGTTTCCTCCGCGAGAAGGCGGTTACCGATCCACACTCTTGACCCTCGCGCAGCCGTGCTCATGAACACATATGTGGCCGCGCCGTCGTCCAGCCCCTCGCGGAGCTTCCCATCCCGTACTATTTTTCACCCCGTGAATCCAGATCACGAGCGCGGCATCCCACATGATTCACGTGCATGCAGCCCTCACGAGACACTCAAGTCGACTTCTAATGCATTCATGAAATGGCCAGGGGGAAGCGAGCGGGTTCCTCAAGCAGGCTGATCCATGGGTTTACCCGCGATTCATCGGGCCTTGTTTGCTCGAGGGTTCCTGATTCCATTTGAGGAAAAAGGAATCGACACCCCAACGATGATCTCCGTGGATATCTCGATCCGCTCAGAACCCCAGCGTTTGGAGGGCAGAGGGAGCGGTGGGACAGGATCCAAGAAACAGTGGGACGAGCTTTGAGGACTAGTTCGATGGGGGACCGGCTCCCGATTGAGGTGCTCGCTCTGATGTTTACGAAATTTCGCGGGGAAAAAAGATCAGTTGCTCATACTTTTTCACGTGATTCGTTTTCGGAGATTTCTCCGAGGACGACCGAAGATCGGCCTCGAACATTTCACAAAGGCTAACATAGAGCGTTTCCATTCCAGGTGAGCGAGATTGTCTTCACACAGCCAGGTATTCTTCGTTTGAGCATTCATCCTAGGTTTTGGGTCGTCGAGACAGCCACCGACCAGGCTGAGTTTCGGACATGGCGCGAACATCTTGCTGCGTTCGAGCCATCGTGTGGCATTTGTCCCTGTTCGAGTCGACGCACAGGCGTAGAGAGTGTCAGAGACGGAGGGGGAAAAGAGGAACGCTTGCTAGTAGAGGGGAATCGATAAATAAAAGATCTGGACGTCGAAAGAAAACTTTGTTTGAGCTGCTAGCGACTACCCAGACACGTATAGTCAGAGGCACGCACGCAGCCACTCGAGACGCGGCGAGAACAACCGCCAGAGTTGGCGCGGATTCTGTCGGGAACCTCCGATAAGGCTGCAATGAGGAGGAGCAGTAGACGTATGCGTCTACCCCTCTCCTCTCCCAGATCCTCCTGGAACCGCTTCCTCCGCCTACTTACCCTGACTGAGCAGCGATGCCTGACGAGTCCTCTCCTTCTTCAAGGGATTTTAATTTTCCTTGATAACAAATTCAATGAGGTGGTGCGTGCGCTTCTCCATTCGACGCTCTTATTCATTTTGCACACTAACTCTCCCGAACCTCGTGGTTTGCGTCACGCTCCGAATCCCGAAGCTCGAGGATTCAATAGAGCATTAGGGGTTCGTGTAGGTTTCCGTAATATCCGCAAACTTCGCACGGATGGCGATAATTATCGAGAGGTGCAGGCTGTGGGTCAAGAGGTGTAACCTTCACTCGGATGTTTTGGCGTCGCGCTGAATCTCCGATGAGGCCAGCTGACAGAGGACCCTTCGATTCAGCCCCCACCCGTTCGTCGGGAGGGCGTTTTGTTTTGTTTCTCTTCAACACTCGTCATGATCCGGGAGTTCTCAGCCGTGTTGGATATTTTCCTCAGAAGAGGGGACACCGTATGCTGATGAGTCGATAGAGCCCGTGACTAGAATTCGCAACTTGCCGCCCAAGGCTGTGATCACAATCATGTGACCACAATTCAACCGAGGTTCTGCACCACACGCATGGCTGTGGTACCAAAGCTGGTACCACACAGATGAGTGCAGTACCACTGCGACGGACGGACCGCTTCGACATCTCGGCCTCCTCGACGGTGCTATCGGCTGACGTTCTAGACCCAGCAGAGTTTTCTGGGCTCGTGGAGAGGTGCCGCTCGTCGAGTTCCTTCGATGCGCCAGCGCGGGACTCTCCTTGATGTGTCTTCGCACCGCTGAGGGCTTGTTTCCATAGAAGAGGATGTTAGTGTGGAGGGTTCGTCCGCCTGTATGTCTGGCCGCCTCCTCGATCGCCTTCCGGCCTGTCGATAACGGAGGGAGAAGTTAACAGACAGCAGAGGGAAAACGTGGCACTCAATTTATCATCATTGAACGTCCGACGGGAGAGACACAGAGACGACGAGAGTGATCGAGCGAGAGGAGAAGACAGTTATAATGTTAGCACTGAAGAGGAGCGCTCTTGAAATTCTCAACTCACTGGGGGTGCTACGTGCCCTCCCGAGGAGCATGTCCCTTCCAGTTTCGATTTGCTGGGAGATCTAAATTTCCTGCGCTCCTCGGATTGCAAGACCTACCCCGAAGGCGAATAAACTGAAGCTGGCCTCTCCGACTCGTCGACCTCCGGTGGAACTCCCCAACCTCGAACTGTTTGGTCTCTGTCCTGGCCGGGAGGAATCTCTGCTACCCAATCCTCGAGGGACGAGTAGCATCCCCGAACGTGTCGACGTGCTGCCGACTGGGTTCGGCGATGTCAGGCAATGAGACTGTGGATGCCGTCCGGTAAGCTACCAGAATAGACTTGGCAACCGATCGGAACCGTCATTCGCCCGCGTAATCCTCGGAAGTCTCCCGATTATGCCAAGGGTGGAAACGTCGTTCGTCGATCGGTTATCAGAGCTTAGCAGCGTTGGCGGCAGCGGTCGGAACAGGACGACGGGTAGGCCCATTTACTGACCTCGCCTTAGCTCGCAGCATTCGCTCAAGGAGTCCTCAGAGGCTCCACCAGTCATCACGAGCGTAATTCTCGGTTCACATCGGATGAATCCCGGAGTCAGTCTCTGAGGCACAGGAAGCCCCTTAGTCCTCTGAGACGCGAACGAGCTCTGAAAACATGTCGTTTGCCACCTCGTTCCCAAACTTGAGCATCTAGCTCTGGGGGATTTCCAGCTAAGACAGCTGTGCGGTCGATCTCCGGGGTCCGGTTACACGCGGAATGTATGATGCCAGACCATCGCGCTTTCGAGGGAGTAGGCTCCTCTCGAAAATAGCTCGACCTTTTTCTCGCGGAGCCTTCTCGTTCCCAGAGAGGTTCCATGACAGCTGGGCCTTGGGTTGGTCCCGACCCAGGGAACGTCAAGTTGACTGCGTCGCTTGCTGGTCGCGACGGTGTCATCACGAGGCCGTAGTAGTTACAGCCTGGCATACTTGGTAGAGGAGGAATTAGACGGATCAGGCTTTCTGCGGAGGAATGTGTCGTCAACTGATCGATGGCCGACTAATATCTCTCGCGTTCGGGTGCTCTACCGCCGAGCCAGAACTCAGCCTCAACGCCTACTCTCCTTTTTTTGATGGAGCCTCATAGAATTTCGATGACTGCGTTGATTTGATCCGGCTGCGTGGGATCTCCGAGATCGCAGCCAACCAGAACTCGAGTCAGCGCCGTGGCGATTCACCTTCCTTTTGCTTTTCCGTGGGCTGCTCCCCGATTGGTCGGGTGGCCGAGTAGCCAGCCACCACAAGTTTGCCCGTCGCTAGCTTTCCATTACTCTTCCGGACTCCATCCATCAGGCTTGTTTCCTATTTTCAAAGCCGTCTTATAGCTAACTTTATAGATGAATACAGGTCTCAACGATCGAACTAGCGCGGTCGCTCGCGTCGTTTCCCAGACGACCTTGAACTGAGGAGGAGCGCCGGGAGACGAAAAACTCCATTCGTCCCTTGTAACAGGGAAATTGCACATTCGGAGTAAATAAATTGCGCCTCGTTTCTCATCGAGCAGTCGAACGGACCGTCGATGCATTGTGCGCAAAAAAGGGAAATCTTCAGTCACCGAGTCGCCAAATCCGAGCCCGGTCGGCTCAGGGTCACGCTCAGAGTGACTCCCGCGCCCACAGACCGAGGGAATCTGCAGCCGTGCCCAGCGTTCGGCAACGTTTCCGGAACTCCGAGATGATATTGTTCGGTGCTGGTTAGTTTTCCGAGAATAGCGACGGGTAGAAATTTCGGCGTGAAGGTTCGCTCCTTCCAGCAGCAATCAGAACTCTTTTCCTGCGGCCCTAGCAATAAATAACCAGAGCGGGTGGTTGCCGTGAGCCCAACTCGGATGAGCCCGTCCGCTGTTGTGACCTCCGTCAAGCCGTCTTGGGGTGTAACAACAGGGCCCGGAACGACTCGATGGGAACACAGCATCGGAACTCGCTTGAGGCTACTCGTATCGTGAACTTATCGCTTCTCGAAAGCGCGAAAGCTGGCTGAGCACGCTGGGTAAGATTGGGGACAGATATTCCGTGCGTTAAACCGTGAGTCACACGACGAGCGCTCTATTCGGAGTCCCCCTTCTTCTCTTCGAAGTGCCTGGGTTTATTGAGATTCATTCTGCTCACCTAATGGCAAGCGTTTGAAGTAATCAGGCGGGGCTCGTTCGAACCCGGAGGAGACGGAACGGGCGCCTTCCGAACAACTCGAGAGGCTCGAATGACCTTCAGTCACTCGGAGAAAAGCGTAACGGACTAGGGAAGCTAGGATCGCGCTCCGGTCGGGTCTCGTTTGAGATATGCACAAAGCTTATCTCTGGATAATTAGTATCGGTTGAGATCGGTGGCCTTCGGGAATGAGACTTAGCTCCCAGGACCGCGTCGCTCTGTCGAAAAATCATTGCGGATGTCTCCTCTGCTCTGGTTCGGAGCTCAACGGAAACTTCAGCAATCACTCAAGCCGTGTAGCCGTCCTTCCAGGATGGAATCTCTCCCGTGTCACATCCTGCGTTGTGGAAAAATAATCGTCTCCGTTCCTTCACTGGGAGAGAGGGAAACCGAAGGAGTGAACCGGTGCCGATGGAGAAGATGCTCGCGGCCGGTTGGTTATCGCGGTTCGAAAACGACCTTCGTACGGCAGTGGGAGTCGTGGGGACGGCCCGCTGATGGGGAGCGAGGAGGTGGGGAAAACAAGGAAGACGCGGGACGAACAAACTAGCGAGCGAACGAACGAACGAGCGCCCGAACGCCCGCTCCTCCGACCGGCCGACCCACCCGCCCGCCGACTGAACGACCGGGCTACGAGAGCGGGGGCGACAGACCGACGCAGCAAGTACCTTGCCTCGTTTCCTCAGAGTCATTACCCTCATTACAACCTCTATCTCGGTCTTCGGAGCGGTCGGTCGGTCGGTCGCTCGCTGGTCCGCCTCCCGTTCCCTCTTTGGTTCGCTCGCACGAAGTATGGAGCTTCTAATTCTTGCTACACCTATTAGCGACCGTTGTGCTAATTTGGGAAGGCTTCATCTTGCGTCTTGGCCAGCTTTCCAGTTCTGCTTGCTCGTCCGTTCAGCAGGTTGCTCGCTCGGCGGCTGGAGCTGCCTCAAGAACACTATCCGACCCGCCATCCGAACACCCAGCCGTGCTCACGGCCGACAGCCCGGGCCCCGAGGGCGCGCGCGAGCGCAGCAGGCTATGAGCTCCTGGAAGTGTCCATTCGAACCGCTGCTCGCGTCTAAAGCTGTCCCTCCTATTTTGAGCCGGATGATAACGTAGCAAGTCGAGACAAGCCATGGCTGGAGGCGTCGCAAGCGAGCTTTTCTGCTGAACGGGTCGCTCGCTCCTCTGAGCATTGAGCAGAGCAGAGGCCGAGCTCGCAAGCGATTTCTGTCATTTTTCTTGTGACGAGCTCAAACTCGCCATCCGACAGAGGGAGCGAATCCCATCGCTCCCTTACTTCCGAGAGCTGGTCTCCTGTCTCGCGACCTGCAGCCCGTTACTGAAAAAGTCTGAATGAGCGGAGCGAGCCAGAGTTCCCTCCTCCCCCCTTGAGGATCTCTACGACCCCACAGTTTCCCGCACTCGCGGAGCTGGCGTCGGGATAATTATTCATTCCTCGACCGCGTACCGCGACATTACTGAACTCTGTTCCAAACGCCCAGGAGCGGGAGGGCGAAGAGGCTACGGAGTCAGATAGATCGCCGTGACCGATGTGGCTTGCTGAATATTTATGAGTAATTCATTCATCCGTTCGCCCATTTGTTTGTTTCACGCCTGTGGTCGGCTATTCCGGTTCTGTTGTGGTCCGCCGTCGGCGACCGGTTCGCCACGCAGCGCCCCCAACAGCCGGTGAGCCTGTCATCCGACCTTGTGGAGCTCCCAGCTCACCTTCCTTCCTGAAGGTTCGCCTGGAGTCGTTCAAGGATGATGTGGGTATTTTAATATTGGCTGCCTGGAGCGCCGTTTCGAAGAATGGTGGAACTCCTATTTTTGAATGAGCCCATCCATAATAGAACTTTGTAGCCGTGCCAACCTTGCCGCCGAACGGCTTGCCCGCCCGCCTGCCTGCCGGTCGATCGGTCGAGCCCGTCTGTTTCCTTGGCCGCCTGTTACATTCGGGGCTCCTTCTTCCCTGTGGCGATTTTCGATTGGCTACTCTATGCTGAGTTCTTCTGTCTGTCCGTCGTTGTCGTCGCGCGCTCGTCGAGCCAATCTCGAGCGCGGAGTTTCTTCCCGCTAACTGGTCGACGCGGTTGTTGTTGCCTATGGTCAACCGTGCTCGCATGCGTTTGTCATGGCTGTTGTTGCCGGGCGACATTAGCCGTGGATTGTGCAGGGGTCGGACTAATCCACTTCCCTCCGGCGATGGCTTCGAGACCCACCGACCCTGACTTTCTTGGCGTGAGTACTTAACGTCCAAGTTGCGGCTCGCGGTGAAATCTCGATGGGTCATCGTCTATTTGTTCATGTGATGCCGCTTCAGGGAGATCACGGCACGAATCATTTTCCGGATCGCTTCCGCAGATGTCATAGAGGAACTTGATCGCGTGAATGGAAGGGTTCCATTATCATGCTGAGTATCGCGGTACGCCTTCTGTGGTGTGCGCGCATGCATGTACGCTTTACATACTATGAATGGCACATAGTACACATGTGAACAAGTGTGCTATGAGGAATTTGTGCCCATGAAAGTTCGGATACACGTATTCAAGAGATTCATACAACCAGGGGGTGCACATATACCGTAACCTCTTTAGTAGAAAGGCAGGCCCCTCGCTCTTCCAATCCTGCTAGAGAGTGCCCCCGTATCGGAGGGTGCCGATCTCTCAACAGATCACTGTACTGGGAGGGCATGCGGGCATTTTTCAACCTCCCGAGCGATGCCCGTCTTTCGAAGAGTGCGTGCATATTCAGCGATGCCCTGCATTCGGAGAGGGCACGATACACCATGGTATGGTATCTGCTGTATGGAGGCTCAATTTACACCGGAAATATCATTCAAAGCCCATACTAGAACCGCTGGACATCGCCCATATCTCAAACTCGGGAGTAGGTTTCTTCCTGAGACGCAAGAATTCCACCTGCGATACTGGATGTCGGGGCCCTGTTCGGGAATCCGTGACAGTATTTGTACCGCCTCATTCAGCGCCACGGATGACATACGGGCTATTTGCAAGAGTTCTCTCCTCATGAATATCTCTGGCTGGCGCCGGATCCGTATACTCTGCAGGTCGTCCATCGAGCAAATGTCTCCCTCGTATTCCCTTCGGAGCGTTCTCCACCGGGTATCAAAGCGCTCTCGAACCCTTGAGTTTCAATGTCTTGGCACTGCCGCGACGCTGTTGTTGACACGATGCTTGGTGACTCTAGCAGGCAAGCTCGCCTCTATCCGTTCTCAATATTCCCTGTCCTGCCCTCCGTCGAGGGCTCGCCGAACGAGCCTGAACCTCAGGGGAGCGCCAGTCACGGACACACCGCTGATGTTGAGAGATGGCGGTAGAGGAAAGATGGAGTTACACACCGTTAGTTAGGAGGGAGAGAGAGAGAGAGGAATAAACCATGAGTCAGCCAAAACCCCATACCTGGGCCTCGAGACTAAATATAGCGTTAACCTCGCCTTCGGAGATACGATGACCTTTAACGTGTGTACGTGAAAGGATGTCTGACTTACCACTGGCGCGAAAATGCCTCCACTCGCCGTTCAGCGCTTAACTTGCGTCAAAGTTCTTCAAGTTGGAGCGTGTCTCGTGGACTCATTCGTCGCTTCGACTTCGGGTTCTGGCGCTTGGGTTGAAAGTTCCGGACATCGGAGAGAGGAAGTGTGACAAAAGCTTCGTTCAGCCTGGAGGAGTCGTCTGAGTAGTGGAAGCCCGGGGTCGATACGAAGCGAGACTGGAAGCAGCGCACGTGGAGTGAAACGTGACAAGAGTCCCAGGTTGTCTTCACGTGCGAATATTCACATGCGCTGTTACGGCCGGAACAGCGACTTGTCACCTCCCGAGTTCTCCACGTTTCTTCCACATGGGAGCGAACTCAGGAAGAGGAGAAAACGGACAAAAACAGGAGGATGTTCGCCAATGAACGCCCTCCTCGCCGTGTTCGTCGAATACTCCATCCCCATCGCTGTTCGACTGCAGGTCCACGCTCTGGCGGACAGTGTTGCCTCCAGGTCGCTGCGTGTTGTCATCGTAGGCAAGCGGAGTACGTCCAGGCGAATCGGAATCGCGAGCGTGAGAGTGAGAAAACAAGGGAGAGTCAATGACGAAGCGATCGTTTACGGAGGGGATTGGGCACGGCACCTACGGAGCAGTGACTGCCAATGATGTCAAAAACCGGTTTCAATTTCGGTCAGCCCTCCGGCAGACCGATCAACGGTCTTTCTGACCGGCCTTCCCGGCCGCTCCCTGGTGGAGCCGTTGTCATGTTCCCCGCTTGAAACCGGGAAGTAGTGGAAGAAGGAGAATGAGGGGAGGGCCGGGCAGAGGAAGCCGAAGTGAGCGAGAGATACAGGAATCTGGGCTCGGCGAGGATAAGCGAGAGAAGAAAGAGGATAACGTTTTCGAATCTCGGTTGTGGGGAGGAGACCTTAGGGAGGGGGCTGAGGAGGGCGGAGGGAGACGTTGAGGGTCGGAGTAGCCGCAGATAGCCGTAAATGGGGGCCGAACGGCTGAAGGTTAGCGGCATGGAGAGAGACTCTGTTAGAGGAAGGAAGAGGAAGTAGAAACAGGATAAGGAGGGGAAGAGGCGGAGAGATGATCGCGGACCAGAGGGGCAAGGAGGACGATTAGCATCACAATGCATTGAACGACCGCAATACGCATCGAATCGTGGGACCCTCTATCAGGAAACTTTGCCCTCCTCGTTCGCAGTTCTTCTCGCGAAACAGTTCGCCACTTCGTCGTTCTGTTCGTCCACGAGCCCATCGCCGGACTCACGCACTCGGTCAACCAGGCCGGCAAGTTGGCAGGCTATCGGTCTGTCGCGCCAAACGTTCCCTCGGTCGGGCATGCGTCCGGCGGCCATCGGTGGGAGTTTCCTGAGTGGGAGTCAGTTCCTTTTCTCCCTCACTGACTCCTTCGTCGTCGTCGTCTTATACTCTCGCTCTTTCGTTTCACTTGCTTCGTGTCTCTCTCTCTGGCTCTCTTCCGTTCACTCGCGCGCTCTCTCGTAAAGCAGTTACTCTTCGTCGGTGCAGCACAAAAGCAGAGTTCGCCGCCATATAAACGACGAAGACGTCGACGGAGCAGCGGCCGCCGCCACTGGAAAAGATCAGAGAATGGACGGAGGCCCTGAAGAAGATTCTATGCCAAGAGAAAGATTGCTAATTCAGAGAAGCGACTTCTGCCTCGCTGCTGGAAACGCAGTGAACCATTGTGAGTAGAACCGCAAACCAGGCGAGCGGCCACGCGGCGAGTCGAGTGAACCCCTGGACCGGTTCGCAAGCGAAACAGCCATCAGACCTGAGCTGCCCGCCCTCAGAAAATTGGCGAGCGACCGAATCCCACTGATCGGGCAGAGTCTCAATAACACAGACGAATCACGACGGTAGACCGGGCAGTTCATAACACAAATATGCGATGAGACTCACTCGCGCGTTCAACATGCGTGAATACTCGGTCGCTCCTCCGAAAGTTTCGGAAGATCAGTATCAGCAGCCTGTTCTTTTCGTCCCGAGCTGGATTGGTTTCATTCTCATTCGTATCACGATATTTAATTCTCACGTATGATCCACAAAAAAAAAACAACATCGACTATTTTCTTCCCGCAATGCTGCAAAACTTGTCTCGGCCCCCCGGAATAATCTTCGGAGCGTCCCCCCAAGTTCTTCAGAGCTCCGGACCGCCCTCAGATGACCTTCCCCGGTATTGCTTGGTGGACGTGTTCGATTCGGTGAGGCAAAAGATCCGCATTTTTCCGCACCACAGGACCACAGCGTATTCGGTCTTCGCGGACGCGTTGCATCTTGGACGCTTCATGTCAATGGGAGGCTTTTGGTCTTATTCTCTTCAATTGGAGTCGAGCATTTCCTTATACTGACGAGAGATACTCAATGTCAATCAGAACTCTGTATCAGCACTGCATTCGACCCAACGGATTGCACGCTCTGAGATTGAGCCCCTTTAGAAGCGTGCTCTTTGAAGTCTCAGTCAATTTTTCACTCCCATTTCCATAAGCAGGAAGACACGGCCTCTCTCATGGATCCGTAGAAGTATACTTGTCGGAGTCTCCGAATCCGATGATGACGCATTGAGCCAATTCTGCAGCCGATCACTGATGTGAGCTTCCGAAATTTCGCGGCAAAGTGGACTGCTACAGACCGTCGGAGTGCCTCCTCAACGCCTCCGCCGACTCAATCAGGGTTGTGGGGGGTGCTCTGCCCTGATGGCCGCCTGATTCCAATAGACTCACCGGGCTCACAAGAGAAAATCTGTGTGAAAGTGCAGCTCAAAATTCGCGACTGTGCGGTGGGCGAAACGATTTGTGTTCCTGCCTGTGGAGCTGACCGAACAGAGCCCCGGCAACATTCTCTACTGAACGTGTCGTCTAATTTCCTTTATTTTTCGATCCTCTGACTATGTTTTCGAGTGATCGCCTGTGTCGGACGCACAGGCAAAAATCGGTGTACGACCAGACCCCCAAGGATGCTTACCATGGAGTCGTTGTTGATCGGCACTCACGATGTTCTAGAGTTCCCGGAACCAGAGTCCCCGAAGTCAAGAGTTTCCGAATCAAGGGTTGCGACAGGTCGAGCAGCGCAGGCTCCGAAGGGGAGCTGCTGAGTATAGGCATCTCCTTTGTGGCATTGTAGTTCTCTTTCCTGAAGTTTCCTTTCAACGTTTCCCTCCCGTCCCTCGTCGTCCACAATGGGAGCTCAGTGACACAATGAGAGCATAAGTAACGTTGGCAGGTTTTACTCTAGCGCAAATGATTCTCACGGAAAATTAAAGCTGCCGCCTGCTGCTGCTTCTCTGACGTTGGCGGCGGCGGTGATGGCTCCGGCAGCTAACTCTCAAGCTTGTCTTGGTTTTGCCACTTTTGTGCGCCCTCGGCTCGTTTCCTATGCCACGTGACCTTGAGCCTGCCATTGCAAGGACACGCGAACTTGCCTCTAGCTGTTCTGCTCTGCTGCGTTCGTGCAGAGGGGCTGGTACGACGCGGGAGCAGAGGAAAAGCATTCTTGCCACCGGGAACAGCACGATGTTCCGCTAACGATTATGCATTTATTGATATTTCGAGACAACACGTCGATAAGATAGCGGATGTTCCCCCTAATGGCCGGCTATCGCTTGATGGATCGCCTGATTCCGAGGATTGATGAATGATGGTCGTTACAAATAATGAACGCTTATCGTATTGATTGATTGATGCGTGTCCAGCCTCGCGGAGCCGCCATCAATCGATCGGAAGGTAATTTGCTCGCAGTGGATTGTTTTCAATCCGGACTATCGAGGGGAGCGATTGAGCTTAATGACAGTGCTCCGCGGACCGATGGAATGTGACCAGAAGCATTGTGTATCGGGCGGCTCGGGCTCCCCATTCTCGCAGAGTTCCTGCCACTCGGAGACACAATCTCCCTTTGCGGGGAGCATTGGATCGTTTTCTCTGTTTTCGTTCCGATGTTGCAGTCGGTCTGTCCGACGCGAGCTATTATTCCCGATCGTTTGTGGCGCTCTCTGATCCAGCTTCCAAGGCTATCTTGCAGGACGGATTTCTTCTGAAGATTGTTCGAGAGTTGCATGAACGCACAAAGACGGCGGGATCTCTCTTGTGAACAAGAGGCATGGCGATTCTGAGGCCAAGCAATGAAAAACCGGTGGGTAAAGAGGAAGTTCGAGCAAGGGACTCCTCGAGAAGGAATCAATTCCCGCGTTGAATGAAGAGCCGCAAGAAACTCTGCTGTCTGTGGGAGGGTCGCCTTGGAAGACCATCTACCGACGGCTGGAACTATTCCGCTTTCGCCGATTCGACGAGGAGATCGTATGAACAGAGGCCGCGGCTCGGGTTTCCATGAAATATCCCAACTTATCCCTCTGCGGGGACTTGGATCTGCTCGACGGAAAAGTCGACATACCCGGCTACTGGTATCAAATGTTGTAGCGGATCATCAACCCGGAGCCGACTGAGAGTTTTTGGTTCTTTCATCATTCAGCCTTCGTGAAATCATTGACTCTCGCATGCAGCGGCCTCCGAGTTGTTCGCTAACTGATGCTCGTTGGGTTTTGTTTCGCGCGCGCGCTCTATAAGAATAAGTTTCCCGCTCCGTTTTCATTATCTTCAATGAAGACGGAAAAACAGTGAGGGATTCAGTCGGGGTAGTTCGAGGCAAGACTCGCTCCCATATATTCCCCTCGCTCGGTCGTACCATTTTTCCCACGTAGTTGAAAACGACGACGACAATTTATTCTCGGTCGTCCTTTCTTCCACTTTGAATGCTCTTAACGCTACGACAATGACTCTCTCCGCCATCATCGTCGTTAGCGTTGCCGCCGCCGCCGCCGCCGCCGTCGTTGCCACTGCTCATAGCGCAGTCGCATACGCGCATCTAATAGCCAGAGGTCAGGGCTTGATTATCTCGGATACACGCACGATTCAACGAACGTAGTGTGCCCGAACAGAGAGAGAGATATATTTGGCTCGCACGCTTCCGACCTACGTTAGAACTATTTTCGGTTCGAGTAGAAGCTGCTCTAAGGGACAGAACACCGGTCTCCTACATTTCGGGAGGCTTGGCGTGGCGACAGGCTCGCTGAATTCAATTAGCTGAAAGGAATCGGAATTCCAAGCTATGCGTTATGAGCCGCCGCATCCGCCCTCGTCTTGTCACAATTCTGCGCTCGTTCTCACGACTCGGGCCTCGTTGGCGTGGGGAGGTATTTGAACCTTCTCATGGTACCGTGACATTGTGAACTTGTGAGCTCCGACAAACTTCACCAAACTTCGTCACGACAGCTGCTGCTGCCATCATCCGGGGTCGGAGCTCGCGCGAGTGGCATTCTCGAACTATTCGAGTTATATTTCGTAATGAGGGCCGTGGGGCGACAGCGTTTGCTCTGTGCAGTGTCGCTCCCTCCGCTGGCTCCGTTGAGCATTCTCGTTCAAACCGAGTTTGCTTCGTTTGGTCTTCCGTTCGACCGGCTCTTGCTGCCGCAGAGGTATCGAGTTACCGTCTGTGATTGATGCCGCTCGTCTCGGGAACAGGTCTGAATGAACCATTAAGCGTGGTTCCTTCAAGGATTCGGATTCGCGCCAAGCCGCAGCCTATGCATTTGCGACGAGGAATGTGAACTTGAATGGACGACGCGAAGGTCATCAGCTCGGAGAGTTGAAGAGGCTGCCGCAGCCGCCGAGGAACAGCTCTGTCGAAGATCGTCCGAACCGTTCTGTGCATAAGAACTCATCCCCATCACATGTGCGATGCGAATACGATCTGATGTCATCTGTTGCTGCTCAGGGAGAGAAAAATGACGAATGGACGTTATTGGCGCCACGTCGGAACCGGGTTCGCGAAGGCCGCGGATCTGGAGAAGATGCTGCGAAGTTTATTCGGGGATCCGAAGCCACGAGTTGGGAGATCGTAGACTTCGTTGCTCGCTCCCCTGACCCATTGAGTCAAGGAGCGATTTAGTTCTCAGCGAATTGGGTTTGGTCGAGTTTGCGCAGAGATGGCGGAAAATCACGTCAGCTTGAACGATCAAGCTATTTGATCTCAACAGACAGATATGCCCTGCGAAAGGTTCTGGAACCGAGAGGTTCACTCGGATTGGATGGTGGCGTGCGCTCTTCCCCGATCGCGCGTCGTCAGAGATTTGGTCTATTGTGCGATTGCTCGCAAATGAAGATGCACAATAGCAACGGCGGCGGCAACAACAACAACGTCGACTATGATGATGAAGGGGACAACAACGACAATAACGATGGCAGCAACAACGGCCCCGTGGAAATTATTGTTTTACGCGTGATCGTCGGCGACGGGATGTTTCGATACCATTCTCCGCCCAAGCAAAGCAATCAAATATTCCAGCGAGCCTAGAACACAAGAATTGGAAGGTCCCTTCATCCATGGCGGCCGATCTGGCGAATGGAAGAATATCTTCGAGCGTTTGCGGCTTCCTCTCGGCTTTTCCCTCGTTCGAAATCTCCGCAGCTCGATGACGTTGGAATCAGAGATCTGACGCAGCTGTTCGAGAACCGGACCACGGAGCCAGCCGGAGAAAAGAACCCGCTTCGAGGCCAGTGGCACAGGTAATCCGGGTTTGACGGAAGGCTGCTGCAACTGACGCCGCTCTATCCGCAGTAGTTGATATTAAATTGTTTACTTTGGACTTCTCGTCACGGAAACAGCTCTCGGAAGTCTCGAATGCACAGCTCAACGACTTGCGCCGAAAACACAAGACTGCCCACCCACCCGTCAGCCTGTGGCGGAGTTCACCGTTTGTGTCGTGGGCTACCTTTCGCCCACTTCAGACTCTCCGGAGAATGACGCACTCGACCTGCGGCATTTTCGAAGGAGATCGTTCCAGCCAGATGATTCACAGGTCATGATGGAGGAAGGGGCTTACTCATGAAGGAAGGTGGTGGGGGGGGGAACTAGCGAGGGAACCTCAGCCCGAGATCGGGGCTGCCTCGTCGAAGTCATTGAAACCAGGTCATAGGTATGAGTCTGCTCTTGAATGACCTCACGAGGAAAAACTGGGAGAAATCGACTTGCGTTGAAGTTTATGCGTATCGTCGGGGGTCCACAGTTTCGTCATTCCAGTTTTTTCTCTCCCGATTCGTGTCGTCGGGCTCGACGCATAACTCGAACCTCATCAGGCTCAATTGCGAAACGAGAGAACGAGTGCGTCACGGGGAAGCGTGCGGAATCTTGAGGGATACCGAGCGACTACTTCTGGTCCGGGTTGTTGAGTGAAACTGTCAACGGAATGACGTTGAACAAGTCCGAACTGTGGCAGCCCGTCCCTACGTTAGTCAACATGCCAATCCTCCTCGGAGGGATGCAACTGCATGTTCCTCGTGCTTTCTGAGTCTAGCTGCTTGGTTATGTAGTGTATGCCGTGTACACAGTTTGTCTTGGCTCGGTTCCGCTGAGAGCTTCGAGCATCTCCCCAATGAAATCTGCTACGACATTCAGAATCGACGGCTGCCATCGTGAGAGTTTCGGAAAGAGCCTAGTGGCGCGAGGGACATCTGCAACGGTGAACATGCATATTTCTCCCATCGGGATTCTCGGGATCGATCCTGGCGACTGGAGCTGTTCGAAGAACGATGTGCACTCAGTGAGAGGGGGGAGGGGGGCATTCAGAGTCATATCAGAGCCAGGGCGGCTGAGCAACAGCAGGGAGGTCTAAAACATCCCATCGTGCGGAGGAGACGAGCCAACCTCGACAAGATCAGTTGATACGCGCAAGGAGAGTTTGAAACTAATTCGTCGGACTTGGGTGCGCCACGGATGCCAGGCCGCAGACCCGGGGCCTCGGTGGACCCTCAGGCCCTCTTTCAAACTTGGCCGTTCAGGACACGCACACGGAAAGCCTCAGACTTTCGGCCTCCTCCAGGAGTTGATGTCTCCGTGGGGTGCATCGCCGGGGTTGAGACAACCAAAGTGATATGGCACCAGGCACATATTCGGCTCCTGCTTGGAAGGTGTCGTCTACCTGACAAGAGTCTCTCTCTGTGGGGGTGACGGACAGGAGGCGAATATTTTCCACGACCTCTGGCAGGGATACTTTTGGACTCCCCTTGTAGCGCCCCCTCGTATGGCTTCCTGTCATCGACGTCACCCTTCACGCAGCAGTTGAGCTCTTCAGGGAGCTTGGCCGAGTAGAGGAGGTGACCTTCAGCTGCACCTTGGCGAGAGATAGATCGTGGCTTCTGTTTATGAGCTGTTTTCGGCAAACGGAACCGCACAATCAGATGGTAGTTTGTGTGCTGAGCTGCATTCGAAGCTGGATTGTCCTTGTTGATATTACTTTTCTCGGGGCTTCTCTCTTTTCTGCAGGTTTCATATAAGCTGTCTCTGCGAACACCGCATCGCGAGAAAGGGAGGTATCTTACTTGAGATCCGAGCCGTTTGTATGATCCGGATTTGGAGTCGTTACTCCAGAAACATCTATTCAGAGTCTCCCCGACAGAGCTCTGGGCGACTGTTTTCAGACTCTCAGGACGGCAGAAATAGAATATTCGGTTCGAAGACCAGCGGGCTGATCGAGTCTTGATCGAATGTCTACAGTGGCTGAGTTGGAGAAGAGTTTTCCGCCGCGGTTGAATCGAATGATCGTCCGGAGTTTTTTCCTCGGTTCCTTTTTCTGATCATCTTCTTAGAAGGTCTTCGTCCTCGAACGCGGTCCGCCAAACCGAAATCTCATTTTTTGGAAGCGAGCTATGAGTCAGGCGGAGCAGCGGACTCGTTTCCGCCAGCTGAAGTGACGCCTGTGACAGCTGTGTAGGAGCTGTCTTCCGCTATGCTCCCGCTCCACTGTCGCCGGTTCCAGTGAGTTCCTGGATCGAGGTCCGGACCGAGGGATGCAGCGGTTCATTTGTGAGCTTTGAGGTCAGGGTGTAATGGGCCTTGAGTTGGCGTTGGGCGCTTCTGTTGTTGTCGACTGTTCGTGCGGGAGGATGAACCTCGCGCGAGCTCCTCACACTGACAGCGGAAGTCAGCCGAGCGATTTCTTGCCCCGATGTCGTCCGTCAGCGCGAGCGGCGGGAAGTTTCCACTGCGGTTCCGGTATTCACATTTGGAGTGCTAGAAAACATGCACTACGCCATCGGGGAATCGATCTCGAAAGTTTGGATGCATTCTCTCCTTAGCGCTTCCCGTGTGAATGATCTAATCGCTCGTCGACTGCGGTTGTAGCGCACCTTCCGAATGCAAGTCACGGCAACACCGAAATCGTTTCGCACTTTTAATCACTGGGATCGAGCGTCACGTGCGAGCCACGAAACTCGTTGCAGGATACGCGAGTGCTCGGATGCCGTTCCCTGCGCTGTTCTCCATCTACCGGTCCGAATCCGGGACTCGTTCAAATTGAGCATCGAAAAATATTCTATTAGCATGTTCAACCTTACAGAAAGAGAAGCGATCGGCTGAGCTGTCCCTCGACGGCGACGAAGGATGCCAAAAACAACTGCTTTGTGATTCCCTCGCGGGAAGGTAGCTTGGGTTTGCGGACATAAGCAATGTGAATCCGAAGCTTGCTCTCAACAAGCTCGTATCGGGAGGAACAGACGTTTTTGTTTGAGTGTGCGAGGAAAAATAAAACTGTCAACACTTCTGAAACAAACACAAAGTAGCGGCCCGCTCTATCAGTGGCGAGCCGAGTAAGGAAATACGCTAACCGCGATCAAGCGCCTCCACAGAAGCGGGAGCGTCTCTCCGGTGAATCATGTGCGGGGATATCCGGAGAATGCTCGCTCGTTATCAGCACGATCGTCGATTCCAGGGATGAGCAGATCGCTCCATCGCGAATGTCAGAGAGACCGTCGGCTTTGGAGCTCTTTTTGAAGCTTCTACCCGCGGCCGCGTTCGACTCGGGATCCGCGCGTCTCTGTTGAACGCGGGCTCTTTAATCCGCGACTCGGCGTGCCGTCGGCAGCAGGACGCATGGCCTTCAGTGTGTTTCACGTGGGGACCCGATCGATTCATTTCTAAATATGTGAGCGCTCCAACCGACAGAACCCTAAACTAGCTGTTGGTTCCGTGAAAGTTTACGTATGTGAGCTTGTCTGGGTCGGGCCATCTCCGGGTACCAAGGGTGCTGGGATGTCGTGGTAACTTTGCCTGGTAACATCTTCAGAGCCGACGAGGAGGAGGGAAGGAGAAAAATGTTCACATTATGCTTTGGCGCCAAGTTGAAACTCCCCCTCGACCGCCATGTGTGCGGACCATTCATTTTTGCAGCATCCTAAACTATTCAGTCTCAGAATACACGGCACGACTCGGGTTGTGGAGGAGCATGTTGTCGACCTCGCCTGCTCCAGACGCCTCTACTGCCTGTCGCAAATGTGTTGAGACAGTTCCCGAGACGACGGGAGCGAGGCTCAAAGAGCTCGGTTCACCTTGTCCTGCATTCAAACTGGAGACTTGAACTTCACTTTCGCGGAGGGACGGGCTGCATTCACCCCGCGCTCGGGCCGAAAAAATGGTTTCGGCTCAGGTTGGTCTATGATCTCTCTTCGAGCGTCGTTGGCTCCGAAGGCGCAGAGTCAGGACTGGTTAGTTATTCTGGGAACTCCTACGTCAGAGCAATGCCCCATAGCGACGCTCCGTGGTAACAGTCTTTGTCCTGTCTTGAATTTCTCACTTTTAATTCCTTCGCTGTCCGAATCAATGCCACATTCCTAGCATGCCGTTGCGTCGGTCTGGCCATCCCCTCGCCCGGTTTGTTCGATGAGCGGTGTTTTGTCGAAAGTCGAGTCCGCATCGGTGATGATTCCATCGTCCGCCCGACGAACGTCGAAACTAATCAGCAGAGCACGTTCGAGCGTGTGGTTTACTGTCACGTGTGTGTGTGGGTGTCGTCATGTTGATGTGCTTTTGTCGAGTCATTGAATGTTCCATCAGTGGCATGATATTTCATCTTGGATCGGATTAGCTGTTTTCACGGTCGATCGGATCAGCTGATCGCCTCGAGACTTGTTGACTTGCCGCCTGTCCGTTGGTGCCACCGCCGCCTGGGCCGCCGCCGGATCCGATGTGCCCCCCCTAGTCGTGGAGTGACTCAACCAGCCCCCCGGCTGGCCGCCCGTCCGGCTGGCTGGCTGGCTCGCCACAGTTTCGCGGACGAGAGGGTTCGTCATCGGATGGCACCAGCCTAAAGGTTTTGCTGACAATGCTGCTCCACTCCACACAAAGGTTGTTCGAGGGAACGCCATTCGAGTGATCCGGCCAGCGGGTAGCTGCTATTGAGTCTCTCTTCCACAAAGCCTCTCGCTTGTTGTCAACAGTGTTGTGATTGATAGTGTACCCGAACGAAAACAATGAGATACGTTTTTGCTACTCCGTACAGACACGACATACATCTGTGCCCTCATGAAGAGTGATAATCGTGGTCATCTCCAAAAGTAGTCGAGCTTGGACAGTCGAACGTATCCTCGTGTTGTTGGACGGGATCGAGAGGTCTGCCAGTCCCGCGCTCGACCTCGAGCTAGCTGCCCGCGTGTTCGAGACCAAAATTCAACCCGTTTGTTCCGACTCGCGGGAGCCCACCTCCCGAGAGATGAACGGAAAGCAAGCAAGCCATCCACGATTGGGGCCGCTCTTGAATTCCACTTACAAGAGAAACATCGTTGAGTTATTTCCAAGCAAGTCCGAGCAATTTGGAGCGAAGCCAAATGGCATTGCGGTTGACGTTCGTCCATCTCAAACGAGCGGAAAGAGAAAGGGAACCGTCGTTGGCTGGCTGAGTTTTCGGCGGTCGAAGAGTTCGCTCCACTTTCTCCTCCCGACGGAGGAACAGGATCGACATCATGTCCGCGATTTTGTGACTTGTCGCTGCGGAAGAGCTGGGCGCGCTGGGCCAAGTGTATGGCTGCCCAGCTCTCTGTTCGTTCCTTCATCGCGGAGGCCGTCCAAGTCTTGAATCAGCTTCTCCTGAGTTCCTTGACCTGTCTCGCTCATCCGTTATCCCCCCTCCCCCCTCCGAATCGAGCGTTTGGGGCGAGTTGTCCCGCCCCGATTCGAACAAGTATCTCACCACCTCTGAATCTCACTAAGAAGCGAGCGAAGACTTCACTTTTAGAACTGGAATCGAGACAGGGAATGGCGAGAGAACATCCGCTGATCTCTCGAACCCGAATGGAGTCCTGATTTCGCGATGCATCGCGAAAACGAAACGCTTCGGAATATCTTTGTCTCTATTCTCCGAGCCCGTCCTTTTGCTTGGCGGACTGCCTCCTCATCGGTGGGCCTTTTTGTGCTCTCTACAATGTATCAAGGAGTTGGATGAAAGTGCTCGACGGTGGAGCGCACACAAGCCGCACGGACTGATTATCCCTGTGCCTGTGGTTACTGTCGAGGAAAGGATCCTTGCTTCGGTTGGCGCCGTCATGCCCATTGTCATGGAGAATCTTTCCCAGCTGCGAATTCAACTGCCATACTGCTTGAAGGTCCCTAGGTGCCGTCATGATGAAACCCCCGGCGGTCATATCGGGCGCGATGCTCTTCGTTGCACGACAACGACGACGACTGGCTCGCACGACTGCGACAACTTCGCCCGTAGGAAACGATTGAGATACAGTTTCTTTTTTCTCGCAAAAATAAGAAGACAAGCTATTGATCCGCGCAGGCGCTCTGTCGAGTGAGTCTGTCTGTTGAGGGGAAGGGTCGCGCACGCCTTGAGTCTTTCGGCTGGTGCTGCCGCTTTGTACAGGCCCGCTCTGCAGGGTAGGATACTTAGCAGAAGGTCCTTGCTTGCAAGCACGCCAACCAGCTTGCCGGCCGGGCTTGTTCGCTAGGTGCTCGTCTTTGTGAAGACGGATTCCCCATCGCACATCGGTTCCCAGAGGGAAGGCCGTTCCGAGAACCGCTCCAGGACGAGCTCTGGGAGCCCGGTGTCGAGCAGGGTCCAGAACGCATTGAACGGCCCGCCGACTTTATTCGTCGTCAACATCGGGATTCGATTGATCGAAAGAGCGCCAGCTGTGAGGAACGCGTAATTCAAGCAAATTAACTGATTGGCCGCCCAAGCAACGGTATCGCCGTCCCGTCGGACAGGACTTTGGAAGGAGTGATCGAGGGAAGGGGAAGGAGTCTCGGAGGGAGGGAGTACCGGGTCTGAAAGAGTCATCATGGCACCTGGCGTGCATTGCAAGGATTTGATGTTTGCATTGGTGGAGATCGATGATGGCTAGCCGGGCAATGGGTCGTTCACCTGGAATACTTTGCAAGAAGTGCCAAGTGATCGGAGATACTCGATGGCGGGCTGTCGAGCTGGCGGAGTGGCTCGGTGGCCGGTCGCTCGCCTTGCTAGCGGGATGCTTGGCGGGCGAACGGCGGGCTGGCGGCGGGCTGGCGGCGGGGAAAGAGCCTGCCTGGCTGGGTGACGGACAGGCGGTCAGGCAGGGTCTTCTGGGAGAGCTGCTGTCTCGTCGAGGGAGGAGGGCCGAAGCGTGAAGCAGTAACCCATCCAGGCAACTAGCCAACAGCCAGCCATCCGGCCACCAGGCGGCGGGCCGGCGGCGGCGGCGGTAGCAGGACGACGAAGGAAGGAAGAGAACCTGCTTACCCTTTCCTAGTTGCGCACTCTTCGCCAGCGAGCGGTGGGTCGGTCGGTCGGTCGACAGGGAGGGCGAACGTAGATCGTCGAAGGCGACTCAGTCAGGCCACCTTACATTTGCTGAAAAACTACAGCCCGAATCCTGCAGCGGCAGGTGAAGCAGCCTGAGCAGCTCCTCGTGAGCCCGGAGCTAGCCATATCCCCGCCAGCCAGCCTTCTGACGACCGAGGCAGGCAGGCAGGCAGCGAACGCGGAAGGCAGGCAGGTAGCTAGCCTACCAACAAATCAAGCAACCCGATCGGTCGAACCTTGTGACCACTGTGCGACCGGGGTCGCCATCGTCAGCACTAGAGGCTCGCTGGACCCCCTGCGACTCGACGAACTGGCTTGCCCTTTGTGAATGAAAACACTCCGAGCGGAGGCAGCAGCGAACACGAATTCTAGTGGTCAGAGCTCGTCACTGTTCCTACCGTAACCCCTGTTCCCACCTCTGTCATTGTGTTGGTCGTCGTTGCCGTTGTTGTTGATGACGGGCAGACCGTGATGGCAAGCCCGTCGCCTGAAACTGCACAGTCCTTCAGCACACAAGTTCTCTAAGCGCCCATTGATCGACGACGGACTGATCGCTGTTGTTGCCGCTGCCGCCTCCGAAACAGCAGCAGCAGCACCAACAAGCAGGAAGCCACTTCAAGTCGCGGACTGACTGTCTGACCACACGTATGGATTGTCTGACCGGCTAGTCGAGTGTCTTACCACCACCACCGCCGAACAGGCTGACTGTCTATGTATCTGTCGGAGTGCTTGACCGAGTGACTGAGTGTCTTTCAGTCGTCTGGCCGAGGTGAATTTCCCGAAGTGTCCGTCCGGCTTTCGGCGTCCTACCAACCGAGCTCGGCACCGATCGAGGTCGAACAACGGCTCGATGGACGAACTGATGGCTCGTCTGCTGCTGCTCGATCAATGGATTGTTTGACTGACTGAGTGACCGACCATCGTCTCGAGGTTAAATCTATCCCCTCTCGCTGACTCGCGCGAGCCTGACGACGGGAAATCGGGAAAAAAGCGGCCAGCGTGCGCGCGTGCTCCGTTCGTAAGTCAGTGTGTCCGTCTGGTTTGACTGGCTGACTGACTGACTGACTGACTGATCCATCGATCGATCGATTGACTAACTGACTGCGTGACTAACCGACTGTCTGTCTGTTTGGCTGTCTGTTCACCTCGAGCGAAGTCGACTCCAAGTGAGACTCAAAGTGAAGCCCGCCCGTTTGCCCGACCAACCGCCTGGATCGTTTCGAACTCATGGCCCTGTGTTAAGCCTAGTGCAGCAGCAGCAGCAGCCGCCGCCGCCGCCGCAGCAGCTAGGCCATGTGACAGACTTTTGTATGATCGTCTTTTTTGTGTGTCGAGACATAAGTAACAGTGCTCAACGGCCTCAAAACGCGCAAGACCGTTCAGAAAGCAGGAGTTTGTCGCCATGCAACGGTAAGACCTCTAGTGCATGCAGAGTTCATGCTTCATAGTAAAGGTCACTGGACCATTTTCCGGAACGGAGAGACCGACCGATGGTTCCTCGCTCTTCCACTCGAGCCCGGCAAGCAGAGCGTTCACACGACCTACGAGCCAGTAGTCTGGTGCCAGCGAGCCTGGCGTCACCGAAACAAGATCAGGAGTAGCCTCTGCCTGAAACATTCGGGAAGAGAGCCTGCTCAGAGGTGCGGCTGTGTCCGCGGACGCTTTTTTTCCTTCGACCAGGCTCCCTCCCACCGGTGATGGTTAACCCGCCGTCACGGTGACTGTTGTGAAGAATCAAAATGCAAAGATAGAACGAGGCCTTGGTCCACCGCCGCTGCTGCTGCTGGAGTTAATCAGGCCCTTCAGAACACCTGTGCCGTGATCGAAGGCCGAGGGCGGAATACCAACTCCGCCTTCATTCGCAGATATTCGCACGCAATTAGCCGCTCTGTTCGTTGCTCGCTCCGGCGGGTAGGTCGTCTAGTTGGTCTTCTCCTTTTCCTTTCTGGTGTTCGCTGCTCCTCCGCGAGCTGTAATGCCGAACCGAAGTAACCAAAGTCGACCAATGGGGAGAGATAAATGCTACCCTAGAAACAAAAGAGATGGGCCGTTAGCCACACTCATCGACTACGGCCTGAAGGGACATTTCTCCGAAGACCAAGCTAGGCAGGCCGGCAGTGAGAGAGGCGGACACGCGTGCGTGTATGCTGCATGTCGTCCGTTGGTCACGCTGAGCGTATTGTTGCACGTCTGTCCTCGCGGGAAACTTTTCGCGAAGCATGCCCGACCCTGGAAGTCCACGTTAAGGACGCTGGTACCATGAGGAACCTCGCCTCTGGGTACTGTCAAAGGAGCCGATGGAGGCTTCCCGATCGGCGGCCTCCCCTCGGCACCGCCTGTCTCAGGCGCGAGCCCGGTTTCACCGACTCAGGATATTCATCGAGGATGGTAGATATTGTTGTTGTTCCGTCGTCGTCTCCGCTGCTTTTGATGGTGCTAATGTCATCCCACATTGGCACGGAGGGCATCAAGACCATCCGCCGCCGCGGTTATTGTTAGTTTGATCGGCGGCAGAACGAGCCTTTTTTAGATCGTGTTTAGCTTGGCCTAGTTGAGAGTTGGCCTGCGACCGCGAGGGACTTGCACATGTATTGGCAATGATTTATAGAGATGTGAAGAAGTGGTAAAGAGCGCACCGAATTCACATCATCGGTATGCGTGCCGCCGCTGCCGCACAGACAGAGGCACCGGCGGCGGCGGCCGCCGCATCGTTTCGGAAGTCACGGCTGACTCTTCGACTGGAATAGTCGCTCTGCGGCGGCCCGAGTGTGCAGGTCCAGATTCTCTTGAGATCGCCCTCCATATTGTCTGGGCTGCTGCTGGGAACTCGGCTATTTCTGGCGAGTCACTGGTTGCTGCTGCTGCCGCCGCCGCCGCCGCTTCTTTCACGCAGAGTTTAGCGTGTGCGGCCGGCCGCTTGCTCTCCAGACAACAAAACGTTCTCCGACCTCTCTCGCGATGCGAATCGAGGAGCGAGCGAACGCCACCGAACATTCGACAGCAACCACCGGGAGCCGAACCCAGAGGAAGACGGAGTCCGAGGAGCAGAAAACGAGCAGAGGAGGAGTTATCGGGCGCACGGATCAGTCAAACAATTGACGCCGATCAGAGACGGAACGTTTTGGGAGTCGCTTTCGAATCAAGCGGGCGAACATTCGCAGATTCATCTGAACACAAGTCTCGATGGGAAGAGCGCTCTGCAGTCGAGAATCCCTGAATTCCCATTCCTCACCCTGCTACTGCCATTCCTTCGGCCCACGCTCTTTCTCCCTGTGCGTCCATCTCATCCTGAATGTTTGCGGCGACGGAGACGACGGCGTCAGTGGTCCCTGTGAACGAGGTTCTGATTGTCGACTTCCCACCTGGTGTTGTTGGACTCACACTCACATGAGCATTTCCCCAGAGAAGAGAGAGGAAAATGAGCAGAAATTCAATCACTACCGACCATTCCGCCCTGCGGAAGCGGCTCGGACTTTCGATTGGGGCCGCGGGTGCATGACTGCCGTGTGTGGCGAAGCGCCGTGTCGGTGGGAACGCTCCGAGAATTCCTCATAATTTTCGGCCCATCCCCTCCTTCAGGAAGTGGGGAACGCGTCTTCTCTCCGTGCGCGAAGTCATCGCTCGTGGGGTGTTGCACAGCGCGTGGTATTCTCGCCTATACAAACCTGCTCCCAGTCCAAGACGATCCGAGCGATAGATCAGGTTGGCTAGAGGACATGGAACATTGCCGAAATCCGAGCGGACCGGCCAAGTGATGAGAGCGGCACTCGACCTAGCGGCGACTCGTTTGCTGTGAAACCTTCGCTCTGTTCTCTACCTCTCAGTTTCGGTCGGTCATGCTTGCGATACGGCGGCCATCGTGTTGTCGCTGACAAACAAAGTCCTAATCCGAGCTCACACGCGATGTCTTCCTCTTATAAATGCTGCTGGCATCTGCTGCTGCTAGTGCAGTTGGTGAAAGTCCTGATGTCGTTGGCAACGGCAGGGGCAACGATGGTCGAGTTGGGGCCGCAAACTCCGCCGGGAAGGGCTCCTAACCACGCTGTTCTTATCTGCTACTGCTTTCTCTCAGTTTGCCGGCCTCGGTTGGTTGGACGGACGGACGAGAGGGAAGAGCAGCTCCGGCTCCTCGGCTGTGTGCGAAAGAGAAATCCACAGCAGTGTTGTGCAGGGCTGCAGAAGAAGCAAAACGCACAAGAGAGACGGAAGTTATTAGGAACATTGATAGCCAGCCTGCCTGCCTGCCATAGCCAACAAGCCGCCCAGGCAGCTAGTCAGCCGTCCTGTTGTGACGCCCCGGGCTACAGTATTGAGCCAGCAATATCCGAACGCACATGTCAGCAACGCCCGCTTTCGGCGAAGAGCGGCTCCAGCAGCGGCGAAATGCGCTCGCTGACCTTTAGTCGGCTCCTTTTGCGCGAGATAAGAACCGGTTCCGCTATCAACGTACACCAAAACTTGGGGTCGTCCGATCTCGATCCAATCAGCGACTGTCTGTGGCGACGATGCTTCCCTCCTTCTTCTTCAGTCGTTCTTTTCTCCCGAGCTCGCCGGATCTGTCGCAGCTGGAGGACGGGACGTTGTTTCGACGATCGAGGAGGACGACGACGTCGTTGGAATATTCGCGCTTCGCTTCTGGCTATCCGGGCCATGTGAATGGCGGCGAAGTCTATAAATCGGTCGGTTGTGTAAAATCAGCTCTCCCGGATCTAGGGAACCTGATTCGAGGGACGAATCTCCAGAGGAGGTGGCGCCGTCTGGAGACCACGTCGAACACCGAACTCATGAACGATTCCCTCTTCTCCCCACTGCAGAGAAAGGGCATGCCACCCGACGGACGGACAGACGGATGGACGTGCAGACACACCGACCGACAGATAGAAGGCTCTGCACGCACGCACGCAGCCACGCACCAACACTCACACAGCCACATCCTGAAGCGCGAGCTCTGTTGGAGGTCTGGGGGGAAAAAATCGCTATTTGTTCACCCCGAGATCTCAAACAAACTGTGAACGATCTCCAGATTCTTCGGGAACCTCCCGAGCGTACGCCGAGGGGAAGGAATAGGAAGAGAACTCAGCACGCAAACAGACGTTTGTTACACGTTCGGTCTGCCGCCAGCCTCCGTGGCTGGGTGGGTGACTGACTGGCTAGCCTGCTAGCTGATGTTTAATGCAGTACTTGACGAGCGAAATATTCAATGGGACGTCAGCTCTTCTGAGTGGCTGTTTTTCCACAGTTCGGCACAAGGCCCCCCCATACGAATCTTTGTTCGTTGATTCGGTGGTGAATTTCTGCGGCATTCCGCCTGAAAAATTGACGCGCTCTCTCAACGGACAACGGCTCTGTCCCGTGTGGAGTTTCGTTCCGTCGTTCGAGCTCTGTCATTTTTCTCCGCGACTCTACACGAAAATGAAACTTGAGTGGCGATGCGTCGCGGCTCCCGCGGTGTTCCTGGATCTCGTCCATGTTTATCCCTCCCCTGCGATGAGTGTTTGCAGTTGTGTCGTGTCGTTGGTTTCGTTCATCCGTTCCTCGCGTAGTAGTTACCGGTAGGTTTTCTCGTTCAAGGATCGATGCCCATCGTTATCATCTTGCGGTCTCGCTGCGAGGACCTGTTAGATAGATGTCCCCATGAGTGAGGAGTTTTCGTTGAGCGCCCATGAGAACTGAGGGGAACGGGACGTGTTCCCCACGCGTGTGATTCCAGTGTACCCGTAGAGGGCAGTATGGTCATAGTGGATCGGAGTTCGCGCCGATATTTATTATTCCGGCGTTGAGAAGTCAACTGGAAGCCTGCGAGAGGTGGATGCATCGCTATGACAGATCGGTCATGGCCGGATCGGACGGCGTCGCGCGCCGAGTGTCACTGAAAACTTTGCACTTCTTGATGTTGTCGTCTTCTCCGGGTTTTCGGCTGTTACCAGCCGGGTCAGACAGCATCGTCGCCGTACTCTTGGTTGTTGTCGCTGTTGGCGGCGGCGTCGTCGTCGTCGTCGTCGACGTCATCGCCTTCATATCTCGTGTTCAGAAGTTTTGACGCTCGTTAGCGGGCCGACGCCATTTTTTTGCCTTTTTCGCGTGGCCCGGCGAGACGTGCCGAGAGTCTCGAGATTACTTCAAAACAAAGAAAAGGGGAATCAGCTTCGCCGGGTTTTTCCCGCGGCCCAGTCCGCTTGGCTTGAACGTGCCAGGGCACGCAGAACGTCTCGGTTCGGAGTGCGTTGATTTATTGATTACTTGGAGTTCGTAGTGTCACGATCGCAGCAGCATTGTCGTCCGCCTCAGTGGCGGCGTGAATGAGCAAGTGTGGGAATGCATATTCAGAGGTTGTCTTCTATTGCAGGTCACCCGTATGTCGTCTCAATCGTTCCTGCCCCCGACAGCCTGCCAACTCACCTTGTTCAACAATCACTCCTGTAAGTTCACGCGCAATATTTGAGGAGAATGATTCCCTGCGGCTCGAACCAATCGGAGTTCATCCCATCTAAGCAGTCCTTGCGGCAGACAAATAAAGGCGAACCCGCGGAGAGGGGAGAAACTTATTAAAACTGGGCTGGGCCTACAACAGAACTCATCAGCTAGCTGCCATTTACGCTAATGCTGTGATGTAGTCTGGGCCTTCGTCGCCGCTGTGGTTCTGATGAGACAGAGAGATCTCGGACACCGACCCGACAGCAACTGAGCGAGAGCTTCCTTTCCTCGGAGTTCGCCTGCCTGACTGCCAACAACAGCAGTCGCGTATGCTCAGAGACTTTGGGCTGGACGAAGGCCGGTGGACATTTCTCCGCGCTCTGAAACAGCAGCTTGCAGCCGCGGCAGAGAAGCCGGTGTCGGCTATTCTGAACTCGGTTCCATCAGATGCAAGACCCAGCGCTCAAACAGCTCGGCGAAAAGCGCGGCGCGCAAATAGGGTGCTCACGCGTACACCATATGCGATTCCTCCGGGCACACAATGTCGAGAACATTCTGTGACGCGTTCTGTGAAGTCGGCGGCCGAGCTCTTGTTGAGGAAGATGATGCGCAAAGGATCGCAGGTTATGGACGTTGCACCCCGCATCGACTGAAAAATGTAATTATTTCTCCGAATGAGCATCAGAGCATCGTTTCGCGCGCCCCTCGTTCTCTGGCGATTCGGCTTCTGGAAACCGCGACCCCGAGCTGGGTTCTGGAATCTCGATCGGGATGCGTTCGGCCCGACCACAGCTCAAAGTACATCCAGTATCAATCCCCGAATTTCGACCCGACATGTGTTCTCGTTCGTGTTTGCCAATTCATCTAGAACAGCTATCACGAGGAGCACCGAGGAGAGGCGGAAGGGCGCGGTCAGACCAACGGTGTCGGTAGAGGGGTCTTCGCCGAACCGAACTGGGCTTTTCTAATGAACCGGTGTTGAAGTTCTTCCCAAGGACGAGCGGTTCGAAAGCGGACAGGAGCGCACATTCCAACAAACTTACCGGAGGAGCATATAGGTGCACGTATGTTCGAGGGCTCCTCGCGAGGCGGAGCGAGCGTTCCCCGAGTATCGCTTCTTTGAGAACGAGGAAGCCACGGTTGAGTTTCTGGGGCTTCGGTACTGCGGTTTGTTCGTGGCTATGAGTCCAACGAGCGGGACGGCCACCGCAATGATCGGATTCCGAACAGTCCAGCGGCGAGTCAGCAGAATATCACGGAGTTGGCTTCCAAGAATAAGACTATGCGTGGAGGGATTCGCCGCTGACCCCGGCTCCTGCACACGAAGGTCATAACGGAGCTCTCCGGTTCTGGAGAGCGTTCTTGAAGCCTCTCTGGTTCTTCTGCCGACTCGCACCCGAGTTCAGGTCATTTGATCGCCGGCAACTCAGTGAAAGGCTGTCAGAGCTGATTGTGGACGCTTGACGGAGTCCGATACGAAGCGCAAGTGTGTGATCTCTGAGAGCACCGGGTCTTTCAAGCTAGTGGAAGGAGAGAAGCGGGAGTCCGCTAACCTTTTCGTGGTTCTCAGTTGCAGGCGAAGTGGTCCACTAGGTTGTCGTCGATGGTTGAAGGCGGAGCGAAGAGCTCAACACTTGTGACTCTCGTCTAACTATCGTGAAAACGGCCCGAAGACTGCTTTCCTGCTTCGTTCTCCTCCTCAATAGTATCCTTGACCAAGAAGAACTCTGCCCTTACCAAGACTGCCATTGGAAGACTGACTGACCGACCTGTCTGTCAGTCTGATTGTTTGACTGTATGATTGCTTGAGGATCATTTGAGGATCATTTGTTTAATTGTGCCGAGAAGAAAAAGGAGACGACGACGAAGAACCGATACCGGAGAAACGGATTCCTCGCACGCTAGCAAGGAAGCAGCATTGAATCCCATCGAGTCGAATAGAGGGAACTGACCAAAGCAACCATGGCGCAGTTCACTGTGTCTGTCCAACAGCTCCGCGAGTTGATGGAGACTCGCGGTCATGAAGCCATCCAGAGAATCGTCGATGATTACGGTGGAATCCAGGAACTCTGCAAGTAAGTGCTCTAACCATTGCTAGCCCCCCCCCCCCCCCCCCCCCCTCCATGTGCGAGCTAACCCCCCGCCCTCCTCCATTCCGTCCAACTTTCGTTTGTGATGCAATTCACCCATGTCCCTCGCCGTTGGAGACTCGCTCAAGATGTCTTCCTAACTCGCAGAAAACTCCTGACGTCACCCACGGAAGGTCTGACGGGTGCTGAGTCAGACCTTGACGCTCGCAAAGCGTTCTATGGCGCCAACTCGATCCCACCGAAACCGCCAAAAACCTTCGCCCAGCTGGTGTGGGAAGCGTTGCAAGATATGACGCTGATCATTCTGCAGGTACGTCCAGGGACTTCGATCCCGCCTCGTTGAGATCCGCGCTGGCCCGGTTATCCGATGGAGCGGCTAAGCGGAGGTGACCGTATCAGCCATGTTCTCAAAATACATTTACGTCCCGAGCACGGCAGAAATCACTCATGCAAGCTCTTATCGCAGTCAGTTTCTCTGTTTGTAGGTGGCAGCTTTCGTCTCGTTGGTGCTGGCATTTATAGACCCAGAAGGTTCGGCTGAGCCGAACGCAGAAGAAGCACATGGGGATGGAGATACGGGCGACTCAGAAGCAAGTTGGATCGAAGGAGTCGCGATCCTGGTTTCGGTTATCATTGTTGTCCTGGTTACAGCTTTCAACGATTACACCAAAGAGAGACAGTTCCGCGGTCTCCAGAATCGTATTGAGCAGGAACACACATTCGCTGTTATACGCAAATCCGAGTTGTTGCAAATCGGAGTTGCTGAGATTGTCGTTGGAGACATTTGTCAAGTGAAATATGGAGATCTTTTGCCCGCTGACGGCATTATCATCCAGTCGAACGACCTGAAAATCGATGAATCCACCCTGACCGGTGAGTTTTCTTTCCTAATCTGTGGAAATATCTCGTCTCGTTACTCCTGTTGTGCGTCACCCCACCTGGCACCCGTGAGGAATCTTCGAGCTAAATTTCTTTTTCCCCGTCCTTCCCCCTCGTCCGTTCGCGCTGACCGCCGTGTGACTCACTCTCCGACCTCTCTGTTGACCGCCGTGCGTCCGTCGGTGTTCAGGCGAGAGCGATCACGTGAAAAAAGGTGAAAACTCCGACCCGATGCTGTTTTCTGGAACGCACGTGATGGAAGGATCAGGAAAAGTTCTTGTGACCGCCGTCGGTGTTAATTCTCAAGCGGGTATCATCCTCACGCTTCTTGGAGCCGCAAACAACGAGGGCGGCAAGGAGGCTGGCGATAAAAAGCCCAAGAAGAAGGGTAAGCTTTTGCCATGCTTGGTTAGATCAGTAATTTCAATTCTATCGGCCGATGATGAGAAAAGCTGATTTTTGTTCGTTTCCGTTTTTGTTCGCCTCTCTTGTTTCCCACCGTGAGAAGCGAGTCGACAGAAAGCCGCCTCGAGACCCTCGCAATCGAACTAGAGTAAACATCGAACAAACTTGGCGCTCTAGACGTAGTTCTTGGTTTTCTCTCGGCGAGAGGCGGCATGCTTTTCTCTTCTTGACATCGCTGATAGTGCTTCCGACAGATTAAGAGATGGATTGGTTTGTTCTTTCCGAAGTGATTGAATGATTGATGATTATTTGGTTTGATGAGCTCGTCTGATTGTTTGTGTTGATCGATCGATTGCTCTGTTGAAGCTCCATTTCGTTCTGTGCTCCGTTCAGCGTCTGACTGACTGACTGAGTGATCTATCGTTATACTGACCGCTTCCGTTGTACGAACGAGGCCCGGACCGTTCGGTCATGGCAAATAGATGAAGTACTATAATACCACTAATAGCTACGAGTTGTAATATTGGTTCCGTTTCTTCTCGCTGTGTTGTTGGTACGTTGATACTCAACAAAACAGAGGCCAGACATCCTTCTCGTGCTGCAAACATGAGTTCGAAAACAGCTGTCCAAGGTAGAACGTCCGTTTAGAGTAATTCAATGTCTATTGTGTGTTGTACCCATTGTTGTTGTTGTTGTCGATGTTGGTGCTGTCTCAATCATTGTGGTTGACATGTTGAAAATTTTGATCGATCACTGTCGATGGGTGGCTGATCGCTCCCGTTCACCTCTATCCAACCGGGCTTCAATCGAATCTCATTTCTGTTCCACTCTCATCATCATTCACCTTATGACAGTCGGACGATATCAGCGTAAATCGCCCGGTTAACCCCGAGCTGTGGGCGCGGCGTCGGGGAACCGATCTGATTCGCTTTACGTTGTCCAACCAGCACGACAGTGAAAGATGCGCTGTACCGCTCCTCCCTTCAGTTTGGACTCGGGTTTTGAATTTTCGCTTGCAATCTGATGTTGATCGCTCGAGATAGCCGCTTCTATCTCAATCACCATCATGTCGCGTGAGCCTGTGATTTTTGTCCTAGCGCACAGCGATACGAATGGCTGCTCCTGTACGCAGCAGCCGCAGCATGCTCGGGACCCTGCATTCCCAATAGAATCCGTTCAGAGGGGGACTCTTCGTGCGTCACGAGCGATTCCGACCTTCGGGGGGAGATTATTCGAGATTCATCGGGGAGAATAGTCGGGGGTATGATGATGTCTGAGGCCCCGGTGACGGAAACGGGGAACGACGAGAAACCTCGAGTAAAAGGCCTTGGTGGATCGGGCAGAACAACGAACACAGGAGGGGCGGGACGGTCGTATCGCTCTTCCGCGGAAACGTCGAACAGAGCACCTTGACAGACGAATAGACCGGGTTCGAAACTCTGAATCACCTACAGGAGTCGGACGCAGTGGCAGCAAATCGTTAAGCTCAGTGGATCTTTCAGCGAGTAGTCAACGGCGTCACAATGCTCAGACCGCGGACAGCAAAAATCACCAGGAATTATCTCCGCTGACTACAGGCCACGGTATTTTGTCCATGTCCAAGTTTTCGTGGGCCTTGTGGCTTCAACTGTCTCTGACGCCGAAGTCGGGCGAAGCTTTCCCTAACAAGTTCCTTACAACTTCCTGTTTCGGCTCCGACTGTAGGGCTATCTTACACGCTCACTCTCTGCTGTGAAAGTATGGATTCCGCTTCAAGCGCTTTAAAGACTGTCTGCCTACTCCTGTCGGCAGCTACGAGAAACTCGGAAGCCTGAAGTCTCGTCAGTTCTGCAAGGTTTCGGAGTCGTTCACAGCCACACGAATACTCACACTATCGTTGATACTCAACCGGTGACGGGCACAATGGGGTTGCTTCTCTGGGCTCGGTGATGGGTTTTCTGTTGGTCAATCGTCGGCGAGAATCCCTCTCCTCTCGCAGCTGTGTCCTCTGCTGAACTCTGTCTGGGGTCGCCGCTTGCCGCTATTCTTTCGCTTGAGCATCGCATGCTGTGTGTGGAGTTGAAAAATGGATCTGGGAGTTTGTTGATCGACCCGCCCGTTTGACCTTACACCGCGTTCGCCGTACGTCGATCAAGTCATCCGTACAGGTGCATCAAGTAGTGCATGACGGGCGGGTCGCTCAATCGAATATTGTGCCAGTCACAGTTAAACAACTGATTCGCCTCCAAAACGTCGACCAACTTATTCTAGATGAGGAAGCCGAAATCGGCATGCCTATGGCGGACCGATCGGATGCTGCGACTTCACCAACCCGAGAGCGAGATGCTGAAGAAGAAGCCCATCGAAAGGAGAAATCAGTTCTCCAGGCAAAACTTACCAAACTCGCGATTCAAATTGGATATGTGGGTGAGTACTCGAGTCGACCGATCAGACGATCCGCGCGAAGCTCGGGTAGAGTGCGATGTCGAACTCTATCGGCTGATGGAGCTTTCATCGGTCCCTCGATAGGACTTCATGAACGTTGAATGATTCTCCGCTCGTTTCCAGGCTCTGCAATTGCCGTTCTTACGGTACTCATACTCGTAGTGCGACATCTGATCACTGTGTTCGTCGTGCACCAGAGATCTTGGGCAACTGGAGATACTCAACATATGGTGAATTGTTTCATCATTGGAGTGACCGTTCTTGTGGTTGCCGTACCAGAAGGTCTGCCGTTAGCCGTGACCCTTTCGCTCGCGTATTCGGTGAAGAAAATGATGAAAGACAACAATCTGGTCCGTCATTTGGACGCCTGCGAGACGATGGGGAACGCGACCGCCATTTGTTCCGACAAGACCGGAACACTCACCACAAATCGTATGACCTGCGTACAGAGTTTCGTCGCGGGCGTACACCACAAATCCACTCCGAAGTACTCTGACCTCCCACCAGCAGCCGCTGATAAGATCGTCAACGGTATTTCAGTAAACAGCGCGTATACAACACGTATCCTTCCGCCGGAGCAGCCCGGAGAGCAGCCCAAGCAAGTCGGGAACAAAACAGAATGTGCCCTCCTAGGTTACGTTAACGATATCGGTAAAGACTACCAGAAGGTGCGCGACGAACTACCCGAGGAGCAGCTGTACAAAGTGTACACGTTCAACTCGGTCCGCAAATCCATGAGTACCGTTGTCAGGTTGCCCAACGGCGGATACCGAGTGTACACAAAGGGTGCTTCGGAAATCGTCCTGAAGAAGTGCACCTCCATACTTGGGAGCAACGCCAAGCTAATGAAATTCAGTCCCGAAGATTTCGAACGACTCGTTCACGATGTCATCGAGCCGATGGCCAGTAACGGTCTGCGAACCATCGGTCTCGGCTACAAGGATTACATCCCTGAGAGCGTAGAACGCACCGACAACTTTCAAATTCCTTACACCGAAGAGCCGAACTGGGAGGATGAGGAGAACATTGTTACCGGACTCACTGCCATCGCCATATTCGGTATAGAAGACCCAGTCCGCCCTGAAGTAAGTTCCGATTCCGTTGTTGCCTACCCCGAAATGCCGCGGACAACAAAACTTTTTTCTCTTTTTCCTCGCTCAGAAAACCGCCTCAGATGATATCGCTGTCTGCCGAGCGGTTTTAGAGGGGATTCAAAAAAAGAGTTCGTTATCTGTGGGATTTTAGGGTAGTTATGGCACCTTGTCCTCCAGACTCATTCTTCGGCCCGATTCGCGATCCACCTTGTGTAACTGTCTCTCGTTCTCTCTACCCACAGGTGCCGGAGGCTATTCGGAAATGTCAACGCGCAGGAATCACTGTCCGTATGGTGACCGGAGATAACGTCAACACTGCCCGCTCGATCGCCCTGAAATGCGGTATCATCAAACCGACGGACGACTATCTCGTGCTCGAAGGCAAAGAGTTCAATCGGCGAATTCGAGACGCCGCCGGCGAAATCCAACAACACCTCATAGACAAAGTGTGGCCTCGACTGCGCGTTCTGGCGCGATCGTCTCCGACCGACAAATACAACCTTGTCAAGGGCATCATCGACAGCAAGATCAGCGACAATCGAGAAGTGGTCGCAGTCACAGGAGACGGGACCAACGACGGGCCCGCTCTGAAGAAAGCCGACGTGGGTTTCGCGATGGGCATCGCCGGCACCGACGTCGCCAAAGAAGCGTCGGATATCATCCTCACCGACGATAACTTCACGTCGATCGTCAAAGCGGTCATGTGGGGCCGGAACGTCTACGATTCAATTGCCAAGTTCTTGCAATTCCAACTGACCGTCAACACGGTCGCCGTCATCGTGGCGTTCACGGGCGCATGCGCCATCGAAGACAGTCCTCTGAAAGCCGTTCAGATGCTCTGGGTCAACCTCATAATGGACACCCTGGCCTCACTGGCGCTCGCCACGGAGCTGCCGACGCCATCGTTACTTTTGCGGAAGCCCTACGGTCGAACCAAGCCCCTCATCTCCAGAACGATGATGAAAAACATCCTCGGCCACGCGATCTACCAGCTGTTCGTGATCTTCATGCTCCTGTTCTTCGGACCCAATATCTTCGGCTTCGAGAACGGGATGGGCACTCGTGTTTCAGAGCACTTCACCATGATCTTCAACACGTTCGTCATGATGACGCTCTTCAACGAGATCAACGCCCGCAAGATTCACGGAGAACGGAACATCTTCGAGGGCTTGTTCACCAACCCGATCTTCTACAGTATACTGATAATCACGGCGATCGCCCAGTTCGGCATTGTTCAATACGGAAGCGTGTTCTTCCAAACGAAAGAACTCTCTCTCAGTCAATGGCTGTGGTGCATCTTCTTCGGATGTGGCACTCTCGTATGGGGGCAATTTATCACCTGTATCCCAACGAAACGAATTCCCAAGGTGAGTACCCAGGCCGGCGTGCCCGTACGAGCCGTACTCGGCTTATTGGTAGGGTAATTCATAGCTTTCGGATGATCCGCGACCGGAACCAGGTTTCATGAGTGAGTGCGTGCGTGTGGGCGTGCTGTAGCTGGGTCAACCGTCGAGTACAACTCTCAACGCACCGTACGCGGAACGTAGAAACCTGTGTCAGACATGAGTGAATGCGATCAGTGTGCTGCTGCTACGCGGTCTCTCACGAACAGTTTCCGCGCATACACCTCCCGTTGGGCGTAGGGTAGGCTACACACTGACACTCGGTAGTGATTGAAGTCTGGCAATCGGATGCGATCACCGTTGTAGCGATTAACCCTCTTTCGGGGAACAAGGCAGCGAGTAGTGACAACAGCAGCAGTGGAAATCGGTCTTTGGTCAATATCTGCGACAGCGAGACGAGAGAAGAGCAGTCAATGCGAAGACGACCTTCTTTTGCAGACTCCTGAGGCAACCGTTGTATAAGCCAACTATACAAAATCACAGTCGATCAGAGTTCCAATACGAGTATTCGGTCGCTCCCACATACTCCTTGACGACGGGTTCATTTTCGCTTAATGAGTAACTCGCACAGTTTTTCCGAAGGGCATTTAGGGTCTCGTTTTTTGTAATGTATCTTTTGCGGAACCCGGCAGACTCCGCGAGCCTTCGAGGCAGAATAATAGGAGATCGTTTAGAACAACCTCTGACAGACCACGTCGACTATAGTGAATCAGTTGACAAGTGAAATCAGATGTTCGCCCCCACCGCTGTGTGGGTGGTTCGAAACAGTGTTCAGTATCAGCAACAATCAGTGATATCGTACGTCGCTTTACGCCGCCGCCGAGCAAACCGTGACAAAGTGAGGTTTATGGGGCTTGCCGTGGCGAGCCCATCCTCTGTCGGGAAGAACAAGATGTCGTCCTATTCGTAATCCTACACGTTTGCATTCGCGGGACGCCGCTCAACATTCCGCCTGATTCAACACTCACACACACACACACACACACAAACACACAATACCACACGCTCGCGCGAGAGTGTGGCGTTGGCGATTTAACGGCGCGGCCGACCCGAAACCTGGACGTTGTTCCATCCTGTTCCCGTACATTCACGCAAGCACTGACCCATGCCCGTCGAGGCCTGTCTCGCGGTTCTTTGACCTGCTGCGGCCGAGCAGGACCAGCTGTAGGCGGAGGAGGCAGCAAGCAGTAGGGACGTCTTCGTTGATCGGCACTCAACGACCAACCTTCAGCAGCACAAGAAGCGGCCCGAATTTTACTCGAGACCACAGCAACCGCCAGCCGGCGGGCCGCCCGGCCGAGGATTTCCGAGCGTGGTCAGTTTATGAGATTGTGAATCGTGCCACGATTTCGTGCATTACACTGGCTGATTGATCAATGATTGGTTGATTGATTGACCAATGGGCAATCATTGCTGCCTTTAGATCTCCCTCTTGAGGTAGGAAGTCGAATCGTGCAGCCGGCCAAGCGACTGAGAGGCTGACTGACTGAGTGAGATTAGATCTGAGATGTAGAGGCTGATTCGGACAGTTGCTCTTATTATTCTATCCTTATCTACATCTTCTTGTGGTTGGAGTTACTATTCTGATGATGATGATGATAACGCTGAGTTACTAGCGCTGCCGCTGGCTATTTGAACGATTGAATGAATGATTAGCTCATTGACTGGCTAATTGATCGGCCGATCCCTGACTGGTTTCCGGGCCCTGGGCCTGCTGAGATAACGCCAGAGCAGCAAGCATTCCGGTTCGATTCATCGCCTCGTCACTTTGTCGATCGAGGCTGGCGTGTTTCGACTCGGTCGGAATCATTCGATGAAACCATTGATTGATCGAGCGCTTGACTGGCCGATTGATTGATTGCTTTATTGATGGCTGTCGATAGATAGATCGAACGATCGATTAGCTCGTCAATGATCGGAAACATGTCACACATAAACACCACCGATCGTGTGTATGATTAATGAATGAACGAATGCTTTGGGTGCCGATGGGAATGTGCAGGTGGCGACGAGAAAACCGTTCAGTCATTCTTCCATTTGTTCATCACCGCATCAACTTCATTCTCCGCTGAATATTCCGTTTCCCCTGTCGAAGCCAGTGTCACCGAACGAGTAGGTTCCCTCGTTCAGGTCTGTCGACTCCATTCAGTTCCGAATTTCATTTCTCCGTTCGCGAAACCACGATTCTTCTTCGTGATCGCCTTCTGCCGGTGTATAACGTCATCGGGGCTTCGTTTCTGTTCTCGCTCCGTTCTTCGAGAGGGATTGATCACCTGAGGAAATTTGCACTTGCCGATAAACCTCTATGTTGCAAGAGCCTCTTGAATGAAAACTCGCACGACCGCGAGAACGCTCTTATCGTCACTCGCAGCCCCACCCCCACCTGCCCTCATGTTTTCCTATCGGATGATTTGACGACGATGCTCGGGAAGTTGACACACTAGCTCCGTCCACCGACATTGTGTGAGGAAACGAGCGAGAAACGGAGCGAGCGCGTATATCATAGAAACTACGACAGACCGAGTCGGAACCCCTCTTCCGTGGTCGTCAGAAGTGCAAGCAACAGCAGCAACGGTTGATCCTAGTCATTACCATAGGTTGTTCTCATGATTCAAATTGACGACGGCAAACCAACGGAGAATCTATAAGATTCGTTGTGTTGGGTTTTTTATTTTCCTTGTCTGAGGTCGTTTCGTTCGTTGTTTTCGGTTCACTGCTCATTTTACCCCGACGACATGGAACCACGCATTGTGGTCATTGTTCGTCCGTCTCGTGTTGATTTGATCTTCAAGGTCGCCTTGACCCGATAGACTAGCGGCTTTTTGAATCATTCTTGTAGCTGTCTCAATCCGATTCCTCATCGCGGCGTAGTAGCAAGCAGAAGAAAGATGTTGTCCAACTTAGTGATCGAATTAGCACCTCAGTCACCATCACCAGCATAACTGTCACCACCGGTTCCACCGCCCACTTCTCTGCCCCTGTCTATCTGCTCGCTAATATTCGATACGCGAAGAGTTTGCGCCGGAATCTAAACATCTAAACTTGTTCGAGTTTCTAGTCGCGGCTGTAAGATCTCTCTGTTACACTAAACTCTGCAATGAGCAAGCTTGTTGTTGTTATCTTGATCAGTGCCGTCTGCAGCAGCAGAAGCAGCGTGTCGTCCATCGAACACGTCCTCATTTGAGTTCTAGCGATTTAACCCTTTAAGGCCTTGTCTCCGGGTTAAGGAATGATCTGGAAAGTCTGTCATTTTCTTAGTGGATCTTATAGGTTCTCAGTTGCTACTATTACGGCTTTGCCGATTCGGATAGACTCGCCAGCAGCTGCCAGCCTTCGAAATGACTAACGTATGATTCTTTATAGACTTTCACATGGGGCTCAGGCCCGGTGGAAGAACACGCCCATTCGTCCCTCGTGGAAGATGGTTCTTCCGGATCCCTTTCTCAGGATGTCAAGCGGACTGGACAGATCCTTTGGATTCGAGGACTTACCCGTCTCCAAACTCAGGTATGTGAACTCGCTACCGAGACCTTTACCTTCCCCTCAAAACGAACTTACGAAAGCGCGTGCAGATAGCCCCCTGGTACCGGCCGTGCCCGTGGTGTGTGCATCTGTCTCACTTTTCTGTACACCCGGTGATGTTGTGTCGATCAAGCCATAAATCGATGAATGGATGTACGTCCATCGACTGACTATCTGAAGAATTGATTGATTGACCGATTCGGCATCGTCACTAATTAATTGATTGACTGAATCGAGAGCTCGTTGGTCATTGAATGCTCGGCCGGCCGGTACGCGCAGTGGTTTGACTCGTGACCACGTCGTTCACTCATCCACCCATGCAGTGTTTATCTAGCCACCGATCCGTGTGAATATAATTTACGTATCTACCGAACTAATCAATCAAACCAAATCTCGGAACTTCACTCCGCGAAGATAATGACCATGATCCCTACTTCATTCGATGTCCCTCTGCACATCTAGTTTAGTTTCGCTGCACACGAGAGAAAAGAAAAGGAGAGTACCTAAACCGATCAGTGAAAGTGCCCGCAAAAAATGCTAAACATTTTTCGTCAATTTTTTCCATGACGTGTTTCGTCCCCTCCTCGGTGGCGCTTTTGGTGGAGTCTGTTGGCGATGACGCTTCTTGGTAGTCGTTGTCGTCGTCAGAACCAGATCGCTGGGTTTTCGTTTGCGAGCCAGGGTCCACCGAGCTGATTTTGTTTTCGTTTGATTAATTCGTTCATTAAAATCATGTTGATGATGACGGTGATGATGATGATCATCGTAGTGCTGGCGATGATGGCGATGATGATCGGAAACCTTTTAGCTTCCAGTTTGTCTACCCCACTCACTGTCTAGTCCCTGTCCTCCCACGATTCGGGAATGTTTCCGTCTTATCTTTAACTCTGCATTGTGTCGACGAGCACAATCAATCGACTTTGACTTTAAGTACCACTACCACTACTACTGTATTGCCAATAACAACCAGCTCGATTGTTGGTGCCGGTTCCACGACAATGACAACGACATAGACCGAATTTCGAACTCCTCGAGGATTTCCACTAGGGTTTAGTTGACTTCCGCGACCGCCTGAAGCTGTCGCTTCTCTAAAAAACCACAAGACGACGCGTTCCGATGATGATGATGATGCTAGTCGCGATAGCCCGATTGATGAATTGATGACTGACTCCAGGAGGGGAGGGAAAGGACTATCCTGATTAGTGGCGATGAGCTCCATGGATAGTTGCGAACTCTGATCGAATCGATTCCCAGTTCTGCCCTGGGATCGGTACCTTAAGCTCGATCGCAGCCCTTGTGGGGCTGGAACGGTCGGATCGTCATGCTGATGATGATGATGAGGAGTGAAGCCCGAGACGAACGATGGCGCCAACGGTCCAAGCAGATTTGCAGCGTTCCCCTTCAAAGTTTGGGGATTCCATCTGTTCTCCGTCCGTTCCCTGTTGACGGTAGCGGCTCCCCACTCCCGAAACATATCTCCCCCTCATGATCTCTGGGGCGTCGAGGGCCATCCAGATCATGATTGTCATACGACTTGTTGCCACTGCGGCGTCGGTGAGCGAACCGAGCTCAGAGGGGTCCTCACGCTTGCCCTCCGAGTTCTCGATCAGAAGCTAATTCGCGGCAGTAGTTTTTCTGTGGTTGCCTCGACCGTCGAACAGAAGAGGTTAGCCCTTCTTCGAACCGCAATGGGATTTGCGAGGCGATAGGGAGTGTTACTGAAGCAATACCGAAAGGTGAATCCGGGACACTCCTGAGGGCTGGCTGAGAGGTTCAGCCGAAAACAGAGAGCCCTTCTTCGAAAGAAAAAAAAAAACAGGAAATGACATGGTCTCCGATTTCCAAGGGACTCAATTGAGCCTCCTCAATCGATCTTGCTGCTCGCCTTGACGGAGTCTCATCGAAATCAGAGTCTAGGGCGAGGAGGGAGCTTTGGTTGATATAAATGATCTGACGAACAATGGTTCGAGCGATTAGTAGAGTAAATGATTGATAATTGACTGATTGAGATGTTTGCACTGCTCCTGGGGATGGCACAGCGCTAACATTTGATCGTCGCTTCGTCGGAGAATGATCGCAGGCAACGATACCCGAATCGGAAGGTTGCTCTTGTCTCTCAAGGCAACCTGTGACGTCGATTGCTCAACCAGTTCCTCATATTGATGGTCTCTCTGAACGAGGCAGCTGATATGGTTGTCTCGATTGATGTCGTTCAGCGTAGATAATATTATCACCAGCGATAGGAAGGTCGTTGTCCATATTATCATTGCTCTTGCGTTTTCGTTGTTGTTGTTGTCGTCGTTGTGACCTCTTGATCGATTTGATTGATGGTTGGAGTGACCGTCGGACTGATTGACTGACTGATTGATTGATGATGATTTGTTCTCACTTTCGCATGCCCTCGCGAAGGCACACATAGAAGGCTCGGCATCAGACCCTATCCGAATCTAACCGCAACAGCAACCGCAACAACAACTTCTACGACATCTTCATCTACTGCTGCCGCTGCCACTACTGTACTCCTACTTCTACTACTACTACCACTACTACTTCTTACGCTGCGACGACGATGACGAGCATTCTTCTTCCTTCGTTTTGCCCTGAGTAATCTTCTTCTTCCTCCTCCGCTTCCGTCCGTTCGTTCCTACTTCTTCCAAAAACCCGTTCTGTGAGTTGATCTCGTCAACATCTGCAAGCGTTCCTTCTTCTCTGCTGGCGCTTTATCCCTTATCTCCCCTGCCCCCGGCTCCTCCTGTCGTGGCTGTGGTACGATGCCGTTCCTCTCGTTGATATTCCAAGGACTTAATGTTGATAGGTGAATCGGTGTCGTGCGTGCATGATCTGTTGAACCGGGCAGCTGTCGTTCCGACCCGCTGAAGTCGAGCAAGAACTTCGAGTTCAGGGACGGAGACCTTCCTGAAAGGAGAAGGTTATAGGTTAACCTATAGGTGGCAGTCCGACGTGAAATAGTCTGAATCTGTCAGCGGAGCAAAACCAGCCGGCTCGTGCCTAAAACTCTTCTCCTCTCAGTGTTGTTTCACCCGTTCCACCTGTTCCTCCGTGAATCCTGGAAATGCGTAAGAGTGCGAGTGCGTGCGTGTTTGTGAACGCCCACAATTCCAAAACTCACGTCACCCAACCAAGCGACACGAGTCCCACGACAACCACAGCCCCAACACACTCAGTCAGTAAGATACCCCATCACCAGAAACACACTACCACTCCGAGAAGCATAGCGCCACCTGTCGAGGCACTCTTCCGAATCGGGGATCACGGCAGCTACGAGCGACTCCTGCTTTTCTAAGTTCCTTCCGCAACTCCCGGTCCGATCACTCTATGTCCTAATGTGACTCAGAGACAGCGTGTTCAAAGAAAAAAAAAACATTCCATAACCCGAGTGTTGCCTGGATTTGGCTCCTGAAGACTGATTCTCGAGAAGCTGTTCGAGTGCAAAGGAAGCAGGCGCTCGTCCGCGATGTGGAGATCTGTGAATGCGCGTTCTTGATGTATGCGTGATTTTCCTTGCGTCCGTTTGTTTGGTGTCAGAAGGTTCGTTTGTTCTTGCGGTCGACGGCGACCGGACGAGGAGTTGGTTACGCGTTGCTGCGTCTTACCCTTGCCTGTCTGATATGATTACAAATCTGACGTGTTTAAAGCATAGCTTTGCACTGTTCGAGTCGATGCCGAGCCGGTTCATCGACACCGTCAGTCTTCGTCTGTCCAAAGATGGCAGGTTTGACGAGGAAACCACTCAGCGAAGCGACACTCGAGCGGACTATCGTCTATACGTGAAGTTTTGTACTCACTCAAATGTGTGATTATGCTAACTTCGTGTGCTCCTCATTCGACTTGTTTCAACACGTCGAATCCACTGGCTAGTTCCGCCACCGCCGATTGTGAAGCAGTTTCTCTGAAGAAAGTGCCAAACTTCCCGGCAAACGTTGAAACGTTCTTTTTCTCGAAGGGCTCCAATCCAGCAATCTGCCCAGGAGACCAAGGTTCCAGAGGCTCGCTTGGATCTATAGGGAAATCACAGTCATCGTTCTGACGCCAGGAGTCAATTCCCTTCGCTGACGCCGATTCCGTCACTTCCTCGGCGATACGACTTTAGGGATTCACCCGAAGGGAATTGACAAAAGTTGGGACCTCGACTCGCGACAGCGGCGGCGAAATCCAAGCCAAAGAAATTATCCGAGAGACCTGTATCATATGGTTTGAGAGTGTAACTCTAGGTAGTTCCTGAATAGCATTATCACCACTTTCCAACCTTACACTCAATCTAGTCTCGTTTCCTTTACCGCATTCTATTCGAGGTCAGCAAGTTTGCCATCGGCTCGTTTCGCGCAGGTATATACGCAAGTCATAGTTGTTGTTGTTCGTCGCCGATGACCTGATCAATAAATGTTGCCAAACTTCACGTTCAGGTTGTTGTTTCGATGTGTGCCGTTCCGACTGACCTATGTGTGCTCTCCTCGTTTAACACATCCATCCCATGTCCCAACCGGCTCATCTGAAGGGGGATTTCCAGCGAGGCACATAGCACACACGGAGCCCAACATGGAACACAGTTTGAAGACGTCGATGTCGAAACTCGTTTTGGAACCGCGCGGAAACGTTATAACGTTCCTGTGGTCTTCCCAAGGGTTCGCGAGCGGCGCGTGACAGGGATCGCGTCGTTGTGACCTCCTGTGTACCAATCGATCCTTTCCTTCGTCGGTTTCCGTCGAATAAGCCTCATTCGATCCGTCCCTCCGTCCACTATCATACCGCGTTGACAGTCCCTTCCCCTCTCTCAGCAGCGGGCATCCGATCTTCAAAATATCTGACGTTCGGGACTCATAGGGCGGAACTACTGACCGCGTTCATCGGCTGAATGGTCTCTCTTGATTTTGCGACAAATCACTCGATCTAGCCCTCTCGATTTTCTGTTTGCCGTCGTCACTGTTCTCGCGACGCTGACCTCGCGGACGTTCTGCAGGAAACACCGTCCAGTTGGCTCAAGCCCACTGCGTCATTCAAAAGTTCAAGGGTCTCGGGACCACTGTTTTTTGTGGAGATACCTGCATGTTCCATGCAGCATTCAGTGTTGCTGGAACCTAAGCCGTGTTGAACGCACGCACCACTCTCGTTCAGTTCAGAATCTCCGGTTGTATGAGTCACTGAGCTCCACTCCATGGTTGCGAAACCTGGGCTTCGACTTGATGATCCAGGACCATTTCTTGTGACCCCTTTGTCCTGTATTCCAATTCGTGGCTTTCCATTGCATCAGAACTCGGAACTATCGACTCGCGAAGTCATAGATTCGCTAATTCATCCGATGATGGATATGAGTCGACTTCTTGAGACTTTCGTGCGGTTCTGACCTCGAGGCGAGGTCTTCCCGGATACTTTGAAAACGATCCCATGGCCAGCTCCGTCAAAACACTCGAGAATGGCCAAATGGCCAGTTAATCTCGGTTCGTGATGATTCGCGGTTTCGAACTTCCGTTCCTACCTGGGATGCGTGACTCGTGCGAAAGGTTCAACATTGTCTGACGAGTCTGAGTCGTCGGCGTCCGATTTTTTAGAGAGCGCAGCCAGCTGGCCCGCGAAGTTGTTCCACCAAAGGCGATCTGCTGGTCTCTGGAGCGGAATGAATCCGACTATACGAGAGAAGAATCAACAATCAGAACTCAGATCAACGGTCGAGCTCTAGAACTCACCCGAAAGACCCGAGTCCCCTCTTCCCGATCCACACGTTGTTCTCTGTCAGATATTTTCTGTTCCGTTTCGCCTCCGTTACGATTTCTGTTCGTGGACTTCGCCTTGGTGAGTTCTGCTGGCCCGCTCCCTTCATCAGCAACGACTCTTCGACCTGCTCCACCCACTTTCGTCCCACCTGCGTCTTGGTTGTTGTTTCGATTTTTTCGGTTTGCATTTTTTGAGATTTTGGTAGTTTTTTTTTGCGGGGTAGGGCTTTCAGCTGCTAGACGAAGCAACATTAGCCGGGCGCTTAGTTATTTAGTAAGGTTTTGAGGCTTCGAAGTGAATGTGGCTAGATCGATCCATCGATTCACGAATGCTTCTGGTTCATGGATGGATCCTACGAATGATTGCCTTGATGTCTGGTCGAGTGAGCCGTTGATTGATTGATTATACCCAGCAACAGAGTATCAGGTTTAGGCAGAGCAAGACAGCGCAGAGACCCAAGAAATCACAAGGTTAATTGAAGTAGCGAAAGTTCACCAGCAAGGGACTAACTCTGATCTCGTTCACGACAGCTTCGAGTTGTGAGGGCTTTCAAAAGCACCCTTGAAGACATGGAAGACAAACGTAGTGTACACAGCGTCCACAGCCTCCACAGTATCCGAAGTTCCCGTTCTCATCCCAAGCAGCTGAGTTCTATTGCTGATCAGGACGAACACGCATCGTCCCGCGCAAGCACTTCACCGCCTCATACCGCTGCCTCGAAGACGTTTGTTGACAAGGCCAGCTCGCCGCTAACGAGCCCTCTGCAGTCGCCTATGGCTGTCATCTATCCGACAGGTTACAGATCTGTCGAACAGGCGATGCCTCTCGCAGGTTCCGTCGCTACAGCAGCCACGACGACAACCACAACAACTGCTCACAGTAAAGTTCCTCCGTTGCCACCAGTTCGTCACAGCACCGGTCTAAGCAACAACAACAATAACAACAATAGTAACAACAACAATAATAACAACAACAGCAACAATAACGGACGGCTGAATCACATGGCACCCCGATCGCCTCCCGCGACCACCGGCGCTGCCCAAACTGGCATCTCGTCTCCTCAGTCACCTCAATCGATTGCTAGTTCGGGCTCATCGAGTTCGATATCGTCCGCGTCGGACCGGGGAGGTCCTGTAATGTCACCTCTGTCACAAGGATATCACTTGCTCACCGAACCCGCCGATGGAAGTCAAACCCCTCCGAACGGCGGCCCCTCGAAACTCCACGAGACCAGCATATAATAATGATGAACCTGCTGAATGAATAAATGGATGCAAAGCGTTTCTGCGTCGTGTAACTAACTTGATTGGTCCGTTCGCTTCTTCGCTCGCCAGCCAACCAACCGACCAGCCAGCCAGCCAATCAACCCAGCAGCTTCCCCGGCGACCAGCTCACCAGAGTAAGGATTGATACCTTCTCTTCTCCTACCAAAGAAGATAATCGCCACTGGAAGCAGCGGAAGTCTACCCATCAACAAACAGTCGGTGTGCCGGCGGGCGGGCCGGCCGGCCGGCCAGTCGGCAAGCGAGCAAGCAGAACAGATAAGCAAACCAAGACCCAGTTAGAAGCCAAGTGCCTAATTGGACGGAGGTGTTCACCAAGGATCCCCTATGCCGATCCTTGCACACATCTTCTCATCGTACTTCTCATCGTTCTGCAATAAAATGCATTGCTCACAACAGAAACGACAAGTCAGAGTTGCAGTCGGACATGATAAATAAACAAATCGAACATACAAACAACAACAACAGACGGACGATTGATGTGCAGAAACAGACAAACGAACGTTCAGACAACAGATAGGAACAAACTTATCTTTCTAACAATCCTCGAGATGAGATAGCCCCCGTACTCCGGATCTATTCGTTATTTGCCTCTTTATCTATCCATGGACTGATGAAGAATTCCCCCGTGTAATCTCTGAACCAATCACCGTTTCTCGGAAAAGAAGATCTCCCTCCACCCACAACACTCTTTTCCTCTGTCCAAGAAATGAAGCAAGCAAGGGAACGAGCGAAATCTACTGAGAGCCTCGCAGTTAATAGACCACACGGATGCACCCATACCAAGTCTTCAATGCGTGTCCTTTGAAACGACTGAGGACACGACAGACCAACGAGAAACTGAGCATGACGCAGATGATTTTGAGCTGCTCGACATAACTCGAGCGAGGATTTAAGAGGGGAAAACCACTAAGCGATCAAGAAACAAGCTAGTGATGAATCACAAACCCTCTCGCCTCGCTTGAACTCCTCTCGATCGAGCTCAAATAAACGTCATCAAGATCTTGTCTGTGTATGAGTTCCATCTTTGGGAAGAGAACTGGAAGAGTGTTCCGGATTCCTCGCGAACTCCGCCACAACAAGTTTCGCAAATGCTGTCGCCAAATTGAGCCAGTTCACCGAAGAGCCAGCCAGCCAATCTTTCAAGGGCTGGCCGGTGAAATCATGGCCGAGAAAGCCGTCGCCACCATCGCTCCCGCCCAAAAGAAGCGTTTTCCTCCGTTGTTCGCGCAACTTTCCCCTTCTCTGGCAAACAGTACAAACAACTGGTAACAATGATTCTGGAGTGTTCGCTCAAAATGCTATCGTGTCACATAAGCAGAGTTGGGATGGTGGCGCTGGCTCAACCAAGTAACCTTATGGAAAATTCGAGGCCGAAGTTCCCCCTGTTGTGCGCTTTTTCTCCACGCCACTCGAAACCCTTAGAGAATGCTACAGTCATTCATGTCTCTCAAGTATTTCAACGATTGAAACGATTCTTAAACAACAATATTGACCATCGTAAATCACGCATGCCTGATATCCATTTTCTTCAAGAGAGTTGACATCGATTGGAAATCTGTGCATTTGCCCTCACTCCTCCTGAACATTGGCGCTATGTGACCGATTCGAGCTTCGGTACGAATAGAGGAGCCACGATCATTTTCACCCATGGAATTCTCAAATAATATAGCCAAGTGGAGAAAATGGGAGTCTGACTCGATAGAGTTTTGAACCTGGCACACGACAAACTGACAGAGAGAGTTCCTAAGAATTGATCAGTGGGAGAGAGCAACCACCGTGACCAGAACAACAGTGACAACAAACCGACAGACATCCAATGCGTCTTCGCAGATCCAACGACCACACTCACAGCAACAAACAACTTTGAAGCCACCGTGGGAAAGATAGTAAAAGAAAGTGATTGCAGCAAACTGAGCGCGAAAACGGTCAGCAAGCGGAACGAAAATACCACAACGACGAAAGCAGGAGCTCAAACACGAGTGCAGTGAAATAATTGGTCCTCGCATCCAATGGCTTTGCTCGGAAAATCGTCGCAGACAGCAAGACAAAAATGTGGAAAATCTTCATACATGAGTCGGACGAGGAGAGAGAGAGAAAGCAGAAGGGAGAGAGAGATAGAGACGATGACTCATCGAACTGACGAAGAATTCTCCTGTCCCTCTTGATACCATGGCTATTGCAATTATAATTTTCTAAGAGACTAGATCTTATCTAACAAGTCGGACACTTGGCGCGTAACATTTACAGACATATACAGATTATAGTATACGAATAAATATTATATATATTAATATATATAAAACTGTTACACTATCGCTGCTACGACTCATCTTATTCATTATTTTCTATCATCATTATTACATTTGACCATGAGATTTTTTGAGCATCAATAGAAGAGGAATCGGAACATGTGGTAGGAAACAAACAAGGCCGTTGTTCTGACCTTATGACAACAGCAACACAAACAAAACAACTACATCAACAAGAGAGCTTTCTTTCCTCAAACCTTGACGAAAGCAGGGAGAGAACGATTGGTCGGACATAGACTTCTACCGCGCGCAGAGACAGAATGTTATCTACGGCCCACAAACAGGCTTCAAACCATTGTGGAAGGGACGAAGGGGACAGAAAAACCTAGAAATGAATTGGGTAAGACCTAAACAATTGCGTCTTCCATGAGACGTTCAAACAGTCACACAACCAAATACTTGGCAGTATTCATTCCAAAATACCAAAGAGCCACTACAAATCCATCACCGGAAGCTCTCGATTCTTGCACGGGATTTTCCGCAATAGTTTTCCGCTGTCGTTTGTGTCAACTGTTCTCACGACGAGACTTTGGATGGGTTATCCAACAACAAAACCTATGCTAGATACAGAAGAATAGGGATTTTTCCGAACCACCCTTAGTAAGTGAATCGAGATGACGCAAATGCAGTGAGGATTGACAACCATGAATGGATTTGGGGTTGAGACAAATGCATATGTTCCTGAGTTGCGACTCAGGCTTTTGTTTGCCGAGTCTCGACAGGGATTGATTGACTGATTGATTTCGTGGCTGAGTGATGGATCGCTTGATCGTCCCGCCAGCGAACCAATCAATTGATTCATCCCTAAAGTCGATCGATAGAATCTGAGAACCGGAGCATCGCGAATATGGCAATGATGACAATAAGGCGAACCATAGCAAATTCAAGATCAATAAGTGCGATGAAAATGACAGTAATAAGGATCAGAACAATAATCATTAGAGACTTCTGACTCGGGCAACAAAAGCCGTATCACTCAGATGCATAATTGAGGCATTGAGGAGGAGAGGGTGACGACCGAGAATGACAAGACAAGGAACATATTAACCAAGCATCCCAGATTCTCTGACTGAAATCATCATCAACAATATTTTACCGAGTAAAACGAGGGAAGACCGAACAAGAATAGCAGCAAATGATGATATAGTAGGAAACCAACCGAGAGGAACAAGAACTTCACACTGAAGATGCCTGGAAATGACAATGCGGCATTCAAACAAAAGCAACAGACAGCGAAAATGTCATAGGATTTTCATCAAAGAGAGCGACAAGTCTCCCCCAATCAAAGGTCCACAATCTTTCACAAGCAGCACATACGAGGAACCGTTTCGTGACAATTCGATGTTTGAATATATTGTCCCATTTGACGGGGGGTGAGGCAGCGTGAGGTGAGATTCTATTCGCCCTCGAAGCGAAGCTTACCACTGCGATAACGTAGCGGGGTCGCCTCAAATAATCTTCTGACGAAAACGATGGTCATCATTGAGGCAATGCTAGCAGCCCGGTTTTCTACTGAGATGAGTCTAGCTTCTATGCAAAATGTCATTTAGTCACTGGGCGGGACCCCTGGCGGCAGAACTTGTCCTCATGCCACTGTACGCTCATGTTACGAAAACCTCGTCATAGTGTTCGTTGATTCTTCTCAATAATTGTAGACGACAACATTGCCGCCACCACCACATACACAACAACAGGAGCAGAAACAACATTAACAGCCACGACATCCCCCTGAAATGTGTCACAGAGCCCTCGTGGCGAAGCTGCAAACCTCAGTCGCTCACCAGAGAAGCAGCTCGGCAATGTAGGCTCGAAGTTCATCGTGAACACCATGTTGTGCGTTCGTCGATTCCTCTAACGCAAAGCGCCCGAAAGGATGTCGGTGCACCGGAGCCGACAGATTTCGGTCAAGTTCGATTTCATGCTGCGAGAAAGTTCCGCGATCCAGACCCGCACATTGGGAGTACAAGGTCCCCCGCGTTCTGTGTCGTCACGCCTAAAACTGCTTCGATCTGTTGGGTTCCGGCTTGTTCAAAAGCTACGTTTCTTCGACCCAATGATTCAGATGTTCCTGGCATCCACGGATGGATGCCATGCACCAACCCATTGATTCATGAATCATCGTGTGAGGGTGTTGTGCATCGGACATTGACCGTTTGATCACACTTGTCCGAAGAGATCCTCCACTTCACGGTTGGTTCATGAACAGGCGAATGGACCGCGTCCGGTCTTTTTGTCAGGACCACGACGATAATGTTATCTGTCGGGCTCGTTGAACGGGCAACTGAACGGCTACTGCAGATTCTCTCACCGGCTCAGCACTTGACTGAATGGTGGACTTGTCCGAATTTCGAATGACTTCTCCATCCTCTCAATCAGACGGAGTTGGCAATCAAGGATTCAGTCATCTGATGCCCGATTGCTCTCTATATACACCAGAATAACGGTACGAAATGGCATGCCAAGTGTGCATGCATCCACGTTCGGATCACAACGCAAACAATAAAACCATATGCAGCAATAGCGGAGCGAAACATGGACAGCCGGATGATGATTCGTGCTCTCTGTGACAGCCTTCAAACAAGGAAGCAATACAAACACGAAACGAAACACACGCTCCGGAAGATATCGAAGCAGACAACCATCCCACGCGGCCGAATTCGTACACAACCATACCATTCATAGTTCAAATGAGTCAAACCCTATGAGTCTGAAACTAGTCGTGTTGGTACCGCGAACGGAACCTTGCAAATGCAGACATCATGAAGCGAGAAATTCGTGGAGGGCGAAGAATATGGATGTATGATGTTGATGAGAATTATGACGACCATGGGATGCCTGAGTGACAGATAAGCGAAACCAAGGAACAGACATACCTTTTAGCTGACAAATGGCTGGGTGGTAAGCTGAGAAAGACTGACTTGATTGGTGATACAACATCATTTTCCTCTGTGTTAACCTTCAACTAACCCAATGTATGGAGTCGTTGTTCAATTTTGATGATGCTGGAAATGACATACCGATTGTGGCACACACTCAAGCATTATTACGAAATACTGATAATTTGAGCTGAAGTCCGATCGACGGACGGACGGAATAATTGAGTGTGCCGACGGATTGGGGCCCTCGTGCCGAGAGAGATAGAAGCTGATACTAGGTAAATAATTTTTGGACTGACGAGAAGCGTACGCCATTTTCGCGAACTTCATTATCATGTTTCCTCCCTAATTCCTCGCCGTTGCCGTTACCGCCGCCCCTCCTTCCCATATGAGATATTTGTGACTCAATAGAGAGATGATGGGTCGTCGTTCCGCTTCGACCGTTTCCTCTTATTGTGTCAATAATTTTCCTCAAGGAAAACGAGAATACTTTGAATCAGTATCCACAACAGAGAGGCCGAATAGATAGATTTGCGAGATGGATGGAAATAATAAAGCTATCTGTTCGAAGAAAATGCAGTGTAAAAACAGTGACTTATCATTGCGTCGCTCTCTATCCAAGCGTTCCCCGCGTCACCGGCTTCACTCGAATCGCAGCCCTGGGGTCTTGTTGGCGTTCGAAAAGGAAGCAACACACGCGAACACAAACAGGGACTCACACACAGGACTTGGGCAACCACCGCGATACGCTTACCCCTTCCACTTTAAGGCGCCGAATCGAATTCTGGCGACGAATCTCTCGATCAATATGCCGACCCTCGTGTGTCTTGGAACTTCCGATGGGGCTGATGATGAGAGTTTCGTTCGTTATTTCATGTCGGGGCGGAAAGGCCCCCATTCTGAGGGCAAGGAGTTTCCACTAGTAGGCTCCGGGAGGGAACATCGCTTCGCGACCCCGATCGACGAACGGAGCGGTTCAGCCAACGTTTCCTGGTATGGGTGACCAATTTCCCAATAGGGATGATTACAATCCCGGACAGAGGTTCAGAGAAACGATCTCGATTGAGCGATGATCGGCGCCCCACTCAAGTTCTATGAATGGAAGGGGGCAAAACTGCTGTTTCTCAGGTGGTAAGATCAGCCGTGTCCAGTCTCTGGATCGAAGACGCGGGCATCATTGCGCGCCAAACTGGGCGGTGGGAATTTCGGTCGTTTGTTGGGCACGTTTTCGCGTGATACAAGAAGAGCATTCTTACGGGCCCTCCGTCAACTGGAGCGGTCATCGTTCGCCTTTCAAACTGTGCCCAGGAATAAACTTATCCGTCTCTGCTGCAAGTGGTGTTCATTCCAATTGCATGGTAGTCTCCCCTCTCATTCTGAGGAATGAGCATGGTTGAAACAGCAGTAATCAGCGATTTTCTGTATTCCGATTTCTTCTCTTGGGTAGCGTCGCCTGCTCATAGTTCCATCATGAATCAGTCAGAATCTCAATCAGGCCATGAACTCCGTCTGAGTCTCAAGGTTCCATCCAATTCTGAGTGGGTCGTGGAAACCCCGTCCGTTTCACGACGGGTCGAAGAGCCAGACGCTTCCGCGCGATAATCATCATCATCGAGCACGAGTCGTCAGATGGTACAAAAGGAAACTTGTTCCAACGGTGTTGTCGTCTTCGTCATTAATGGAGGGCACAGGCATCATCGGCGCGTTTGAGGATTCGAAATCTCGAGAATGCTCTCTTTCATACAGCTAAAGAGGGTATGCGTGAGAAGCTGGCGCGCCTCTTCTTACCGAGTCCGTGAGGAAGAAGCGTGACCGGCCGTCGTATCTAAGGTCCGAGGGGATCAATGATCCTACCTGCGATTTGTGGGCTTGTCTGTGAGGAACGGTATTACATCCTCAGTACGGGAACCCTTGAAGCACGAAATGAGCTCAGAAGCTGCGCACACTTTACCCGAAACATTTCCGAAAAGTTCAAGCTAGCTCTACAGAGGAACAGTTTGTGTAGGAAACAATCGAAGGGATTCGATTTAGTCCATTCTTAGAGCTGACGTACACTCAGTCTTAGATTGAATCTGATGAAAAACCATGACTTTTCCTTCCTTGCCGCATCGGAACAATCAGGTGATCGGAGGAGAACTCCAGGACAGACTCATTCCCGTACCGTACAGCAAAACGGCAACTGACCAAGCTGTAAGAATCCAGCTACTGCTCGCATTCCCCGCTAAACCACAGTGATTTCCCCGTTAAGTCTTTCGTTTGATGATCGTTGTTCCGGCCCTCATTTTCCCTGACTCTGGACTTATCGCTGAAACTCCTGTTTGTTTTCGCCGTATCTTCGAAGTTTCCTGAAGTGTTGAGTTTCCCTGATTTGTCGGTGTCGTTGGAAGGCTACCGAACAGGTGTCTGAACTACGGAGTTGAATTCCTTGAACCCTCTCGAAAGTCTCCCAGCAGTACATTCATGAGCACAGTTGATGCTCCTCCCCGAAAAGGAAGCCAAGGAAGTGAGCTCGAAGATCCGCTGAGTCCCCACGACGCAGTTCAGCCGCTTCAACTTCTCGTTCGATTTCTATATTGGAGTTTCGAGGAGAGTATTCCCAGTAGCGACGAGTATTCCGTCCAAGATCCCTGTTACGATCCCGTCTGGCTCAGCGCCCTAGATCTCTCGCTGTGTTTGTGTTGTTCACTAACTGAAAATGTCGAGACTGAGACCTAACAACTGATCAAGGCGAACAGATCTCTTCAAACGGTCCCATAAATGGCCGCATGTACGAGAGGGCGACCGCAGCTTCAATCTGAGGAAACCCCCGGAGTGAATGGGCATGTTTCCGCCTATATCGTCTCTGAAAAGTCGTAGCTGACGCAGAACCGTAGTTGTGACCAACCCTTCTACGATTGGAATCGAGAACTGATAGGGTGATAGAGAACACGAACGAACGAGCGAGCCTTTGGGCGAATGAGCGAGCTGACACGCGAGAACCGATTGCGACTACCATCTCCGCTTGGCGGATGACCACGAAGTAGCTTTGGAACGTTTCCGAATTCCAGCCTTTGCTAAGTAGCAGCAGCTTTGCATTTCCAACGAGCGAGCTGGGCTCCACCGGGGCTTCTAGAGATTTCCGGAGAGACTAAGCTGCAGCAACTGCTACAACCGATTAGCCGAACGACTTCGTGGACCAAGTCGGGAGCGGCCTCAGCCATGAAATGACTCTCCCGGACAGTTTTCGGGAGAGAAACGGAGAATCTGATCGACGGCCTTATACTGAGCGTAGCTCGATGCTTGCGTAAACGTTTGGGTCTACGTTCAGTCTGCGTATGTCGTCGTGCTTCCAAGGGAGAGAATGAATCCGTTCTCGTTGAATACTTCCCTTTCCCTCCGCGTATCCCTCTCCCAAACGGGACTAGTCGCTGATCTAGTTAGTCGTGTACAGTTAGAGAAGAAGCTGCTCTGAGATCCGTACGGTGTTGGGTAGCCCAAATAGGCGGTGTTGCGTTTTTGATGCGTTTAAGGCTAACAAGGGATTTTTGCTACTTTTTTTAATGTCGCTGTTCCACTGATCTTCTCACGCATGTTACGCATCGCAGGGAAACCATCCCAACCTCACGAGACAAGTAAGTCAGATGCCTCCAACGTACTCCTCTACCTCCTCCGCCCGACCGTCCCCTGTGCCTCCTGATTCCCTCTCCGAGTTCGAAGAACCCACAAGAGGCTTTCAGCAGCGGCGACAAAAGCATCTGTTTCAACGGGCTCGAGATTTTCAAGATCAAGATCCACAGCAGAATGCCTCGAGATCTCAGAAAGCGCGTCTCGAGCCAAGTGTCTCCAATCCACTGATGGATACTCCCTCTCCGATGGTTTTGTCAACCCCGATTCTCGCTGCCGATGCTCGTGAGGAGTCGCCCTCATCTTTTCTGACTGCGGTTGAGCCTTGAAACATAACTTCAATGTTCTTTCCGTTTGAATTCGGTTTGAAGCTCCCATCGCCAGCGAAACAATAGGCCGTCCGATCCCTTAGGTAATCATGAGATGACTGCTGCTGCCGCTGCTGAGAGGCATCAGGAAGAACCTTCCACACCAAACGATGATCCGCTAGAGAAGCATCAAAATATTTTTCCATTCGAGCCTACGGTGAGATCGGATCTTGAAAGGCACAGGGACGGCATGGTATAGTTGCGACTGCGCTCCGCTGCTGAACAGATCGACGAGGCTGTGCGAGTCTGCCGCCGAGTCGATCATCTGTGTGTTGTCAAACTGTGTCTCTTCTGCTGGATTGGGAGTATTGGCCGGCTGGCTAACGAGTCGTCATCAGTTTTTCGAGTTGAGAAAACGAACCAAACTTTGAACTAATTCACACGAACGAACAAGAACAAGTGAGCAATATCTTTTTTGTAGTTGGACTCACCACCTCCGACTCACGATCTATTCTGCTTCCTAGAACCGCGGAGCGTGTTCTAGCCAGAAGATCATCATCCTTAGAGAGAAGCGGCAACGGAATCACCCGCTTTCATGACATTCAAACAAGTTCGATCGGTAGAATGGAGAAACCCTACAGGAAAAACAGCAGTGAAATCCCTCGGGAGTGGTTGAGAAACAAAGAGGAAAGAAGAGGGAGAGAGAGCAATATCGTTTCGATCGAAGGTTGTTCAGGATTGTCGCGGTAGTGTTCTTCACAAAAATCGACATTTTCCACGTCGACGACGACCACCACCACCACCACCACTATTTCACCATCACCATTACCAACAACAACGACCACTTTTTCCTGTTCAGTTGCTGTTGAGTGCCTCCCTGCCGAAATTCACGCCAAGTCCAAGCTCCTAGATACTGCTCATTGTTTGCCTGAACTCACAACACATTGCATGCATTAACGAATCCAGCGAACATGCTGCTACTCTGTCTAAGTAAATAGCGAATGTCAGCCTTTCAATGCGTCGGTTGTCAGTCAGCAGCGAATGATCTATCGCCGCATTGAAATTGCTCGAAGCGATGCATTCGTTGCGAGCCTCAGCTGGTGATTGCAACGAGGCAAGTAGACCGCGTTGTGATGGCTAAGTACGACAAACTGGCTTGGACTGTTTCGAGCGTACATATGTGAATACAGAGTTATGCCTAAAAATTGCTAAACGAGACGTAAAGCATCGCTGAACGCGCTCGCCTATTCATATGTGTTTAGATTCGTACATTTTCTATTCAGTGAATACAAATGTATCATTGGATCCATTCAGCCGCATCCACGGAGAACGCTGAAGGCCGACGCCTTGTCATTGTCGCATGCGCCCGTTGCTGGCTGAGTGTGCTTCAGGGCCTGCTATGCTCCTTTGGCCAGAGACGCTGGAGCACGATTCCGGAATCTTCGGCCGAGCTCTTTCTTCCGTGCCTGCGAGGCTAACCGACCATCGCCATCACTCACTCTTGTCCACATATTCCAGATCCGTGTTGTAAATGCCTTCCGAAGTACTGTCGACACCCGGCAAAATCCAGCAGCGGCTGCCCACTTCAGCAAACGCAACTCTGGAAGTATCGCCTCACCCAAATCACCGCAAAGCCCCACCGCTGGCCCCACCACGAGCAAGGAGCAGGAAAACGTTGAAACCGCAGTGTAAACACCCGTGTCAAGCAACAAACGGAGCGGAAATGTCCGGACGAGCAGCGGGAACAGTTGGAAGTAGTCACTTCGCTGACGAACAAGTTAGGTATTTTGGAATCTCGGAGTATAAATATGTCATCTTACTATATTCATATAGTCGGAGATCGACGAATCGAGAGGGGAGAAGAGAGTGAAACAGGTACGGAAAGTTTTTCCGTGCGACCGAATGACTGAGATACGTGACGGCTTGCCAGTGCTATTGAAGCTAACAATCAGATACATCACACTCGATTAATAGATATATCCACATACAGACACGAAGCTCGCCTTTTATAGTTCAAAACTAAGCAAGGAATGCAAGATGAAATCTGTTCGTTGTTGAGATAATTGATGAGGCGCATGCGTACATTGTCGCTCCACACGATCATATCCGAGTGAAACGGAAGAAGTTTCGGGTGACGTGTAACTGTCGTCATCGGAACTTTCCGTGAAACCGAGTCACTCCCCTTGCCAATCCTGTGGAGGAATGCTTGCTGTGACATGGAAGAAAAACGAGAGAGCGAGAGATCTCTGTCCAAAAGTCTGCGTAGAGGAAAAGTAGCCATAAAACTTAAACAGCACATGCGATTCGCAGACTTGCAAATATTTTTGGATGCAGTCAGTGTGTAATTGCGTCGTCGTCGCTTACAGACAAAACCAGCTGCGATGAAATTGTATGGAGTTAGGAGGAGAGCAAAATTTTCTACTTTTGTTGAGAACTTGAAAATTCTAGCGCGATTCCAAGCGTGCATGGGTGCCCAAAGCTGACCGAATGTGAATAAGCGTTCACGAGGAGAGTGCGCGCGTAGTCGTATGTGACCGGAGTGAGTTCGCGTGTGAACTGGCCACTGAATGAGTGACTTACTTCGGAGGGAAACCCTCACACGGCTTAGCTTTTTCTCGGGAAACTCATGTTTCCCGTGGCGAAGAAATTGTGGAGCTTTCATCAACGTTGAAGGAACGACGGCGGCGAAAGTAACAGTACAAGAATTGTAGAACGTACGTTCTGACCTTCAAGTACACAACGGCGCTCTCAAACGCTGATCTTCCCGTGCCGACCGAGATTCGGTCCCGCTAGGTACGAAAGCTTAAGTGCAAAATGTGAGTCGATCCCCAACCCAAGTTAGAGCAGTGTGCCTGCGTGCGTGCATTCGTTCCTGTTGGCTTTTTTCTCGAAGAACCTATTTCCAAACGACTGAAATGATGTTTCTCAACCACCTCGTCCCTAGAACTCCGACTTTCATAGCCACGTCATATGCAGAAACAAATTGAAACGGGTGATTTCAACTGCGGGTCCCGTCGAGGAGCTCGCCGATGATTGTGCCCTGCAAAGCACTCCGATGCTCTGGTATCGGTGTCTGCGCTCCATATTGTTCCCTTACCAGCTCGCGCTTCGCTTGAAGTTTCTCTACCGTCTTGAATCTTCCGGCTGGAGACATCGCGGAACGCGTCTGTTCGCGATGCAGCATCACCGGTCTTTCCGAGTCGGGTCTCACGTACTCAGCCGGACGGTGGCGCTTCGCCAGACGCTTGCCGGCACCGATAGCAGAAAATCTGCGTCACAATAACACACGCAGACCACAATCATCATAAGCTGCGATGAACTGCGTTAACAATTTCCTGCTCCGGAAGTTCTGTTCACCCTTTAATCCTCACGACACTAATCCTGAACGACATGCGAACAACAACTCACGATACCCCTGTTCTGGAAGGTCCGTTACGAGAATCCCTACCAGGTTCTGAATTCGAGGATCCGACGCTCCGACGGCGTTGAGTTTTATGATGGGTAGAGCTATACTAAGATCTCCAAACTTGGATGAAGAGCGTTCCTTCGGTCACGCGCTTGGATGAGTGGGGAAGGGCGTGTGGGCTTGAGCGTTTTTCCATGAAGATGAGAACCAATGTTGAGCAGGACATTTAATGACTCACATATCCTCGTAGAAGAGGTAGGATGCCCAAAACGGGAGCGGGCAGTCCCTCGTTGTCCTGCGAATCGTCAGAAAGCTCACACAGAACGTGTAGCATAGCTTACAGCTTAACAAACAACAGAAGAGACTGACTGTCTTACGAGGCGAAGTATAGGAGTTAAGTAAGTCAGGCGCATGTGCCAGCGTAGCTCAATATCCGCTGCCTCGGTTGCTAGGCAAAGGCGAGAACGAGAAAGAGAGAGAGAGAGAGAGAGGGAGAGAGAGAGAAACGAGATACTGGTTTCTGAATTTTGATACTTGATCAGATTGTTCTATATGGCAAGAAGGGCAGAATCGAACGCCTGTTGCCGCTTTGTTTTCTGCGTGTTGGGAAATATAAGTGCCATCAGTGACACTGGCACGACTGAGTGTGAACAGCAAAGCAAGCACCTCGCCCAACTGCGCCTATCCGAGAAGCTTTCTATCGGTCTGTTTCAACCTTCCCTCAACCCGAAACTTCGGTTGACACGCTCGAGTGATGGCTAGAATGAGTCCATTGTTAGGATCTTTCCTGGTTGTTTTGCCGACTATAACTGGGATGCAAGCCTAAGTTTGGCGAAATGTGATTATTTCTGAGATTTGAAAAGTTCCACACTTCATTCACATAGATGGCGGTACAATAGTCTCCTTTTATGAAGTTCCCGATTTCCGCCCCTATCCATCGTAACCCCAACCGCTTGAAGATTCCTCATTTCTGTCGACACAACGTCGATCGTGTTCATCATTCCCCTGAGTAATTTTTTGAGAAGGTTGATTGGCCAACGGTAAAAGCGAGCACACGGAACGCGAGTACACAACTTCCATGAGCGGAGCTGAAATTGATTTCGAAGGCGCCGGTACTTTGACCGGCTGTTCGCATTTATCGTTGTCGAGCAGAAGGACATACTTGCCGTTCGGCTAATCCCGCTTCTATGCAGCTGCTGAAACTTCCTCTTCGTATACGTCCTCATGTGCCATGGATCTTTCAGTCTATCTGTCCGCGGACTTGCCTCGCCCTGCTAGATCTCGTCTGAGATTCCCTCTAGGTTGTTGTTGTCCTGTGCGTGTTGTGCAGATATCCTGAGTGACTGCCTCATTTGGTAGGAAGATAACGGGATTCTTATGGTTTTCACTTCCTTGGGAAGTAAGCGTGGCTGTGCGAATGCGCAGTAAAATCTGGTGCGATCACCCTAAAACGACACGAACAGCGACGGTTATCATGGTGATCCATTTCTGCTTTCGGGCTTCGTTGTTGAACCACACTCCCGGACCCCATTTCCATTCCTTCGCCACCGTTTCCTCCCCCCCTCCCTTTGCCTCCATTCATCCCCACCATGCCACCTCTCCCTTACCTCGTTTCGAAGTGTCAAGTTTCGATTGTCACTCTTGGGAGATGTTTTCCGTCTATGTGAGCGTGAAACGAATCGAATACAGCTGCAACCGACTGAACCTGATTCGATGGAGATGCACTTTGGAGGAAACAGATGATCTTCATGTGGATCACGATGATGTTGACAATAATTTTAGATGGTCGGTAGCTGGAACGTCAGGAAGAAGGACCTTAGTTGTTGCAGGGTAAATAATGAAAGCGAGCGAGTTCCTGAAAATCGATTGGTTGGATTTCAATCGGCCTTTGATACTTCGATGAAGAGAATGTTTAGATCGCTGATCGACGACAGATGAGGAAATGGCTGACGTCGCCAGGAGACGCAGTTACGAGCAGACCAAGCACAACAAGTCTTGAGCCGCCGTCGATGTGGGACGCCAGCGATTGCGATTGTTATGCTGTTCCTCTCATGCAATCCTCCACCATGAACCCTTTCTGACTCCTATCAATAGTAGAACTCTCACTTCTTCTTTCCTAACCCACCATGACCTAAATACCTATTCACCTTCAGGGGGGGAACACCCCCAGCTGGACACAGTCCAAGCGAGCGATTTCGTGAATTTATTAGACTCATCTTTGAATTGCTGATTGTCCCACCAGTCGCTTAAAACCATTCGCTTCTAACTGTGAGCCACGTAGACACTCAAGCCTTGCAACACATCATTCTCTGTTGAGGAGCGAAAAGTCCAAGTGCGAGTCCCGATTCATTGAAACGTTAGCATCGTGGCTCGCCAGCGTTACCGTGGGCCTCGTGATCTTTGAGCTGTTCGCATAATTTTCTCCTCATCAATACTCCACAAAAGTTCCTCATCCTCCTCCTCCACTTAAATGTCCTCCCTCGTCTTCTTCCAATTATAGCCGCCACCTCACTACATCTAAACCTCATTGAACCACCGATATTACCGATGCCACCACTACTTCCCCATTCTATTGTTCTTCCAGAGAGAGAATCCACTGTGTTCCCGACTTGTGTTTTTGAAATAGGAAATGGAATATTATCAACAATATTGATATCGTTTGAATCGTTGATTCATATTGTAGTTTGAGTTCGCCAACGATGTGTCCCTGACCAACTGTAGCTAGCCTTCTAGACCTCTGGGTGGCTCGGCACCTTGTCTTTGGGTAGCAAGAGAACAAGTCTGAAACGAATTAAGCAAACCAACCAACAAACGAACTCAGACCTCCTTCCATCTCAGCTGCTTAGGTGGACAGAAAATCTATCCAAACCGTGAATATATCAGTGAGCGGACACTTCAGCGGCCTCTCAGCAGTGCGCACGAACCACGTGATCTCTAGTCGGCGTATTGAAGTGGTAAATTGATTGGTCTGGGGATTTTGAAATAACTGATCGGATTTATGCGGGATAGTAGCCAATTCAATGCGAGAAATCTCTGCCAAGCGCAAAACTGCTCGTCAGAGCGAAGACGAACAGATAATATCCGAATATGGTTTGGTTTCCGAACCTTCACTGCTGTTTCGGCGAGTCGCTGAATTGAAAGACAAGGATTGAAAACACGAGGAATCCTGAGACAGAAACACCAGTCGTTACAGTCAATGACACCAGATAATGAACGATTATTGTGTTACCAAACAACATCAATAGCGGCAACATGAATTTTATCTTAATCAATAAAATGAACTCTCTATCTCATATGTGCTCTTCTTTTCGGTAGATAGTGTTCATTTTGGCTCCGTTCGCGAAAGAGACAAACTTCGTAGCTACACAGAGACGGGCCAGATTCAGACATTCAGTGAGGCTCATTCTCAGGACGCTGGGTAGATCGTCTAGTCAAGAGTTGAGAAGTTCCCGAGCTCTGCAGAGAGAGCCGTTGGGAATCGATTGGCCGTTGAGGTGAGCAGCGGTTAGCCAAGAATACGTGTTCTCCGCGGGTCCTGTCTCGCGCTCAAACATCCTTTCACTTTGGTTGTTCTGGGGCCCTACTCAGAATGGCTATCGGAAGTCGGGGATTTTCTTACCCTTCTATCTTTCGATCATTCCTCAGTGAAAAGTTGTGAGATTCATTTGCGATCGTCAGCTGAAAAGCGGCCCGTAAAACAACTTTTCTCCACGGAACTGATCGAGAGACTCCCGAAGACCACTGATCGAGTTTGTATTGGCTTCATCGGATACGGGGAGGGATTCCATCATTCCGCCATTAGAAATGGCGAGGATCGGTCCAGGACTCGGGACAGGCGATCGGGGGATATCGGCCTCGGAAGTTACGATTTTTAGCCCTCTCGATCTATGCTGAGTGAATAGGGAAAATATGGGCCTCCTCGAAAGATGCTCTATCTCCCCCAAGAAACGAGCCAATTAGAGATGTTGCATAGCACATCTCATTGCCGGGCTCAAGGTTTCAAAAACAAGTCAATGATCAAATTTCAGGCTCTCCAGGAGTTTCCAGGGAAAGTCGTGGTGGTGCCAGCTGTTGGACTGCACCCAATTCAAAGCTGTGGGTGAAGAGCCCGTCCTCTCTCTGAATCGATTGGAGATGTCGAGATCGTTGAACAACTTGAGCTCTCCGGGCATCACCTGATCCCTATTTGCAATCCATTGACGAGATCGGAGCAACTCCCATCGAAGTGCCCAACGAAGAACGAAAGGGCTACGATGGATCCTTCCTTGCTTCGTTTGGAAAGAATCGGACCCACCTATGTGCTCTCACCGAGAAAGAATATGCGTGCGAGGTGTTTTCCTGTCGTTCCTCCAGCGGACATCTTGCTTCGGTCGAGACGCTCTTCGTGTGTTCAGCTACGAGTTCTCCAAGATGGGTGTCGTTTCTGCTGGATCCCCAACGCTACAGTGCTCTTGAATTATACAGGAGGCTAATGCCTTTCGCGGAAGGAGTTTCTGGTCGAAGTGCGCACTCCTGGCTCTCACAGTCGGCAATCGCCGTTCGCGCCATCTTTTGAAATGTCTCTCCCTCTGGTGTGTGGATGTTACAGACTGTGTTTTGGACCGTCTGGCCCGCACAGAGGCGATTCACCTGACTTGGTTGGATTCGGAGAGCTGTCAACGACCATGTCTGCCATGCGTGAGGTTAGTCGAGACCAGAACTGAGGGAGTATTCTCCTGAGGAAAAGTGGAGAATTTTCGCGGTGGGGTGCTGAGCTGTTCCTTTCAAAGTGGGCTCGAAGTGAGATCGCAAATCGTATTGTGCCCGCTCTAATCGAGCGAAGATGTACTTGATCGCTCAATATGAGTTCATTCCTTCAATGGCCACGGATGGAGGTGGATACTCACTGATTGAACCCCTATTGCAGATAAGCGTGGATGTTCTGAAAAGAGCGGACAACGTCGTCATTCCCGAGCTTCTGTACAAGCACACGATCGCTCCGGGAGCCGGTGAATGTGTTCCCCCCAACAGTGAGGTGGAGATCAAGTTCAAATTGATTCTCCGCGGTCAGACGATTCTCGAGTCGGACGAAGCGAAGCCGTACATCCAACAATGCGAACGCATCCTGCCCTCGGGACTGAGCATCGCTATCTCAACTATGCGTAAAAGTGAAAAAGCTCTGATCTGGATGGACTCCGCGCTGGCATTCGGAGGAACCACGCTCTCCTTGAGTTCTGAACTGAAGATCCCGAAGGGCTCGAACCTCGTATTCGAGGTAGAATTGCTTTCGTTTATTGAAGACGCCGAATCAAACTCACGATTCAGAAGAACGAAGTCCACATCGACCGTGTCGCATATTGAGAGCGACGTCGAGAAGGCTGACGTTCTCAGCCGGCAAGGCGATAAGCTCCAGGCTCTGAAGAAGCTGAGGAGCAGCTTGAATTCAGCTCGGAGCTTGCGCATAAACGCAGAGACCTCTCCTGATGAAGAGAGAGCTCGGAGCAAGCTAATTCGCGTTATCACGGTTAAAGCGGCTAAGTGCGCTTACGATGCGGGGAAGTATCCCCAGGCAGTGACTCTGTCCAAAGAAGCCCTGGAAACGGATGTATTCGATGCGTATATGAATTACGTATGCGGATGCGCCTATTTCTCGCTGGGCCATATCAAATCCGCGCTGCGTTATGTGCGTTCAGCTCATTTCGCCGATATTGGGAACGAAGTTTATGAGAAGAAGTTGATGGCCATTGAGGCACATAACGAGATGTTGCTCCGAGACGTCGAGGGCGACTCCGACAGGGAAGAATTCGAGGAGTTCGCTACGTACTGCTTCGAAAATATCAAACAAAAAGAGAACAAACTGAGAAAAGGTATATCGAAATTCATAAGCAAACAGATGGAGGAATGGCCGCGGCAAGCTATCATAGGCGGCGGTTTTCGGCAGAAATTCCTCGACGAAATCGCAGATGATTTGATACAGCAAAGATTCCGAGTTATCTCTGTAGACGACGACAGCTTCCAAGTGCTTTATTAGTCGACTCGAGTACCCCTTTCCAGTCCATATTGTCTACTGTTGATAACTTCAATGCGACCACAATGACAAGTTTGAGATCCGGATTGCATCCTCAAGAGAGTTGAACAATTGCAGCGACAAACCCTTGACTATCGCAATGTGCTTGCGTTCAAGCGGATCAGAGGACCGTATTGGATGTATACATAAAGTCGTGGTGCGGCACCATGTGAAACGAGTCGAGATTGCATCTTGGCAGATATAATCTGTCATTTTATTCAAGGGAGTCCTTGAAAGGGTCAAGCCGGGTGAAGTAGGGTTCGGTGCCCCAGCTCGACGGATCTTCCTGAGAACAGCAGGATTGAGTTTCTCATTTGGAAGAACGTATCCCTGGAGTAAGCCTTTTCCGTTGCCAAGATCCGAAGGTATTAACATTGATTGAACATAGTGCATTCTAATCCGCATGATCGAGAGCAAACTTAAAATCGTTATACCTCGAGAACCGCTGCGCGCAGAGCGTGGAACGCAAACTTTTTAGAAAGCTTTTTTCGGGGACTATCTCTCCATAAAATCAGTGATCAGATCGCATGATTCCAAAGGCTTCAAAAACGAGGGTTTCTCACTTTATGTGATTGATACCGTACCAATGGCCGTCCAAGAAGCGGTAAGATCCAGCAGGGTGCCTCCACTACCCTTCCCTACTCGCGAAGTTTCATCCAAATCAAGGCTCAGCGTTTGGACTTATGGCTCCTAACAAGTAAGCCATCAGACCCATCTTTCACCTTAGAGCCCGGAAATGTGCTCATACGTGACTTTCACGCGCGCCATTGTCTCGAGAGAGCGAGTTTCTCATGCTTCTGGCGTCAACGTCCGTTTCACTTCGGCTACATGTGCGGAAACATTACTTGTGATTGGGAAGAGCTTGGGAATCGGTTCTGTGTTTCAAAGTGTTCGGAGCTTGCCGAATACAGAGCGGGTATCTGTACGGCATGTTGGGAGCTGACTGATTGTTTCCGCGCACTCGTTCTCTCCTGTGACTCAGTCGGAAGTTTCAACCAACAACCCAGCAAGAACGGTCGAATTCGAAATACCTTGAAACCGAATCGATTCCAAGATTCTTTTCAATCACCGACGCGAGTGACCGACGCGAAACGAACATGGATGCCAGAAACTTGAGAGACTCGCTCTCTCGAGATAACTGCGCGCGTGGAAGTTACTTACGAGCGAATATCTGAAATCTGTCGTGTCAAACGGGTCTGGTCGATTACCTACTGGGTGCGATGACTTCGCAGGCTACTCTCGATTTGGATGGAACTTCGCGAGCAGGGAGAGGGCACTTGAGGCTACATTTTTGATGTCACCGGTTCTTGACCAGCCATGGGAGGGGTATCAACCATATAAACTGGGGAACCCCCGATTTTTGAGGCCTTTGAAATCGTGCGATGGACCATATGGAAAGTAAGCCAACGATAGACGCTTCCCGAAGAGTTGTCGTTCGACGCTGCGCGCCTGGCGGTTCTCGAGATATAACGATTTCAAGTTTGCTCAATCATGAGTGTTGATAGATTTGGATCTGGGCAACGAAAAAGGCAAAACTTCAGGGATACGTTTTTTCACATGGGAAGCTCGATCCTGCTGTTTTTAGGGAGATTCGTCGAGGCGGGGCACCTCACCGGCCTTTCCGAAGGACTCTATACTGACATGACACCAATGACGCCATGGAATGTGGAATCCCAATGGATCTGTTGTTACGATTACGGGTTAATTATATTTTATGAAAAACTGAAATGACCACGTATTCTACTGGTCCGCATCAGAGTAAAGGCTTGTTCACAGATCACACTGTTCACTCTCCCCTTTTCCGTCAACCTTCCAAGGTTCACCAAGATTCCTGGGAGCTTGTGTCGAAGGGTCTCAACCTCGCTCACTCTGGGATCCCGGAGACGTAACTTTCGGGATATCCGTTCACGGGTAGCGCTTGAGCTCCGAATGATGATGGCGAAAGCCTCGTATATTTCGAGCTCTTAGCGTCTGATCGTTTCCAGTTTCTGAATGGAAGGCTGGAATTGGAGTGACCAGACGGAGAAACGACTCCATTCTTGAGCTTGCTGAGCTGAGGAATCCCCGGATGCATTTGATGGGTTGCAACGGGAGAGTAGCCTCCCCAGGGAAGAAGTACAAAGGCTTTTCTCATTCCCTGAAGTTTCAGAGGTGACGGTGACTTTTTAGGAGGGCTCAAGTCCCTGGATAGGGTGTTTATTCCGGGGACGCTCAGCACGGGAGCATACTCAGCCAGTCGATGCGAGATGGGCGGGATGTAACAAATTACGAGAGAAACTTGATTTTCAAGAAAGGTGGGATCTACGCATTGTGACACGGATAACGCCGGAAGTTTGCCCTCGATTCGCTAGAACTTTTACCATCTGCAGCTCGAACGATTTCTGCGTTGGAAGCGAGAGTGAAATCGGGTCCCTCCATGTGTAGGAATATGGTCGATCGAGACTGCGAAGAGCAATCATCGTGATTGCGACCGAACGCCCACTTCCGGTTAGACGTCCGCCGGGCCTTTTCCCATCAATAATGGCTGACTGAGCATCGTATTCACGTATCAGATTTCCAGACTGTCAGTGGAAAGTCTTGATTGGAGGTCGGGGTCCTCTTCCGTCCGGAGAATTCTTCACGGTAATCGAGAGGAGAAAAGTAACAGATAATCCCGACGATAAGCTCCCGGGAACTGACTGAAATGGTCATTCGTCAGGAGCGCACGCGGAGCAGTCAAGCATGCCGCTTACGAACGGCGGTCCCGTGGGTCCGTTCGGAAAATTTTCCGCTACTTGGGACTCTTCTATTCGATCCGGGGGGGGGGGGGCTGCAATCGCTTCCGCTGTTGACATCTATCAGTAGAGCTCTGAGAGCAACGTCTAGACATGCATGGGTCTTGGCCTCCTGGACGCGCCCACGTCGGGCATGTGGATGCCTGAGAATTTGACGCAAACAGCCTCGCCAGTACGTCGAATGATAGTATATCAGCGCGTACCAGGAGCTCAGTTCGGAGCGTACCTCCACGAGCGTTCTGGGCCACAGTCCAGATTGGGAAATGAAACTGTCGAGTTATTCTGGTCATCCAAGCCGAAAACTGGTCCGGGTCCGCAATTCATAGCATCCCATTAGAACCAACCAGTGTACTCGAGTACAAGCAGGCAAACGTGGAGGAATGGATAGACTGGAGCCGTCCAATCATTCTCTGCGGAGACCACAATGCCCCTCTGGACAAACAATCTGTCCAATTCTCAACAGAAACTCGTATTGAAACTTCAAAGATTTCGAAATAATGTTGGGAACATCTCGATGAGCTCTCTCACTTTGTTTCCGGTGTACGAGTGCACCACTTCCATGCAAGGACAAAACTCAGCAATCGGAGCTGCGTAGATGTGTTGGTGGAGGTCCCAAGGAGACGGTTTCCTCGATCATTCCCAATTCCCTTGAGTACCCTTCCTGTCAGCAGGGAGCGATAAACGGATGTCGCTCCAGCTGGGGCGGCAGACAGTTGTCAGCCCATTCTGTTGCCCATCTGCGCCTGGAGAGCCAGCCAGGGCATTCCGTGGCGGCGAGCCAGCGGCTTCAGATTGTTCTTTTTAGCGCATGCCCACGGCCCAGAGTGCCATAGAAGGAACTTGATTTTGGGAATGAAACTTCTGGGTCATCTGTTCAACTCTCTGGGATCTTTGGGAGTATGTTGATTGATCGAAAATCGAAGCCCATCGGAACAAGCGCGGTATGGGCGCCATAATCTTGCGAATCAGAAGCCACCTCTTCTCGTCGATTCGGGACGCCACAACTGGGGAGGAGATTTGGGCAATAGTCGAAAAACTTCTTCAGCCTCGTGCTATCTCTAGAGAGGTGGCACTCCTTAAAGAACTGACGAGCATCAAATATACGGATTGTCCAGAGATGGAGACGTATATCAATAAGAAGATCGCGGCTGCCCAGCAGCTCCGAGCCATTGACGCAGACATCAAGGAACGACTCTTGGCGGGGCTCATCCTAATTGAGCTCGAATCAAACCGAGTTCGTGCACTTCGAGCGGGTTCTTATATGCCCTTCAACAGCCAGGGTCGCGTCGAGTTCACCGTTTGATTGGTTCATCGACTACAGGGCAAGTTTGCATATGACCGAGCGGGAGAGTTGTTCCATTTGCTCGCACTCGGTTTATAACAACAGCAAATAACGGAATTCTTCAGTCGGCAGGGGTTGGAGACGTTCCCATAAGTTGTTATATTTGTCAGGGTCAAAATACCAGGTCACGGTTGAGCGATTCCACGGCCAGAAACAACGACACCGATGTATTGTACGTGCCCGGACCCACAGTTAACTTGGTGTCGGTGGTGCAGCTGACGAAAAAGGAACTCAAAGTCGTGTTCAAAGACGAAAAGTGCGAGATCTTGGAGAAAGAGGGGATGATGTGTGCTACAGCTTGCTGCACGGACACCGATCTTTACCGCTTGCAAGCATGTTCCACGACTGCCCTGGCTGTTTTACCGCATGCTGCAGACGCAGAACTCGATCAGAGATCCTGCGCTGAAGCTGCGCTGTCCTGCGTGCTGGCTCAGGATCTGAGTCCGACCGGAGCCCCCAGTTCAGAATGTCAGGAAGAAGCCTGGACTGGAAGAAAGCCAGATCTGAGTTGCCTGCGAGTGTTTGGATATTTGGCCCATGCCCAGATATCACAGCAGAAACGGGATGAAAAGGCGAAGAAACACATCTTTGTTGGCTACTGCTCAAACTCAAAAGCGTATCGTTTGGTTCCGCTGGACGATTGACAACAGCGCAGAAAACTTACAACGTGGATTCCGACGGAACCAAGACGGCATCTGAAGTTCTGCAGACGGCTTCTCTGAGAAGGGGGACGGCATCTCCGGACGATGGGCCATGGCCCAGAGATGCAAATGAGCCAATGGAGGAGAGTGAAGCATGGCCCAGGGGGGGGGGGGCGCAGCTTCAGACGAGGAGAGTATCTTCACAGGTGATGAGAGTGCTGCAGAGGCAGTCGAGCCAACAGGGTTTTTCAAGTTTCGATCGAACCGGAAACGGGCCAGGCCAGCGTGGATGGACGAATTCGTCTGTGAATGCTGTCAAGGTTCAACCACGAACTACGACTCACCACTCACGGTCCAGGAGGCGATGTCGCGTGGAGAGGCCGATCAGTGAAGATCAGCCATGAAGACCGAAATGGAGGCCCACGAAGAGAACGGATCATCGATTCTGATCGATCGCCCACCAAACAGGCGAGTGATAGCCTCGAAATGGGTTTCCCAATTGAAACGGAACAGCGAAGGAGATATCACTAAATATAAGGCGAAACTTGTGGGACGCGGGTGCGCCCAAGCTGAAGGCGTGGACTTCGATGAAACATCCTCGCGATGTGGCGGAGATCACAACGCTTCGCATCCTTTTCGTGCGCGCTGCACAGGAAGGTTGGGAAATTCACCAGCTAGACGTCGGGACGGCTTACCTGCACGCCAAATGAGAGGAAGAGATATTCATGGAGCAGCCCAGTATGTCTCGGGTCGGAGATCAGTTGTGTCTGCTGAAAAAGTCTCTGTATGGTCTGAAGCAAGCCGGAAGAGTATGGTTCGAAACCCTCAACAAGGCACTGAAGTCTCTCGACCTGAACGAGTTTGGGGCGGACCAATGATGCTACTCCATAACGCGCGAAGGCAGCATCCTGCTGCTGACCATATATGTCGATGATTTCCTGCTCTCCACCAACGACTTGGGTTTGCAAACGGGGATAATCGAGAAACTGAAGGGAGTTTTCCCCGTCAAAGCTGTGGCGCTGGCTCAGGAATGAATTGTCTAGGAATGAAGATCATGCAGAGGCCGGAGCAGAGGGCTATCCTGCTCGACCAGGCAGAAAGCATCAGACAACTTCTGAGGAGGTTAAACATGGCGGATTTTGGAGCCGTGCCTACGCCCGCGGAAACAAGCGCAAGGTTGACGAAACGGACGGATAGCGAAGAGGCTGCCGACGCACCATACCCTGAGGCCGTTGGTTGGATGCCTGAACCACCTGTCTCAAACGACGCGGCCGGACATCTGGTACGCGGTCGGGGTAGTAAGCCAATTTAGCCAAAACTGGCACACTGAAAGGCATTGAAAAGGATCCTGAGATACCTGAAGGGTACTATCGACCTCCAACCGAAGTTCGATGGGAACGTCCAGAAGCCGATAGACGATTTTTGTGACGCGGGCTGTGGAGGTTGCCCAGAAAGCTGAAAGTCGACCACTGGATATGCTTTCATTCTCGCGGGTGCGTGCGTTCCGTGAACGACCAGGAAGCAGCCAACTGTTGCATCATCTACGTTTGAGGCAGAGTACATGAGTGTCTCTGCGGCATTCCAAGAAATAAAATGGCTTCTGAACTTCGCGGAGCTTCCGGTGGTCTCGATCAGGCGATCGGTGTCGCTTCCATGCGATAAGCACAGGGCAATCCTGCTGATGGCCTACGGAATCCAACACCAGAGAACGAAACATATCCATCTACGACAGCATTTCGTGAGGAACATAGTGAGAGAAGGTTTGGTGGAGATAAAATTCGTACCCACATCCGACATGGTTGCGGACATCATGACGAACTGGCAGGCGATGAGTTCAAGAAACATCGTGACAAGCTCGGATTGACCGCCCAAGTGATAACTAGGAGCTTCGGGGTACAAACGAATTCTAGGAATGCCAAACCAAGCTAGGAGTACGATAACTGGGGCCAAGTGGTCATGCGCAAGGGAAGGTGTTGGGGTTCGCGCATGCTCACGGTCCAGAGTGCAATAAAAGGAGCTTCATCTTGGGGATAAAACTTCACTTCGTTGTATCTTTGAGTAACTGGCGATGTTTTCCCTGCAGTAACCGTAGCACTCCTCCGCCTGGAATGGTTGAAACGGCTTCGTTCACTCATGTCTAAACTTCGTTGACTTCCTTCACCCTCTTCGACTCTGACACTCCTTTCAAAATCGTCTCCTCCCAGAGCAAGGAGCGACTCTCGACAGATCCGTACGTCGGTCGCTGTGATAGATTTCATTTTGGCGAGCTATACGCTTCCCCTGCGCTCTGCCACGCTGCGATCGTGTCGAGAGATCGAGTTCTCTCCGGTTTCGCTGCCGCTCTTCCTCCCGACAGCTCGAAAAACACAAAGGCACCTGATTGTCGCGAACAGCGCGACTTTTCTACATGAATAGCGTGACCGGTGACGGGCAAAACATTGATCCGGGTGAACAAAGTACGAGAATTGAACGATTGGCCCGCGGAGGAATTTTCCCGTGAAGATAGAGAATAATGTTTGAACCGAGCTAAAGAAGCTCATGCCTGGCTTTCACTTCATTGCTTCCCTGAGCGACACTGCGGATCATTGCATTTCTACGATACATGTGCAAGAGGGCGAAACTCCACCTCGTCGATGCCTAGTTAACAGATGACCAAGGACCTCACCAATCGACAACTGCTCATCTCGGGGTTTCCGCGGGTCCGCTCGTGTCTTCGTTCCAAGGCTTGGTGGTTTTGATCTAAGCGAGCCAGGGTTCACGAATATGCGAAAACTCCAGCGAGGGCTTCGCGCATCTGAGCGTCTGATGAGCTCCGGGTCTGTTTATCTACGGCCTCTGCGAACAGGGCTCACATAGAAGCGCATCGCTTGTGGCCTTGTTTGCGCTTGTGTCACGTTGAGGTGCAATAGAAGATGGTCCCGTGAGCAGAGAAGAACTGTTTCGCTACGAAGAGTGACTCCCGTCAACCGAACACGAGCGGCTCGATCTCGATGTGCCTTGGTGTGCTCGTCGACGGAACAGAAGCCAATCCGACGATGATAACCTTGAATCCCGATTCCGATGAAGTCACTGAGGTGCTCTCCGACCACTTGGAAGACACTCCGAAGAGAGTCGCCGATTCCACCAAGTTCTCCACGAAGTTCGAGGTCTCCACATATCTCCTCCTCGGATTTCTACACAGCACAGAGCAGCCTGAGACAACTTATCAGTAGAGATCACCACAATCATTCTCTGAGTGATGTGACGAGAGTTGATTCCATGATTTTCCTCCATCAGGCCCGTCCCTAGACCTTCAACCCGCATCGCGATGTGATGACCGAAGACCGGCGCTCTTCCCGTTTCACGACAGAGTGGCTCTCGGCGGCCTCCGAGGAAAACTCTTCGAAACCTGCGAACTCCGCACTCCGCGATCACGCGGCGCTGCTGTCGCTCCTCGGATGCGAACCATTTGATTCTCAATGGCGTAAACTCACGTCTATGGAGACGGAAACTCGCGGGCTGGAGAGTAGACATCATATTCCGTAGTACGGAGTACGGTAATTGAATTTTCGTACCGGCCCAGTACGGCAATTGAATTTCCGTACCGGGGCGGCGAAAATGAATTTCCGTACCAGGAAGTACGGCAATTGCCGTACTCCATACTACGGAAAATGATGTCTACTGGAGAGTAAATGACTTCGGGGCAACTTCGACTTCGAGTGTGAAGCTGGGGTATTGACAAGTGATGAACTCACCAAATCTACGAGCGCCGATCGATAACCGACGCGGCTCGTCAGGAGGGTGTCTTTAATTTTCAATTTTTCCAAACGCCGGAAAACATTCGAAATCGAAACATCTCTTCGCATTGTAGTGGAGCACGAGAATAACGGAGCGTCTGGATTCCCTCGCGAGTTCGACGGGTGGAAGCTCTAGGACAGACACTTTCCGGTTGCTCTGCTGTACGACATGCAAACAAGGTGTGCCGAAGATATTCATTAAAAGGACAAAACTAAGTTTGCCTCAGCAAAGTCCGAATCGTTTGAGCCAATCATGAACATTGTGAGTAGAAGTAGGTATTGGTGGCTGTGTATAGCAGTATGAGTGGTCCCGGGCTCTGATGACGAAACTTGTCGCCAACCTCGTTTTGAATTCATTGCCACGACAAGGATCAAGAAGAGGGGTTCACCGGCTCCGCGCGAGCGAGACAGATCTGGGAAAGTAGTGCATTCGAAGTGTGCTCAGTGCCTTTAGCTACGGAGGTCAGCGAAATTGAGAGTATTTTTTATTATAATTCCAGACTAGCATAGAAGCTGTGAAATCTAAGGGCGAAGCTATCATACCTGATCTCCTATATAAGCTCCAAGTGGCTTCGGGAGCCGGTGAGCATGTGACTGAGAAGAGTGAACTCGAGGTTGAGTTCAAGCTGACCGTGCGGGGTCAGACGATCCTGGAGTCGGATCCTGGAAGACCCTACATCCAGCAGTTGGAGCACATCTTGCCCCCGGGGTTGAGCATCGCTCTTTCCACGATGCGTCAGGGCGAGAGGGCTTTGATCTGGATGGATTCCTCGTTGGCCTTCGGCGGAAGTGCCGTTCTACTGGAACCGGAACTGAAAATTCCGAGAGAGGCGGACCTTGTGTTCGAGATACATTTGAAGTCCTGGACCGAAGAGGCTGAGTCGTCGAGACTCAGCTCCAGAAGTAGGGTATCGGCCGGGAGTACAGAGAAAATTGAAAGCGAGGTCGAGCAGGCTGAAATCCTGATGCAGAAAGGGAAAAAGTTGCAGGCGCTGAAAATGCTGAGAAACAGTCTGCTCTCGGCTCGAAGATTACGCATCGACGCAGAGAAGAGCCCGAAGGAAGAGAGACAACGCCGAGAGTTGGTTTACTCGATAACGGTCAGGACTGCTACTTGTGCCTACGAATTGGCAAAATATCCCCAGGCCGTTTCGGTGGCTAGAGAGGCCCTGGAAATGGAGCCATTCGATGCCTACGTTAATTACATATGCGGATGCTCCTACTTCTCGCTCGGTCATATAAGATCTGCTGAGCGCTTCGTCCGTTGCGCTCATCACACAGATTTGACGAACAAAACCTATGAAAAGAAGTTACAACAAATCGAGAGGCACCAGGCTTTGATCGACAAAGACGTCGAGAACGACTCTGACAGGGAGGAATTCGAGGAATTCGCGGAATACTGCATGCAGAAGATCAAACAAAATGAGCCGAAATGGATGTCAGATGTGGGCAAATTCGCCAACAAGTTGTTCAACAGGGGAGTCAAAGCAGTCGTAATCGGAGGTGGTTTTCGGCCCGAATTCCTGCGGGAAATAGGCGACAAGATAATGGAGACTAAAGAGCATTTTCGAATCATAAATACCCAGGATGATGTCCTCGAAGTGTCCTATTAGAAATAAAACATCACTCCCGATAATTAGGACGTCACATCGGGGACTTGTACGATGCTTGCTAATCGCTGTCGTTCGTTGAAATTTTCACAATCATGAGTATTGGGTAGTTATTGATCTTGATACGATTTCCGCTGTGGTATCGCATCTCGCCCATTCCAAGATTCGCGTCACGCGCTTCCGAAAGTCAAAGGGACCTTTGTCGAAGTTCCCTCGGACTCTATGTCGTGTTCACCACAGATGGGTCCTGTATCTCGAGAGGAGGCGCCCCACAGGAGGCCAAGTCGAGCAAGGCGATCATCTTCTGTGGACTGGGCGCCGTTGCATCCGAGAATCACGTGTTTCAAGCTCACTTCATAGACTCCGCACCTCCGGCGGGTCTCGTTATCTTGCCGATCGGAATACATCGAATGGACTCTAGTTGGCAGAGTGCCTGCTCCGGCATGAGCTAGAATATTTCGATAGCACTTCCTGCTTCCAAGTGTGCTTCTATTTTCCGCGGATCCTCTCCTTGATTCGGGAATCGTAGGCATTCGGAGTTCCATGCAGGTAGCAAACCATATAGGGTTCACTTTATGTCAGCTCCACTATTCTCACAATATTCCCATCGGATGCTAGATTACAAGGGTCACGTAGCCGTCTTGAGTTGTCTGAAGGAAATTGCATCCGCGTTACTCCCATGACGTGAGCACAAACAGAGGTAGATAGCAGTGATTGGTGATTTGAGAGCATTTCGAAGTCGACTCTCCACTCTTTTCGCTCCGGACTCTCTGATTCTGTTCTCTTCGCGGTCCCCTCTTAGTCTCATCGCGTGGCAGAGTTGTGCACCCATGACCGCGACAGACTGGAGTTCGCCATTAGCAAGGGGAGCTTCTATATGCGGTATTTTCCACGTCTTCCGCGTATCGTAGCGCCTGACAAGGGAGTAGCACGACCTCGTGGTGAGATCTGGGGTTGAGACCTACGTGGTCGGGTACTTTCCTATGGACTTCCTGAGAAATCTTTCGTCCCAATTTTCGAGACTAGAAATCAAACTTGGATTGCGAAGGAGGCGGAGGGAAAAAATCATTGACAACGGATTTCTCGTGAAGTCGATAGGAAAGCACCCGACGACATAGGTCTCGACCATAGCTCCCACCACGAGGTCGTGCCATTCCCTAGTGAGAGTGATGCGGTTCCGTCGCTGTAATTCTTCGTGTAGGTTTCGGTCCAAAGGGATGATTCGCATCACAACATTCAGGTGTGCGCGTGGAACTTAGTCTGGGACTATTCAAGTTTTGCTCTACGGAGGATTCCCTCGCCCATTGTTCACCAGCACTGACTCGAAGAGAGGCGACGAGTATGACAGGGCGACCACGAGTCCCGATTCCCTCGACCAACTAGCATGCTATGTTGACACCCTCAAAAGGAACCGATTCATCTCCTCGAGGAAGGTGACCTGTATTAGGCAACTCCATGCGGAATTCTGACGCGTCGCATCGGAAGTTCCCCAGTGAAGGGGCGAGCTCTACATTATGTCGTTCTCGAGGGTCCTCGCAGTTACGGGTTCTTGCGGTGATGGGCTAAATTCAGAACGTCGGAAACGGGAGGGCCACCCGGTTTGAACCGTTTGTCTCTCAAGTGGACATTCTCTATGGCTTCGCCGAAAAAACATTCCATGGGATGAGAACCCGCTTCGGAAAGCAATTAAGTGGAGCTGTTTCGGAGAGGCGGTGTAGCAATGTCGTGAATCTTCAGCGACCTGAGAAAAGGAGAATGAAATGATACCCGACTGTTCCGTCCAGTGGCTTTCGAAAGCCCGAATCGAGCTCGAGCTGAGACGAGACCGTAATTTTCCGAATTTACTCGTCTTTCTTAGCGCCTATCCCTTGATAGCGAACCCAGGCGAGGAGTCAACACACATGACATGTGCTTCAGGTGAGGAGAGACAGCACTGATCGAGTTCGGCCGAATAGTCGAGCTGGTTTGTTGCAACTTTTCCCTGAGGGAATCGGGTGGAAAATAGGCGACAGGCACGAGATTTCGATACGAGACTTTCATCAACCCATGTTCGGTGTTTTTGTGAGAAAACACCCATTTGCTATAATCGAATCACAGGCTGGCACGAAGGACTCGAGAGGGTATTGAGGGTGCTCAGTCCGACTTCCGTGGCCTTGACGCATGCACTCAACTCCCACAGAGAACCGTGTGCAGTTCGGGTGGATCACGTGGTGTTCCCCTCGCGAACAGTGCAGGTTCTCGAATCCGTGTGTCGCGTCGCAGGGGACGCAACTCTGCGTCATGGCAGGTGTTCGCTCGGAATCAGCGGGTATAGTCGAAAACTTCAGCTGCCATGAGTTATCGTTCTCGCGGTCTGCGGCCGTCCCCGTGAGGTGGAACTAGTCGCGTATCTGTGTACCAAGAAGCGGCGCTGCACCCAGCTCGTATACCAGCCGGTTTTCGGCGGTACGATGGACGCGGACTGCTTGTTCCAGGGAGCTGGCTTTCAGTTTGACGAGCTAGTCGAGCTGCCCAGGCGGGAGACGGCCTCATATTAGCTGAATGGCGTATGTTGCTGTGGATGCGACCTTCATGTCTAACAGGTGGATTGCGATCGCTCGAAACGCCATTCTGGCGTGTTGGCGCGGTTTGGACCGAAATTCCGAATCGGGTCTTCTGGAGGTGATCAAATGTCGGACTCCTGGCGACGAGTGGTGAGACGACGACCTATCCCGCGACGAGTTGTGTCGTACCGGACTTTTCAGTTCATCTTCAATATGTACTTCTGTGTCTATGAACCCGTCGAACTTCCGTCCCTCGTCGAACTTAGAAGCAGGTCAAGCTGCGATACCTCGGGGAACTTGATCCTATGCTCATCTCTTATTTCCAGCGATCGGCTCTCAAGCATAGAGTCGTCCGTCAGCAGCAACTATTCCATTAATCTACCAACTCTCCTGAACTCTGAGGTCCATCGTTGGAGCGCCGGCGCCGTTATTCTCCACTAAGCGTAGAACTGACGCAGCGCTGAAGTTCTCTGTTTTGGTATGAATCGCTGAGGATATCTCCATGGTACTCATCCCACGATTGCCAGACACGCAGCAGTATCGATTATTCCAAGAAGACCGTGAAGTATAGTCATATCGATCCCAAAACAATCTCCTCAGACTCTGGAAAGTATGGTCAGATCGACCTCGAAGTCACCTCCATTGACCCCGAAGAGTATGGTCTCATGCTAATCATTGGGACGCTCGAGTAGAATCATGAGAAACTGACAGACGAAGCGGATCATACAGTGGTGATTAATAGAACAGACCCGCCCTAAGAGATCGGAGATTTTTTGAAGCATCCAAAGCCCTCTCGAAGATGTCTCTTGAAAGAAGCTTGAAAGTGATGTTGATCATGGAAGACGCGTCGAAGCGTTGGAGGAGTTATCCTGAAGTCTCAACGCAGATGTTTTCGAAGCGTAGCTTAGAGGGTTTGTTCCCTATGATCTACATCAGTTCCAAGCTCGGATGTTGAAGGCATGAAGTTTGGTTTGCTCCATTCGAACCCAGCTGATTTGAAGAAAGTAGAAGATCAATCGCAGGCTCTTTTCTTGTGTCACAATATGAAAATCGCGGATTGTACGGGGAATCAGGTCTACCTGCGATCGAGGGTGATGGAAAAGAACAACCGCGAGAGCATGGTTCCCTCCCCACTACCTCATCTGCTTCATGTACCTCTCCGCAGAGCTTCCGAAACGAAATCCAGCACACTGAGTTACGTAACTGTGAGAGAGCTTCCGATTTCTCTCGCCCTCTCCAAGGGATTGGGCAAGCGCATTAGTGGTCGAATCGAAAGCGAAGTGCGCGAGACGTCAATGGAGAGGGGCCCGATGATGCATTCCAGATACTCCGAATTGATTGAGCGCACACGGATCTGCTCTTTTCACTCAGCTCACCGAAGATCGATGTCATGACTGACTGATTGATTGATCAACCATTTCTTGGTCATGTACATTTCGTGATTCGTTGGAGTTTCCTTACGCGGGGGCGAGTTCATTTTGCTAGTGATGCTTGTTGATCTTGCGAGTGCGTGGGATTTAGTCTTTCGGTTTAAACTCAATTCGGATTGCTCTACGATCGCTCCCGCTTAGTCTTCATGTACGCTCAGTCTTCTACAGATCTCCGCTCCAGTTTGCTGTTCATCACCTCCTCTCACTCTGAAGGAGCTTCCCTCAAGAAGTTCGCTCTCGAGTGGCAATGAGCGTGCTCTCTGTGGGTCTATCGTGCCTCTTTGCGATTCGTATTGCCTGTATCTTTCCAGGCTGGATTTGCTTTCCATTCTCTATGAATTTCTGTTCTGATTTGTTCTTACAAGTCTCCGAAGGTTCTCCGGCTTCAGTCACCTCCCGCCGAATTTGGAGCCTCTAGCTTCTCGCGTTCGAACAGTCGTTTGAGTTGTAGCATTCTCTTGTATGTCGAACTGAATATGCTGCATGTTTCCATCGCTTCTGGGATCAACTTTGGTCACCTATGTCTGGACATTTGTCCGATTCTGGCAAAATGTAGTATTTTACTCTCGGCTTCTCTGCTTCCACATGAAGCCCAGTTCACCCTCTACGCTATATTGAAGGATGGTCGGTCTGGTACCCATCCATCTGGGATGTTTCCATCCTCTCGCGGAATTCGGCTGATGCTACCAGGACTGAGTTGCAGTACGTCAGCGCGGGCAGACGCCTTCCATCGTATCTTGGATGCCTTAAGCCTATTGAACTTCCACAAAGACTTTGCGGCAATTGGTCTGAGCGCTTTCGTCGCTTCCTCTTTCCAGTCTCTCTTCTGCAGCTGGGGTAGTTCCTGTCATGTCTTGGCAGGATTCCAAGATACAGTACAACCTCGATTATTTCAACTCTGCGGAACAGGCCGAAGGATATCGACCGGAAGCGTATTTTTATGTGGAAGATGAATCCTTCGTTCAGAATCTTCCATCGTCAATATATCTCGTATCATTCTGGAATGGTTAGCGTTCGAACTCGGACTCTCATTCCCAAATTGGTTGCGGAGTCCAAGAATGTGGGTGATTTTGTCATCTCTCGATTATTTCAACTTTCGATTGTTTCAACTTTTCTTCGCATCAATTAGTTGAAATAATGTAGGCTGTACTGTACTTATATGACTCCGCCCCGAGATTCCCCTCATGGACGGACATGGAATATTGCTGCGCGAGATTGAGAAGAGCGTCGAGCTGATCTTTGTGAAACATACCTGCTACGATGCTCCCCATGAGGAAGTAGATTGGCCTTCACGTCTCGGGATTTCCCCCCGTCGTCGATTCGCCCGAGGCCGATCTCATGAGTTTGTAGATCCCAAGGGACGCTTTGTCGGAGTCTCCACTCCGGACGGAGAATGAATCCAATCGAGGGTGTGTAGTCGCCACGGTGGTGTCGATTGAGGTGTCAACGCACGGAGCCGGAGTTGAGCTGACAATCGGAACCCAGGTGAAAGAGGCCATATCTTCGCCGTAACCACGCCGAGCAAGCAATGCGCCATCGGATGACTACGAGTCGAACATATTCTTGGACTTCCTTCACGGCGAAGGGAGTCCTCCGAGCTTTCGAGAACGGAAGCTTGTCAGGTATCGCCCGTACCAAGTTCACTTCGATGGATGTGTCCGGTTGAAATGGGAGTACATTTTCGCGATGACGTCGTCAAGAAATGTATTTTCTTGTTTAACAGCAGTCAGCAACAGAGCCATGGACATTTCGTGTCCCGGGAAACCTGGTCCCACAGCGCTCGGACGTCTCTACCCGTCGCCAGCGGTGATTTCACCGAGGACGACTACACTCCGATGATTTCGTTCGCCTCTGTCCGGTTCATGGAGGGATGGTGAGAAGCAACCTCGCAGGTGACCGATATCTTTGGCGGTTTTTTCGTCAAGGTCTCGGCCTCGGTGGCGACGTAACAGACGTGGACTGGACGTTTCTTGGCGAGGAGCAACGCCATCGCGAGTGTTGACTTGTCCGCGGGGACGCAGAGAGCAATGTGGGCTGGCCAGCTCTCGAAACGAGCCACCCAGCCGGTGACAGACCGCAGCAATAGAGGTCATGCCGAGCGGAACCGACGCGTGTGATAAAACCGGGGCGGAAATATATTCGAAGTACCATGAAAACGAGGAAAGGCATTGTCAGACCTCATTCGACACCCCTTGCCAGACCACGGCACCGTTCGTACACAGTTCGACGACCTCTGCTTCAAACACATTTCCAGGCCGCAGACTCGAGGAGCTAAGGTCCGCACTGTCTCCACATTGTCACTCGGCGTACATTGTTATGAGATTCCCCATCTTGCACAGGAACCAGCGGTCGAGCGGTAAGTTCGTGGATTCTTTCGACCGTTCAGCCTTTGGCGAGGGCAGGAGCTAAATGGGCCAACCTCTTATGGGTAGGTGCGGGCGAGCTGTCCTCGTCAAGGGTTTTCACGCAAGGATCGAAGCCGTTGCCCCCTTCAACCATGCCAAACGCTTCCTGGGAGGCCTCCTCGAAGTTTCGTCCGATGGCCGTCGCTTCGCCCACCGATTTCATGGACGAGCCGATCTTGCTGGGAACATGAAGGAGTTTCCCAAGATCCCGTCGAGGTTTCTTGACAACAACGTAGTCCAAGTTCGGCTCGGAGCCTCCGAGACAGAACTCGCCTCTGACAAGGATGGCCCTGGTCTTCGGCAGCCGCCAGGGCGTCATCGAGGCTCTCGCAGTTGGGCACAACTTTACTGCCGATTTCCGCGACTCTTTAGACGAGGAGTGTTGGGCCGGCCGTCTCTGGGGGCTGGCCCATAGACCACAAGGAGCCCTCTCCCGGCTCTCTTTCCCGGGAGCTCTGGAGTTAGATGGGAGAAAAATAAACGGACAAGTTGTCCATGAGTACTCGACCCGACTGGACTCTTTATTCTTGTAACTCCGTGTATAGATTAGGCTAGATTGCAACTCCCACCATCGCCACTTGTTGTATCGTCGTGGTGGGAGTTGCACCAACCTCTGTGTCCTGCAATCTAGCCTAATCTATACACGGAGTTACAAGAATAAAGAGTCTAGTCGGGTCTAGTACTCATGGACAACTTGTCCGTTTATTTTTCTCCCATCTAACTCCAGAGCTCCCGAGTGAGACAGCCGGGAGAGGGCTTCTTGTGGTCTATGGGCCAGCCCCCAAAGGCGGCGGGCCCAACACCTTCCCATCTCTTTTTGTACGGCCGGGTTCCCACCCGGCCACCTTGGCGACGGACTTGAGGGATTGCGCCCACAGAGGTGTTGAGTCCGGTCGGTCGAAAACTAGCCATCCGATTGCGGTGAGGATGCTCAGGAACATCACAATGCCAATGGTTTCCCGGCACGACGGGATCAACATCGTCGTAGGCTTGCTCTGGTGCGTTTCGGATCTTCCTCTCGGGTAACCTGGGTTTCTAATGGCGCCGCGGAGCGTGCTTGCCCCTCTCTACCGGAGAGGCTGCTTTCCTCTTCGTTTGGCCCCGAACGAGCGGTCGGCTAGCCACCTCAAAGGTAACCGGATCAGGGGGCCTGAAACGTCGTGTTGACCTTGTCTTGGGTGGACTTGGGATCTCTTCGATTCCGCTGATGACCAGCGTGGCTGTTGCCTCATCCGCCGCCGTTGGGTTGGTCTCTTCGAGCGAAATGGTGTTTTCTTTATCCCGTTCTGGATCTCGAATGTTGAACATTGAGTCGTTCACGTCTCGTTTTATCGAAGCGGTCTCAATGTCCATGAGACCAAGCGTCACGTTCGAGGGGCCCGGCTCCTCGGTCGGCACCAGCGTGGAAGACTGCTCAGTGCAGTCGTCAGCTCGACACTCTGTTTTGCTGCCCTTTGGACAGTTCGATACTCGGCTCGGAGTCTGTTGCCGGAGTAGTTTGTTTGCTCAGAGTTGGTTCCATGGAATGTCGGGCCTCCCGGACTGTTCGGATGACTGCGCGTTCCACTTGGCGAGCCTTAGCTGACACTTTGCTCTCGATTCGTTCGACGATCTTTGGGAGCTGTGGTTCGGGAGCTCGTTGGGTGGAGATGCGGGATCGGCCCTTGCTGTTTCCGTTGGCTTGATTCCTTGTTGGCTCCCGAAGTCTTCGGAACTGTGGTAGCTGGAGTACAAGCTCTTCAACGGGGTCCTCCCAGTTCAATTTAGGAGTCTGACCGTCGAACCGGGGATTCATCTGATTCGCAAGCTTCCTTTCCATTTTTCCATCGATTTCGACTTCGTAGTTGACGTTGCCTGTTCGCTTCTGCACGATGCCTGGCACCCAGAACGTCTTGTTGTTCTGATGTTTGGTAGTGTACACCATGTCGTCTTGATCGAACGTTTTCCTCGCAACGCCGTGGTGCCGGCGCCCGAGGAAGAGTTCGGCTGGGCACTTCTCTTCGATTGCACGGTTTGGAGTATTCCGACAGGTTCTCAGGAAAACCAAGATTTTGTGAACCGTGCTCCCCCTCTCTTCCTTCATTTTTTTTTCAAGGAACGTTTGAATGTATCGACGAAGCGCTCTGCTCGTCCGTTTGACATGGGGCAGTAGGGTGCCGTGAAAATTTGCTTGATGCCTTTCTGCTTGCAGAAATCTTTCGTTGGTGCTCCGGTGAATTGTAGACCGTTGTCTGAGACGAGCTCTTTCGGGTAGCCGTGTCTTGTGAACAGCTCCTCTAGTAACTCGATGGTGGCTTCTGCTGTGATTTTCTTTGTTTGCAGGATTTCTGGCCCTTTTGAGAACGAGTCGACGACCACCAGATGGTAGAATCCGTCGATTGGACCCGCGTAGTCCATGTGAACTCGTTTCCACGGCCCTTGAGCCATCGGCCATGGCTCCAATGGCGCTTCATGGGGTGATTTCCCCGCACGTTGGCATTGGTCACAACTGCGGACTGTTTTCTCGATGTCTTCGTCCATGCCCGGCCAGAAGACGTATTGTCGACCGAGATTTTTCATTTTCGTCATGCCAGGGTGTCCTTCATGTAGAGTCCTCAGTATGCTTTTCTTCAATGGAGCAGGGACGACCACCCTGGAGCCATAGACTAAACACTCGTTCACGATGCTGAGGTTGTCCTTCCTCGAAGTTAGGCTGAATAGTTCGTTTTGGCGGTCTATCTTCGGCCATTGGCCCGAGATAGTGTATTTCATCGCTGTTTGTAGCAGGGGGCACTTTTCTGTTTCGCTTTTGATCACTTCGGCTGTGATTGGCATCTTTTTGATGCTTTCTTCGAAATCTTCCTTGATTTCACTTTCGACGCATGCGATGACAGTGTCTTCCTCTTCAGCGTTCGCTCGTCGCTCGTCGAGTGAGCGACTGAGCGCGTAGGCCTCTCCGAAGTCTTTTGCGTTGACGTAACGGATTTCGAAGTCGTAGTTTATCAGGATCAGGGCCCAACGCTGTAGACGGTTAGCCGTGTGAGCCGAAATGCCTCCTCCGGGCTTGAAGATTGTGACCAGCGGCTTGTGATCGGTGTTCAGGATGAACTTCCGGTCGTAAATGTATTTGTGAAATTTACGGACCGCGGAGACGAGAGCGAGCGCCTCTTTCTCGATTTGGGCGTACTTTTTCTCTGCCCCTGTCAGCGATCTTGCCGCGTACTGGATTGCCTTGCGGCTGCCGTTCGGGAACTCGTGGAGAATCACGCAGCCCGGGCCATATCCCGAGGTGTCTGCTGATATCACCATTGGGAGGTTCGGGTCGAAATGCGTCAGTAACAGATTCGACTGAAGGATCTTCTTCGCTTCCTCGAAGGCTTGTTCGCACTGGGCATCCCAGTTGAACGATGCGTTCTTCTTCAGGAGTTTGTTGAGAGGTTCCCGTAGATTTGCCATATCGGGGACGAAGTTGTTGTAGAAGTTAATCATACCCAGGAATGCTCTCAGCTTAGTGATGTTCGAAGGGGCTTGCATGTTTCCGACGGCCTTCGTCTTCTCCGGGTCTGGTTTTCTTCCTTCCTTGTTGATGATGAACCCCAGGTACGTGATTTCAGGCTCCATGTGTGTGCACTTGTCGAGTCGAACTTTGAGCCCAAATTCGGTGAGTCGTTGGAACAGTTTCAGCAGCCTTTTCTCGTGCTCTTCCTTGTCTTTGCTTGTGACGATGATGTCGTCCAGACAAGCTGTTGTACCTGGCAGATCTTGCACGATCGTATCCATTAGTCGTTGAAAAATGCTCGGTGCTGTTTTGACTCCGAACAGTAGTCTCTTCATCTTGAACAGGCCCTTCGGTGTGTTGATGGTTAGCAAGTGTTGGCTTTCCTTCTCCACCGGAATAATGTAGGTACGCTTCGCTGAAGTCGATTTTCGAGAATAATCTTCCTCCATTGAGCGTGTTGAAAATATTTTCTGCAGTTGGCAGAGCATAGTTGTCATCTTCGATGGCGGCGTTCAGCCCCGTTGAGTAATCCGCACAGAGCAGTAATCCGGCGGATGGAGCCGTTGCTTTTCTTGACGACCACCACCGGTGCTGCGTACAGGGAACTGTCCACTCGCTCCAGAACGTCTTGTTTCTCCAGACGTTCGATTTCCTTCGTTACGGCTGGCAGCGTTGCGTAGGCCACTGGCCTTGCCTTCCTGAAGATTGGATTGGTTGCCTGTTTGAAGCATATCCTTACTTTATACTTCGTGCATTTTCCAAGTCCGTCGCTTGTTACCATAGGGAACTTGCGCTTCAGGGTTTCGAGTATCTTTGTTTGGACGCTGTTGCTCGTTGACTCGTAGAATTGGTTGTGTCCATAGGTTAGGATTCGAGATGAACTCTTTCCTTTCTTTCGTGATCTAATTCAGGCCCATAAGTGAACAGTTGTCTGTGACAAGGCAGCTTCCTTGAAAGGCTTCGTCCTTCAGGTTGACTTCGCATTCCAACACGCCGTAGGATTTCAGAGCGAGTCCATTCGCCGCCGTCAATCTGCACGGGGACGGGCATAACCCCGGGCTCCCAAGTTGTTTCCAGGTTTTCCGGTTGATCAGAGTGACCTCAGCTCCCGTGTCGATTGCCATCTTCACTGGAAGTCCTTCGATGGTTACGGTTGTGTGGATGAGGTGGATTGCTGACTGGTTTACCGTTGCTCTCACTTGGTTTATCCTTGGTCTGGGTCTGCGTGGCCTTGCACCATTTGAATCGCGGTTGTTTGCCTTCCTGCACACTTTTGCTAGGTGCCCTTTCTTTTTGCGGACCTTGCACGTTTCATTTTTGAATCGGCACTGCTTGAAGTCGTGGGTTTTCCCACCGCACCTGTAGCAGGCTAGGTGCGAGCTGCTGGGTCCCGGGCCGTTGAATCACTGCCCGTATCTGTCGTATGTGCCCGTATCTGTCGTTCACTTGACAGACGGATGGGTTGCGTCTTTCGTTGTCTTCCATCGCGTCTTGGCGGATTGACTCAAACAGCTCCAAGTCTTCCAACATCTCGTCGAGGTTAGGGTTTTCCTGAGTTTCGACGAAGTTCATCGCTCGCATTCTTGCCAGTTTGTGTTCAGAGCCTTTCAGATCGTTGATAGCGACGAACCATTGCAAGTCTTCAGTTGAACAGGAGTTCAGGTCGCTAAAGGCTGATTGGACTCTTATGCGGCCCCACAGTTCGCAATAGCTAGACGTACCAATTGTGATGTCGAAGAACTTGAGGCGACGTCTGAACAGTGTCGTTGGAGGGTCGAAGAAGAAACTCAGCTCCTCGATCAGCTCTTCATAGTCAAGTTCCATGATTCTCCTCGGCATCATTTTCCGAGAAAATTGGTTGTATTCCTCCATGCCCAGTCTCGAGACGATGAACTGGGCTCGCGACTCGCTGCTCCGAAGAGGTCCTGCATCTGATTCCACTCTGAATTGGTATCGTTCGAAACAATTTTCGAAGGTGTTGCCGTTCTCGGCGTCGAACTTGAATTCTGGGATCCCATCCCAGGATTCGCCGCCGACGAGGAGCTTGCGGTCCCCGGAGTGTGATATGGAATGGATGGGCGTCCCGAGAAGCGTCACTCTGCCGTTGTTGAAGGTTCCCTGCTATTGCAGTTCAGCTCCCCAAGTTGAGAACTCTTTGCCCTCCGAAAAACAAGAGCACGACATCGGGTCTCTCGTATTTGATGTCTTGTGTGACGTAATCCGGGGTGATTGGAAACAAATACACTTTGTCCGCCAATCCCAAGCTCGTCCGGGCTGCCGCGATGTTCACGTTGATGCGAACCGTTTCGATACGCTCTTCCTTGAGAGCTCCATAGCCTGAGAGCTCGAGAACTCAAAAGCTCTGGCCATGTGCCAGGATTTTCCCTGGAGAGGGGCTGAATTTTTGTCCACCCGACGTCCTTCCACACGTTCTGTGAGACCCTAAAAAACTTCCTATTATCTTCTGCCGTACAAGTTGTGGAGAATCTATGGAATCTATCCATTTATGATGTCTAATGAGAACGGCAGGATTGCCTTGTCGACAACAACAGAAGAGCTTATCCTCGACTTGAGAGCTCAGAAGCGAGAGGTGGAGGTTTTCGGTCCTCATGCAATTCAGGATCGATGGTCTTGCCGCGGTCATACTGCGGTCCCCGGCACGGAGGTACCTTCCTCGTTCTTCATTGCGTCAGTTTCTGGAGCTTTCTTCGGCCCATCGGTACATGTGGTCAATTTTCCTGGTAGCACTTCGTGATCGCTTTATCGATCAAAAATTTTGACTGAAATCAAGGAATATCGTAGCCGATTGAAAAATGTATTCAGCTGTCTCTGAAGCTGTTACCTCCATGAAGCCCGAAGAGTATGGTTGGATCTTCACCCTAATCACCTCCATAGATTCCAAGTGTGGTCAAATCGATCTTGACATCACTCTCATAGACTCCGGGAAGCATGGTCAGATCGATTCCGGAACCACCTCCTTGGACCCACTCATCGGGACTTATCAGATAAGGGACTTATCGTATAAGGGACTCATCGTGTAAGGGACTTATCAGATAAGGGACTTTCTAGCTATCATGGTCAGTCGTGGATATCTTGTTGTGGGCAACGTAGGAACGTTCCGGAATTTTCTTCCAAGCTAGACCGACGACATTGAAAATCTGTGGAGCCGAGAATCCGGATGCATGATCCTCTTCGTTTCTTCAAGACTCACACCGCTTTATCGAGCAGAAAGCGATCCCAATGGGCTCACTGTCAATCCATGGGCTCAGGACCTTCAGCCCACCGTGTATGTTTTGTCCGATTCGCAGCCGTGGCATATTTCGAGGAATGATCGGTGATTACCTTGCTCTCTTGAGCGATAGTTTAGACTGTCAGCTGAGGCATTCTCAAGAGAGATGAGACGGCAGGAACCTTTCTCCCATGTTGCTGGCGTTTCACGAAGGCAGACTTAGCGGTGATTGGCTGTCGTGGCCCTCTTCGTTCCAGAATCACAGCCGTCACGCTCCATATTGCACATATTCTTCGCGCCAGTGTCTCTTTAAGACGACGTGACCCGGAACATCCCCCACTGTATCAAGCTCTTACTCACAATCAGTTGTAAGATTCAGCGAGGGAATATCGGAGTTAAGTGCGTCTGAGTTTCCCGAGATACTTTACGAAGGGGGGTCGTCGGAAGAGACGCGGATACGATGAGATGGCGGATATGGTGAAGAAAGCATTCGACGCAGTTTCATCGGAAACAGTGGTCAACGGCTTCGTTCAAGCGCTGTTCCCCAAGCCGGACGATGACTGCGTGCCTGTTCCTAGCGATGAGAGCAGCGCCGAAGGAGATGTGGATGGCGACGCGGTACCGGCAGAATCCGATGACGAAACAGAGGAGAGCAGCGAACTATCAACTCTCTCGGCGGATGAGTCCGGATTTGAAAGGCTCCCGCAGATCCCTCGAGAGCTCCTCTGAAACTCTTTATTCGATCGCTAACGCATTGTGAAGTTTTTGTTCTTGAATTCAGTGATTTGGTAGCTTGTATCATTCCCAATAGTTTTCATCGCCGACGAGCGAGTGATGTCATTTGTCCACACCCTCCGCTCCGAGGCAGGTTCGTCTCCGTCGAAGTTTTCATTTCACTTGTTCAGCATCTCCGTGGACCGATTACGATGATTGTGAGTAAACCATCTCTGTGACTTCGAGGAGAGAGTCTCAGAGCAAAGCCTGAGTTTTCATTGTTCGCATGATTATCCTTTCATCGCGAGATTCCTTGAACTCTCACAAGGAATCCGCACACGAGGCGTTCGCAACGGGGAACGGTCGACCTTGGAATCTGACTTCCAAACGCGACCAGCTAAGATCGCTGGAGCAGGTAATTCTACGGCCGCGCCTCCTCTTTCATCTGATGAGTCCCTCATGCGAAAAGTTCGTATCTGATGAAATAGCCCGCGCGATGGGTCGTCATCTCAGGAGTTCTTCATGCGATGGCTTCTTCATCTGATGAGTCCCTTATCTGATAAGTCCTTTATACGATAAGTCCCTTCTACGATAAGTCCCTTATGGACATATCAACGCCGGAATACACTCCATTGACTCAGGAAATATGGTCGGATCGATCCCAAAACCGGTTGGGTGACAATACGGAAAGAATAAGAGAACGACATCTGAAAGACGATTCTGGCTCTCTTGCCAGATTCCTAGATAGCCGAGAAATCTGATCTCGACATTCCATCTATGACTCCCGGAATCTGGGAATCTTAATACCATAGGGGTTTTGACTTGAGAACTCCGAGAGAGTTTGCCTGTTCCGTCAACATTGAATACTACGGAATGAGGATTGTCCGCTCTGATGAGCCAAATTATGATTATCAGCTTTACCTATGATGTTACCTTAACTCAGAGACTCACCAACGAATTATTGCGTGTGGTTCGCCAGAATGAGGTAAGTCTGTTCAATCAGTGAGTTCGGGCTCAGAAACGAGTATCTGTTCTGACTTTGGGTGATTCCGAGCTCTTGATGTGCTGCTCGTGTTCTGTCTCTGATTGGATACGACGGCCTCTAACTTGATGCAGTCATGAGTGACAACGAGATGACACTCTCCCCTGCCGAATTTCCCGAGCTCCCCACACCCCTTCTTGGAATGCGCAAGCTTGATCTGTTGTGCTCAGCCCCTTCTAACGAGGCTGCAAAATCCCGAATGGATTCAACGTTCTCGAGGATTCGAAACGATTCTCAGCCGCGTCAATGGATGCCGGCGATCTTCCAAGGACTTGATTGTCAGAACCATATTCCGTCGCGGACTCCTTGAGCGGAATCACTGAATTTCGTGCTGTGTTGAATTGAAAAGCCCAGTTCCGGAACGACACCTCTTTGAAATCATCGATTCGAGATTCTTGTAGAACGTCGTAGGCCTCGATTCCCGCTTTCCGAGGTACATATGCAAATCCCGAAATCGTTTTCTTCCCTTGATCTCAACATCTCCGTGTAACGGGACATCTCAATTTACGTACCGTGGCCTCCATTTTCTACTGAATCAGACGAATGCAACGCGGTTCTTCGCTGATCACGACTCCTCAAAGGTCGAATCGGGAAAATGTCTCGTCGGGCAGTCTTGCTCTGCACGATACAAAAGTCGGATTTTTCTTCTCATACGAACAATGTCGTCGAATCCCGGTTCTCTCCAATGAACATCAACATCTACTCCGAGCTTTTCTGTTCTGCTTCTCGATTTCCTTAACTTATGCATGCAGGTGAGGAGTTTCCAGGCTCCCAGATTCAAGACGTCGCATCTCCATCTGGTCGAGACTGGGCTTGACCGTTTCTTCGCGCGAAGTTCGATTACTATCGACAAGTATCGATAGCGCTCTGCGGCTGTGTTACCATGAATCAATATTGAAGAGAATTGCGTCCAGTGGATAGGAGACCACAGGCTTCCGTTGCTTCCTGAAGAACCGGAAGAGTGCAGATGTGACGTTATGGAATTGGGTTCATCAATCTATGAGCCTGGGAGATCGAACCTCTCTCATTTCAACGGAAGATTCTCGATCACTTAACGCTGAAAAATCATGGGTTCTGCCACCTGTTACACGTAAACTCGCGTATTCTGGTTCAGAAGCGGACCACCGCAAGGAAATCATTCCCTACCGGAGTCGAAGGACTTGGTTTCGGGATCAATCTGACCATGCTGTTCGGAGTCCAATGAGGTGATTCCGGGGACGGTCTGGCCATGTGGAGACTCAATGGAGTGAGAGAAAAATGCCTTTTTGCAAGGGAGGCTCAGTGTGTACGCATGAGCGCCTTTATTCTGTGTCGAAATGTTCGGGGTAGGGTGGCCTTGGAGCCGTAAAGTCTCGGGGCATAAATGTCATGAACCGGATGAAGCTCCTGTGAATCTCGAGTTTCTAGAAGAAGCAGTTGTTTTTCGTCGCTTATGACCAAGAACTTCCCGACGTTGAGGATGCTTGTTTTGCACGTGCTCTGACTGCCCCAAACGGTGAAGTACCGCGAGCCCGAAATCCCCCGAGCCAATGATCCTCCGAGCCCGAATTCCCTCGAGCCCGCATTCTCGCGACCCCTTCCCATTAATGGGAGATGGAATGAAACTTAGCGAAGCTTCCTGAAAACTACACGAAATTGAAAACGATGGTATCCGTGTGGGATCTGTTTGGAATCACGTCTCCGGGCACTCTCCCATGTAACCGCAGTCATTTGCGGTTAAAACCGCGGTTCTCGTTCCTAATATTGCGGTTAACCGCTGTTGTGGGTATGCATTTGCGGTTATCGGTTAACCGTAACCGCGGTTATTCAGAAATGCGGTTATTTGCAAAGCCTAGTTGTTAGTAATCCTCAGTTCCCAGAGCTCTGTATGAATTTCTATACAACAGACCCACCCAATGAGACAGAAGTTCAGGTTGGAAAATCGGAGAAGCTTTCGATTGTCCCCAATCGTGTAACTCTCTGTTGCTGATCTTCGGCTAGCGATGGCGGAAACAGTGCCTCAAAGAACCCCGAAACCGCTTGGTCTTGTAGCTCATCCCCGTTACCCTACAGCTATCGTCGGCGGGAACCCACACCAGAACTCTTTGTCCTTAGTCAGGAGTCGAATCTTCAGGAGCTGTTCTCGTTCGATGGCTCCTCCGCATATTTTCCACGCAATACTTCCGCGTTCGCGCTGCAATTCTTCTGAATATTGGAATGTTCTGTCCATAGGTTGTGGACGAGGGGAGTCGCTAGCGGCTGTGATGCCAGATATCGACCTTCATTTGGGTCGAGCGGAAGATGGATCTCCATCCTCTTCGAAAGCCATCGCTACAGTCGCTGTTTGTGAACGTGGCAAGCCGTTGCATTGGGTGAAAGGGTGCGCATCAGAAACCACTGTGTGGGGAATCGCAGCGAGGTTCTTTCAATGACCTGATGGAAAGGTACGAGTGCCCATCAGCGAATCACGGCAGGAAAAGCCTCCGATGTCGATTCGATCGAGGTGGAGAATCTATGCATCAATCATTGCTTAGTTATTTATTCAATGAAACGATGAGAACTAGTGCGTTGACTAAGGCCACCGTCTCAGCCAATTGCCGGCAAGGAGCTACCCGGCAGGGAGCGATCGGCTGAGTGCCGCCCAGTTACCCCATCAATCATTTATGTTGTGGAGGGGTCACAAGCTCTGCCAACTTTCAAGACTGTGCTCGGTTCGCTCTGCAATCTCTGTTGTTCGGTCTTCATGTAGGTCTGGTCTCCTTGTACCATGTATGAGACCTTCATCGTTTCGCCGAGAGTCTCTCATATACTGGGATTACGATCGGGAACGGCTCCATCAGGGACTGCTTTGACATTGACGCTGTCATCGTCTACGCAGCAAGGCAAGCAGAAAGGCATTGGAAATCTTGGAGAAAGGCACCGAAAAACGATGAAAGAGGCACCCAGAATCGTGGGAACAGTCGGCGGGAATCTCAGAGAGGGAGGGGTAAATTGACAGAAATTATCATACAGTCCGCAACACGAATTTATCGACACGCATTCTATGTGGATGATTTCCGCACCCGCTGGATAACGAAGTCAGTGTTGCCATGGGAATTCCACTAGGTGCGACAGACTTTGAGATCATATCAACCGACTGAGAAGAACGAAGTTTAGGCTCAGGATCGAACATTTTTGATATCCAGCTGTAACACGAAATTATCGACAGCGTTGAAATCGCGCATTCGGTTGGAGTTTCAGCATTTTCTCGTGAGGCTGATACCGACGAACGTCAAGTTAGTGCTAACGAAGGACACACAAGTACGATTTGTCGACTCAGAACTCCGGCTCGTCAAGATTTGTGAGAAAGAATTCATTCCCTCAATATGGGACGAAAACCGGCTCTGACTCCTCGAGAAAGGATTCGCATCGATCAATTACACGGCTCTGGGCTCGCAGCAAGAGCTATCGGACGAGAGATCGGCAGAACAGCGGACGTAGTGCTGCGGTATTTGAGATTAGGGGCGGAGTATGGCATCAGATCGTACAAGAAACGAAGCACAAAGCTCTCAGATCGTCAGAAACGGAAGATAATTCAGGATGCGAGCAACAAGAGTGTCTCTTGCGCTCAAATCAGAGACTCAAACAACCTCCCAATGCATAAACAGACCGTCTGGCGCGTTTTGAGAAGTGCGTATCATCTGAAATTCAAGAAAATGTGCGGGAAGCCCCCGCTGACGAAAAAGCACCGAGACACTAGGCTCGATCGCGCCCAGGAATGGATGAGTTGGACTTCGGAATGGGATAAAGTTGTCTTCAGCGATGAGAAAAAGTTCAATCTGGACGGCCCGGATGGATTCCATAACTACTATCACGATCTTCGGAAAGAGCCTCGATTCTATTCCAAAAGACAGTCCGGGGGCGGTTCAGTTATGATCTGGGGAGCGGTCAGTCGCCGCGGGACGTTCCAAATCATCTTCGTGGAGACAATAATGCGTTCCGTGGACTATAAGCTGCTACTCGAGAACCACCTGCGACCTCAAGCTTTGGAGAAAGTTGGAACGGATTTAATCTTCCAGCAAGATTGCGCCTCCGTGCACACGGCGGCGATAATCAAAGATTGGTTCCGGGAGAGCGGAGTACGTTTTCTTGACTGGCCTCCGAAGAGCCCCGACCTGAACATTATTGAGAACCTCTGGGGAACGTTAGCTCGGCTCGTCTATCCCAATGGGAAGCAGTACAACTCAAGAGAAGAACTGAAACATGCGATTCTTTCTTCTTGGGCCAGAATTGGGGAACGAGAAATAAAACCACTCTATGATTCTCTCCCAAGGCGCATTTTTGAGGTCATCAAGGCGAAAGGGGGTTCGACGAAGTATTAACTTTCGAGAATTCCGAAATCGTGGAATAAATCAGCCTGTCGATAATTTCATGTTACGGCTCGAAATCGATTTTCTGGAATCTTACGCGTCGTCTTCCTCGAATCGAAGAAATATTCTATCGCCACAATCGTGGTGATGCTGGGAGTATTCCATGGCAGCATCAACATCATCTCTCTTTGTCATCAGGAATAGTCTAGAAAACTTGACTGTCGATAATTTCGTGTTGTGGGCTGTATCGTGATGTTGGAGAGCCGAACTCGAGCGTCACCATCCTTAAAGTTCTCCTTGTAGTTCATTGCAAACTGGAACTATGTGGAGCTGCGCAATTTTCGGAGTCAAGCGGTATGGGCGGCCTGATAGAAGAGACTTACCGCGAGGACGCGACCGCTCTACGTCCACGGTAACTAGAGGGGCGTACTCGAACGACGCGAAATCGGCTGGCGGGAGATCGGAGAGTTCGGCGCTAATATCGTTCCCTTGGAGCGCCTGTTTAATGTGACGCCACAGCCTGAGTTTTTCTGCATGGTTCTCCCAAGCTTCTCATTGATCAAATATCTTAGCGGTCCAACGCGTATGAGAGTTCCTGTCTGCGTTTCGAAGTTGTCGATGGTTGTTGTCACTGACGACTGCTGAGTGGGACGTAGTCGTTCTATGTGGTAGGTTTACGTTGAGAAGTTTCTGGCGATGGATACCAATTGGGATTTCAGAGATGATTCCATAAGCGAAGCTCGGGATTTCTGAGAGGCAACGTCCAAGCTGGCGCTGACTCGTGGAATGCACGAACGTGTGGAATAGTTTCTACGAAAATTTGCCTTACGTTAGTTATAAGACTTTCGACTTCCGGACACTGTACGCGGATACCCTCACAAATAGGCTGCGGTCCATGGGCGAGACAAGTCACATTACCATCCAAAGAAAAGTACTCCAACGAGCGCTTTCCGAGTCGACGACTGATTGTCTAAGTATTCTTTGGCGAAATATTGCTGATCATGTTAGAGATCACTAACTGACGAGTGGGTGGACATGCTTATGAATATCACTCTTGTCCTATGAGTGATTATTTCAAAATTATGCCTTGGATCCGCCTGATTCCGTTCTCTGCGGTTAGGTCAGTTCCACGGAGCGAGTAATTGAACGTTAAGAGGCCTCGATCGAGCGACTTCGCGACGTCTTTTCCCCCCTAGAGAGTGGAAGCCGTATCAAGTTCCAGCGCGTCGGAAACATTCCGTTCTGAATTGGGCGCCGAATCCGTATCCTCTCTCAATCTCTCCGCTGAAACAGGTACATAAACGCAGTTTCGTTTGGGATTCTCCATTGTTTATGCTCGAAAGCGTTGCACCGGTTAGATTGTGGTTCGCTTTGTAAACAGCTCGGGATTCGCCCAATCATGGCTTCAATCGACCCATCTTTGAAAGCACAGCTGATCCGCGATGTCCTCAAGTATGAAGCTGTTAAGTTCGGCAGCTTCACCCTGAAGAGTGGAATTACCTCGCCTGTCTACGTGGATATCCGGATTTGCGTCTCACATCCGACCTTCCTGAAAGCCATTGCTGAAGCTGTGAGTTCTCAGAGTAGTTTCCATCAAGGCGAATATATAGAGCCTTCCTAAAAGACTGTGTTCCAAGTCAGCGACGAGAAAGTAATCATCCAGCTCTCCATGAGCGACTGAGAAATACGCGACGATTCTCCCTTCACAGGTGGAGCAGACTATGGTAGCCGCAAACTTGACCAGCGATCACCTTTGCGGCGTACCGTATACCGCTTTGCCTATAGCGACCTGCGTCTCGACGAAAACACATCAACCGATGCTGATGCGTCGCAAAGAAGCCAAAGCCTATGGCACCAAGCAGATCATCGAAGGCAAATATAGCTCAGGTTAGTTTCGAACTCGGTCCAAGAACATTTTGGTGCGCGGCCCTCTTAACTCCGCTACCAGGACACGCGGGTGTTTCCGTCTGCTCCAGCGACAGAAAAGTGTTCTCTCTCCCCTCTCAGCATCGCGTCTCGTAGTTGAAACACTTGAGAACGTGACATATTGTGAGGAAGCCAGCGAAATCTCTCTGCCGGAGAAATCGAACACAGGGGGTCATAACCATGGCCTCCTTGGTGAAATCGCGATTTCTCGATTTTCGACCTCTCCAGTAAAGTCCCTCGTGTGAGCACACCGGTTTTCGAATGTTGTCGCCCTCGATCGCATGACATTGGGGGCTTTAGACTTTCGCATCCACCCAATATCTTACTCTTGAAGATCTGGAGGGTTCGGGAAGCGTCACTTCAGTATTTTCCCAAAATGTTAAAGTTTCTCCCTTGAAAAGAGCGTTTCACCACGAAGTTCGGGGCAGCAGACGAGAGTTATCATCAGCTTCAGGCAACCCGCTCGAAAGATCCGTTATCTTTCCACAGGCGACAAAGTGCTCGTCATCGAAGACATAGTGACCACGGGCTCTTCGATCCTTGAAACAGTGAGAGTGCTGGAAGATGCAGGTCTCAAGGTGATTCTCACAAAATCCCCAGCTTACCCCTCGAGAAATTTGATTCTCGAGCTTTGGACCCATGCAAGTCATAGACTTCCCATCAGTATTTCCCTTCAAGAAATAGCTCATTTGAATTTTCCAGGTCAGCGACGCCATCGTGCTCATCGACAGAGAGCAAGGCGGTCGTGAGTACTTGGAGGAGCGGGGTATCAAGCTCCACCCTGTTTTGAAGCTCACGGAAATCGTAGATCGATTGGAACAAGAAGGTGAGTGGGGGGAGACCAGCAACAGTGGGATCGACTCCAAGTTCGTCGTTTGGATTCCTTCTCGAGAGCGTTTGAGCTCGAATCTCCCAGCGTTAATGAACGATGTCGGCAATTCCATCTCAACCTGGCGCCTTTTTCAGCTCTGATTGACGCTGCGGTCGCAGTCCAGACACGTGATTTTATTCACTCAGTGAAACCAGCCCTCACTCCCGCTGCTCGTCGGACTGACCCTCGAACGTCTTTCGCCGAGCGAGCACGTCTCGTGAAACACCCCGTGGCCCGGAAACTCCTGGATCTTGTTCAGAAGAAGAAGACTAACCTGTGTGTTGCCATCGATGTCACGACGACAGGCGAACTCCTCAAGCTGGCAGCGGCTGTGGCGCCCTTCGTGTGCGCCATAAAGACTCACATCGATGCGCTAGACGACTTCGTCTATGAAAAGGTTGGGTGTCGAACGAGCAGTTCTCTCTCCGGTCGGGGTTACAGAGGACGTCGAAACAAGCTTGAATGGAAGCAGCTAACCCGTTGTCTTCTCCGAACAGGTTATCCCTGAGCTCAAGAAACTTTCGGAGACGCACGAGTTCTTGCTGTTCGAGGATCGCAAGTTTGCTGATATTGGAAAAACGGTCCAACTACAATTCTGCAGTGGGGTCTACAAAATATCTGACTGGGCCGACTTGGTTACGGTCCACGGCGTTCCGGGGGCAGGCGTCATCCAGGGTCTGAGATCAGTCGCTTCGGAAAGCACTGCTTGCGTTGTTGTGGCGGAAATGAGCAGCGTCGGTGCTTTGACCGGCGACTCGTACAAGAAGTCATGCGCCGCTATCGTGGAGGCGAATCCGGACTTCGCCATAGGCGTCGTAGCCCAGAGCCGAATAGTGTCTTCGCCCGAAATCATACAGTTTACTCCGGGAGTGCAATTCGAATCGAGCGGGGATGGACTCGGGCAGCAATATGTCTCACCTGAGGTAGCGATCAGCGAAAGAGGTGCCGACATAGTGATTGTCGGACGAGGTGTCACAAATGCTGATGATCCCGGAGAGTGCGCAAAGATCTACTCCCAGAGATCTTGGAAAGCCTACGAAGAAGCCTCGCGATCTTGAATAAAACCGCCTTAGTATACGATGATGCCAGCCTTAATTTGCCTTCTGATTCAACGGCCGCGGAGAATGTCGCAGCACCTCCATGTACATCTGATCCTGGCCTCAGAAACAGTTTTTGGTCGATCTCAGCTCAATTGTTGGGAGTATTCGAGGCTCTCGCGGAGCACATCTGCGCGATCAGGTGGTATTATTCATGGTCGCCTCAGTATCAGGTTCAAACCTGGTTTGTTCCCGACTTGTACTGAGGGATCAAAATTATCTGCTTTTGCGCACAGCCACGGCTGGTGATGATACACGGCTTCGAGTGAGACAAGGGAAGGGGGAAGAAGCAACCGATCTGCTATGATATTGATTTCCAGTGGGACGGAGAGACGACGTCGATGCACACGCGATACACACGCATTCATAAAGCGGAGCCCGAACTTCGAGCGGGTCCGTCAAAATCACCTTTCGACAGCCTCGTGTTAGAAACGCGACTACCAGGCGGGAATACAGCTCCGGAATGCAAGATGGGAAGCATTTTCGGGATACGGCCCCAAGCTGGAAAATGGCCCTGTCATCGATGGAGATGAAGACCACGTGTGTGGATTGAATCAGAAAACTGTCCCCGGTAGTACCTTCCACATTTCAGGAAATTATATTCTACGTTCTCCATAAAATTTCCGATTGGGGCGAGGAAGCTGACCGGGTTTCGACCCCAGATGTCCTTGATGTGGTGATATTGATTGTGCTTCATTTTACGCGAATTCGCACGAATTTGCAGGAAACGTCATCTATTCACATGAGTTTCCTTTCCCGGAATTCCACACCGGCTCAGGTGCAGACAATCCTGATTCAGAACATTCTCGTGGCATCGGACAGTTTACTTCAGGTCCAGGTGTTCCGGAACCTGCTCGGAATGTTGAAGCATCAGTTGACGCCTCCCTTCGTTCCTTTCCGAGTTTTCTCGTTCGCGCCTCGAACAGCCCCGGCTGTCGAACCCCCCCCCCCCCCCCCCCTCGGGGATCTACACTTCTTGGTCGGGCGGAAACGCGATTGTCTCGCGGAAACCGAAAGCTTGTGTCTGATTCCAGGGATGGAGTGGCGGTTGTGGGAGATCCGGGCCACCACTCGGAGAACCTGTTCGGAGCAGATCGCTGACACTATCAAAAGTCCACAGATTGCGAAAACAGAGCTTATCTTGTGGAAACTCTCCATGTCGAACAGATCGCTCGTGGAATTGAATTCCATGAACTCGTTCCATAGTGTATTATCCTTCTTCTGCAAGCGAGCATAAGCAAAGCCGAAGGGACCGTTGACGAAACGTCTGATTTGAGCCGCTGTCGGTTCGAGCCGCGCGGGGGATGCGATTCCTATCCGGAAGAATCGATCGACCGTTGAGCTCACTCGGATCATGACCAACAGCAACTGTCCCGCTGCGACCGAGTATTCTTCGCGATTCTGCCTATCCCTGGACATGGTGTGCTTTTGGAAATAGAGGAAGTTTGGATCTATCCCGCGCTTATTCGTTCGACCCTTGATCCTGCGAACTTTGCGTCGTAGGGGCTTGCCGACCAGGGTCCGTTGTTTGTGGGTGGGATTGCAAATGCAAACATCACTGGAGAGCAATTTCTGCAAATTACTCGGAGAGGAACAGTCGAGTCTCAATCTGCAGTCCATCGAATGGCGACAACCTCCGAAAGCCTTACGATCGAGGAATGAGGACATCACGAAGTTCGCGTATATGTGTCCGATGAAGAACATCAACGTTAGGAGGCAGCCTACGAATTGGAGGTGAGAGTATCGCCGTATATCGGCTCGGATCTCTATCACTGAAATCATACTCATCGCTGTCCTGCCGAAGGCGCTCCAGAACCCGTCGAGTTTAAGCCATGAAACGACCCTCACCAGAAGCAGAACTGTGAGAAGGAGCAGAACGGAGAACTCTCGCTCGAACGGTTTCGTGAGATTTGAAACATCGGCTTCCCGGAGACGGATCAAGGAGAAACATTCTGACACGTCCAATCGGAACACTGAGTATTGGTTCAGCATGGCGTAGTCGGAACCTCGGTAGGCGTCTCCGGTGGAAATAAACTCCGCTCTCACCACTGTCACGTTGCACGCGAACGTACTCGAGAGGAACCCTTGCACCGCCCCAATCGTTTGAGTGAGCTTCGCAACAACGGACCCGATGGAACATCTCTCTTTCCTTTGGAGACAGAGTCCCGTCGGCGAATTCACGGTCCAGAAAATGGCGTGGTCGAAACTGTGTACGCACTTTATATACCGGGTTCCATCGGGGTACAAGAACAACGTGCTCACATAGAACGTCCTTCTGTTTGCTTGAACCCCGCCGAGGACGATATGCAGCAAGCAGTTGTGACGGAAGTTTTGGAAAGGGTCTGGAGTTACCGGTGAGTGGAAGGCGAATGGCGCTGATATGACAATCACCTTCACGGAAGTAGCCAGCACGTCGAAATAGAGGGGAACCGCTCGCTCGCCGGACTCTCGAAACATTTCTGCCTCCGTGGAAGTCGAGACCAGCAAACACGCGTTCAGTTTCAAGCTTTCATGTGAGAGAATGTCTCCGATAACAAAGATCAGGAGCTCTATCGGCTGAATGTTACGTCTCGAGGCGAATTGCTCGGCTTCTCTCACCACGCTCAGTGCGCTCAGTTCTCCACCTCGCACTGACTCCAGTACTCGGCAGACAAAAAGCGTCATCGCAACGTTCAGCATCGCGGAGCTCCTGGGCGCGGCTTTCGACTTGGGAGATTGCGAGAAGATCTTCTTCGCAGTTGCGCCGGGTTGGGGGTGGAGTCGGTCGGCACACATCGACACCCTGAGTAGAGCCCGCAATTCATCGAGAAACTGCTTCGATTATGCTGATTCATCGCAAATAGGATCGCTTCAACGACGATGAGCTCCGCACAAGGGGGGAAAGAATATTTGGTTAGTGGGAGGAACATCTTGGGTGCAGGGTCTTTCCGCGCAGGCGCCTGATCGACCCGTTCGCGCTACGTCGAGATGGGTCGGAAGGAGTTCACCCTGATCAAGCCTCCCTTCTCGGTTCTATCCGATGTGAATTTTCCACCCGCATCATCTTTCAAAAAAGGATATCATCGCTTGGTGACATCAAAGGATATCATCGGTCAGAATAGGGCCCTTATTTTTTCGTCGCGGAACGTTCACGAATCCTCTCCTAGGTATGCGGATCCCCTCGAACTTCTAACATAGGTATCACTGATGGAAAACTCAGAATCACTGTGGATTCATCAGCTCTCTTGAATTGAAGCCGCTGGAAAATCGTCGTACGCAGATCATCCATCTTGTGAGTACATTGGTGTTCATTTGTCCCTGAGAGACTGCGGCGTTATCCATACATCACCCTTCCGTGATTGCACATCTGAGGACTTTCAGCGAGCAGCCGACGAATGAAACGGACCAAATAGGAACATCACGGCCGACTTGGGCATTAGGGGGCTCAACCCAATAATTCCACGTGGCCTTACCATATTGTGACAGCCATGGCGGGATGGATGGAAGAAAAAAAAGCGACTGAGGCGCCCACTCGGAGTGAAATGCTCGTGGTGCGATTATTAGGCGACCGTGTTTTTCAAGAAATGAGCCATCCCCTTGAAATGAGTCATACCTTGATTCTCTATCGTTTCGGCTGTATAAGCCGTAGCGAGTATCAATCGCGCGAAGACAATGAAGGCTTTCAAGGCCGCTCGGAGGGTGGATCAGATTGTCATATCAGCTGGCATGACCGGGTACTTGAAGACTCAAGACCTTGCGATTGATGAGCCTTCCGAAGATTACTTGTGGTATGAAGTCAATGAACACAAAGACTGCCGAACACAGAAAAACCCTACGCTGCATATTCGTCAAACTCTGCCTTCCTGGAGCAGTGTCGTGGGTGAAGCGCTCATGGGCCAATATATCCATATGTATAATAGTGCGAGAAATGCTCTGAGATCCGGTTGCCCAGACAAAACAAGCTTGTTCCAAGAAGAAAACTATATCGCTAGAAAGGAGGGTAAGGGCGAGAACCCCGCTATGGTTGTTCCAGAGTGAAGGCCGCGGATTAGTTTTGATCTGTGTCTCTCGAACTCGACACGAGTGAGTCCTTCCCTGAAATATCGGAAAAAATGGCCGAATGAGAGCCGTGATGAAATTTTCCGGGTCCCGAGATGAATGTGAGCGGATCTTCTGAAAAATAATGCAGTGAATATCCAAGGATGTTTTCTGCAGTGAACGGTGAAGCTGTCCACTGATTTGCCGAACCCCACTGTTGATGGGCGATTTACGAGAAAATGAACGATTGCCAGGAGAATCGTTGATTCCGTTCGAGGAGTAAGAACCTTTAACTCCTTCCACTGCTTCCAGATTTCTGTCGGCTACTCCAAACTACTGGCGAGACTTTCAAGGGGAGAATGCTTTTCCGGAATGAGTTTTTGGGCGAAACATAGATCGGAATCATGAGCCTCAATCAACGCAGTGACTCAGGACTTCGGAATCGAGAGCCGTCCATGTGCCCGATGCTGCTCTGTGAAATGCGAGGGAGAAACCTAAAATCTCAGGGCATGTCATTGATTCGGACGGAGCAATTCCGTGTTTTTCGGGAAATGAGTCATGGCTTGCAATTGTCTCGGCATCCGGAAAGTTCACCACGGCTCATCCTCGGGGTATGACTTTTATTCGCTATCCTTGTATTGCCATTCACTGAGACCCTGTGTAACTTCCGATTCTGCTTAGTGCTCAACGAAATGCCGAAACTCTCTCCAGAAGAACCGCATCCACTTTGTCTGGAATATCATGGAAACTGGAAACTGGAACTCCGATATTCCGAATGCTAACTGGGGTCCCAGTCCTGCAGGAAGAGCGAAACATCCCAGTGATGGATGGACGGTGGTTTCTGAACCCCTCTCCCCCATAGTAGTCGACTCCCCATTTTCGTACACTGGAGCGACAGCAGGACTAAGCCCAGAGCCCGTTGCACTCTGTGAAACCTTGTGGAGAGGGAGTTGGGGTGCCTCCGAAATGTCTCCAAAGTAGCGTTCTTTTCGACAGTATCGAACCAGTGCTCCTGCGATTCTGCGTGTCAGCTCCAGCCCGGTGACCAGTTCCCAAACTCCGACTCGGGACAAGACTTGTGAATCAGGCGAACTGAGAACGAGTCACTGCCGCGCATTGGGTTTTGGAAGGGGTTCACTACGTTAGAGATTACGTCCAGCGCTCAACGCGAAGCAGGGTATCCCACCCCATGCCCGTCCTTGATGGTTTCGAAGCCTCAACCGCAGCGCAGGAAGTCTTCGGATTGCGCAGTATCCGTGAAGATCGATCACAGCCGAGATCAGCGGAAACGGAGACTTCCCATCGATCTGTCCCCACAACGGTTCCGACCACGCTCAAACCCCACACCAAAAGACACTGACGGTAACTCGAAATTCGTAGAGATCCACACAGCATCGGGTTCTATCAGTCTTCACTCGCTCGGTGAGCGTCATGATTCGAGGCGGAAGATATTTCGCCAAGCTACTACCCAGGGAGCAAAAGTTTTTCAAGGCAAGCGAGCTAGCTCGGACAGGCTGTTCTCCATGAAAACAAATTCGAAATTTGGCGCCGGAACTGTTAAAGGCGCACCAACACAACTAGCGTGTTTCTGTTTCAGCCAGAGGAGAAACACGAAAAGAGGGTTCGCGAAACACGACACGGACCGTGCGCCAAAACTCTCTGCACGTGATGGAAAAATGGGTGAGTAATTCCCCGAATCGCGGCCATTAGCTGTCCTCCGTCGGAAATCTTGCCAAAACACTTGGTCTACTTTGAACAATGATCTCCTTAATTGGCACTGCTGGATGCAGAGGTTCCAACTTCTTGGGTTATCACGAAAAGTTGTCGAAAGCTGTCAAATCATCCAACTGAGAGGCCGAGGTCGATCGGAATGGATGTTCCAGGTATTTGATGCCTATGAAGGCCCCCCAGGGCTCCAGAACTCGTGAAGAATGCTGGCACATCTACCATCAGATATATTTGTACGCAAACTTTTGTTTTTCCACGGATGACACTCGATTTGAGGTACGTCTAATGCGACAATCCGAGTCGATCTCTCAAGTCGCAAATGTTGTCACCCCGAGCAGTTAAGCCCCGCGCAGCTCGGGGCTCACGGAAAGCGCAAACTGTGGTGGGCAGCTCTATATATTTTGAGGTAATTATGGCTAGTGATAAACTTCTGGGTGTGCACCAGAATGCGATGGGCACCGCTATCCGCTGGGCGCTGCAGTCTGTCGAGACCCACGAAAACTTCAGTGTTTTGCTGACTGTTACGGCGACGTTAGATTGGGGCGGAAGGCGCTGTGAAGCCGTAAACCTGCCTTGAGCAGCTCGCTTACCCAAAACTCGTCATGTTGTGCTACGCGTTCGGGAAGCTCCTGATATGAAAACTCCATTGATGCTAATTCAGGTAAACAGTTAGACAAAACGTCCAAGATGCCTGCCTCTGGGCTCATCCGAAACGGACCGCTGGCCGGTGGACTTGGAGTCATCGGGGAGTTCTGGCCCACTGTCCGGATACCCGCGGAGTGCGGACGTTAACGTTGACTCCGAGCTCGCTTCCAACTACTTCCCGCTTGCACCCTCGTTCACAGAATTGGCTGCTGTCGCATCCAGCTATCCAAGTTTAACTTCACAAGAGTCCTGAAATAGTTCGAGAGCTGTCAGGTGAGCGGTCTGTGAACTGCCCATTCCTGAGTGAGATATTCCGAATAGACCTGCGTTTCCGTCAGACGAGAAACGACATTCATAGCCGGGGAAGCACTTGGGATGAATCTAGAGGTCGTTGAGTGAAATGGTTCAACGCGATCAGTTCCAAATGATAGCTCCGCTGCCGTCACTTCAACCTCCTTCCTCCCCTCATGCTTGATAGGAGGATATTATGAGGATTATTTTCGCCCAGTGTAATCTTCTTTGGCTATCGAACGTTTCGTCCGATTCCTATCGTTGCGGAACGAACTAGGAAAACTACTGGGAAGGTCAAGACGTCGAGACCAACTTTCGCAGTCCAAGTTCTCGGAATGAGCCAGAACTTGGAGTTCTTAAGAGAATCGAAATCGCAGCTCAGTACGAGAATAGTTCTCAAAATATTCTTCTATTCAGCATTATGATGCCGGGAATAACAACTGAAAAGTGGAGAAAACGAAGCCAAATTTTGGAGCTAATTTCGGTGATCAATCACACTTATGACGTTACTCTCCTCCATCTCCGACATTCCAATAACTATGAATTTCTGTTCTCCATTGAGCCGAAGTGCAGGCCCAACAGTAAGGAAGTGCTCAATTCGTCTCGCTTCGTTCTTCTCTTTTTTTAGGGGCGGCGAAAAAGCCGGCCCTGGTTACTTCGGGGGTCAAATTGTTTCCAAACATTCGCTTTCACCAGCGGTCCTTGAGTTTTGCCGCCCCAGCCTTTTCTGACACAGTATAATCGCGATTCGAGACCTTGCTCCGAAACAATCAGGGGAACTTCGGGAGGTCACGCTCAGTGAGATGAAATCCTGTGGCCTGTGATCATGCACAAGCACGGTTCCGTTCTGAATTGAAACTACGACAATGTTGATACAGCCGAATTGATGACGGAAATAGGAGAACGATCTTCGCGACGTCTCGTGACGCACGCTCTGCCGCTACAGTTCCGACGATGCTTTCACTCGCCGTGTTCGTGTGAGCTGATGCCGTGTGTACAACGAATAGAACGTCATTCTGTTCATCATCCTTGCAAGCATCAACGCGCCCACGCATTAATACATACATACGTAAACAAAACATGATGTGAAAGGTGCCTCTGTGCTTTCACATTGAGGTCCATGGAAAGCCACCGAACAACGCGCAAACGATCTGAAACTCTGTAAACGAACAGGGAAGAGGGTCTGGACTCCCTGTGCGGAGTTTTGACGGACTAATATAGAGAAACTTGAACTTGTTGAGCCTGGAGGCTCTTACAGATGACGAACGCGCCCATCCCCTCTCAAAGCTCAGCGTCGTCTGCTTGTTACTCGGTCAATCGCGGATCGTAGCCGACGGCCGGCTGGTTTACAGGCGATAGTTTTCGGCGCACAACAGCCGATCGCGTCTTTCGCAATCATGATGAGGTGGGAAACTTCAGAGGGATTCGCCATTGACCCGCCGATACGAAATGTGTGTCGGAGGGAAACTAACGAATCGCTCGCAAGAGCGGAGCCTCAACATATTTCTGCCTGGCGCACATTATCAATAGTTACTGGTAGGACCCACACTCTGATCAGAGCAGCTGAGGCAAACGATCAGGCCACCGGAACATGGAAGGACCGTTGTAGGGCTTCGATTCGATATGAGTAACGATCGGCTCACGCACCCAAGTAAACATCATCATCGGTGCGGGCATGATGCTCCGGAGTCCCGCGAACGGGATCATAAATACTCCCCCCCAACCAACCCCAAGAGAAGCCACCAAAGGGCTCGATCATCCACCGGGGTCCCCTCTTCGACGGGCGAGCTTTTCATCGAGAAGTTGCAACTGAATGCTGTGGGCCTGGGAAAGCTGTGGCGTGAATAACCAACACAATACAAGGAAATCCTCCGAAGTTATTTGCGTGTAACGCTAAGTGTCGTGTGATGAAGCGACTCGACACCATCCGGAGGCATTCTGTGATCCGTGATCGACATCTCGTACGGACTCGTGATAGTCATCGGTTCTTCTCCAAGGTTTCCGAGTATGTATTCGATCGATCGACGCGTCGCCCCCCGATGTAAACATCGATTGGTGCTTCATCCGAGAGGAACTTCTCCAAGGAACGTGTCGCATCTTGCTGTAGAAGCCAGTTTCAACCGTCTCCGCCTGCGTCACAGGTGGAGCAGAAACGCTTCTCCGACCAACACCGTGTGGAACATCGTCACAACCCGGCCTCCAGGATTTGGTTTCGATGTGAACCGCTTTTGATCGCTACCTCCGCTCTTTCTTCTTGAATCTTCATGGAACATCTTCTGTCCCCTTACGAACCGTCGGGCTCTTGCCGCCTCATTTGGACTCTGACATGACCAGCCCGTACCGCCCACCCTCGCCCACGACTCACAATGTCTCTTCGAACAAGGATGTCGGAGTCATCGAACCACGGAGAACAGTCAGAACCTCTCGAGCCGTGGAACAACGAATTCGACCTTGCCAAGGACATGACACTTGGGCTGGCTCTGAACGAGACTTCTGAGACTTGGATGAAACCACAAGCCTAAACTCCTTGCGGCGTTGGGGCTTGTGGTTGCGGGCAAGCGGTTTCTGTGGTTTGGTCTGAGGTTTTCCAGGTGCAGATGGAGCCGGTTTCGGCGAACTGATTCTCTCGAGCGGTTCTGAGAAAGCAAGTGTCCAGGAGCTCGGGTCGAGCCTACGGTGCGGGGCATCCTCTTCACGTTCGATCTGTGACGAGGCACTCTGAAGACTGACCTGGTGAACCCTTGAGTTACGCCGCTGCACGAAAATGTGTTCATGCTCCTATTTCCGCGAGCAGCCACAGGGATCAACATGAAACGTCGGAAGGGTGTCCGCCTACCTGAGTTTACGCTGAAAAGAGTTCGCTGGAGAGCCAATCTTGGGGGAAACTGGCTCGCGCAATCGGTTTTGAACTCTAAAAGTGATCATATTTCGATGGTCATCATCAGAGCAATGGTTCTCCATCTCACAGGGCGAATGAGCACGGATTCCGTCAGGAATACCGCCCCCAGGAGGAACTCGGGGCTGCAGCGACCAGAGGCAGCTTGCATCGAAGAAACTGCTCTCAACCTGAAACACTGAGCTCCGTTTTGACCATTCTCCGGGCTCCTATCAGAGCACAGGGATCTCGTTGGGATTCACAACGAGATCTGGAAGAATTCAAGTTTTTCGGATGCTCTTGCGAGCGCTAGGGGGATCAGCCTCCGACGCAAGGGGAAGCAGCTATCGGCCTCCACTGATTCAATCGTGACGAAGTAGAGTCTGCTCGAATGATGTATGGGGGGAGGGTCGGAGATGGAAACTGAGTACGGCCGAGGGTGGTCGAGAATTCGGTTTCGACTGTGCCGCCAAAGTGTACGCCCTACATTGTCTCCGAGCACCATATCGATCTCAGCACTGGTGGTTGCTATCATCGCAGCAGGAGGTCTGCGATCTCAAGTACGTTCGATCTTGATGTTGCATGGATGATCAGATGGACGCATATCTACCGAAGAGAATACAGGAGTACAGGCTTAGAGTCGATTCTCGGTTCCTTGGCCCGACTAAGGACTCCAACTCGGGTTGGACTGGGACACATTCCTGAGAGGAATAGGGCTCTGCCGCGGAAATGTTCGAATGGAACGAGTTCGAATATTTTAGTGCCGTCCGAGAACGCGTGAGACGAGCGACAGATGTGGCGAAAATGTGGGAGAGGCGAATCAGGTCACAGAGTCGCATGTTCTCTTCCGTGATCTCTACGAGACGTTCCGCTGCGCCTCGTAACCGTACTACGCTGTGGTCTGCTTAACTTGCTCCGAAGTTCCACAATGAAAACCGAATCAGCTCCTGCGAGAACGGCTCTTCAACTCCAAGCCGGCAAGGAGAAGAGATTCGAGTTTCTTGCTATCAAACATCCGGTGGGCCGAACCGATTCTTTATGGAACTCCCCTTGGGACGATCATTCCGCCAGGGAGTCTTCCACAGAGAGAAGGCACGCGGCGAAGATTGAACGCGGCTGGGAAGATCGGTTCGAGTCGGGGGACGACTCTTTCCCCCGAGAGGGAGCAACGAGAATCTGTGCCGAGACCAAATCTTGAAACCCTCTACATCGGCACAGTCCAACAACAAACTGGGCGCTCGGCAGGGAGGGTTCATTACACTGGTACACGTCCCGAAATGGATTTACTTCCAATATCAGATGCCGGGGTCGTGGATGGATGGGGAGGGGGAGAACGTTTCGATCGCTTACAGTGACTCCAGCGAAAAATATTGTATGATTTGCCCGGCGCGGAACGTCAGGATCTCGTTTCTTCCGGAACTTTCGAGTTTTCCGTGGATAGTACCTCGTGTAACACGATCCCATCTGTGTGCACCTCGGAGCGCGTTTGTGAGGAATGGAGCCATTTGCAGCTCAAGGTCCAAGGGTTCAGTACATGCGCGGGATTCGATTTCGCACGCCATGCAATTGGACAAGCCACGAATCTTCACATCGTATGTGGGACCGAGTAAGACGGCAACCATGCCGCAGGCCTAGCATTAAAGTGGAGGGAGCCCGCACAGTCTGGGAGGAACAGGGAAAATTTTTTCAGGAACTGATCTGACCTGAGCTCGAGTCGAGCGCTGAATTCTCTGAGCAGGTGGCAACAGATCGGCACGATGCCTCTCCATCCAGATGAAAACGAAGAGATCCATCGTGACGCTGACGTCACAAATAGTTTCAGAGTCAGCCAATAAGCTTTCGCGCAACACAGCCCGACGAGTATTTCAAAAGGGCGTCATATCGCGCTGACAACGATTCAGAGTCGGAGCCATGGACAACGTCAGCAGCCGTTTTTTTTCATTTCAGAGGTCACGGCTCCAAAAGGGTGACGTGGTGTTGGAAGATCCACGTTTCTCCAAACAGCGGACCGAATCGGACTCCGGGAATCAGAGCTCGAGCTTCCAGGCCCCGTATTTCGGGAACGCTACGATCCTAGTCGATCCGAAGAAAGCGAACAATAAGAGAACGCTGCCGGTTGAGACGCTCAGCAAGCGAATAAAGTCCGAGCTCGTCGAGGAAAGAGAGCATGCGGATTCGGAGAAGCACAGTCCGGTCAACTCGGAGGGCTCAAGCACGCTTCCTCTGGCGAGTCCGTGCATCAAGCGAGAGAGTGACGTCGGTCAATCATCGCCGAACCGGAGATGGATACTCCAGAAGTTCATCGATGGGGTCATATCCGGGGACCCCATAAACATTTCAGAGCTCGGGTTCCCAGTTCCCATCGGACGAGATCCTTTGAGAGTGAAAATACATCTCGGCGGGCCTAAGAAAAAAGTGAGTTCGTATCGATAGGTTCTTAGCTGACAGATCTGGGGACTGGTCAAATCTGGTCAAATCTCCACCTAAACTCGTCTATCCGTTCATTCCCAGCATGTCAGCCGATATCACGCGGAACTCCACGAACATGAGAACGGACTCCGCATCCAGAACTTTTCGCACAATGGGATCGTGGTGAACGAGTCAAGGTTCGTTGCCGAGGACAGCTCATTCATCCTCAAGAATTCGGACACATTCTCCATTGGCGATGCGTCAGAATCGCACAAGGACTCCGTGCAGAACATCATGTTCACGGTTCGCTGCGAAATCGTCGGCGGCGATCCCCCGGACGTGAAACCGGAATTGGGTTCAGAGATCATCGAAGTCATGAGCGACTCCGAGGAGGTAGACCAGAAAACGCCCATGGGAAGCTCGACCGCTTTCCCAATCCTTATCGTCGACGACGACGACGGACCCCAGGCCTACGAGGGCCCCGCATCGGTTCGTGTTGAAGACAATCAGGGATTCTCGGAAATGCTCATGAAGTTCAAAGAGGAGCCTGTCGAAGACGAGGAAACTTCCGCGGAGTCGCCCTCCACGGCATCCAGCACGGGATCCCCGGTAATCCTCGCCGTGTGCGATGCGGGACCAGCTCGAACAGTAGTAGAGAAACCTGTCCGAATCGAACAGGCGCCGAAAAATAAAAGCCCAGTCACGTTCGCCTCTGTTGCAACTCCTCGGCCGGGTCTGGACTCCCCCACCGAGTCCCGAGCCCCCTTGTTCAGTTCCCCACCGCCGCCGCGGATCAGAGATAGTCTGGACGTTGTGCCGTGTTTCAACGCGTACAGACAATGCATCCTGAACCTGGACTTCAGCAAGCCTGATGGTGATCCGAGCCAGATCAGCGAGAGGGTCTTCATCGAGTTCGTGCAACAGAAGCACTCGTCCAAAACTCTCCGGGACGTGACTCGAGTACTGTTCAGCTTCTTCTGCCTCGAGGCGGCCAGTCGAGTCAAAGCGTGCTGGAAGAAAAACCAGCAGAGTCACTCGAGGAGAGCGGCCATCGTCGCGCAGGCGGCCTTGAACCGGGCTGTTCTACGAGTGACGATCATGATGATCAGCGAGGGTCGCGGTCACTTCTCAGACTGCACGGCCGTGAAGCTCTCCGCGAACTTCGTGCGATTGGACGGTCAGGGAACCAAGAAGCGAGTGCTGCTGGGAATGGTGCACAGATGTGAGACCGTAGATCGCCGACGCAGGAGCGGAGGAATCCAGGTCCCGTCGATCCTTGCAGACGACACTCGTTCAACGGACAATGTCGACATCCTCGAAATCGACCTCAATCAAGGCGCCTTCAAAGGGTCAGTATACTTCGCTCGCTCATTTTCCGAGCGCACATTCAACCTGAAACACTCAATTGTCCAACATTAACAGGGCGAAGCTGAACACCGATGTCCTCGTCGACGTGTCACGCGTCTGCGAGGTACGGGAGCTGAAGAAGATCCTGTGCTTGCGTCAAATACCTGATTCGTTTTGCAAGTTTCTCCGCGGCATCAAGCCGCTCAACGTCGTCGGTCCTAACGATCTGACGAGCCCGAGCTGTCCGAAATTCACCGAACAGGTCGCGCGGATCACTCACTGCTCCATGCTGACATCAGAGCAAACTTCGGTGGTCTGTGCGACATTATCGTTGCTGGCAGCTCCGGCGGCCGCGGTGTCGATGATGCTGGTCGAGGGCGGAGCCGGAACCGGGAAGAGTTCCGTGCTCCTGGAGACGGCCTTCGAATGTGTTGTTGCCAAGCCCGAGGAGAGTGTGCTGATTTTTTGTAAATGGTCTTCAGCAGCGGACATGATTGCGTTCACGCTCTTAGGTGAGCCTCGTGTCTTCGGGCGGTCCTAAATGATAATCCAAGGTGAAAGTTTCGCTAAGGTCGCGTCTGAATCACGGAGTTCTCCGCAGAGATCGCCCAACGGAAGAAGTTCAGGCTTCCGAACGGCGAGCCGATCAGCGTTTGCAGAGTCGCAGGCTCTCAGAAGTCTCAGGTTCAACGAGTTTGTCTACCCTCGCTCCTTGAAGAGAGGCGGAACTCAACCTTGAAACAGGAAATCGAGAGGAAAGATAAATCCATCCAGGAGCAGAAGACTCGCATTTCTGATCTCAAACTCAGTCTCGAGGACCAACTGGAGAAACTTCAGCACTTCGTGAAAATGAGGTCGGTGGTCTACGGGAACGATGAGCCACCGCGGAGCGAGCGAGAGCTCCGCGAGAGTCTATCGAGTCCGGCGCAAAACCCTAAGAATCGGCTGTCTCGCAGGAAACTCGATGAAATCTCCCAGCAAGAGAGCGCGTTACGGAACGATATCAAAGAACGCGAGATCTTGGTCGAACGGCTCAAGCAACCCGCGAGTCGCTATAATGGCACAGCGGGGGCGACGACTGTCCTGGAAAGCTCAAATATTCTGATCTGCTCGACAGCCGACATTGAAACGAATATCATCGGCCAAGCGTTCAGTAAGTTGATTCAGTACATATACCCGAGCGTGGAGATCCGATCCCTTCCTCTGGGAAACCGCGCAGCGGAAGAACTAAGTTCCTCGACTTGTCCCGCTTCTAGAATCATGTGGACCCGCTAAGATATCGGTGGTTTTGATCGATCAAGCGCAACAATGCTTACTAAGTGATCTCGTCCCAATCATGCAACTGAACTGTCAGCGATTGGTCATGTTTGGTGACTCTTGTCAAAGTGTCTTCCTGAAGCACGTCGTCAAGCACAAATTCCTGAAGGAGAACAATCCGTACGTTCCGTCCGAGTTTGTCAAATGCTGCCGCAAGTACTCGAACAAACGGTTTCGTCTGACGAGACACTTCCGGGTGAATCCACCGCTCCGTGACATCGTGGCCAGCATCTTCATCAGGAATCCATCTTGTGAGTTTGACTCTCTTTTCAAGGGTGCAGAAATTCACACGGCGCCCTGGATTCGTTGCAAAAACGTTTCCCTTGCAGCTCCTTCGATTCAAACCTTCAATGAAGATGTCTTGAAACGGGATCTGTCACCGCTGACAATATTCGACATTACGGAGGAAGCTCGCGAAGAACTCATCTTGGAGCGAATCATTCAGGCCTGCGCAAAGGTTTTCACGAAGATTCATCTGATCGGCTCGCAGAAGTTCGTGACTCTGAATAAGAAATGCATGAAGGACTACAAGATCTCGATGAAACTAGGAATCCCCGAAGTCCTGGATGCCGACTTAGTCCAGGTGCTCATCATTCCGATCTTCGACTCGAATGTTCTCAACGACATAAATGTTGATCCGGCCTCATTGTACTCGATGCTCACGCGCGCCACGACGGCCACGATAGTAGTTGGGAACTTCACAAATATGAAAGATCGCTGCGCGATACTGCACCAGCTTGCAGAGCAGTCGAAGGGCGTTGGAAGATTTTTCCACCACGGCGCACGTATGTTCATGCACATGAACGTCTCGGAAATTCTCATGCTCCTCCGACCTTGATTGGTCCCGGCCAGGGGGGAAAATACTTTGTAAATCTGTAAATAGAGCCGCCATAAAGTCAAGTGCCACACGCATCACGGTACGTACTGCTGAGCATCATTTCCCGGAATCCGGTGAGCCCGATGCTCCGGAATGTGGTTTTCGTAAGCAGAGACCCTGCTGCGGTATTTCACACCAATTCAGCCCCGATGACGTTGCTCTGGATTACTCCTCCTGAAATATCTCACACCGAAATACCAAATCCGATAGTTCCCGGATCAAGTGAGGAAACGCGCGACCGTACCACCGAATTCGATAGAAGTGATGCTGAATGTTTCAACAGGAGGAGTCCAGAGCACTACTCACGGAAAACCATCTCCCGGACTAGCGGGCTTGATTTATTGATTGATTGGACCGGTTATTCCGGGATATCATTCTGCGGACTGACTGGTCCGCCTGCGTACCAGCGGGTCAGAAATTCGAATCCCGGACCGATCGCCGCGTCCCGCTTCCCGGACTCCAGGGAATGATGCTTAGGTACTGTGCATTCCTATATGTTTCATCGCAAACCCTGTACATTGAAGCTTCTTGAATCTCAAACATTTGTCATTCTCGACTCGAGGAATTTTCGCGGTTGCTACAAGACTCGAAATCGATGCGAGTTTCCTGTTGTGATAAAGTTAAACCCGTTACTTGAGTGCTGTTCCTCCCTTGTATGGGATCGGAGTCTCGTCGGACGAAGCATCTTGTACGGCTCGATCGATATAATTCGTTTCTCGCCTCATACACGATGAGGAACAAGCAACAAGACAATGATTTGGAGTCAATCATCCCAGAGCAGCGAGAACTTTTTTTTTCAAAAAATATTGACGGATGAAACCACGGTGACATTAGCTTTTGATGTCGAGATTCAATCGGTAGTTCGATCCGTCTCTCATGAGCCGGACAGATCTTCTTCGTCGAGTCGAGCTCTGTTCGGGCGCTACACAGTGTGGTGGTTCCCGAGCGGTGAACACACACGATCCGATCGCGAATGGAAGTCAAATCGTGAACCGAGCTGTTCCGAGGAGCGGATTTGAATATTGTCGCTGAAGCGATACGTGAGATTTTTCTGTAGGAGTTGGAATCCACGGGATGGCATCTCCTTCCCTGGCGGAGGTATCCCGGAGTACGAGGGCGTACAGCTCAGAGCAATTAGCCTCGGGCGGTATCCGGGAGAGCGGGGATGGGCGATTCCCGCTGTTTAACAGAACCAGGCGGCTATCCTTGGTTCACAGAAACGTACGATTGATCGATCAACAGAACTCTATAGTGAGAGCTCCATGAGACCGCACATGAAACTTGAATCGAACCAAATTTTGGAGAATATTTTTCGGAGACCCCATTAGTGGCTCTCTATCTCAACCTGACCCTGACACTACCTGAAAAAAGAGGCGGTCGGGTACAACCGCCGGTTAAGCGGTTAAGGGGGTTGAAGCTAAGATTATCTTTGGGTGCAGTATGCAACCCGAGTGCGTGCCCAGTCGAAAATGCCGGAGAACCTATGAACCACTGACCGAGGTGATCCGTCTGATCGTTGAAACCTTCCCGCATACAGCTGCCCCGCTGAGAAAATGTGCTTTCCTCTACTTCTGTGAGCGAAGCTATGATTCCAGGTATGCACACAGTTTGAAACAGTTTCGGTTGCAGAGCCCAACACATAATGTGATAAGGTATTTCACTGGAACTTCACAGGACGAGTCTACCCAGCACACCGCATGCAATTGCGAGAAGTCATGGCAACTGGGATGTCGTGGGACGGGCTATTTTGGGGGTTCGGTTACTCTCAAAAGCCTGCCGAAACTTCCACACGGCAGGAAAGAATGGAAATGTAGGGAACCAGGGTTTCGGTGATCTTGAAATGTTGGGCTCCTTGTCTTGAGATATTGACGAAATCGAGGGGAATGGCAGCCAAAACAGTGGGTAGTCCTCCCCACGAAGCAACCTCAAACGATGCATACCATGTCGAAAACCTCAGTGAGATTTACTTAGCTTGAGATAGTCGAGCGCTGTAAGATTTTTTACCAGATTACAAGAATTTTCGATATGTCAAGGAGCACGATTGAATCCGACGTTGACTGCAGAATAACTGTAATGACCTACCGTAGAGTTAGAAGCACAGTTTACGACACAATGCCGATCCCTTTCACTCGTTTTCTTTGGCCGACTGTGACTCTTACGCGTCCCGTATGACTCGTTGTGATCAGAGGTGTGCGCCGCGGGTACTTCCGACGGCGGCGGCGACGGACTGGAAAACACACAGCGGCGACGCTCGCCACGGCGAACAGTGGCGGACCGGAAGTTTCGCGGCGCGCCATGACGCGCGGGGAAATCCGGTCCCTGCATGACTGATGAATACATTGATTGTCAACCATTGCTCGAAATTGATTGTCAACCATTCCTCAAAATTGATTGTCAACCATTCCTCAAAATTGATTTTCAATCATTCCTCGGAGCCGCTCGTCAACCATTCCTCAAAATTGATTTTCAATCATTCCTCGGAGCCGCTCGTCAACCATTCCTCAAAATTGATTTTCAATCATTCCTCGGAGCCGCTCGTCAACCATTCCTCAAAATTGATTTTCAATCATTCCTCGGAGCCGCTCGTCAACCATTCGTCGACCATGTACATTTGGCCATGTGTGAAAAACCTTCCTCGCAGAGACGGGTGTTCTCAACTAGGTTCTGAACCCGTCTAGTATTTTTCGACTATCACGCGAATATCGTCAAATTCTTCTGGCCGTAACGGACCACTCATAAGACCCCGTCTCCATGAACACATCGTTCAAACCTTCAGCTGAGAGCCTGACACTTCGAATTCATGGATATGTCTAATATGCCGACGTTCGTAGAGCGATCACTGAGAACTGAATCTCTTTAGTTGGCGCCCGACGCCGGAGTTCACGCGTCGAAGTATCAATGAAATCAAAAGCGGGAGAGGAGAAAATTTGCGTAGCAGTGAATTCCGCTTCGTCGTGATTTGTCTCAGCAACCCTGGGATTCGGGCTCGAACCCGTGGAGCGCCACCATGAAAACAATGCGGCGGCGCGCTGTCTGGCTCGGCGCAGCGACGAATCCGTGACGCGGCGCACAGCCCTGATTGTGATCGCTTGAGCTTCCTTGACATGTCTCGAACGCTCATTTCAACACTTTAGAATGCTCCGATCTCGCGTATTCTCTCTCTTTGACAGTTGTTCCCCTCGTCCAAAAGTTTCCAAGAAACTCGCAGCAGTCGAAATGACGAAACTTCGTTGCCCGTTCGGAATGATGAATCTATCATACAACGAATATAAACCGTTCCGCACCCAATGGGGCTATCTTCTCCGACTATGTGACCTGGATTTGGAAAGTCGCATCATTATGAAACGGTCCGAAACACCCGATGTCCCATGAAATTGTGGAGAAAGCTTCTTCCTCGCTAGAATCTGGATAGAAGTTCTCGCCTTGAGCAGTTATCTCAACCCCAGGGTCAGCGAAAGCAGAAGTGATGTTTTTCGATCATAATCGAATTTTCGATTAAATGGGGTGGGGTCATCTTTATGAATCGCCCTGTAGGAACGTATGCGCCTTAGAGGAAAAGGAGGGAATTGATGGAGGGACTCCTACAGAGTAGTCAGAAAAGAGGGGAGGGGTTAGAGATGTAAGTAATAATGAAAGAGCACGTCGCTCCCAAGTTAGATTCGGAGTTCATACCGATCGAAAAGCAAGTACTCGAAGGGCTACTGCCGGAATACACCTTCCCGATACACATACTCCGAGGTGAAGAGCATATAAATACGACGGAATCAGTGCAGGACATCGAAGAAACGATAGTGGTGAATCGAAGTATGATAAGTCGAGGGAAAGCAACATCATTCGGAATGGGAGATAGATTCGAGACCGACGTGTTCCATCCGTAACAAGGAGAGCCATAAGCAAGCATGGTGCCCAGATCAAAATCAAGGGAACTAGGACGCTACTCAGCACCCGCAGTCTATCGAGGATCCGGAACATATGCCACGAGACATTTACGAGGATCTTCAGGAGAACGTCAGTGAACGACAAGGGACTGGCGCCAACAGCAACCTGACAGCGGAAGGGACGAAATGAGTCGCGTAAGACCGCCAATTACGAAATCGACACGGAGGGACTCAACGACGAGCCGAGACCGAGCACCGCGAGACCTTCAAGGACCCTGGGGACCGCCGACAAGGGAAGCCACTTCGAATCATCCACCGAGAGCGGCAACGCCAACGGAAGGAGGGAGTTAAGGAGGAAGAAATACCGGAAGACATGAGGGAGGGAAAAGGAACGTCAGACAAGATGAGAGAGAGAGTGGAGTCTCTAGAAGATTGAACAAGTGGATTCCGAACGGCAGATGTGATTAAAGAAAGTAACGATCAACGATAGAGGATGTTCAGCCAGATTAAAGCCTTGGGCGGGATCTTAGCGCAACTGAAAGAAACGGGCATGATATAAAGGTCAAAGTCAGAATATGCGAGTCCAGTGTTGCTGGTAAGGAAAGCGGAGTGCGGCTGAAGGATGGTCATAGACTGAGGGAGATTGAATGCAGAACAAGTGAAGCTCAGTTATCCGCTATCGATCAGAGCCGACATAGTGGACGGAGTTGGAGGAAAACCACTGTATTCAAAATTCGACTCAGCGTGGGGATACTTCCAAATACCGACGACAGCGAGGGCTTCAGAGAAAGCAGCATTCGTCACGAAGGAGGGACACTTTGAACCGAAGGTCCTCATGATGGGACTGTGCAGAGCGCCCTCGAAATTTCAAGAACTGATGTTGCAGGTCAGAGACATGGTCGGAAAGCAACAAGCTTTTCCATTTCTAGACGACCTAATCACAACGTCGGACGATTACTCGGATCACCTTGAACAGATCGGGAAAATAATGAAGGCACCGAGGAATGCGGGATTGACGATTCGGTTAGGAAAACGCGGATTCCCTAGAAGAGTGGTCCAATTCTTAGGATTCAAACTTTCAAAGAGGGGAGTCCAACCTGGAGGAGCGAAGTTGGAGACGACTGGACGATTCGAAGAACCGACGGACGTCAACGGAGTAAGGAGGTTTTTAGGTCTGACGTCGTTTCTCCGAAGATTCGCATAGAACTATCCAACGATCACGAACCCACCAACGGAAGTATTTAAGAAACAAGCTAGATTCGAGTGGTCACCACAGCGCGAAGAAGCATTCAGGCAACTGAAAACCATTTTACTTAGGGACCCAGTGTTGGAAAGCTTCGTACCAGGAAGAGAAACGGAATCACGCACCGATGCAAGCTGTGTAGGACTAGCTGAAATGCTCATGCAGGAGGTGAACGGAACATGGAAAATGTGTTACGCGATCAGTAGGAAGCTGTCGGAATCGGAAAAGAATTACCATTCCACGAAACTAGAACAACTTGCGGTAGTGTGGAGCATGGAGCGATTGCGACATTATCTATGTATACGGTCAAGAATTCGCAGTGGTGTCAGATTGTGTAGCGGTCACATCACTGGAGACGCAAGGAGGCTTCGCACAGATGTGCCGATGGTGGGATAGAATAGCAGAATTCCACTTCACGACTCGACACCGACCAGGAACGGCGATGGCTCACGTGGACGCACTTAGTGGGGATCCAGTTCATGAAGCACAAGGGGTGGAAGAGCAGTAATACCCGACAGATTCGATACAAAAACAGTTTGTTCGCAGCGCTGGCGACGCACGATGGGTTTTAGATGATACAAGCAGCAGTTGATTTCATTAAAGGAAGACTCGAAGCACTGAGGAAGACAAAGGCGGACTGACAAGAAGGGGAGAAAATTCGGTCAAGGGATTCTACGAACGACGAGGAGTACTATTCAAGGAGAAGGACGGGAGGAGATTATTCGTGGTTCCGAAGACGATGACGAAGTCCGTTTCGCTATTCGCACACGACAAAGGTGGGCACTTCGGAATGCATACAACATTCGAGTTCACGGGGACGAGATGTTGGTTCCCGAAAATGAGAAAATATACGAAGTTTCACCTGCGAGCATGCTCGAAGTGCATATTCAACAAAGATTTATCCGGCAAGAGGGAGGAAATATGTGACGTGATTCGACCAGCGAGGAGACCGTTTCAGAAGGTGTTCATCGATCACGTGGAACAACTACTGAAATCGCACGGAAAGGAGCACGTCATGCTACCGGTGGACGGACGGACAAAATTCGTGAGACTCGAAGCAGTCGCAACCACTTCAGCGGATGGAGTCAGAAAGTTCTTGACGGAAGTGTTCATGACGTATGGAAAGCCCGAGGAAATAGTATCCGACAGAGAAACGGCACACACTTCAGAGAGAACGGAGGAGTTTTTACTGAAAGGAGGCGTCGGACCTTCTCTTAATTCCATGTCAGAAACCGTGATCGAACGGCCAGGTCGAGAGGATTAATAAGAGGTCGCCAGATTGTTGAGATCACTATGCGTGACGGCGGATCACCGAGATTGGGCAATTTACTAACCGACGGCGAAGATGTGCTTTAACAGGGTGGTATCGAGAAGTACGGGCAAATCACCATTCGAGCCTTGCAGTGGTATTCACCGAGAACCAACAATCACGCGAAGTTATTAGAGGGCGAGCCAGATAGAGCATGGGCACCGGCGGCAGAAGTGCAAGCAGAAGTTCGGGAAAAACTGATGCAGAGCCAGGATAAATACGCGTACTACTACGATAGGAAAAAGAGACCACATTGCATCAGAGATTCGAGAAAGGATTCAAAGGTAGTCAGACGCTTGCCAGTCCACAGGGGTCAACCGACGAAGTTGCAACCAAAGTTTCGAGGTCCGATGGTCATTTCTGAAGTATTGCCGTGAGATACCTATCGACTGGTTCCATTGGGTAGAGGGAATTCCACTTGTACGGCTCACTGCTCGCAACGAAAATGTTGCCGACTGCACGATGAAAACGAGGACGAGATAGAAGCCTTCCAGAGCCTCACTCCTAGACGACGACGAAGAGGAGCTGGAAGAGGCAGGAGTCGGAGCTGTGGAGAGACCGGAAGAAGTCATCGAATCCACGAGAATCAAGGAGCCGGCGGGGCATTGCTGGAATTGCTTCGCGCGAAAATTGGCAGCCGGAAGAAGAGAGCGCAGGGACAGCGGAGAAACCGATCGAGATGGAACCGTCGGAGGAAGCGCAAATAAATGCGGACCCAAGAATACGAGGGAATGCAACCGCAAACGTGGGCTCATTGGGATTTGAACACGGCACGATTAGAACCAGCACGTAGAGATAAGACAGAAATCATAGATAGAAGAGCACATCCCGGTACACAGTCGAAACTCACGGAAAGGAGGTCCTCGAAATGAGAAGTTGAGGACAACTTTAGGCAGCGTGGGTCGAGATTGCTATGGAATTGGAGAGAGATACGAAGAATCAACAGAACAAGTGCACGTACGAGCTAGAGCGATTTGAGACAGAGGGAAAGCACAAAGAGTGAAGAAGAGGGTAGGGTATCGAGAGCGAACGCGCACAGGAATCTGATATTTCCTCCCAAACCTTCTTGGAGAACAGTCATGAAGATGAACACCAACAACGAGGAAGCGACCGGGGCGATCGGAACAGCGGTCATGCTCTACAAGGAGGGCCAGGGCCCAAAGGACGAAGAGCCCAGACGCAGGGCAGTTGAGCTTCCCTAGAAAGCGGAAGAGGGGGAAGACGCTGGTTGAACTGCCGCTACCAGACATCCGTTCGAGGTGAACGTGACCAAGACGATGGCACCGGAGCAAGTGGTAAACCCGAGGGCGACGTGCGCCCGATTCGGTGACGGTCGCAACGGGAAGATCGCACCGTGCTGCAAGGTCAGATGGGTAACGTGAAATCTGTGCAAAGAGGTGGGGCGTTTCAGCCGGTGTTGCCCGAAACACAAAGAACGGATTTGCCACCAATGTAACGGCCTCGGCCACATGGCTCGTGATTGCAAGGAGGTCACCTACGAAACCTTGGAAGATGGAGGTTACGTCGCAAAAAGGGACGGGGAAGCAGTCGCGAAACTCACTAATTTCGCGGGCGTTGACCCAGTAGCCTATCACCTGGAACTAACGAGGCGACAGCTGGAGAGAAGCGGACTGAAGGTAACCGGAGGATACGGAAGACCGAATACGAAGGAGGGCCCGGGGCAAAGGCCACGACCGACACCACCATCGGAACCCGCTACCAGACAGCCGGTAGTGAGGCCCCGACGACCAGAACCCGCCAAAGATCGCGCGGTCCCTACCCCGCATCATACTCAATCCGCCCGAACCCCCTTCGCCAGATTCACTAGAAGGGCTGGAGGTGTCTGCATAACGGTGTATCGAGGGCTCGTGGTTTTAAGAAAGGGAAGTGACGAGAGAAGTTCTGACGACGAGGGTGTGCTCATTTAGGTACCCGATTAGCTGAAGTTAACACCTGTGTTCTCATGTCGTGAGCGATAGATCTCAGAACCGTTAATGAATCCGGTGCTCGAGTCGATTCGAGATTCGGATTCGTCTGTTTGAACCTGTATCCACGAAGTCACGGCTCCATCTCTACTTCCTATTCATCGTCCACAGCAGGCCGAGGCTGCGCCCTCCCTACCAGAGACTGGTCCACCCTGGGACCCATTCTCACGATATTTCCATCGTAACGTGGACGAACGTTTCGAAAGCTTGAACTGTCTCTATCAGCAAATATCACGTCGTTGATTCTTTTCTGAGCTCAAAGACCTCCATGTGATATGACTCACTCTGCCCTTCATTACGCGCCTATGTGTGACTACAGTGCTCGTCCGAAAGCCCTCATCGGAAAAATGGTCAAGACCTGTGGTTACTGTCGCGCGCGACTGTTTCGGACTGAGCCTCCTGGACTTTGATGAGTGAACGGCAAGGTCACTTCCACCGCCCTGACCACTTTCGACCTCAGTGGCCAGTGTGACGTCGGACCCAAAACATTTCCTCAAAATATCCGTAAGGGAATGATGTGTAGGCCGCATAGCGAAAACGAGAAGCTGCAAGCTGTGGAAGGGGGTGTGAAGAAAATCGCTTCCTGAACTTTTCCATCGACTCTATGAAAGATTTTTATTCCCGATCCCGAATCGCGCTCATGATTTTTGTTCTTTCTCGCCCATACTTCAATTCGGTACCGACAAGGACGTCTTCTAGAGAAACAGCACAAATGGCAGACCCTATGATTCAGAAAAGGACCTGTGAGTGCGAAAAAATAGAGAAAAATGATAATAAGAGACGATAGGAGAGCCATAGGAAAATAAATTAATTCACGCACGACCCATGAGAATTGGAAATTCAGCTGGAATTCGGGTCTCATATAGATAATACCCTCTAAGAAAACCTGAGGCCCATTATCTGGGAGATGCGAGAGGATAGAAGTTCGGAAGAGCCTGGGATTGTACGTTGGAGTGAAGACCTGGGAGGTGAGGGCATTCTAAAGGCGAGATGTGCGAAGGAAGAAGATGGAGTCATAGTGAGCAGAGAGATTGGTGAATAATTTACCAGAACAGGGGTGTTGTTCGGCACTACGTTTGGTTACGCAAACCGGGGCCGAAGGGGAAGGAACGAGGGAACAGATTTCAGCTGAACGTCTTACGTTGACGTGGCGGTAGTATAGACGCGCTCTGAAGTCCTAGGAGGTGGACGCGACCAGAAACCAAAATCCCTGGTGGACCAAATCTCAGGATGAAGTTTTCCACGAGTCGAAGGGCTGGTCCCTTCGACTGAGTTTTCCCATCCCAAACTTCCTTGTGCAGGATTCCGTTTTCAAGAAACAGTTTGACTCCGTTCTCGGATGGTACGCTTATCCTTATTCGGTTCCTTCAGCAGCGCCACTCTGGCTCTGATCGTCTCATCTCGACGCTGGATCATGGAGGTCTGATCCGTCTCAGGTAGCAACCAACTGACGCCGAAGCCCCGGTAGCGGCGGAGTACCGAAGGCGACCCCGCCTCGCTGTTTCTCACGAACTCTGCACCCTTCTTGAGCATCTCTGTCGAGCTGTGCGCCATTCCAGCAAAAGCCCCCCCCCCCCAACGATTCTCCAGAAGGAGCTCGCGAGGCTCAAGAACTCTCTGACCTCATGAAAGTACGTTCGGAGGCTCTGGAACCTCTCCCATCGATTTTGTTTCTGAATAACCGGGTTGTACTCCGTCTTGGCTAATTCGGAATCCTAGGAATCCCACTTTCTTCTGAACAAAGTTGCACCTCTCTAAGCGTACTGTCAAGCCTTCCTTTCAATAACTAATTTTGTGGTATCTGCAGCTTGAGATGCGGTTCGCGAGGCACGGGTTCCTCAGCCCTCGGGTGACGGACCGAGACATTTTCGCGCAGTCATTTCGGCGCAGATTCGGATGAAACTCCCATGAGTTCTCCGAACAATTGAGATGTTATTGTTCCGCTGCTGTCGATGCTCCCTCGCGGGTAATGTGACTATCCAACGACCTTCCCCGATGCGGTTTTTGCTCATCAGACTGAGTATGAACTCGATTAGGTTCACGGCGCTCAGTTAAGTGCAGAATACCACCAATTTGTCACCGATCATGCCACAGTTCTGGATGATATCGCTCAGAATGAGGATCTTCGGCCCCAAAGTGACGTCGTCGAGAATTCGATCACCAATCAGGGGTTTGAACCAGTCTCGATGGGGCTCGTTTGAAACGGCGTCGCTCGGTGCAATGGAATCGAAGCCGAGCATATCGGACACGGCCGCGAACTTCTGAAATATAATTCATCCTTCGCGTCATAGTTGAAATGAACGACGGATGGTGAGTGACCGCATTCGTCCAGAAAAAACGTCAGGTCTGGAGCCAGACCGTGAAACCGCCAGATCATACCTTCTCCTTTCCGAGGAACTTTTTTGGCATCAGGAGGAGTTTGGGATGAGTCCAGACCGAACGCAATGAAACGAAATCTTGCAAGAGCCTTCTCAAGGAAGTTTTTCCCTCCTTCTTACTCTTCGACACGAGCAAGTTGAGAAACTTTTCGTAGAGTTCTTCTTGGAGAGCTGAGAGTCTTATGGTAATCACGTAGTCATGTCGAGGCGGCAACATACTCTGAAGCACGGAGAGGTCTCGCCTGCAAGGAACGAGCGTTGAATCAAGGAAAGTCGACGAAGTGCCATGGTGCCAGGTCGAATCGAGTTCTGAGCTTCGTGAACGGCAGCGAATGATTCACCTGTGGACCACACTCTCCAAGAGCTTCTTGAGCACGCTCGCGCGCTGACGCATTTTCCCTATATTGGTCGGGGTGGAGTTCTTGTACTGACCGTTCGTGAGAGGGTGCTCAAACCGATCGCGGTACTCAGCCTTAGTACCGAGCAGATAAGGCGACACTATCGAAACCATCGTGAAATATTCCGTCAAATTATTTTGGAGCGACGTTCCAGTCAGAAGGATTTTCCGCGTCGTTTCGATCATACTGTCCACAATCTGCGTCAGGTGGGTGGAATTTTTCTTCAGGGTGTGACCGTCGTCTACGATCAACACCTGCGGCCCTGGATCACCTCGAATGATCGACTCCGTGACCATCGGCTCCGATGAGGCCAGCAGCAACAACATGCTCCATGGTTGAAATGACGCCTCAACTGTCGGCAGTTAAGATATTATATACATCAAACGCAAGCTCATCCTAGCCGCCATCATCAACAGTCCGGGAGCGAGAAGCTTTCGCGCAAAGGAGTCGAAGGGTCGAAGGTCATCAGGAAGGAAGCAGAACTCATGTAGTTCGTTTCTGACAGGAAAGTCAAGTCAGCCCCGGCCATCAAGAGAAAGCAGCGAAGGGTGGCTCACAGACTCACAGAGGAATCCTTTGAATCGTTGTGTGACCTGGATGTCGGTGCCCTGTCTGTTTCTCCGTTGCTGTCCTGCTTGCGATTCAGGTCTGAGCAGGCTCGTGAGAAGGTCAGGGGTCATGAGCATGATCCCTCCCGATCGATGCCATTTATCCAAAATGTGCAGACGCAAGGCTTGTAAATCCTCTCTGTGGAGGCTGTATTGCTGAAAATTGTCCTTCTTAAGATATCGCCGATACCACGCGCGAGCGATGAGGTTCGAGCGCCAGCTGGCATTCGGTCCTTGCGAAGAGGTGAGGAACTTGAGCTGTCAACAACTGCCCGTCAGTTTTCCCCCAAACTTTGGGATCTCGCTCGACTCAGTGTGAAATTTCCTCTTGTCATGTGGCTATGACGTGGCTCGTGTGGCATCCCCCCCAGGGGCGTATCCAGCTTTTTTTGGGCGTACCAAGGATGTGATGATGATGCCGATGATGATGATGATCATCGTCTCGAGATTTTCATGACGCAATCGACATGGTTTTCAAACCTGTGAGACTTTCCTGATAGGACTGAATCCTTGTGGAACTTTTTCGTCCATTAAAGTAGAATATAATCCACCCTTCCCAATATTGTCGAAGAGTTTTCAAGGGGGGGCATGGCCCCCTTCCACCGATTCCTCAAGAACGCGACCCAATCACTCACCAGCGTCGTTGTCCTGATTGCTCTTGAAATGCCTGCGGTTTGTGCTCCCCAGGAGACGATGCAACTCATTGTCTCCCGCACGGATTCGAGACACGACAGGATTCGAAAGATTCGAGCCGATCTCTTTGCTTACCAGTCATTCCGTGTAACAATCAGCAGGATTTTCTATTGCGGCTCTGAACGCTCTGGGGTTGAACGTTCGTTCGAAAAACAGGACTACCGGAAAAAGCTTGCGGGCTCATGTCCATCGTTCTTTCCATGATTCGTTTGCTGACGAGTCTTCCACCCGCCGCGCGAGCATGGCGATTCGGGATAGCTGATGGAGGCTGAGCGAATAAGTTCCATAGGTTTCGGAAGTCGAATTGAACTCACTCCTAGATCCTTCGCCGACTCTGACTTCGAATGCATCAGAAGAGTTTACACTCTGTTCAGGGATCTCGTACGACAGGCGCCTGTCGGAGCCGGGGCCAAATCTTGCCCCGAAAACACAGGACGTCGGAACCTCCGACCGAACTCCGCGAGACCTTCCGCGTACAATTGGTGAGACTGAAAAGTCAGTGTTCCCCGATGTGAGATGCATCTCAACCCGAGAAATATCAAGTGGAATATCTCCCGATTCCTGCAGCAGTGCTCGTCGATTCCTAGCTATGGAGCTCTCCTCACTCACCGAGATCGATCGAGGGTTGCAATCGAAACAACTCCAATCGGTGAGCATGTTTGCAATTCGCGTCTTGGTGAAATTGGAACGGAGGCATCTGTCACAGAGTTCGTTGCAGCAGTCGGTGGTGGAGCGAACTCTGCAGCCTCACACCCCATCGTTGGCTTGCTCGTTCGAGCCATCGCGATCGCCTCCCCCCCTAGATTTTTTTCGAGCGACATACAGAGTGGCCCCTTCAACTAGAGATTCTCCTTCATCGATTCTGTCACGGCCAGGGAGCCCCCCAAAGTTCGATAACAGTGTACGCTCCCTCATTTTTTGAGTCGGAAACTAATTTTCCCAGTTATGAAAACCGAAAGCACGGGGAAAAAGTCGTAAGTTCCATCAAAAATTTACGACCGCCCCCCCTTGAGTCACTCCTGGATTCGCCACTGTTCTCTGCCAGTGGTCGCGAGCATCAAACCGTGTGATCGATGTTCTCTTCTTCCTCATTCAAAGCCCGTTCATAGGTAGTAATAATGGTCGACGAGTTTGAGCATGTGAGCTTATTCGGATTTGCTCATTACTGTTCTTGTTTCTTTCTATCCCATCGGCTCAGCTCAGAGAGGAGGCTCGATCTACCTGTAGAGACGACGGAGAGACCCATGGTTGCTTATGCTGTGGCGGTTCGCGTCGGAAAGCTGTCTGCTAGAAACAGCGGAGCGCCAATCTAGGGCGTGATGTAAGCAGGGTACGTTTCTCACATCGATATTGATATCTATTGAGTGACCCGCTGCCTACCCTGAGACCGGAAGTTCCCAATTCCCAGTTCCGCTTGGAACCTGTGCAACCAGAGAATTCGCGACTTATTCTGCTGGATTACCCTTCCAGCTCAACTTTGGAGGAACACCTTATTCAACTCGATCTCCCTTTGAATGAAGTTCTACCTCGGTCGCAGGAAGCGGCCTTTGTATCCGTAAAGATAGATGGATGAATTCCTCAGTTGTTGTGGCAGTCATGCGAGATTCATCGATCTATCCATGCGCACAACCGTTAATCTGTGGCTTGATGGATCACATTTCACGAACAACGCCGGAAATTCAAAGCTCTTAATACGCGCATCCTAATTCTCAATTTCGGGAGAGCCAGATGAAGTGGAGACGACACCAGAAGGTGTTGAAGCGAGTTGATGGGTGGAATGGCGCGGCGGCGCTCCGAAATCTCATCGAGGACTTCCTAGGAAATACCGATCGAGGAATTGATCGTTCCCTCAAGAGCACGCTCATTACGCGTAGTTCACCCCCTCCGCCTTTGCTTGCCGATCCGTCACCATGAACTTGCAGAGGAGGCCTCGTTTGAAAAACCTTCCCGAATCGTCGATGGAGAATTGTCGGGAGATCGTGTACCCCCGACGACTCCTTAAGAAACAGGATTCGCTATACGGGGAGGAATTTTTCGATTCTGTGTTCCCGAGCACGCACGACGGTCTGGGCTCAGAGTCTCTACTCTCCAAGGCAATTGACTGCAGCTGCTCGTTTCTGATCTAGCACAAATTTCAAAATTATTCACAATGCGAAATCAATCGATTCCATCAGATCACCAGAACTTTGCGGTCCTGTAGCTCCGTCTCAATTGTTAGCATCCTTCACCTTGGGAATGCTCCTCCTACTCTTGACTCCGCGTTGCCTTTGAAGGCGCCGATGGCCAAAGAAAACGCCCGAAGCGATCTTCCATTGGGTAAACACAGCACATATTTCGCTGGTTTCCTTCAGCTCGAGGCTCTCGGACTCGGCGGGAAGAGTCTCAGGGAGGAATTCATTTGGTTTCGAAATGGATTTATTCATCTTTCAGTATATTGGATGCGTCGACCAAGTCTCCATCATGTGTTCCGAGTCGACCGAATCTGGGCCAATGAATCGTCAGTTCCGGGGGAATTCGGGGTCGGCACTGATACACAACGTGTCAATTTAGAAGATGAGTATTCGCCGAAACCGGGAGTTTCCTTGATTTCTATGTAGACCGAGCAGAGTAGAGCACGTTTCGTGGCGTGTGACATTTATCATCGGTCGAGAATTAAAACAGCAAGAGCACACCCGGTTGTGCCCCCTTGGTCGTTGGACGACCGCAGTTGATGCGCTCTCGGACCTCCCATGACGGAAGTTTTCCCGGGTCTTCCGTCAGGTCTGAGAGCACATTGGAATGCCTTGAAGTACGGGGCGGGAACCTCACGGCATCGACCGCCCCATGCCCATAGACCTCCCGGGTCTTCCGTCAGGTCTGAGAGCACATTGGAATGGTATCGAAGTACCGGGGGCGGGAGCCTTGCGGCATCGACCGCCCCATGACGGGAGATTTCCCGGGTCTTCCGTCAGGTCTGAGAGCACATTGGAATGCCTTGAAGTACGGGGCGGGAGCCTCACGGCATCGACCGCCCCATGCCCATAGACCTCCCGGGTCTTCCGTCAGGTCTGAGAGCACATTGAAATGGTATCGAAGTACCGGGGGCGGGAGCCTTGCGGCATCGACCGCCCCATGACGGGAGATTTCCCGGGTCTTCCGTCAGGTCTGAGAGCACATTGGAATGGTATCGAAGTACCGGGGGCGGGAGCCTCACGGCATCGACCGCCCCATGCCCATAGACCTCCCGGGTCTTCCGTCAGGTCTGAGAGCACATTGGAATGGTATCGAAGTACCGGGGGCGGGAGCCTTGCGGCATCGACCGCCCCATGACGGGAGATTTCCCGGGTCTTCCGTCAGGTCTGAGAGCACATTGGAATGCCTTGAAGTACGGGGCGGGAGCCTCACGGCATCGACCGCCCCATGCCCATAGACCTCCCGGGTCTTCCGTCAGGTCTGAGAGCACATTGGAATGGTATCGAAGTACCGGGGGCGGGAGCCTTGCGGCATCGACCGCCCCATGACGGGAGATTTCCCGGGTCTTCCGTCAGGTCTGAGAGCACATTGGAATGCCTTGAAGTACGGGGCGGGAACCTCACGGCATCGACCGCCCCATGCCCATAGACCTCCCGGGTCTTCCGTCAGGTCTGAGAGCACATTGGAATGGTATCGAAGTACCGGGGGCGGGAGCCTTGCGGCATCGACCGCCCCATGACGGGAGATTTCCCGGGTCTTCCGTCAGGTCTGAGAGCACATTGGAATGCCTTGAAGTACGGGGCGGGAGCCTCACGGCATCGACCGCCCCATGCCCATAGACCTCCCGGGTCTTCCGTCAGGTCTGAGAGCACATTGGAATGGTATCGAAGTACCGGGGGCGGGAGCCTTGCGGCATCGACCGCCCCATGACGGGAGATTTCCCGGGTCTTCCGTCAGGTCTGAGAGCACATTGGAATGCCTTGAAGTACGGGGCGGGAGCCTCACGGCATCGACCGCCCCATGCCCATAGACCTCCCGGGTCTTCCGTCAGGTCTGAGAGCACATTGGAATGGTATCGAAGTACCGGGGGCGGGAGCCTTGCGGCATCGACCGCCCCATGACGGGAGATTTCCCGGGTCTTCCGTCAGGTCTGAGAGCACATTGGAATGGTATCGAAGTACCGGGGGCGGGAGCCTCACGGCATCGACCGCCCCATGCCCATAGACCTCCCGGGTCTTCCGTCAGGTCTGAGAGCACATTGGAATGTTCAAGTTCCACCGGCGGGAGCCTTGCGGCTTCAACCGCCTCATGCCCGTAGGCAATCCTTGATGATGTCCGCGCGGTATTTCTACGGACAGCCGGCGAACGAAGTCGTGAATGAGGTTCACCCTCGATCCCTGGCCAATGTTCACCGTTCGGAGAGTGATGCGAAGCGCTCCTGTTTCGAAAATGGATGATGCTCTTCCCTGAAATCCGTTCTGTAACATCCGGCATAGACAGCGGACACTCATCGCTCCATGATCTTCAATTTGAGCTCCTCCGTTGACGCAAAATCCGTGGACGGATACTCGTCTCGCACGCGGGGAAGAGCAGCAAACGTGCACGTTTGCACGTTCTCTCGATCGAGGAAGCTCCGGAGGAGGAACAGAGAGCATCCGAAATAGCTGGCATTTTCGCCCGCTGTCGTCCGCTGGTTGGCAGTGAGAGAAGTCGACGGCCAAGAATCGACCCTGATGAGCTGGGAGGCATTCCGTTGATCTCTCGTTGATCCCGAGTCCTTCCCGAACGTTGAACGCTTAGGGGATCTTCCCGAGCAGGGATTCTTCGGCCGCGAATGAAACGGCCAGCAACACACACAAACACACAGTAGGATGGGAGTTTCCCGAGGTAGACTCGAACACTGTAGAAGACAACGGACTGAGCTCAACAAGAACTCGTGGTCGCTGGATGACTCGAAATGGTTCTGGACGGAACCTCCGTGCAGCTTATAGAGATGCTTGGGAGAGCGTGGGAAACTCTCCCTCCCGCATGGGCGCATGTGCGACTGGTGTAACCACGGTCGTGAACCGTACTCAGATAGTAGAGCTCGAGAGGGCACTCGAGCATCCATATTTCGCTGCAGGTTCCGCGTCCGAGAGTCAGCCGAACGCCGATTAAAAGAGGTTCGGCCCAACGCAACCCTTCTATAACAAACATGGACATCGGAGGTCCACATGATTACGACCACCGAAAATTTTCAGGACAGATTCGAAAAACGGCTGTGTTTTTGATATTCTGGTACCATTCAGTTCAGTAACTCTTTATTTGAAAAGGTAGTATAAACTGTGAAATATCACAACAGCGCCGACAAAAATACATCACTGGCGATGTGCCCGTTCGTGATTTTTGAACAAATAAGCCACGAGTAGCAGTGTCTTACTGCCTCTGTCCTCGCTATCGATTTGGTTCTGACTGTACATTTACTTCGGCGATCGCTCTTTGATACGACAAAATAGTGTTCTGTGTCGCCTGATAATATAATCTTCCTTAGCACCCGTGTATCCTAATTTGCCCGAAGATCAGTAATTGGCTAAAGGGAGACCACTCCATGATGAGTGGGACATCGTCGATTAAGTCTCCTAATGAAGTATTTCTGTACCGATTCTATCATCTTAACGTGTTTCACTTTGTAAGGGAGCCAACTTTGACAACCATTTCTCGTCTTCATTGAAGGATACATTCCAAAAGCAGAATGCTCCCTGATAGACAGACGTCATTTCGCGAAGTCGACGGGCATGGCCCTCCTGTCGAGTAGACTCGCTCCCTCAAGCAACCTGTGAGAAGTAGAGTCAACTCGGGGTGGGAGGTCATGGCCCAAGGAATATTACTCCGCATCGTAAGCCGACAGCCGGGCCTGCTTAGACAGTTCCCCGGGTCGAGATTCGATGAATCGATTCGGAACGAGGGTTTTTCGAATGCATGCCATTCTCGTGTGTTTCTGAACAGCAACTCTTCGGCTCCAAAATGGGACCACGACCAACCCTCCACGATTTTTTCTAACGATTGTACAGAGCATCCCAGAGGCAGAGGACCGGATCGGAACGGAATGAGAATATTCCGCATGGTGCACGCCGGAATGAAGGCTGAATATTCGATCCTCATTCCAACCCTGTCCGGTGCCCGTTTGGATGGACACGAATGTCCATGCGGCTCCCGACGGACATTGAGACGAATTTTCATTGGAGGCTCGGATGGAGGCCGTTCGCCGACTGCAAAAGTCGGGTTTGCTTCGAGCATGCAGTAGGAAGCTACGATTTCGTTTTTGGTGGATTCAATCGTCTGTTTGGGTGCTCTGGAAAAGAGTGGTAGAGAGTTGATATTGGAGCCGAAGAGTTGCCCCTCAGAATGACATGGAGAGCAACTCCGTAGCCCGCTCGGAACGGGGATGGCACGCATGTGGACGACACTCATTCCGAGTTCACGTAATAAATATTGACCCGGATAACAATTTAACTATTTGAGCCCGCGGCGGACTCGTCGAAGTGCACTGAATGAGAACTCAACCGAGGCCTGGAGAAAAGATATGTTTGCAGATGTTCCAAAATTCCTCCTCCTTCTGAATTCACCCCGACATTAATACGTATCCCTTATATCCTGTCCCCCTTCATATTGTGACACGTGAGCCAAAGCTCCCTCGACCGGCCAACTCAGCAGATCGGAAAACTATTCCTGTGGAAATCTGCACAGGGCCTCAGCGAGCCTTTTGCCGAAGTTTGCATCCATCAGAATGCAGAAACTATGGTGATGTGGTTCTCAACTACTGCCGAAGAGCGAGCAAGTCGTTTCTCTCCGAGCCCTGTCGCAAATTCTGAGTTAGGAGACGACCAACATGATGCTGAAGCTCAATGAGACACCCGGAGTACCATTAAGATTTGTATTGGTCATGTGTGACACAAGATTCTTCTCGATTTTGAGTTGGAGTACAAACTTCTCGTTCGTGAACATATATGAATCATGACTTGGCCCGAAAATCTCCAATGGTCCCCCAAGAATCCGACGTAGCCCCTTTTTAGCCTCATGGTTACCAGGTTGAGAATAACTGCTCCGTAGCGTCGTGCAAGTTCTCGAGATCGAGGACGTTGCTGGTGACGGCTCGAGTCCTGCTGGACTTCGGAAATCCATTCGGAAAGACGAAATAGATATTTTCGACGTGGAAACGTCGTCCGCTGTAGCTTTGGTGCAGTCTGCTAGTACTTCGTTATTAATGTGACGAATTTTGAGGCTCCGATTCGTCCTCAAACTTCGTTCGTGAGGGACCGAAAACGTTTTGATTGTTTTGAAAGGGTCACGAGTTTGCGTGAGAAGCCCTCTTTCAATTCCGACATTCACTCGAGAAATCTCAGATGGAGTTCGAGACCAATTCGTGCACCCCCTTGGAAACCTTGGAAATCAGCATGAATAACCGTTTTTCCCAGTTGCCGAGAAACGCAGTAGAATCAATTGTGCACGGAACTGGACGCCCACATGAGCTCCTCTCGAACCGCCCCTTATTTCTCTGACAGGTTGTTTAATCTATGATTTGTACCCCGAAAATTGGCCGAATTTCGGGATTTGATTGGATAAATTGGATACGATCGGCGTTTCAGACACTGAGCTGTGAGTTTCTACCGAGTCTCGAGGTCTAAGGACGTTAATTCATATCGAAAAAATGGAAAAAATAATGATGAGTCGGGAAAAATCAATTCTCGAGGCCATCCGGATCACGAAGCTGAGCTGCTCGGGCATGAAATCGATGATCGAACAACGAGGTTTCTGCTCGGACGATGGGGATTAATTCATTTATCTCGTGCTAGAGATCTCGCAGTTTCGGCGACTTTCACACTCTCTGCCCAAATTTGAATAGCGTGTCCGAAAACCTCGGGTAGTGCTCAGGCAAAGCGGAGAGCAGGAATCTCGGGGGCCGCCGCACGACCCGAAGAAGGTTTCACAGGATAGGGCTCGGAATCGCTCTCTCGAGACTCGGACGAATATCATCACTTGTTCGCAACTCACCTCACCGCGGACAACAAAGCAAATACTCCGAGTTTTCACGCAAAACAAGCGGTAGTATGAAATACTACCATCCGAGATTTTTTTCCTTCGAGATCATGGGAGGAATCAGGAGCTTGTTGAGCCGATTTCCTCTCACATCCGCGCTATCCCGTTTTGGAATCCCGTTTCATTGTCCAGCCTATAGCGTTAGAGACCCTCGGTGTCGCGGGAAGCTCAACGCAAACGTTCCTCAAAGAACTCGGAAGGCGAATTGAAGTTGTTACGGGAGACAGAAGGGCCTCGGAGTTCCTGTTTCAGCGTGTGTCCATTGAGGTCCAGAAAGGCAACAGTGTGGCGTTCAGCGGCTCTTTACCTGAGGCTCCTAATCTAGTCGGTATCGGCTAAACTCCCGCAGTGCATACAACCATTATCATCGAATAAATCTACACGTTTTTGAGAAAATCCGCGCTATTGTTTGGTGCGTTCCGAAATCCTGAGACCTTGAGGCCCTGAGCTGTGTTTACCGGAGAAGGCGGAGCAATCGCTGCTTTGACTCCAGGCGGGTGAAGCTCCGCTCTATTCGGGATCATATGGGTGATCAACAACGTCAAGCTATCGATTAATTACCGCGCCTGATTATCATAGGGAGAACGTGAAGAGGTTTGTGGAGCACTCTCCCCAACTTTGATTTTCATTCTCATGAGAGTCTCTTGCATTGAACTCAGAGTCATTCTTGGATCTCTTCACTACTCTCTAAAGGAATTAGGATAGTCTGATTCGTAAGGCACGCAGATGCGAACGGGAAATTGAAAGATCCATCGGAGGCAGGTCGTGGTATATGGAAGCCCCCATGACATGCAACCGAGCCTGAGCCGCTTATCTCAGTAAAACATCTGATCGGGATCATACATCAGATGGTCGATCGAAACAGTGGTTCTGCAGATTCCCTCTTCTACTCCGAGAATTGGGTGCAAACTGACAGCTCCTCAGCAGACGCGCAGATCTCAATACCGCGCGTTTAGAGAACGCGTATGAGGAAGCTTCGATAGGTGAGAGTCTTCTCACGGAGGGTTTATCATACGCGAGGTGATTCTTTCTTTGGCTCTTAGTACGAGTGAGTTTTGGGTATTGAGTCCTCTTCGTTCGAAAATCACGGAAGGAGCCGCCAGCTTGGTGACAATGCCAGGTCGTTGAGCAGGATGGAGAACTGCCCGGCGAGCTCAAACACTTCCATCTTTGATGTCTACACCGCTTCGATCCGATGAATCGAATAGAGTTTTCGGGGGCATCCCGTCTAAGAAACTCGTCTCGGTCACCCGTGACTCGGGTGGAGCTTCTCTCTTATCAGAGAATACATCGGATTTCCGCGGAGGCTTCTCGAAGAGCTTGCTTCGAAGAAAAGCGAATGTCCGATCTTTCTCTGCTCGCCGCAATGAAATTTGCCGACCACCAGGATGTCTGGACCAGAGGGTCAGAGTTTCAGCAAAAGTTGATCGAGCATCTGGAGCTCGCCAGCTTTCTCCGGTTCTTGATGGGCGCCGGTTGGGGATTCTGATCGGGCCAATACATCTGGTTCAGATGGTCGGTCAAAACAGTGGTTTCGCAGCTTCCCTCTTCTGGTATCGAGGATTTCTCGGACGTGTCGTCGATTTGAGCCAGCTTCTTGTTTGGTATTCTCAGTCAATCGGTTTCGCGATGACACACTCGCTTTGGTCTTCAAGGATTTCTGAGAACAAAATTCATCCCCTTGTTCGGTGGAGCAGGGCTGCGTTCGGCCGAATCTCTTATAACCGTCGTAACTTTCGGACGCAAAAAAACAGGAAACTATTGATGCTCAGGTGCCTTCTTGAGCCACGCCCACCTGGGAAAAGTTCACGCATAACGGCCCATGGAGGGGGCGGGTAGTTTCCGACGCTCTCACACGCCTCTCTGTTAGCTGCATGGAGGTTCCGATCGAAATCACTCTGAGTCATCCAGCGAAAACGCGTTCTTCTTGAGGGTCTTTGTGTAAGACCCGACTTCGGAAAACATTTCCGCATAGCCTGTGCTGGAACGGCCGTTGCTCCGATAACCCAGTAACGGCCCCACGTTTCGTTGTCGTTCTGGACCCTCTTTCCGTCTCCAGGTACAATGGGGTCAAGAAAACTGCACACGATTTCTCGCTGTAGCAAGGACGGGCCGTTGGTTACACGGACTTTTCTCTGGAGAATGGGGTTTGCGAGAACCCACATTTTTTGATGACATTTCTGGCGGGTAACCGCAACAGAAAGCCCACCAATGGGAACAGCGCGCTGGGAGGCTTTGTTGCGGGCCAAATGGTGCTCGCCTCCGGGATCTTGACTATGACTGATAGTCAGTGAAGTTTGATATCAGTTATCTATATAGTCATAGTAATGATAGTCAATCCTCGGGCTTTTTCGGTAAAGCCCCCGGGTTCCAGCCTACTGGTCTGACGCAGTGGTTGCGGGCGCCCGCGCACCGGAGGTCCTGGAAATGCGGGCTCTCACAAACCCCACTGGGAAGCCGTCAACTATGTAGTGGGATATCCATACCTCAAGTTTATACACTCGACCCATTTCGTGCAAATTGATCATCATCGGCAGCTGTACGGCATCGAGTTCGGCACTTTCTTCCAACTCGGAACACAGAACCTCATCAACGCAGTTCATCATTAGTGAACCCTATCGGCCAACGTTGCTCTGAGTTTGAACGTCGAGAAAATAACTGCTCGGATATGTTCGCGTGGGGGCTCTTTTCGGAGATTTCAGAGAAAAGAAAAATGACATCGAGTTCTAATTTCAATCAACGTTCGTGTCGCACGAGTCGTGTTCCTCCCGGGCGCGTCAAAGTTCGAGAATGCGATAACCGGAGAAAACTACCCTGGACCCCTGATTCATTCTCGTTGCACAATGACCGAGATACAGGAATTCTCGCGCTAAAAAGACACCCATCCTGCTCGTTCCCAAACTTTCGAGTTCCGAGCCGTTGCCGCTGACAGACCCGAAATCAACTGATTTCGGAAGTTTATCGCCGGAAAACACACCAAGGAGGACGCGTATCAGGGAACCTCACATACGCAGGCTGAGTTTTTTCTAGGTTTCCAGTACGTCGAGTTTAGGGTATGGATTCGTCTCTCCCACGAAATCACAGAAGGAATCGCCAGCTTGTCGAATATGTCCTGACGTCAAGCAGGATAGAGAACTGTTCAGCGAGCTCGGAATCTTAGATCTTCGATTTTTATCCCACTCGGAGTCCACCGCATTGAATTGACAATTTTTCTCGAAACTTCCAACTCCTGCCTGAGGCGACTGAAATGCTCCGATTCTTGTTGTTGGGTTCTCTAGACAAGCTCTAGAAGAGAGACTAAGGGAGCGGACACACACGAGGCCGGAATCTAGTGCAGAATGAATCGTGGCCAATATGGCCGCTCACTTTTATTCGCATGTTTGACAACGAAGCGGGACCGGCTAGGCTCAGGTCCCAACATCCCTCCCCTGTTTAGCCATTGAGTTTCTTGTAGTCAATGGCAGCCTTGCAGTGCCGCGGTACTCGGGGGGCTGACGCCGAGTCCGGGCTAGAACGCGCTGTCGGATTTTGAGGCGTGGTGGCGACTCGCTTCCAGACTTGATTACGGTGACGCACCACTCTCTTCCCATCGACTTCAAGCTCCAACATAGCCCGACTAGTGAAACGCTTTAGGACGGCGCTGACGCGGCTTCCGTTCGAAAGTTGGATCGACACCGGTTCCCCCTCCGCGAAACAGCGCTTAGCGGTACCGTTCCGTCGATCGAGCTGTCGTTTGTAGCCTCGCTGATACCGTGTCGAATTCGCCGCAACGGCCGTCGCCGGCTTGAAGGTTTCGAGAGGCGCCCGCAGTGTGCGCCAGAAGAACACTTCATTCGGAGACTTGTTTCCAAGCGCAGATGCGGGCGTGTAGTTGTACGCCGACACGATGCGATCTAGCGACGTGGTCTTGTCGTCGATCGCATCCTTGACGTAGCTAATCAACTTCTCGGCTTGTCCGTTGCTCATCGGCATTGCTGGAGCACAACGGAGGTGCGTGAGGGAGAACTCCTCGCGAAATGCGACGAATTCCACCGACTTGAACGGGGGACCATTATCGCTGACGAGTGTGTCAGGCGGCCCCAAGATCCGGAATAGTCGCCGCAAGTACCGAGTGACTGCTTCGGCCGTTGTTGACGACAGCCACTGGCCGTCGATGAATTTCGAGAAGCTGTCGACCACGGCTTTCCGAAGTTCGGCCAAGGCGTCAAGGGTACCTTGACCGGAGCCGAAGACGTTTCGAGGCAGCGGGAGCAAGCCTTCACGAAGTTTTCTATGTCTTTGGTCATGACGGGCCAGAAGAAATGAAGCCGAGCCAGCGCCTTCATGCGGCGAACGCCGGGGTGTGCCAGATGCAGTTTTTCCATCACTTGCGGCTTGAGAGTCGTGGGCATCACGACCCGGTTGCCATGGAGCAGGACTCCCTCAGAACAGGACAACGAATCTGCGATAAGCGCAAATGGACGAAGGACCGCATCTTTCTTGTCGTCCGGAGACCAGCTCTCCGTCACTTTCTCCAACACCTTGGACAGAACCGGATCCTTTGCCGTATCCCGGGCCGTACGGTCTCGACAACGTTGCGACTCTAGCGCATTGCACACGATTGCTTGGAGATGTTCCACACCTGAAGCGTTGATGGAGGCTACCACTTGCTCCAACTCCGGATCAGCAGCGTCGGCTCGTGCTTCTTGAATCAACCGCGACAAGGCATCCGCGTGACCGAAGTCACCCGTCCGCACGTACTCGATGTCGATGTCGAACCCTATGAGCCGAAGTGCCCGTCTCTGCAACCTGGCCGCGGTACGGTCGGACAAACCCTTCATGCTAGCCGGGTTGAAGAGCACCACGAGTGGCTGGTGGTCGGTCTGAAGGATGGAGTACCGACCCCACACAAACCGCTTGAACCGTTCAACCGCCGTTACCAAGGCCAGCGCCTCTTTCTCGACCTGGCTGTAGTTCTGCTGAGTTTTGGTGAGCGACGTTGACATGTGGTACACGGCTCTCTCATTCCCGTCCGGGTAGCGCTGTAAGAGCACACCACCGATACCAGTGGGGCTAGCATCTGCCGCTATGATCAGCGTTTGACTTGGGTCGTAGTGTGCTAGCAGCAAGGGACCGCTCAGGAGACCCCTGATCTTTGTGAGACACTGCTCGTGCTCTTTCGTCCAAACGTGTTGCTCTTCCTTCGCCAGTAGTCTCTCGAGCGGGGCTTTGTAGGTGTGGAGATGGTCTACAAATTTCCCGTAGTAGTTAATGAGGCCGAGGAGGGAACGAACCTCTTTTTTAGACGTCGGTGAGGGCAGGGTTTGGATAACCGCCACTCGCTTCGGGTCGGCCTCGATCCCCTTCTCGGATACGATGAGTCCGAGGTATTTCACCGTCGGTTGCGCGAAGCTGCGGTTTCCTAAACGCAAGCGGAACCCCCACTCCTCAAGCCTTTGTAGTACTGCGTTGAGGCGGTGATCATGCGTTTCGGGGTCTTGTCCCATGATCAGAATGTCGTCAAGGTACACCAGAGTACCTTCCAGACCGACCAGAGCTTGTTCTATCGCCTCCTGGAAAATCGCCGGCGCCGTTTTCAGGCCGAATACCAGCCGCTGATACTGGAACAGCCCCCGGTGAGTTGCAATCGTGGTTTACTGCTGGCTTTCTTGGTCCAATTTCAGCTGCAAATATGCATCCGCCAGATCGAGCTGCGAGAATAGCTTGTTGCCCGAAAAATTCGCCATGATCTCTTCCATATTGGGCAGAGGGTGGTTCAAGTCTTTCAACGCCGCATTTAGGCCCGTTGAGTAATCTGTGCAGACTCGAAGACTTCCGTCAGGTTTCTTGATCACCACGATAGGGGTGGCCCAGTTGGACTGCTCCACTGAGCGTAAGGTAACGTTCCCGAGAGGCCGGTCCAGCTCCTGGTCGACTTGCTCCTTGAAAGCGACGGCGATGGGTCGCGGCGAGAGATGCCCCGGTACGGCTCCTTCATGAAGGTACAACTTGGCTTCCAGCTTCGAACAACAGCCGAGCTCTTTCTCGAACAACGACGGGAAGCGAGCCTGGAGAGACGTTGCGTACGGCGGCGTTGAGACCGCGGCGATTCCTGCTCCCGGTTGTTCCGTCGTCCAAACGAGTATTCCCAATCTCTCGAGAACACGGCCACAGAGTAGGTTGCTGAACCCGGACGGCAGAACTAGGATAGGTTCCTCGCACCGACGACCCCCGTACTGAAAATCTGCCTTGAAGTAGCTATTTGCGACAAACTCCTTCCCATCTGCCTGCGTGCACCGATCTACAAACGGCTGTAACGAGGGGGCCCCAAACGCTTCCAGGCTGCCAACGTGACTGTCGAGACGTCAGCTCCACAATCAGCTCGGAAGGGAATCAGACAACCATCGACTCGTATTCCGACGAATTTCCGACATTCGGCGAGTTCGTGACGAGACAGCACCGATGGAATCTGCACCGAATTCGCCCGAACCTTCTTCGAGCGGCAAACCTTGGCTAGGTGACCCCTTCTGTGGCATTCTAAGCACTCCGTTTCTTTTTGTGGGCAATCTTTTCGCAGATGTCCTTCGCCACAGCCCCAGCAAGGCCCAACCTTTGTCTTCTGAGTCGCCTGTCGAACCAGCGGTCGGCGTGTTTGCATCTCGGGAACAGGACGCTTCGGATGAGTGGACATTTTAGCTATCCCCACTTCCCTTGCCAGCGCGCCCGTGTTATCGTTGATTTTCGAATCGCTTGTTCGAGTTTCGTAGCGCTCCAATACCGACCGTAATCCGTCGATGGTTATCTCGGGCTCGTCATCCAAGGTCCGTATGATCACGGCCCGTAGCTGCTGGTATGATGCATCAGGAATTGACAGTAGAAGTATGAAAACTTTGACCTGCGTCAGTGACAAGGTGTCGAACTCGAACTCATCCCCTTTGAGATTCGCATTGTCAATCAGCTCCCGGCACCGCATACCCGGCGCCAGCCGATCTACTAGCAACGTGTCATGGCGACGCCGGAACAAACTCTGACGATGACCGAACATTTCTTGCAGTAAGATCTTCAATTCCTCGAATAGCACATCCTCTGGAGAGCGTTGGGAGATTCGAGCAACGAGCTGACGGTACTCCGCATGACCCAAGGCCCGAAGAACGATTTGGGCGCGTTCCTCGTCGCAGGTGCAATACGACTGGAGCACTTGGTCATTGCGCTTCATCCACAGCTTGAACGTCTTGAACGAGTCATAAGAGAACAGTCCTACCAATTTGAGAACGTTTGTGAGAACCACGGCTCGATCCTGGACCGTCAAAGGTTGGAACGTTCTGGAGTTGGAGGCCACGTTGACCTCTTTCCCGAGAGCGACAGGCGTGGTCGGTCTTGTAGCCAAGAACTAGAGCTTGCCCAACGCCGTGTTGATCGTCAACTCGTGTTCTAAACACCGATCTGAGAACGTATCCCGGTCATTCCTCTCCTCTTCCGTCGCGTTGCAAATTGCAACGCGTTGTCGCGGCACGCCGGACCTGCACTCGAGAACTTGGCAGTGCCTCGTACTCGTCCCTAGTCGACTCATCGTGAAGCTTCCCTTTCATCTTCTGATACTCGATTAACCGACTTGCCGGCTGCGCCAATGTTGGGTTCTCTAGACAAGCTCTAGAAGAGAGACTAAGGTAGCGGACACACACGAGGCCGGAATCTAGTGCAGAAGGAATCGTGGCCAATATGGCCGCTCACTTTTGTTTGCATGTTTGACAACGAAGCGGGACCGGCTAGGTTCAGGTCCCAACACTTAAGGCACACGGAACGGGGAAAATCTGAAATAGCTCGGGACATGCGTGTGATAGGGAAGCCCTGGTGTATTGAGCCTCAGCCTTAGAAACTATCCAGATCGAGTATGACTCGAGGAGCTCTACTCTTTTCTAGAGCGTACTCAGGATTCCCCGTGGAGGCTTCCCGCAGAGCCTGCTTCGAGAAAATCGAGAGCCCTCTATCGATCGTTCCTCCCGGCATGGAGATTGCCGATCACCAAGCGGTCTCCATCAGACGCTCAGAAGTTCGGCAAACGTTCATCGAGCATCTGGAGCCTTCAAGCTCGCTCCGGTAGATGATGGGCGCCGGATGGAGATTCTAATCCGGCCGATACATATGGTTTAGATGATCGATGGGAACCGCGGCTCCGCGGCTCCAAGCTCACAGTCGGGGAGTTGGTTGCACGTGTCGTCGTTTTGAGCCAGCTTCTGATTTTGTTTTCTCACTGACTCGACTCCGAGATGACACACTTGCTCTCTTTTGAATTTTCGAATCTTTCTGGAGACACAAGCGACTAGGTGGGTCCGATCACGAACGTTGCTCGTAGTAGCCTGACAGAGACAGGTGATGGCACAGCTACAGCTCGAAAATCTGTTTTCCGGAGATTTGTATGTTGCGCTCGGTTCTAGGAGAGTTGAAACCAGGATGGCAATCGTTAGAAAAGATCGTGGAGGGTTGGTCGTAGTCCCATTTTGGATCCGAAGAGTTGCTGTTCAGAAACACACGAGAATGGCATGCATTCGAAAAACCCTCGTTCCGAATCGACTCATTGAAGCTCGACCCGGGGAACTGTCTAAGCAGGCCCGGCTGTCGGCTTACGATGCGGAGTAATATTCCTTGGGCCATGACCTCCCACCCCGAGTTGACTCTACTTCTCACAGGTTGCTTGAGGGAGCGAGTCTACTCGACAGGAGGGCCATGCCCGTCGACTTCGCGAAATGACGTCTGTCTATCAGGGAGCATTCTGCTTTTGGAATGTATCCTTCAATGAAGACGAGAAATGGTTGTCAAAGTTGGCTCCCTTACAAAGTGAAACACGTTAAGATGATAGAATCGGTACAGAAATACTTCATTAGGAGACTTAATCGACGATGTCCCACTCATCATGGAGTGGTCTCCCTTTAGCCAATTACTGATCTTCGGGCAAATTAGGATACACGGGTGCTAAGGAAGATTATATTATCAGGCGACACAGAACACTATTTTGTCGTATCAAAGAGCGATCGCCGAAGTAAATGTACAGTCAGAACCAAATCGATAGCGAGGACAGAGGCAGTAAGACACTGCTACTCGTGGCTTATTTGTTCAAAAATCACGAACGGGCACATCGCCAGTGATGTATTTTTGTCGGCGCTGTTGTGATATTTCACAGTTTATACTACCTTTTCAAATAAAGAGTTACTGAACTGAATGGTACCAGAATATCAAAAACACAGCCGTTTTTCGAATCTGTCCTGAAAATTTTCGGTGGTCGTAATCATGTGGACCTCCGATGTCCATGTTTGTTATAGAAGGGTTGCGTTGGGCCGAACCTCTTTTAATCGGCGTTCGGCTGACTCTCGGACGCGGAACCTGCAGCGAAATATGGATGCTCGAGTGCCCTCTCGAGCTCTACGATCTGAGTACGGTTCACGACCGTGGTTACACCAGTCGCACATGCGCCCATGCGGGAGGGAGAGTTTCCCACGCTCTCCCAAGCATCTCTATAAGCTGCACGGAGGTTCCGTCCAGAACCATTTCGAGTCATCCAGCGACCACGAGTTCTTGTTGAGCTCGGTCTGTTGTCTTCTACAGTGTTCGAGTCTACCTCGGGAAACTCCCATCCTACTGTGTGTTTGTGTGTGTTGCTGGCCGTTTCATTCGCGGCCGAAGAATCCCTGCTCGGGAAGATCCCCTAAGCGTTCAACGTTCGGGAAGGACTCGGGATCAACGAGAGATCAACGGAATGCCTCCCAGCTCATCAGGGTCGATTCTTGGCCGTCGACTTCTCTCACTGCCAACCAGCGGACGACAGCGGGCGAAAATGCCAGCTATTTCGGATGCTCTCTGTTCCTCCTCCGGAGCTTCCTCGATCGAGAGAACGTGCAAACGTGCACGTTCGCTGCTCTTCCCCGCGTGCGAGACGAGTATCCGTCCACGGATTTTGCGTCAACGGAAGAGCTCAAATTGAAGATCATGGAGCGATGAGTGTCCGCTGTCTATGCCGAATGTTACAGAACGGATTTCAGGGAAGAGCATCATCCATTTTCGAAACAGGAACGCTTCGCATCACTCTCCGAACGGTGAACATTGGCCAGGGATCGAGGGTGAACCTCATTCACGACTTCGTTCGCCGGCTGTCCGTAGAAATACCGCGCGGACATCATCAAGGATTGCCTACGGGCATGAGGCGGTTGAAGCCGCAAGGCTCCCGCCGGTGGAACTTGAACATTCCAATGTGCTCTCAGACCTGACGGAAGACCCGGGAGGTCTATGGGCATGGGGCGGTCGATGCCGCAAGGCTCCCGCCCCCGGTACTTCGATACCATTCCAATGTGCTCTCAGACCTGACGGAAGACCCGGGAGGTCTATGGGCATGGGGCGGTCGATGCCGTTAGGCTCCCGCCCCGTACTTCAAGGCATTCCAATGTGCTCTCAGACCTGACGGAAGACCCGGGAAATCTCCCGTCATGGGGCGGTCGATGCCGCAAGGCTCCCGCCCCCGGTACTTCGATACCATTCCAATGTGCTCTCAGACCTGACGGAAGACCCGGGAGGTCTATGGGCATGGGGCGGTCGATGCCGTGAGGCTCCCGCCCCGTACTTCAAGGCACTCCAATGTGCTCTCAGACCTGACGGAAGACCCGGGAAATCTCCCGTCATGGGGCGGTCGATGCCGCAAGGCTCCCGCCCCCGGTACTTCGATACCATTCCAATGTGCTCTCAGACCTGACGGAAGACCCGGGAGGTCTATGGGCATGGGGCGGTCGATGCCGTGAGGCTCCCGCCCCGTACTTCAAGGCATTCCAATGTGCTCTCAGACCTGACGGAAGACCCGGGAAATCTCCCGTCATGGGGCGGTCGATGCCGCAAGGCTCCCGCCCCCGGTACTTCGATACCATTCCAATGTGCTCTCAGACCTGACGGAAGACCCGGGAGGTCTATGGGCATGGGGCGGTCGATGCCGTGAGGCTCCCGCCCCGTACTTCAAGGCATTCCAATGTGCTCTCAGACCTGACGGAAGACCCGGGAAATCTCCCGTCATGGGGCGGTCGATGCCGCAAGGCTCCCGCCCCCGGTACTTCGATACCATTCCAATGTGCTCTCAGACCTGACGGAAGACCCGGGAGGTCTATGGGCATGGGGCGGTCGACGCCGTGAGGCTCCCGCCCCGTACTTCAAGGCATTCAAATGTGCTCTCAGACCTGACGGAAGACCCGGGAAATCTCCCGTCATGGGGCGGTCGATGCCGCAAGGCTCCCGCCCCCGGTACTTCGATACCATTCCAATGTGCTCTCAGACCTGACGGAAGACCCGGGAGGTCTATGGGCATGGGGCGGTCGATGCCGTGAGGCTCCCGCCCCGTACTTCAAGGCATTCCAATGTGCTCTCAGACCTGACGGAAGACCCGGGAAATCTCCCGTCATGGGGCGGTCGATGCCGCAAGGCTCCCGCCCCCGGTACTTCGATACCATTCCAATGTGCTCTCAGACCTGACGGAAGACCCGGGAGGTCTATGGGCATGGGGCGGTCGATGCCGTGAGGTTCCCGCCCCGTACTTCAAGGCATTCCAATGTGCTCTCAGACCTGACGGAAGACCCGGGAAAACTTCCGTCATGGGAGGTCCGAGAGCGCATCAACTGCGGTCGTCCAACGACCAAGGGGGCACAACCGGGTGTGCTCTTGCTGTTTTAATTCTCGACCGATGATAAATGTCACACGCCACGAAACGTGCTCTACTCTGCTCGTTCTGCATAGAAATCAAGGAAACTCCCGGTTTCGGCGAATACACTAGGATTTAGGATCATCCATTTCCGGAACAGGAACGCTTCGCATCCACTCTCCGAGCGGTGAACATTGGCCAGGAATCGAGGGTGAACCTCATTCACGACTTCGTTCGCCGGCTGTCCGTAGAAATACCGCGCGGACATCATCAAGGATTGCCTACGGGCATGGGGCGGTCGATGCCGCAAGGCTCCCGCCCCCGGTACTTCGATACCATTCCAATGTGCTCTCAGACCTGACGGAAGACCCGGGAAATCTCCCGTCATGGGGCGGTCGACGCCGTGAGGCTCCCGCTCTGGTACGTAACATTCCAGTGTGCTCTCAGACCTGACGGAAGACCCGGGAGGTCTATGGGCATGGGGCGGTCGATGCCGTGAGGCTCCCGCCCCGTACTTCAAGGCATTCCAATGTGCTCTCAGACCTGACGGAAGACCCGGGAAATCGCCCGTCATGGGGCGGTCGATGCCGCAAGGCTCCCGCCCCCGGTACTTCGATACCATTCCAATGTGCTCTCAGACCTGACGGAAGACCCGGGAAATCTCCCGTCATGGGGCGGTCGACGCCGTGAGGCTCCCGCTCTGGTACGTAACATTCCAGTGTGCTCTCAGACCTGACGGAAGACCCGGGAGGTCTATGGGCATGGGGCGGTCGATGCCGTGAGGCTCCCGCCCCGTACTTCAAGGCATTCCAATGTGCTCTCAGACCTGACGGAAGACCCGGGAAATCGCCCGTCATGGGGCGGTCGATGCCGCAAGGCTCCCGCCCCCGGTACTTCGATACCATTCCAATGTGCTCTCAGACCTGACGGAAGACCCGGGAGGTCTATGGGCATGGGGCGGTCGATGCCGTGAGGCTCCCGCCCCGTACTTCAAGGCATTCCAATGTGCTCTCAGACCTGACGGAAGACCCGGGAAATCTTCCGTCATGGGAGGTCTGAGAGCGCATCAACTGCGGTCGTCCAACGGCCAAGGGGGCACAACCGGGTGTGCTCTTGCTGTTTTAATTCTCGACCGATGATTAAAGTCACACGCCACGAAACGTGCTCTACTCTGCTCGGTCTACATAGAAATCAAGGAAACTCCCGGTTTCGGCGAATACTCTAGGATTTAGGATCATCCATTTCCGGAACAGGAACGCTTCGCATCACTCTTCGAGCGGTGAACATTGGCCAGGAATCGAGGGTAAACTTCATTCACGACTTCGTTCGCCGGCTGTCCGTAGAAATACCGCGCGGACATCATCAAGGATTGCCTACGGGCATGAGGCGGTTGAAGCCGCAAGGCTCCCGCCGGTGGAACTTCCAACATTCCAATGTGCTCTCAGACCTGACGGAAGACCCGGGAAAACTTCCGTCATGGGAGGTCTGAGAGCGCATCAACTGCGGTCGTCCAACGACCAAGTGGGCACAACCGGGTGTGCTTTTGCTGTTTTAATTCTCGACCGATGATTGAAGTCACACGCCACGAAACGTGCTCTACTCTGCTCGGTCTGCATAGAAACAAAGGAAACATCCAGTTTCGGCGAATGCTCATCTTCTGAATTGACACGTTGTGTATCAGTGCCGACCCCGAATTCCCCCGGAACTGACGATTCATTGGCCCAAATTCGGTCGACTCGGAAGACAGGATGGAGACTTGAACGACGCATCCAATATACTGAAAGATGAATAAATTGATTTCGAAACCAAACGAATTCCTCCCTGAAACTCTTCCCGCCGAGTTCGAGAGTCTCGAGCTGAAGGAAACCAGCGAAATATGTGCTGTGTTTACTCAATAAGAGATCGCTTCGCGCGTTCTCTTTGGCCATCGGCGCCTTCAAAGGCAACGGGGAGTTACGAGTCGGAGGATCATTCCCAAGGAGAAGGATGCTAATTTTTGAGACGGAGTCACAGAACCGCAAAGTTCTGGTCATCGGAAGGAATCGATTGATTTCGCATTGTGAATAATTCTGTAATTTGTGCTAGACCAGAAACGAGCAGCTGCAGTCAATGGCCTGGGAGAGTAGAGACTCTGAGCCCAGACCGTCGTGCGTGCTCGGGAACACGGAACCGGAAAATTCCGTGAAGCGAATTCCGTTTCTAAAGGAGTCGTCGGGGGTGCACGATCTCCCGATATTCTTCATCGACGATACGGGAAGTTTTTCAAACTCTGCAAGTTCACAGTGACAGATCGGCAACCAAAGGCGGATGGGTGAACTACGCGTAATGAGCGTGGTCTTGAGGGAACGATCAATTCCTCGATCGGTATCTCCTAGGAAGTCCTCGATGAGATTTCGGAGCGCCGCCGCGCCATTCCACCCATCAACTCGCTTCAACACCTTCTGGTGTCGTCTCCACTTCATCTGGCTCTCCCGAAATTGAGAATTAGGATGCGCGTAGTAAGAGCTTTGAATTTCCGGCGTTGTTCGTGAAATGTGATCCATCAAGCCACAGATTAACGGGTGTGCGCATGGATAGATCGATGAATCTCGCATGACTGCCACAACAACTGAGGAATTCATCCATCTATCTTTACGGATACATAGGCCGCTTCCTGCCACCGAGGTAGAACTTCATTCAAAGGGAGATCGAGTTGAAGAAGGTGTTCCTCCGAAGTTGAGCTGGAAGGGTTATCCAGCAGTATGAGTCGCGAATTCTCTGGTTGCACGGGTTCCAAGCGGAACTGGGAATTGGGAACTTCCGGTCTCAGGGCAGGCAGCGGGTCACTCAATAGATATCAATATCGATGTGAGAAACGTACCCTGCTTACATCACGCCCTGGATTGGCGCTCCGCTGTTTCTAGCAGACAGCTTTCCGACGCGAACCGCCACAGCATAAGCAACCATGGGTCTCTCCGTCGTCTCTACAGGTAGATCGAGCCTCCTCTCTGAGCTGAGCCGATGGGATAGAAAGAAACAAGAACAGTAATGAGCAAATCCGAATAAGCTCACATGCTCAAACTCGTCGACCGTCATGGTTATTCATTGATCCTCCAATGAGATATCTACATTTCATCCTTACTATATATAATCGGCTTAGTCTGTCAGTTTGTCCGCACTCCCTTGAGAATTCTGGGACCAATCTGACCATACTCTCCCAAGTCTAGAGAGGTGATTCCGATACGAGTCTGACTATACTTTTCAAAACGTGGAGGGGTGATTCCGAAGTCAATCTGAGCATTACTTTCCAACTCTGGAGGGGTGATTCCGGGGTCAATCTTAGCATTACTTTCCAACTCTGGAGGGGTGATTCCGGGGTCAATCTTAGCATTACTTTCCAACTCTGGAGGGGTGATTCCGAGACCAATCTGACAAGGGAGGGTTCTGAATTGTACGACTCCGATTCCGACCAGATAGATTGCGATCAGTAGGCCTACCAGAGACATGAAAAACGGCTGATGAAACTTTTCCCAATGGGCCGTCGTTTCCGAGCTACAGCACCCTCGAAACTTTAAATTTAACATGGGCTCCTATGAGAGCCTGTCGGATTTGTGGGAGCCAAGGCCAAGCAAGCTCTGAAAATCGTTGTGAACGGTTCCTGCTGCCGGGCCATGTTTCGGAAACCGCACCATGTGTCGGTGGTGCCACCAAAGACGGACGAAAAAGAAAACGAACTGTCAGGTTTCAAATCAATGAAAATTGTATCTCATGTATAAACACTCGCAACACAAAATACTCTGGCAATGCGCGCATCGAATGAGTGGCATAAGAATGCAGTTCGGCGTTACGCAATCACCGTCGAATCCGAAAAGAAGCTCGGACATGGACAACAATGGCACTGCGGGCACTTCGAAGCCGCCTAACCGCCAAGCACAAAGCCAATGAGGACGGAACAACGGACTCTGAAATTGATTGTGTGTCAACGAATGCATTCGTAGGACGTCATTCCTTTGGTCCACGCGAAAGTTGAACAAAAATGTTCAGTTAGTCTCCTGGCAAAATCTTTCCAGAGTCGGAAACAATAAAGATCGAGAGGTTGCACAAAGCTCGTTGAACCGGCAGGGAGAACTTCCACTGCGAAGACTTTCCCCGGGATGTTGTAGAGTTCTTGATCGTTGTGGCCTCCCCACGAGTCAACGAATACGACACATCTGTTGTCACGCAAGCGATCCACGATGTCCTTGGAGACGGTCTGACTCCACATGCGGACAAGCTCTATCGTCAACTTTCCCTATTTTGTGCAGGTCACATACAGATTCCGATAATTCGGCATGGAAGCCGCCACGATCGGACCGAATCGATGGCCCGAATTGATTCGAACTTCCAGTTTAGGTTGGCATCAATGCAGTCCAGGATCTGACAGATTTTTCCGAACGTGAACAGTCCTTGCGGTCCTCCCATGTCGAGGTTTTCGATCAGAGGCTCGTAATCGTCGCCATGGCCGTACGACTCGTACAGTTCCTCGACCTCCTCAACGTCTACGGAATCTTTGTCCGCGAACTTCTTCATCGTTGACACGATATCAGCCGCTAGTTTCTTCTCGATTTCCCGGTCGTCTTCCCGAGCACTTGGGGCGATATGCAAGGACTCCAGCCGCTGCTGGATCAGCGACACCAATGCATTGCCCTGATCGACATCACAATGACTGCTTTAACAACATTCCTGGTTTCGAACAGAGATCTCACCAAAGCTCCAGGTCATGCCGCAGAAAAAAACCTGAGCGCGTGGAGAGTGCAAACAATTTGTTTGTGAAATTGAAACCAGCGCTTTGGTGACACCACCGTCGAGTGGCGCGATTTTCCGGACATTGCCCGATACCAGAAAGCTTTCACAACGACTTTCAGAGCTTGCTTGGCTTTGGCTCCCACCAATCCGGCAGGCTCCCATAGGAGCCCATGTTAAATTTCAAGTTTGGAGGGCTCTGTAGCTCGGAAACGACGGCCCATTGGGAAAAGTTTCATCAGCAGTTTTTCATATCTCTGGTAGGCCTACTGATCGCAATCTATCCGGTCGGAATCGGAGTCGTACAATCCAGAACCTCCCCTTGTGAGCAGTACTTTCCAACTCTGGAGGGGCGATTCCGGGGTCAATCTGAGCATTACTTTCCAACTCTGGAGGGGTGATTTCGAGACTAATCTGAGCATTACGTTCCAACTCTGGACGGGTGATTCCGGGGTCAATCTGAGCATTACGTTCCAACTCTGGAGGGGTGATTCCGAGACCAATCTGAGCATTACTTTCCAACTCTGGAGGGGTGATTCCGAGACCAATCTGACCATACTTTTCAAAATCGGAATGCTGACCCAGTGAAGGGAGAGAAACGTGCCTCGATGGCAGGGAGCGCCGTCCAAGCGCGCGCAGCACGGCCGACTGTTTTTATATACATATCACATGGGACCCAGTTCCTGGGGCGATTGAGTTCACCGGATCTCTCGGGTTTATTTCTCCCATTTTTCCAGGGTCATTCTCGTACCCCTCCATGTCTCCTGTCTGCACTCCTCAGTCAGCCCCAGTCTTCTAGCGAGTTCTTCCGTCTCGGGTTGATTGGTGACACATTTCATTATAATGTGGGGGATGGTTTCAGGCTCCCGTCCGCATCTTGCGCATCGGGTGTCGATTTCCTGGTATTTTGAACGGTGCACTCTACTCGGTAGCATTCCTGCCCGAGCCAGTGCCATCAGTGCGCTTCCGCAGTCGTTTGTATACAAGCCAAATGGTGTGACGCCTCGTTCTTTCCACTCTCGATATAGGGTTAGACTTGTTTTGGAGTTCATCGACTCCCTCCATGTCTGATCCATCTCTTCTCTTATCCGCTTCCTAACGGCTGTGTTGAAGAGCACGAACCTGGGTATCCCATTCTCTCCGTATTCAAGAGGAATGTCTCAGCATGCGTATTTCGTTTTCAAGAGCTTCAGTCTACGAATCGCTTCAGTGTAGGTATTCTCGGTTGCCATCAGGTCTGTGCGCCGCGTCACGTATTCGCCGGCGCTTCGGCGCGCCGAGCCAAACAGCGCGCCGCTGCGCCGCCGCCGCATTGTTTTCATGGCGGCGCTTCATGGATTCGGGCCCGAATCCCAGGGTTGCTAAGACAAATCACGACGAAGCGAAATTCACTGCTACGTATATTCTCTCCTCTCCCGCTTTTGATTTCATTGACACTCCGACGCGTGAACTCCGGCGTCGGGCACCAACTACAGAAAATCAGTTCTCAGTGATCGCTCAACGGATGCGGCACATTAGACATACCCATGAATTCGAAGTGGCAGGCTCTCAGCTGACGGTTTGAACGATGTGTTCATGAAGACGGGGTCTTATGAGTGGTCCGTTCCGGCCAGAAGAATTTGACGATATTCGCGTGATAGTCGAAAAATACTGGACGGGTTCAGAACCTAGTTAAAGAAGAACACCCGTCTACGCGAGAAGGGTTTTCCACACATAGCCAAAGGTACATGATCGACGAATCGTTGACGAGGGGTTCCGAGAAATGGTTGACAATCAAATTCGAGGAATGGTTGACAATCAATTTCGAGGAATGGTTGACAATCAATCGGTTTATCAGTTATGCAGGGACCGGATTCCCTGGCGCGTCATAGCGCGCCACTGTTCGCCGTGGCGAGCGTCGCCGCTGTGTGTTTTCCAGTCTTTCGCCGCCGCCGTCGGAAATACCCGCGGCGCACACCTCTGGTTGCCATCATGGATAGAATCATCCTTGGCCACCTGGCAGGTTCCATCGCACTTATTCGTGCGAAATAGCGTATCTTGCTCTGAGCCTCTGTGGCTTCGAAGGTTGACCATACGAGTTCTCCTAAAATGAAGTAGGAGGCAACCTTGTGTCCTGCGATTCCCATAGCCCATTTGCCTGCCGCGACCTGTGTTCTGTCAAACATGGCCGTCAGCTGCTTCGTCGCCCTTGATGCTAACGCCGCATTGGCGTATGTCAGTTTGGGCACCCCTGTGGCTTTCCATTGGATCCTTGTAATTTCGGATCGGTTGAAAGTCCACATGGCTTGGGCGTGTAGTCTCTGCATCGCATTGTGCGCCTCCCTCTTCCAGTCTTGTTCTTGCTGGCATAGATAGTTAACTTCTTTGCTTATTTCAATTGCCAGGTATTCGTAATGGTCCTGGAATTCGATTCTCTTGCCCTGCACCGTCAGTTCTCTTGGCTCTCCAAGTTTCTCTGTGTTGAAGATGACGATAGAGCTCTTCGATGGGTTGAACGTGAGATCTTTCTCAGTTCCCATCTCTGTGGTGACCGCAAGTAGAATGTTCATCTCCTCGTAGGTGCGCCCTACGTACAGTACCAGATCGTCTGCATACAGCAGTCCCGGTAGCTTCGAGCTCTTTGTTTCGCCGTCTGCTCGAACAGTCAGTTCGACACCACACCTACTCCATAGGAGTCGGTTCTCCAGTTTTTTTTAGGAGTCGGTCCAATTTTCGTGCGTAGTCTTGACGATGCGTAATGTCCGTGTTTGACTACGACACCATTGTCTGTGTATATGGCCTTAAGGAGTTGTATCCATCCTTCGTCCATGCCAAGGTCCGTCAATGTCATCCATAGTTGGTCTCTTGTCATCCTGTCGTATGCTTTGGAGCAGTCTAGGAAACATGCCATCAACCCTTCTCCTCTTTTTCGGGATAGCTCAATGGCCGACGTGAGAATGAATAGGTTGTCCTCCCCGCGTCTGCCTTGTCTGAACCCGTTCTGCACTTCGCCGAGTATTTCTTCCGCCTCGATCCATTCGGATACTCTGGCCGCTATTATTTTCGTAAATATCCGATAGAGCACCGTCGATACCCTTACAGGGCGGTACGTTTCCAGTACCCCTTTTCTGGAATTCGATTTTTCGATCATGGACACTCGGCCGTCTCTCCAGTCTACTGGAAACGGTTCTTCTCCGTTTAGGATGGCATTAAATATCCTCGTTAGGTTACTGATGCCCTCCTGGTCAAGTTCTTTCAGCACCGTTGCCGGGATTTGGTCATCCCCGGTCGCGGTCCGACTGGACATCTGTGAGGGTGTGTTCAACCTCTGTGTCCGTCGTCGTCATGCCCGAGCACCCACCCAGTACTGGTGGGCTTCTCTCGTGGTCTGCTAGTTCTGCCATCAGGACTTCACATCCGACCTCTGTCAGGTGCCGTTGTATGCCATCCTCTGCGATTTGATTGCCGTCTCGGTTTTTCACCCTTTCTGGCTCCTTGTTCTTTCGGTTGTGGTTCGCAATGGATGTCCAGAATTTCTTTGCTTGAAGAGATGTAGAACATCGATCACACGCTTTGATGCTCGCGACCACTGGCAGAGAAGCCGGCTGGAATGAACGGGAGTTTGCCTCCCGTACCCACACCTCATGGCAAGTTTGGAGCCACGATTTATGCGTGGACATTGTTGCCACCTATTCACCGGTAAATCAGGGATTCGAGTGTAACACTCGGGAAAATGTTCCATCGGCATCAATGGAAAATATAGATCAACTTTATCGAGGATCGGGAGTCAGTGAACGGTTGTTGTTGCAGGTGGAGTTGGCGGAGCGAGGACCGTTCAATTCTCCAACAAATCCACGCACGCGGACAAGCTGACAATTGAGTGGTTCGTAGAGCACAACGCTGTTTTTTGCATCTGTGGTAGTGTGCTCGATTCGAACGATGCCAGCACCTTTGATGAACACGCAAGGCTGAAAGTTGTGGTTCGTACGGGAGTCCTCCTCAGCTTGAAACTGGACCACGAGATAGAAGCCGCTCCTGATGGGCTTGGTACAATCCTTGGACAGATAATTTGACGGCAGCCCTCGTGAATCCATGCCATCGTGTCATCCAGTATGGATGATTCGATGTGGGACCTGAACTCTCGTTTCGTTGCAGCGCTGTTCCTCAGCTCTTACACCAGATGATTTTCACAATGTTGGGAACTGCATGTGAAGCGGGCGCGATGGCTCGAACGAGCAAGCCAACGATGAGGTGTTAGGCTGCAGGGTTCGCTTCACCACCGACTGCTGCAACAAACTCTGTGACATATGCCTCCGTTCCAATTTCACCAAGACGCAAATTGCAAACATGCTCACCGATTGGAGTTGTTTCGATTGCAACCCTCGATCGATCTCGGTGAGTGAGGAGATATTCCAGTTGATATTTCTCGGGTTGAGATGCATTTCACATCGGGGAACACTGACTTTTCAGTCTCACCAATTGTACGCGGAAGGTCTCGCGGGGTTCGGTCGGAGGTTCCGACGTCCTGTGTTTTCGGGGTAAGATTTGGTCCCGGCCTCTCGTACGAGATTCCTGAACAGTGTGAACACTCTTCTGATGCAATTGAAGTCGGAGTCGGCGAAGGATCTAGAAGTGAGTTCAATTCGACTTCCGGGCTCTCTCAACCTGTGGAAGTTATCCGCTCAGCCTCCATCAGCTATCCCGAATCGCCGTGTTCGCGTGGCGGGTGGAAGACTCGTCAGCTAACGAATCATTGAAAGAACGATGGACATGAGCCCGCAAGCTCTTTCCGGTAGTCCCTTCTTTCGGACGAACGTTCACCCCAGAGCGTTCAGAGCCGCGATAGGAAATACTGCTGATTGTTACACAGAATGAGTGTCTCGAATCCGCGAGGGAGACGAGGAGCTGAATCGTCCCCTGGGGAGCACAATCCGCAGGCATTTCAAGAGCAATCAGGACAACGACGCTGGTGAGTGATTCGGTCGTGTTCGTGAGGAATCGGTGCTCTGAGATTCTGTTCTGTCATGTCCTGTATGGAGCATCACTCTAGCTCAGCTGGATCGATGAGGTATTTCTTCCCGCAGGAGCTACGAATGCCGCGGCTTCGGCGGCTGCTACGCCCTCACGCTCGGGGAAGTTGTACGAGGAGCCATTCTCGTCATCGGATGAAGAAAGCGATATGCTCAACACGAGCAGGGAGGATGCCACACGAGCGTCGTCTTCACGTGATGATGGTCCTCCCATCGTTCCCTCCTCTGACGATGAACTCCTCGACTGCAACAGCTCCGAAGGAGACGACGCTGAACACGGTCTCAGCCCCGAGAATTGGAACTCACCGGAGAGCTCCTCCGATGAACGCTCCACCGGAAAAAGTGGCAGAAGCCTGAGCGAAAACGAGGCCGGTGATCAGACCGGGTGCGAAGCCGTCAAACTATCTGTGCGTCGAGGAACCGTACCTTTGCTGCCATGCCGCTCCGCAGTCCGTTACCTCGACGGGGACGAAGCGAAAGTGAGCATCCAAGAAACGAGTGCCTCAACAGGAATCATGGCGCTTTGTGAGTTCAACGAGAACATTCCCGAATCTCTGCTCCGTCTGCTCCGCGCCCGAGGCACGCGCCCTCTCTGTCCCCTTCTAGATACGCCACTGGTGTGGCTTGGAATGTTATTCAGATGCTGGAAAATGTTCCACTCGTGCTTGGAAATACTCCTTTTCCATTCGCACCAGGTCAACGAGCCTCCTGCTCGAGCTTAGCCGCAAACATGCGTCATATCGAGCGACGATGAGGATTTCGTGCCGCCTGTGACGAATGCTGTCATCAAGACTGAGGTTGGGACATCGACGGAGAGGAAGGTTATTCGAGAGACGTTGAGCGTCGCCCAGTTGAGCAAAGCAACGCTTGAAGCTAACTCTCGGGAAAAAGAACGCCCTAAACGCATAGAGAGATACGGGACGGAGCCTTTAACATACTTTAACAGTACGCTCTTCATGGTAGCCATGAGACGATCGACTTTCGGGAAGACAATTCGAATCTGCTCCGACACGCGATGCAGACGGTGAGCTAGGCAGGTTACGTGGATCATTCAAGGGAATAGAACTTTGAGGCTGCGGTCGGCTTTCGTCATGTAACGTGTGGCGTCTGTAACAAAGACAAGGACGCGCTCGTAGTGGATCTCGCAATCCCACAACAACTCCAATGATTTCACGGAGACGTTCGCAACGGAAGTGGCATTCAAAGAACCCACATCTTCACACATCAGAAGGTAGCTTCCGCCAAACTCGGTTTTTCTCAAAGCTCCCTCCACAGCATCGGCTACGATTCGCCCCGTTTGATCCGTCGTCTCATCGATAGAGATACAAATCTTCGACGTTCCGACAGCCTTGCGGATCTTGCGTATGGTGTCGTCCTAAGCAGGCGGAGCGTAACCCTTGCGCAGTGTCGATGGATCGAGGACTTTCATCGAGGTCAAAGAAAGCCTCCAGGACGGGATTCGAAAGTTTATGCAGCGGAATATCTGCGGCCATGAAAGCGTTCCATAAAGCTGAATTTAATCGTTTTTTAATCGGACTGCTGTCACTAACTGCGACTAACAGCTGCTGTTACCTAATGTCCCCGGTGCTCTCTCCTTGCGACGCTGAAGGGCTCCCTTGTGTTTCTCCGTTCGGACATGCTGCTCTATCGTGAATTTTCTTGCTTGAGGGAACGGCTTCGAGCAGAGGGTGCAGAGAATGATGGCGCCATCGCACACGAACACATCGGCTCCGAAGACTCGGATGAGCTCGGAATGACTTTTTTTCCTTTCGACATTTGAAAACAGTCGAACGACTATTGATACGAGGTCACACTTACGGCTAGTTACTCTGCAACCCCCGTATCAGAGCATGAACGGAGAACACGCTGCGCCACAAGTACACAGCAACGGGATATCTACAGGCTCCCTCCAGGCGCTGATGGGGTAGTGGACTGGACGTGCGAGTGCTCCAAGATTCGCAATCGTGAGAAGCTCCGAGAGAACACTGATAATTTGCTTTCGGTTTCTCGCAATCGCGATACATGTGCATGCCTTGCTGTGCCTGAGTGCAACGTTACCTCGAATGAGGTCTCCCATGCTGAACTAATGAAGATATGCACGACAGAGCAGAAAATAGAGTATTACGCAGGAAAACGTGGAATATGTACATATGCAAAAATTTATGCATTTCATAGAAATCCCAGCCTTAGTGATGAGTGATCAAATTTGCTCATTGATGTAAATGCTATATGAACTGATGTGAGACGATAATGAAGGTATCCGATTCGACGAAATACCCCTTTCTTTCTCGCATAGTCATCTCGGAAATTTATGGAATTTCAACCTCTCCTTGGACGTCGGGGAAACGCCCGATTCAAGCGAAAGAGGTCCAGCTTTCAGGCGAGAAAAAAGCTCTTTCAAAATCGCTCAAAAGGGTGCCGAGTTATGGCGTCCTCAAAAACGCAACATGACTCCGATCGTATTGGAGCTTTCTTGAAAATTGCTCTCAAAACTCCAAATTCCAACGTCAGCCGGAACTGTAACTTTTTTCATGTTTCTTCCTATGTAAGAACCGGATAGAATCGGTCCGGACCGGCTTCGAGACATACCAATATCGTGATATTTACTTGTGAGCCACAGTCCCGCTCGGTACTCTGGGAGTCGCATACCCACTGGAAACAAAGTGTCTTCCCAACCTCCACTCTTCGCGTGGAGGTCCGCCACCCATGGCCGAAACTTCTCCGACATCACTTCGTTCCCATGGGAGCGGGAGTCAGCCTTCTCTCCCAATGACTACCCCACCCCAGGACACCTCCGATTCTGTCTGCATGAAGCGTCTATACGCGGCAAACAACTAGAACGGCGGAGCATGATAGGCGTGTTGCAGGCGTTGCAGGGTTCCCCTTTGAATCCGCTTGAAGTCGCTCAGAGCGCAGTCCACGATGAATTTGTTGCGTTTAGGAAGCCGCCACGTAGTCGTGTGCAGCTCCCCCAAACCCAACTTGATGAAAAATCGATTCGAGAAAGTGATAGCCTAGCGAAATGTATACATACAGTGTGAGGAAACGCTTTGGATGAGCTACCTGAAGAAGTAGAAAGAACTCCTTAATGTTCCGTTGAACAAAATATGACGTTGTTTGCCTTGCAGAGAACGGGTCACGCTCTTTTTGATGAAATTAGCTTAATCTGGTGGTGTTTGGGTAGCTCTTTTCATTGTAGCGATCAGGAAAGCTCCGCACACGAGAGCAGTCGGTCAAAGCTATCTTCTGCGAGTTGATCGAGAGGATTGGCATTTTGGTGTTCGGAGTTGAGTTCCCAGGATGGGATGACGCGGGAATGGTAGTGACAGAAGAATCTGTGATCGTGCTTTATCTCACCGCAGCTTCAAAAATGTGTTTCTGCTGATGAATTTCTCTTGTCTCGGTTAGACAATTGAGCGGAAGAAGAAAAAAAACTGTGAACAATCAAATGCATCCAACCACACCGCCAAGGGGAGGAAATGAATGACCGCAATCAGTTACTCAGCTGAGGTCGGAGTGATACAGGATACTGCTCATTATCAAAAGTCTTGATCAACGACGAAAAATCCGTTGCTTTGAACTTCGAGTTTCGGCTCCGGTTCAAAGTGCTCCGCCTATCTGGATCGACTCCGAGTTTTTAAAAATCTGGTTTTGACTGATCGCGACTCTCGGAGGTCATGATGACTTGAACTGAGGCTGATGGTCGCCTCGAGTAGGATATGCAGTCCCGATCTGGGGTTTTCGGATGCGCTCGATGAACTTTCGTGGAGGGTGGATTTCTCTGAGGAGCAAGTATTGCAACTGATCGACGGATGGTTACCCCTGATACCCAGAACAGATCGGGTCCAAACGATGACTGGACGTCTCCTGGTGTGGGCATCACTGAGCCGAGCTCCGAAGATCGACAATGTTCTCTAGAAATGACGGAAACGATTGCAAGCGAACACATTTTAGCGACGAATCTCGAATCACGCTCGGGTGCGCATTGCTACCACATCTCTTCCCTGTTTTCTGAATTCGAGGGCCCGTGGAGTCTCAAAAGAAGCCTTTCCGCAGGAGTTCCATGTTCTTAGATCCAGCGAGACTCACGAGATCGAAAAGCAGAGGAATCGATTGATTCATTTAGATCGCTCGATTGAAGGAAAATTTTCGACGAAGTCTTCTGGCTCGTGAGGAGAACGATAGCGTCCTCTTACTCTGGATCGACAAGGCAGGGAGGGAAGCGGTGAATCGACACGGGGTTCACGGGGCGAAAATCCATGGAATGAGCGGACGAAAATCCTGAGTGTTCGTTTTCGACTGAGAAGGCTGAGAAGTTCAATCATCCGACACGAATGCTTCCACCTACACATGAGGATACATTTGCGATGTACGAAATGAACTTATTGTGGGAGTTGGCGAATTACATTGCACTCTGACAACGTTTCCTCGTGGAGAGTGTAGCGGGTACAACCCAGGTGAAGTGGGACGTGCAGAGCCTTGAGCCCGACTGCCTCGAGTGCGAAACCTTTTGAAGTTCTCGCATCCAGGTCTGAACATCGTCCTCGGAGTGAGCATTCGTCGTGGTGGAGGACGGGGATCAGGAAAATGGTTGGAGCTCTCAGCTGTCACTCGCAGAGCTGACCCGTCATCACTCGATCATGTGCTTTCACGACACGCGGAGTTGGACAGTGGGGTCGCTACGACAAAACCAGCGCCTCTTTTCGAAAGCTCCGCTTGACTTGACACCGGCAGCAGCGAACAGGATGCCTGGACGGCTTGGAGCCCTGCAGGGCTCGGGTACAAAGCGCGGATGCATCTAGTCAGCGAGCTTCACAAAGGTGACGACGCGAGGTTTCTGACGACGCGGTGCGTTCGCATTGAGCCATAATCTCGGACGCCGGTGGCACTAGGCGGCCAACTCAACGACCGTTTCCATCAGGGCTCGTCACGGGCCTCCGATCGCAAACTCAGCAATCGGACGTCTCGTCATGCCCGCCTGGGGCGATCTCTAAGAACGATCTGCACTTTTCGGCTGGAATCAGAGCTGGGTGGCAGAACGTGTTCACGTATCGAAGCCAAGCTTCTCTGACTTCATCTTCCGCAGTTGACTCAACATCGCATCCAAAAGCCATCGACTAGTGGACGGCTGGCTGGAAATCGTCTCGGTACGGATTGATCTTGCAGAAGCGGAAGATCGCGCGTCCGGATCAGTTGCGAGACACCCCTCGGAGAGCAAGACGGACACCACGGAACGAAGTCTGAGGTCGAATGTTTTGCGAATTTCCTCCTTTCCAACTGTTCAGCACGGGTAGATCCTCGTCTTATTCCAGGAGCACTTGATGGAGTCAATCTGCGGGTCCACTCCATTCCTCAGATTTTTTCGCGAAAACGAGCTGGAGGGCACGCTTCCGAGACGAGGACATTCCGAGCGAACAGAACCCACTCTGTTATCCGGCTTAGGTTGTGACGGACGGTCACGCTGCCATTTCAGGTGCGCCGCGCTGGGTGTCGCGGTGCCAAGGGCGTGGCGATGTGAGCGTCCTGTTGTGTGGGGGCTCATATCATCTCGGAAACATACCTGAAAAACGAATGAAGGTTCCATGGGGAGAGAGGGGTCTGGCTGCTCGGTACTCCCCGGGTTCGGATTCTAACCGCATGCATGTGATACAGGCGGCATCATGCGAAGATGAACACACTTGAATTCGGAAACTCGAGGCAGGCATAGAACAAAAAACTCGCCACGAAGGGAAAACTCACGTGCGGGTTTAACTGTATCTCGGCGTCGAGATACAGAACCAGCTGTGCCAGTCTCTGTGATTCTCGCATGGCACCGAAAAAAAGACATTTAACTCGTTTTTTTCGAGGACATTGCACCGATTGTTCCGGAGGTTTATGCATGGCGATGTTCAAGTCGAGCCCGCATTCCCAGTGTTTGAAGGAGAGACCGGGACCCCTTCCCGAGAAGGTTTGAGTGCGGAGGGAAACGCACGTTATCCATTCTTCCCGCGGATGACACCGCGATCGTCGAGCGGAATTCGTCACAGCTATCTCGAGGAATCGCGAAGCTGCCCTCGACCCCTCGCACATCGATCATCCAGAGGGTGTTCACTTGCGAAAGCTCCTCATGGTCGATCGTCCCTGGAAGCGAGATGAGACTCGTTCGCTTCCGGTCTTTCCGCAACGCTGGAAGGTACAACATCCATCCCTGTCTCGACGGGCGTTGTATGGTCTGTGCCGTTTGGAGCTCCGTTGGGAAAACGCGTCTGCTTTTCCATCATAATTAATATCCAAACCAAAGGCTTCTGTTATCGACTATTTCCCCGTTCATTCCAGTTCCACCGATCCTGGCCGACATATCGGTAGATCGGAGCAGTCTCACAAGACATTAGGTATGGTAGCTGATAGATACATGCACGTGATCTCAAGCAACAAAGTCGTCTACAAAACTCCCAAATCGATCCGACGGTGGCTGGACACGTGAACCGCCTGCTGATTTCGAAACCAGAGACGGCTAGCCACGAGTTGGAATCGACAATAGGGTGCCTGCCATTGAGCCCGGGTTTCTCGGTCAGCCAGAGAGTCTGATTCCGATTACGAGGTGGTTTTCACCATCGCTCCCTCTGTTTTGGTTGAGGGGACTAGCATCGGAGCTCAGAAAGAAATCGGGAACAGTGGTCTGGTAGCAAGAGTCGGTTCCCTTCGCGTAGAGGAGCGGCGGTCGGAGATGAGGAGAGCGACAAACGATGACACCTTACCGCCTCGAGAATCATATTTGACGCGGAGAAGAGGCCGCGAAACTCGCACTGCGGAGGCTTGTCCACAAAGACAAACCAGGCAATACGAGCTTCTCTGCTTTGCGACTTCGTTCTCATTCACCTCATTCGACGCAGACTTCTTGGGTCGAGGCTCGCGAACGCCTCAATAGAATGCGCGTTCCATCTTTGTCCAGAAGCAATTGAGGCGGTTCGCCGGTCGATCACTCGGGTAGTTGCTCGAATCGGTCGAGGGTAAAACTGATTCATTCGAAGATCGAGATCAGTGGCGTCCGTGAACGTCTCTCGCCAAGAACGAGAGAGCGAAGCCAGCCACAGGATAAATTCCGTCTTCACCAACTCCACAAACTGCTCCGCTGCTGAGCTCGATCGGAGAGAGTTTGTCCCGACAGGGATCGTCATCCTCAACAATATTTTCGAGTTTCATGAACAACGTAATCGAGTATTCCTTGTCCGATGCCACTGTTTCCGGAACATGGAGTTCTCGGATTTGACCTCCGTATCCGATCGGCGCGAAACTTGCGTTCGCTCCCCGCCCCCCTCCATCGCGTATTCCTGTTTACGTATCTCAAGTGAGGAAAGCCGCTGCAGTAATGAGAGTTCATTTCCTCACCCGAGCTACTCCATTGGTAGCGAGCGATCCCCTTTTCTTGGCTCGCAGGCTGCGACTGATCGCCGTCTTACTGCCCGATATCTGATGCGAGTGTCACGGGATCTTCATGTTCGCGGACGTTCGATGTGAAATGGACCCTAACTGAAAAGCAAAATCTCCAATCGACCCGCTTTTCCGTGCGCATGCTAGAAATTCGTTTCTGGATTCAAATCGGACGAGCGACGTTAAACAGAGGGCATCCACTACGACTCCCGTCGTAGTTTTCGTGAGAATCGCGTTTCCACCCTGAAAGCACTTGTGGCCTCCAGAGCCTACCTGCAAGTCATCACTGAATCCGTCAATGGATCAAACTGCCTTCAATTCAAGTCGCATAGGGAAGTCAACTCGCGGAGCAACATGACGAGCGACGCGAGAAACGTCATCGATCAACGATCCGGGAATCGCACAGTTTACGCAAGAGGGACCGCATTTCACTCCCTGGGGGGGTGTCAGTGTGCCATGAATACCCTCCAGCTTTCCATGTTCTCGATATATGCTCGAACCTCCCTCGTGACGTTTGTCACACAGCCTGATCCCCATGACGTTCTTCTTTGAGGCTCGCCATGAGGGAGACTCGAGAGGAATTTTGCGTGGATTGAAATATGACGCGGCTCGAGAGAGGCACTCATGGTTCCTCGATGAGTCGTACGGGAGCCGGACATTCCAGCCTCTCTACGAATTTAAAGATTCCCTCGAAACTTCGCTGCGGTGCCGCATAAACCGAAAAAGAGTCTGCTCTCGTTTCGGAGCGGGCTGGCGCAAAGCTCGGATGTGGGTGGAACGCCTTCCGTAACCTCTGCCCTCCGTCGCGTCTGCTCCGATACCAGGCGAGGAGGTTTCAATGATGCCCACTCCACGATCAGCTGATCGCTCATGGTTTCGTCAGGAATTAATTGCATATCAGATCGAGCTTTCACTTCAGGCGCCAGCAAGCTCAGCGGAGCCTCTCGTTGTGCGCGCCCCTCGTTGCCTCGATGTCGGTGACGACGGATTTCCATGGCTCCCATTCTTTCCGGGCGCGTGCCTCCGGGGGCTCAGGACAGTGATCTCAGACCCGGGAGGCTGATGGAGGCCGAATCTTCCCGTTGCTTCAGGAACGCGAAAGGAGCTGGAGAAGAGTTCTGAGAGGGGCAAGAGGAGGAAATTAAAGACTGAAGCGTCTCTCATATCGCGGGCCAAACGGGAGCTACGAGTACTTCCTCCTCCGGTTCGGGATCCTCCGAACAGGTGGTCTCGATGGCTTTTCCTCCTCTCGACACTCCATGGAATATGGAAGCGTTCCTGGGGAACGACTTGGCGAATGCTGGGAAATTGGAATCTCGCGGTGAAAAACTCGCAAGGCCCCAGAGTTCCCAGGAGGAGCTTGAGAGAACGTGTGGTGCGGGATCGCGTTTCCATTCTGGTCGATATTGTATGACGATCGTTGGCTAGTCGGAAGGCTGCAGCGAGTTTTCCTGGCTCGTAACTGACATGAACGCGGTAAGGTGTCCGTTTCCCGAGACGCGGCCTGATTCCGAAACGAACGACGGTCGCTCCTCCCTAGATGGAAGTCATGCTGACGTCGTTCTCGGCATCTAACGCTTCCACCGAATATGATGAGGCCAGATCGATTTTGTACAATCCAGTGACCAACAGCAGCGACTGGTCTTGGACCAGTTTCAGGAAACAGTCGATTCTGTGGACGAGAATCTCTCGCTAGCCGAGAATCAGCGATAACCCTCGGCCAACATTTGATCAATGATCTCTACAGACATGTGATCGTCCCCCCGGACTTGTTGTTTGGAGGATTGATGATGGAGCAGGGGAACCTGCTCTACAGTCTGCCCACAACACGGCGAAGCGAACGGACTTCTGGAGAGAATTGGCCTTCGACGGAGTACGGGGAAATGAAGAGAGCTTTTTCAACATCCCGGAAGATACGGAAGATCTGAGCGGGCGCAAGCAACGCCGGATTTCGGAGAAGTTATCACGGGTGGAACAACGGGCCTCCACAACGAGCCTTCCGGAGTTCCGCAGAAAGTGGTCGTCACGGAATGGTCTCACCGACTCGGCGGTCTCCCAAGACAGCTCGTGTCCCAAACGTCATCGAGGCTATCCGAATCAGACTCCGCAACTACATTCTTTTGAGAGAAATAAACTCGTCCTCAAGAACGATAGGGAGAGAGCGGATATCTCGAATGTTCTCGATTTCGTTTGCGATTTCGTTTCGTACTCGCCTGCTCGAGCTCAATTCATTTGCATTCTTTCCTACCAATCGCTGCTGTTGACCACTGGACCGTACCGAATGCATCTGGCCTCATCATATTTGGCGGAAGCAATGGATGCCGACAACAACGTCAGCATGAGCGCGACCAAGGGAGCAGCGACAATCTCGTCCCGAAATCAGGCCGCGTTTCAGGGAGCGGACACCTTACCGCGTTCATGTCAGTTGGGCGCCAGGAAAACTCGCTGCAGCCTTCCAACTAGACAACGATTGTACGTGGACCTGATTGCATATTGCATCTCCTCTCGGTCCACATCCGGCAGCACAGTCGACAGATCTTTTCGTGTCCAAAGGGTTGAACTAGCTCAGAATCACGTTCGGCCAATGAATTGGGTGATTCAGTATGAGATCCTGCGGATCAGGTAAATCTAAGATCAGCATTCTCGTGGTCTTGCGGAAAGCGTCCCTCAGATTTTTCATGAAATTCGTGCATCTTGCATGCTCTTTGTGGCGTTCACTTTGTAACTGAGTAACGCATCACCCAGCGCTTGCCTGGGGTGGTCCGCCGGAGCTGACCGTTGATTCAGGAGTCGAGAGTGGACAGGGTATAAAGATAGACGACCGTGTTCTCGCTAGGTGCTCTCTCCCTCAAGTTTTCCAGATATGATTCGATCAGCGCTGGAGCAGGTTTCATGGCCGAGTTTTGAGCACATCTCACGCAGCCTCGGATCATTTTCAAGGATTTGGAACCCTCTGAGATGGGTCAGAAGATTCGAACTGGTATGGTGAAATGGAACCCCAAGAAATGAAGCCGCTGACTGAATCTGATGCGACGCCGAGCTAAATCAGATGACAGCACGCCTCGGAAGAAAAACCTGTCTCGATTGGAGGCAGGCTAATCGGTTCGTGAACTTCTAGACACTTCGACTTCTGACTCGTGGATCGCAACCCATGCAGAAGCAGTGTCTCTTACCCAAGTCGTCGTCAGAAGCTGAGTCACCTCGGAATCCTCGTGGATCTGAATATTGCAACGCGTATGATGGAAACTAGTCAACCCGCCTGGCGCTTCGCCCGCGAAGAGGAAGCTTGTATAGGCTGACCCAGAAACTATGGAAGAACTCTATCTGGGAGATCTGCGAGATCGGGAACAGTAAGCCGACGACCACGAACTTTATCCGGCTTGTGAGATCTTCCCAAACAATTCCGAGTTCGGCATACATCGTCCTATCTTCTGGCGATTCATCAGTACGCTTAGAACCGTCCAACGTCATCGTGATCTGTTGCTTGTCGGCCACTAAGACAACCATGTATCAGTACCGAAACGCAAGAAGTTCCCAGATGCTCGCTTGTGTGCAATCAAATCGTGGGGATCGCAACAAGATACAATGGTCCTCCAAAGTGCGGCGATTATTTAGGTGAGAGGATAAACTGCATTCCGGATGATGATGATCACTGAATCGCTGTGTTTTCTTTTTCTGGAATCTGTAGCCTTCCAGCCTCTTAGAGGATGGAGCCGTGTGTGGATCGAAACATCGCCGGGATCGGCGGACCGCTTACACTCTGACCTCCCAACCGACACAGCTGCCACTCTGTAAGAGCGTCACAGTTTACGCAGAGCTCTCGGTCATCTGGTCGGCCCTGAAAGGCGCCATCTTTCACTGTTGAAGAACTTGGAGAGTAAAAACCGCCTAGGTCGCGCCGAACTGGCTCATTTGGCAAGCTGGTATTTACCGCGTTGGTTGGTCAGCCCAGTTAGCGGTGTCGATTCCAGTGGGTGGATAGAGCGATTGACAGATCACCGAACTAGAAAATGAGTCTCCTGAAGAAATCGTCTCCTCATCTGACCATCATCGTTCGTCTGATTTGGCCTGATCGATAACGTTGAAGTGATCCGCTCAAAATCTGAGACCCTTTTTCCAATCCAAACAATCGTTACACAGAACAGGTCGAGCTCTCTCGGGAAATCTAACTGATATGGTATCGGGACCCGACAGGACTTTTCCGGATCCTCTGATTAGGCCCTGCTGATCACGTTCGGGTCGAATTCAGGTCGGCCAGGACGCCGAATCTGTGAGCGTTCGAGTCATCACCGGACACTGTGATCCGACGAGACAAACGACTGTGGCAGATACCGATCTAACGGGAAGCGGAAAGTCGCGGTGTTATAACTAGTCACAATCCCTCAAGCTGTAAACCTCGTTGCAGCTCAGGTTAAATATCGGGCCATTGTTACGGTGTAGCATTGTTGTAGGGCTACTGCGACGTTTATCAATTTACCATCGCAGGGTAGATGCTCTGGAGATGTTGCACAAGACCTCAATGAATATGATAATACCGCGGATAAACATCGGAATTATGCCTACAAGGTTGGAGGCTCTTGCTACCGTTGCAGCAACACGACCGTAACGAACATCGGTCGCGATGGATAAAAACCGGCGTTGCAGCTTTGGGATCAGCACAAACCGCAATGTTCCGATTCCTATTGATCGCATTCGTTGTGACCAGAGCTGCCGGGGGGCTCGGCGATTTGGGTCGAAATCAAGCCATAACGGTGAGTGTGCAACATTCCTTAACGAAACTCCGGCGATTCCTCCATGTTCAGGAATCGGGAGCTCGACGGGAAACGTGGTGGAGAGCGATCTCCCGTCCGGAGCAGATCCTGCCTCGAAGATAATGCTGAGATTGCGCTCCAGTTTCTATCGGCTCGAAGCGGTTGGAGGATCTACGAAGCGAACACTTTGCAAGTGAATCCAAACCTGTCGATCGCTCCAACCAGTCTCCCGGTCATTGGAGCTAATCAGAGGGCGGTTTTGGTGAACTTCGGGAACGGTCAAGACTCGGTTTTGGGGTTGGCCACGGTCGGAGCCTTCCAAGGAAGCCAACTGAACCGACGTCACGGGTGAGGAAATCTCTTGATTGCCTTAGAGACAAACAGCCCCCGCTCAGGCCCTGCCCTTCGAATCACCGAGCAAGGGAACGCAAACGCTTCTTGAAACTGCCGGAGCTACTAGGGTTCTCCTCGATTCCATTCCCGCCAGCATCTACAAGAACCGAGCCTACGACTTGGATTCTGTCATAATCTCCCCGGTTCCGATCGCGAACAGCACCTCGAATCAAACTGCCGTGGCTGCGACTCCGATCGCTTTGACATTCCTCCCGACTCACTCGCAAACGAATCAGTGCATGGTTGCCAGAGTGAACCTCGGAGGAGGAGGAATGAGCACCATTGACGGAGGTAAATTTAGAATATTCGACAAACCTATGCAATGGAACACTTTTGCTCCATCATTCGAGCGAGAAACGGGATCTCCAGCGACTGGTGCCTTCCAGTGATCACCAACATCAACACTATCGGAGGAACCGGAGCCACTTGCGCGATCTTCGTGCGGAACTCCACCGACACGGCGCTACTCGACGCCCGCGAAATCCGACGGTGCGAGTTGGGACTCCGGAAATGCTCTCGCGCCTTCAAAAGGGCCAGCAGGCAGGGGACAGGCATCGAGCTGACAACCCTACTCCCCTGAGCCGGATGACAGCCCTGAAGCCAGCGGATGGAATTTGTTAAATACCTTAGTTTTCTATTTGAGCGTTTGTGAGATAATGCATGTTTTCGTTGCCGGTTTCGTTGAGATCGAAAATAAAATTTTTGTACAGACCGTTGTCCGAAGAAACCCCGCCTTTGCCTTCTGAATCGAAACGAAATAGCTCCGCAAACACTCCGCGTGAAAGTTTCGATTTTATGAATCGATCCTTGCAACTCCAACCGCTCCACTCCCAGTTGGCTATGGCAGCATTTTGCTCAGCAGCCGACGGAAACGTGACACAATGGACAGTTCTTTCAATCGAGCGAGCGTCCTGAGACACATTCCTCAGTCATTGTTTGCTCCCCTGACCGTATCCGCTTTGTGTGACATAGAAACATGTTAATCGAGCTCTCAGATGTATCAGAGCTATCGAGCGGAGAGGAACTATTCAATTCCATCCCACGTTCCAACGCTGACGTCGGCGAAGCTTTCTGACGGGGATATTGGCGAGATGTTGGATCAACGTTTTCCGATGAGAGCGACGTCCGATCTTCGTTACCACTAAAAGCCCGACTCTTACCACACGGAGCCGCAATACAATTCAACTGTTTTTCCCGTGGGAGATCTTCATGGAATGATTCACGGAACACACTTCCCTGATATCTCATCTGGGTGACAGTTCGGAATTGAGTCTACCAGACCGCGATTCAGCTCTGACCATGATCGATATTGGCTGCAACCATCCGGATTCTCTGACTCCTGAATGAATCGCTCCTGCTTTCCACGCCCCGAACACACCCCGCATCGAGGCCGATTCACGCGTCGCTGATTAGGTGTCATCAGGCAATCTGAATCCACAGTAATTGTCAGCGATGTGGCCATCTACGGCGACCTAGCCTTGTGGCTGTTCCGGAGAGAGGATTCCCATGAATCCAGGAGGCGAGAGCGATCGATTCCGCCCGAACCGGGGGAAATCTCCAGTGGGGGGGAGGCACGCCGGTAATTTCAGTGAACGTTGGCAGTGGGTTTTGAGACTGCGAAAGTTGACGCGAAGTACTCATGTGCAGTCGATCGGCTTGTCGGCTGTTGTTTGCTGCCCGGGTCGCCGATGCTGCGCCCCGAGATGCTCACCCGATCTCTAACCGGCCCTCTCTGAACCAGACGCGAGGTTAATGATTTGAAACCACCGAGTTTGGAGCAGCCCCATACCATATAGATCGGCTTCGCTGATCGCTTGGAGTCAATCTCAAGATTGCCGTTGCACGTTCGGGCACGTTGTTATGAAAACGTTTCGCGAAGAATGTCTCGCTCGGAAGCGGGAAGTGGGATCGCAAGTCATTCGCTACAGGTCCACCAGGCGAGCTCGTGATCGCGTCCGTTTTGAGTTCGTGAAGAGGTTTCGAATCAATTCTGAGTGCGACAAGCCCGGTGACCCCAACGATCGCAACATGCAGATGTTACAGAGCGGCCTGCAGGATCTGTCGCTGAGTTCTTTATCGCTATCTTGGCCTAGAGGTGAGTCTTTGCTACTTCGACGGCAGGCAAGCGGGCGAGGGCACTCCGTGAAGGTTTCCATGGCAGCCGCCAAGGAGGATATGATTCGAAGACGTGTATGAGTCAAACAGGCTCCACAGGTTGAGCGGTATTATTGAATAATGTGGCCGTTCAGCGCCCTGACCGAGCAGGACCCCTGGCATCCGAACGCCGCCTCGAAAAGCGAAAATTCCAGCGAACGGCCGTTGAGCAAATCGCCACCTCATCACATTGAGCATTGGGCTATTCCAGATCACTGCGAGGATCCATTCGCGTCGGATCCATGGACCGACGACCGGAGGAATATTTCGCCGGCCATCAGCTTCAATCAGGGCTACAGCTTCAGTTACGCACCGAGCGGTGAGTGATCCTCTCCTCCGGAGGATTTTCCTACCTCCGGACTCTGTGGGCTCTGTTTGAAACCTGATTTCGGTTCGGTGTGTCGTCCCCACTGCTCGGAAACGGAGCTTATCGAGCAGCGTGATGACGGTACAAAGTCGACCCTCCGAGGCCGTGGCTCTTGAGCGCGGAAAGACGGTCTCGCCCTCCCGAGCTTCTATCAAGTACGGAGAATGTGGTTTTTGACAGGTCGTCAAGAAAATTCAGTGGCGACAGCGTGCACGGAACTCCGTGGATTCACAGCTCCCTCCCGAACCTCTCGCAAGCCCGAGACGATCCTGCCCAGGGCTCCCGTTCCTTCCCCGATCCCACCGAGATCTCGGCAACGCGATTTCCCGGGAATCTCGATTAAAATCTCATCCCCCATAGTTAGCTGAGAGGAGACGGCACAAGCAGCCCGCGGTGCCGGCGTCGCTCACCCAGCATCTGTGTTTGCGCGCGCCAAGTTGATTCAGCCTCGAAGGGCCACCGCGGTGCTTCTCCACGAGGTGTCTGCGGAAAATTTCCGTCACGAGACGTCTTGAGTACTTGATCTCGGGGAGTCCGCGCGATTCGCCTCGAGCTAGTCGCGGTTAGCTTCTCATGGACTGAATCGCCCTCTGAGTTCTAACGAGAACGATGGTTCGCCACGATCGATTGGGGGGAATGAGATCCCTCGCAATTTCCTTCTGCTTCCCGGCTCTTCACGATACACGTAGCTTTGATAATGATGAATGACATATTCTTCGCCCCTGTAGGAGCCTCAAGCAATGCCTCGCAGGGCGAGCTGCCATCATGGTCTCCGCAAAGGAGCGACGACCCGTTGCACAAATTCCGTGCCAGCATGCAGAGTGGAGAGCTGAGCAAACTCGCAGAGCAATCGAACGCGTTCCTTGCGAGCTCCTCCAGCAGAAGAAGTGAGTGTTCGCCGAGACGGAGTCCTAGAATGCGTAGGAGAATAATCATGGCTTGCCTCCTGCTCTGGACCCCAGCGAAATTCTGAGCGTATTTCTATTCTTCAGCTGGCTCCGTATCGTCTGCCGGCTCTACAGAATCAGTGGATTCGCCAGTATCACCCTCCACGACATGGAGCGCTGTGGTACAAAAGAATCAACGTCCCATGAAACACAAGAAATCAAGACCCGCGAAGACTTTCACGGTCACTCTTTCGACGTGCTGCTTGACTCCGAAAATCAAAGTCGTCTGCACTTGTTGCAATGAGGAGACCTACATCAGGGTAAACTAGTCTTCTCCTCCTCTGACCCTCATGCCCTGTGCAGCCCAGTTCAATTTCCGATCTCCTTCGGCCAGCAACTCACGCTCTTTTTCTGTCGAACACCAGGTGAAAGAAGAAATGAAGCCTCGCTTGATTCCGGTGTCGACCTCGCAACTGGGCTTCTGTCGCTTCTGCCAAACGAACGGAGATCCTCCGGAAGTATACCAGAGTCACTCCCTGCGTTCGGACGACGGAAAAGTAACTTGTCCCGTCTTGCGTGAGTACAACTGCCCGATCTGCAACAACGGAGGAGGCGACTTCGCTCACACGATCAAGTACTGTCCCATGGCGCGAAAGGCGAAGCCCGGCAACTGAGAGCAGGCTTGCCGGAGCCGCGACGATTTTAGACAAGCTGCCGCGACGTTCTAACAACGGCAGCGGCGGCTTTCGTCGCGATCCAAGAATATGACGAGGATTTCATGGGAAAAAATTACACTCCTTTACGATAATTAGGATGTTCAGGCCCGGATTCGATCCGGTAGAGAACATTCCTACCTTGGAATAATATCTACGAAAGTTAATATTTCTCTGCGTGACAGATGTGTCTCTGCGACGTGCCGTGTACCACTCTGGACCAGAATGACTGTTGTGCTTAACCTTCGAGGTATTTTGCTTAGCCGTGGTCATTTTGATCTTTCCAATATTCTTCAGGAATAACGTTCCGATTCGCATTGGTTGGCGATGAATCGCGTTATTCGAGACAAAACTTCGAATCTGGATCTTTCGTTTCTAGTCGTTCAGAAATGGATTCGAAGTTAGTCGATCCAAATAGTTCTTTTCTCTCCCATCCTAGTTTTTTTTTCTGGCTTTCCGGTTTCAGTCTCTTAGTCTGGTCAACCTTTTTGTTTTTTGTTTGCCCCCCCCCCCCCCCCCCCCCCATTCCTCTCTCAATCCTCTGAATGAGGTATCCTTCCCGGAGTTGGTCACGAGTCACGAGCACAGCATAAGCAGAGGTCGATTGGCACTGACTGTTTTGAGCAATTTGTGGAAAAAGGCAGGAGAATGTCTATCAGCCGATTGTAGTGGACGGGCGGCTTTGCCGCAGTGACTCGTCCTTGATCGCAGGGTATTTATAGTTGTCACTATATGTTAACGTTGTTAATTTGTACCATAACGATATGTGATGACTCCAAACACCAAGTTGAGAAGACAAGAGCTCATTTGCGTCTGCTAAACTAAATTGTACACTTGTGATGTCTCAAATAAATACAAATGACCATGAGATCGTCGATTTTTTTTCTGCCAGTGGACGCTTGAGGTCTCCTCCGATTTTCGATGCGAAGAACTTTTCTTCTGAAGGATCAGACTTGGAGAAGAGGTGAACATCGCGCGGAGGAGCTTCCGACATGAGCTCCGAATGAATGGAACAGCAACTGAGCTTCTATGGGTCTACTAGCTCACTGCGAATGTCCTGAAAAATTCCCTCATTCGTTCTGATACAGGAAAACGATCTATCCGAAGATCGAGCTCTAGTAAAGAGCACCCTCCAGAAGAACAGTACATACATGAACAGCTTCCATGTAGTTGAAGCGCACCCTCCCATGGAAGTCACTTGAAAGACGAGCGAACAATCAGGGACAGTCGCCCTTCATAGAATGGGAGGACGCTTTCCGCAAGATGCTCGATCGCCCAGGATCACGCGCCTCATGATGCAGCGATTTGCGAATCTTTTCGCCGCTGAAGACTTCGAAGCTAGCAACGATTGAGTGCAGACATTGATGAAACTTCACTATCTTGCCGATAGCCAAGCACAGAGTATCAGAAAACACCGGATGAGTAGCCAGAATTCGAAAGAACCACAGCCACGAGCACATAGATCGCGAAAGAAGTCCTTCCACGATCCAGTTGAGAGAAGTTCACATCCGACCGGTACGCGCTCCTCGTCCGGAGATTCTGTTGTATACGTGACAAGGAGCCGATCAACGATACGATGAGGGTTCCCTGATAAGCAAGCAAACGCTTGTCAGAGGAGGGAGCGAGTTTTTCTAAGGCATCCAGTTATGGATCAGAATCTGCGTATATCGGTCCCGTTTCAGAATTTGAAGAGAGCTCCCAGGCTCCTCGAACTGTGCAGAGAGAGCCGCAATCGCAGCGGCTGGACGGCTGGGGAGCATGCTCTCATGTTAGAGGAAATACGATTGTTCCCGGGGAGTTCACGCGATGGAATCAAAAGCTCGAAATGGCCGCTGTAGGGGTGCTTTTATTGTATTCATCAGATGGAGTACAGTAGTTGCAGAGGGCAGCGATTTAAATAAATACATCGGCCACTAGAATGAATTCAGTTACAACCGTAGCCTCGTATTTTAACGACAGTCATCCTCATCCATTCTTTTCTCGCTGGGGTTGAGTTTGATGAGGTCATCGATTCTGAGAATCGTGATTGCGGCTTCCGTGGCAAACTTCAAAGATTTCACCTTGCTCATCGTTGGCTCAAGGACACCGGCCTGGCGGTTGTCTCGAACGACTCCTTCGATGAGGTCCAATCCGCTCCATTTGAACGAAGCGTGCTCATCGTTGGTCTGAGACGAATTGTGGTAAGCTCTCAACTTGGCAACGAGATCCGTGGCGTCCTTGGCGGCGTTGACAGCCAGCGTTTTGGGAATGACGAGCAGCGATCGGGCGAACTCGGCCACAGCGAGCTGCTCCCGGGAACTCAGGAGCGTTGCGTAGCCCTCGAGATAAATCGAGAGAGCCGCTTCCACGGCTCCCCCGCCAGCCACCACGCTCTTCGACTCGAGGACTCGCTTTACGGCGCAGAGAGCATCGTGCACCGAACGCTCGATCTCGTCAACCATGAAGTCGTTGGCGCCTCTGACGATGATGGAAGCTGCCGAGTGAACTTTTGGTTTCTTGATCAGGATCAGCTGGTCGTCGGAGATCCTCTCTTGCGCGACCACCTCAGCCTCACCCAGCATGGAGGCCTCGAAGGTTTCTTCGCCCTCGAGATTCGAGAGGTTCACGAGGAGCTGAGCGCCCGTGGCCTTCGCGATGCGGCGGAGGTCCTGTTTCTTGCATCGACGCACAGCCATGGCTCCGGCCTCGACGAAGTACTTCAGGCAGAGGTCGTCGATACCTCCTGTGGTGAGGACGACGTTCGCGCCCGCGGACAGGATTTTCATGATGCGCTCCTTCGTGATGTCCATTTCCCGCTGGCGGATGGCTTCCAGCTTTTCGGGCTCGCTGACAAGGACCTGGATCCCCATCGCCATCTTGGCCTTCTGGAGCGAGAAATCCAAGCAAGCGATCCGAGCGTTGTTCACAATCTTGGGCATGGCCTGCGAGGCTATGGTGCAGTTTAGGGCGTATCCATGAACGAGGACCGATTCTCGGACCGAAGCTCCGTGGGCCTTGAGGACGTTCACAGCTTTGATCGGATACTTGAAGCCACCCTTGCCGTCGGAGATCTTCACGGCCTGCGCGCCATCAACGATCAACTTGGCGAAGAACTCCGAGTCGGGACCGATAATCTTCGAGGACATGGAAGTTCTGGCGACATTGAGAAGACACTCGGATCCCGCCTCTTCCATGGTGGTTGTCAAGTTCTCTTGGATGTACCTGCAAGCCTCCTTGCAGGCCAGCCGATAACCCGAGATGATGGTGGTTGGATGGATTTTCTGTTTGACGAGCTCATCGGCGTTTTTCAAGAGTTCTGCAGCAATGATGACCACAGAAGTGGTCCCGTCACCGACTTCCTGATCTTGGAGATCAGCCAGCTCGCACAGAACCTTAGCCGCAGGGTGTTCGACCTCCAGAAGCTTCAGGATCGTGGCTCCGTCGTTCGTGATGGTAACGTCCTGCAATGGAAAATACTATCTCAGCGAGAAAAAAAAAACATCGGTCACGGGTTCCAGTGATGACGATGTTCGCCTCGAACGGATCGGTTCATGGAGCTCGAAGAGAGTCGAAATACTCACTCCGACATCATCGACGAGCATTTTGTCGAGTCCCACAGGGCCCAAGGAACTCTTGACGATATTTGCGATCGATGCCGCGGCCATGACTGAAAGAAAATCCAAGCATCATGAAGAGTTCCCCGAATCGAAGCCGAGTTCCCTGAGTCGTATACTAACTAATCAAACTATTTGGCTTCAAACTCGCTGCTGCGATCAGTGAAGCTCGCTTCTGCAACTTATGCGGGATTAGATTCCTTGAGCCTCCAACGAGAATCTTCGAATCCGGCGACCGTCGCCAACCACGATCAGAGCTCGTCAGCGCTCTGTTAAGTTTCAGCGGAGTACCGGACGCGTTTCGAGCTCTGTTAGGAGCTCATCCTGATCTAGTGAGAACTTCGGATTGCTATTCTGGTTTGTGACCTTCTGGTTAGTGACCGTTTCTTGCGTCGAATGACACGCCGGTGAGCTTCATCAAGATTTCAACGGTCCAGTCGATTCTCGAAGCCGTGACTCCGGAAGAATCAACGCAAAGTGAGGCCAATGAGAGACAAACTCGAGAAAAGTGAATGAGGGCGGTTCGCATCGCCGGGTCATGGCTTCCCTGCCCGTGAATCCTTATATGGAGTTTCCCCGATCCGGAACAGATCCCAGCCTGAACGTCCACTCCCGTCTGTATGGAGTGCCCTGGATCGTGAACCAGAACCGTTCAACCAAAAGCTCTTGTCAAGAAACGACGGGAACGGTGGTAATGATTGAAAATTCAAGGCGCGGTTCCACATGACGCGGGGAAGCGCACGTGCCGTACCGTGACAGAACTCTGGGAAAAGACCTCGGTGACTCACCATTCTGCGTACGCACTGGCTCTCCCGTGGATCTGGTTCCACTAACGGCCAAGGCCGCCGTCGCGTTCCCTGACATTTTGATTAGGAAGTTTTCGGTTTGTTCGAATAGCACTCAACAAGAAGTAAGCCTATCCACTCTCGCTCGCTGGGTAGACGGCAATCTTACCGGGTTGGCTGCTACCTCAGCCGGAGATGTTTTCTTTCGTTCCGGCGGGCGTTTTTGAATTTGTTATCGTCTTGACGATCGTCATCCGCAATCCGCACAGGGGAAACTCTGGATGGCATCGCGATCTTCAGTTTAGCGACCTTGCTCGCTGAGTGATTCGGAAACTGCTCGTGTTCGAATGAGTGTTGCGATGCGGCTATGGAAACCGCTGCTCAGAAGTGCGCTGCAAACGGGATTTGGGCTGAAGAGGTGAGTAGTGAAATACGCTAGAGAGCGCAGGTGTTTTTCAGGCTCAGAAGTTACCTCTTTTCGTACCGCGACGATGAGCGTCTCGTACCCGACCGAAGTTCGGGTGGAATGATCGTTCCTCCCGTCGTAATGACAAGAGGGATCATCGAGTCATGGGACGTCCCAATGAGTTTTTTTTTGATTCATTGAATGCCTTCCTTCTACTTCGTGAACAGCAACCAACTCAATTGGCTCCCGTTTCTCCCATAGGTGCGCAGCGCTTGCCGCAGGTCATCGATGTCAATACCATCGGCGCACCGGCGAAGATAGTGAACGTGAGCGGGAACCCTCGTGGCTCTTTGGTCTGTTCGTTGCGGTTACTGGAGGAGGACTGTACTATGCACGAAGAAAAGAAACTCTCCACGGTGAGAAAGGCCGCCACCATCGGCGAACATGATCAGTTCACAATCGTCCATCGTTCTTGGGTTCACAAGTATGCACTAGAAGAAACGTTGAATTATCGGAGTGACTTCTACTCACAGCGGCTACACACTCGAACAGAGTTCCCGGTGAAAGAGTTTCCGGCTACAAAGACTATGACGCGAAAGAGGTTGCGACGCATGACACGAAAGAGAAGCGGATATGGGTGACTTATCAGCGAGGAGTCTACGACATCACGGACTTCGTCGAGAAGCATCCTGGAGGAGACAACATACTACTAGGAGCTGGAGGCGCCGTCGATCCTTTCTGGCAAATCTATGGCGTTCACAAGAAACCAGAGGTACTCTGTGGAACTAGGGCATTTCATAGAGCGAAGCAGCTTTGCGGCGCAACCGTTCTGAGGCATCCTACCTCTGACTCTGATACCAACGATGGGGAACATACCAACGTCTGACATTCATCAGATCCTGGATATGTTGGAGGAGTACCGAATTGGCAATCTCGCTGAATCGACTGATTCTTTGGGTAACACCGGAGATCCTTACGCAAACGAGCCTGTAAGACATCCAGCTCTCAAACCAGCGTCGATAACGCCGTTCAACGCGGAGCCTCCGCTAGAAATTTTGGCGCGGGATTTCTTGACCCCTAGGTAAGTCGTGAAAGGGTTCCTCATGCTGGGTGGGAAAGGCTTTCCCGCGAAACAGATGGCGCGGAGCTCATCGTAAAACGGCCTCCAGGCTTTGAAGAGGTTCATTCTTCTCGAAGCGCTTTTTTCTACGTGAGACACCATCTGCCGGTTCCCGATCTCACCCCAGACGAGTACGTCTTGGAAATCGAGGGAATCGGCATCGAGGGAACAAAAACGCTCAGTTTGGAGGACTTGAAGACTAAGTTCCCGAAAGTCACCATAACAGCGGCCCTTCAATGCGCGGGAAACAGACGTTCAGAGCAAAATAAGGTGAGTCCAAACATTTTTCTCCTCGTTACCAGGATAAGATATCTTTGCTTGACCGGGACAATGTTACTGCGCTGATAGATGAGAATCCAGTCTGGTTGCAACCTGTTGAATGAGTTTCCGCGATTTCAGGTGAAAAAAGTCAAGGGGCTGGATTGGGGCGCCGCAGCCATAGGAAACGCTACCTGGTCAGGCGCACGTCTGACCGATGTCCTGGCCTACCTCAAGGTCGACTTGAATGATCCGCGCATCCAACACGTCATTTTTGACGGCTTAGATCTTGATCCCACAGGAAAGCCCTACGGTGCCTCTGTCACCGCGAGGAGGGTAAACAATTAGACTGAAACACATTGCGTTTCCGGTGGAAAATTTACTCCGATGCTGATTGAGATGGATTTTCGGAAAACTCGCAACCTAGCTTGGCCCGAACCGTAGCACCAGATTCATTGCAGGCTCTCAATCCGGCAAACGACGTGATTCTTGCCTACGAAATGAATGGCGAAACCCTGCCGAGAGATCACGGTTATCCTGTTCGCGCGATTGTTCCCGGAGTCGTTGGAGCCCGAAACGTAAAATGGGTGGGCAGAATCGTTCTCTCGGATGTTGAATCCGATTCCCATTGGCAGAAAAATGACTACAAAGGTTCGCATCTTCGGCTTCTGTAGATTTGTAGATTGGTCGGTTGGAGCTCCCTTTTTTCTCCGCGGATCAGTTTCGCTGAAAACGTCTCAGTCGAAGCATGCCAAAGTTATTTCTTCTGCTCACAAACTCGTCCCAAGGAGATTTTGGATCGTTCCCAGGAAGAAACGCACTTCGAGCACGACGAAGCAATTGTCGATATTTCACCTATACTTGAAAGTCGATAAGATATCTCGAGGCGGTTCATAGAAGATGAAGTATTTGAATCCCAATCTCGGAAGTTTTGCTTCGTGTTTGCTGGATTTGGATTTCCCGGCGAGTTCGAGTGTCAATGTCATTCGCTGGATCTATCCTCAGATTTTCCATTTCTGCCTCGTCCCCGGAGAACGATTGAGGTTAACGGCTTCGTCGGTCTCAGAGTTCATTCCATCGGTATAGCAAACCATAGCGAAACTTGGATCGCGAAAAGGGCGCTGCTGTCAAGAGACTTGTCAAGAGTTTGTGAACAGGATGCTTCCCTACCCGGTGTGCTTTCAAGATGGATTCCGTTTTACAGGATTCTGCCCCAGCGTTGACTGGGACACCGTAGACTTCACTAAAGCTCCAGCTATTGAAGAATTGCCAGTCATATCTGCTATCTGCGACCCCCCCGATGGGAGTGAAGTTTCCGTCGTTGATGGGAAAGTTTTTCTCAGAGGTTACGCTTGGTCTGGAGGCGGTCGCAAAATTGTCAGAGTGAGTTTCGCGTTTGCCGGCCCTCAGGACCCCTGAGTGCTCTGGCCCAAATGTTTGAATGAGAATGTCACACCAGAAACCGTGTTGGAGAGGAGGAGAGATCAGACCAAGTTTCTTCCGTGCCCGATGAAAGTCACTCTGACAGCATATTCCGAGGCCAAAAGCTCGCCGATTGCTGAAAATGATATGTCTCCTGCGTCTGACCCGATTCTCCTATATTCACAGGTTGACGTATCGGCCGATGGCGGAAAGACTTGGAGTGAGGCCGACCTTGTCGGGCAAGAGGAAGGGAGTCACTTCTTCCGAACGTGGTCTTGGACTATTTGGGAGGTTTGCTACTTTTCTTTCCATCTGCGCATCCGGGCTCTCTTTAGCTCCGCGAGCCTTCACACACTTAGCTCGTTCGCATGCGTCATCGTCGCCGATGGAGTTTTCACGCTCGATAAAAGCTATACTGTATTTTGTAGGCGAGGATACCGGTTTCTACGGATCTGAAATCGGCGGAGCTGATCTCGAAAGCTGTGGACGCATCCTACAACTCACAACCGGATACCGTTGAGCCTGTGTGGAACCTCCGAGGCGTGTTAAACAATTCTTGGAGTCGGGTCCGAGTTACTCTGAAGACATGATCGACAATGATCGCGGCGGGGGTCGTAGCGACATTTGTTGCCGGCATAGATACCTCCGGGGTGAGTCGAAAGTGAAATGACATCTGACTTTACGCTCAACTCTCGTGCGGGGCGACTCAGCCACCTGCCGATTTATCGTGGCTACTATGGAGAGTCATTGTGGGCCAAACGACTCCAAATCTCGCAAATCGAGACGCACCCTTCCTCGAGACTCTTCGCGGGCTTTCGGAGAACGATCGCCTTCGCAATTGGGAATAAAAACGGCCCGTTTCCAAGGCGTCAAAGCTTTTTCGAAAGCACTGCCGTTCACTCCTCGTTTTATTCTCTTACTCTCTTCTTCCGACTCCATAATAATTAGTATTGATTATTATCGTTCTCATGTGAAATTCCGTCACTGCGCTGAGCACAGTTGGCATCTACCTCGTCACAGTTTATGTACAATTCTTAATCGAGTATTAATGATCTCACAAACGTTATGCTGTGATTGTTATGATTTTTTCCATGTACACAGTATACACATAGCCAGTTTGAGCGTCCATTCACGCTACAAACGCTCGTTTCTGTTTGGGAAGAAGTGAAAACACGCACGCCCAACCAAGGTCGATTGTCTTACTGGGTTGGGTGCCCGTGGCGCGAGCGACAACTTGAGACCGGGGCGAGGATCCCGAAACCTATCACTGAACTGTGAACACTTAAGAGAGAACTGCGCCGTTAGACCTCTTTAAAAACAGACATTCGCTCAGACCACCCATTCAGCTGATCGTTTTGGCCATTTTACAATTCCTAACACTACAATTACAACTATGCCCTTATGCAACCTTTTCATCTGTGTGTTTGTGAGTCTGTGTGCTTCGCACGCCTGTTTTTGCGTATTCCGCCGTGAAATATCCTTCATATCGATTGAATTTGTTTGACCACATGGTCATAGAACTTTAATAATGGATCACATCATCCGCGGGGAACGACTCGAAGCAAGCGAGGATGTCGTGGTAGCCTCCAGGCGGTTGTGGACAACTCCTGTCGGTACACTACCTAACAGCGTCGTGAACAGCGCTCGTTCGGTCGTTTTCTTTTCAGCAACACATATTCTCCTTTGGGGCGTTTCCCGAAAAGATACGTCCTCAACGGCGTGGGTTGTGGGTATTCGGATCCCCGGTAGACGTAGGGGTACGTGATGCAGTCCAAGGGAGGCCCGAATTTTCGGTTGACGTACCGCTCGTACCGTGGAAGCTGCAGAACAATGAACGCTTGGGTCTCCTCACTTCGTTTCGTCTCCTCCTGCATCTCAGTTCTATTCTCTCCGAAAGCCCTTCTTGTCATTGTCTAAAACATCATCTTCCCTCAATGATCTATTTTCGAGGATCCGCCATCCTTTGCTTGATCCTCATGCTTCGGTCGAACACCTTCGGCCCTCGCATTGCCTCCATGGAAAGTGACTCACCTCTGTACTGCTCGTGATGCTTTGGCGGTCCTTCAGAACCTTCCGTCCGAGATTGGATGAGAAAGGAACGTCTTCAAAAAAAGTTTTCGAAGGAGCTAGACTCAAGAGCTGTTCCTCTTTGGCTTGGTCCTGTACGGTCGCAACCTGCAGTGACACTTGAGTTTGACCGCGTTTCGATCTCGGTTTCGTCGCTTGGAGCCCGAAGCCCGACATGTAGTAGCTTTTTGTGATCACCGGCGCTGTTTCGGGAGGGAGATGGACGGGGAATTCATTTCTTTTGGCAAGTACTTCTGCTTTGTGTCTTAGAGTCTCTCGACGTTTGATGGAATCGTGTACAGAGACAATCTGTGTGTCGACATAGGTGAGCCCATTCTGGAACGAGATGAAGCTGTGGTTAGCTGCTCCGCGTCCCGCGTTCGCCGAAATGCCAAGTTCGTGAGCTCTTGCTGCACCACGAAGTAGACGAAGCGCGAGGGCTTCTGCGTCGAGGACGAGTCCGATCTAGATGAGATCCCAGCGATGTCTAACACGTACCTTCTTCGGTTTCCTGTTGTCGCGAATGACACATAGTAATTTATTGCTGACAAGATTGAAGATGTGAGTGTCTCCATCCTTCTCGACGATTCGGAACATGATAAAGTTCCTTCTGAAACAGCAGTACTGTGTACGTCAAACATCGAGGTTCGATGGGTCAAACGTCAACAGCTCCCGATGCTCGCTCGATCGCCGAAGATTTCATCCAATGACTGAAGCCTCTTTCGAACGGAGGATACCTCCTCCGAGTGCTCCGCAGAATCCTCTCAAGAACCATCTTAAGATTCACATCGATGGAGACAGAGCTTGGACATAGGAGCCCAAGTGTCGTCGGCACACCAGAACGCGGCGACGTCGGTGTTGGTGGTGGTCTACGTCGTTGTCGTCGTCGGTACCACCACACGGAACAGGGAGCCCGCAGAGCCTCACACACTCAAGTTGAATAACCTCGTACACGGGCATGCCAGTTGACGTCTCCGAGCTCGGGGACTGTCTTGCCCGGATTCTCGGAACTGAAGGGCTCACCTCAAGTCAAACGATGTTCTCGAACATCGGCGGCAACTTGTGGGGGTGACGGACCTCACAGCAGTGAACAGGACAAAGCAAGACTCAACCCTGAAAGCTAACTGCATGGAGGACGAACGTCGGCCCGCGGAAAGCAGCCGCTTCAAAGAGGGTGACACGGTGTGCTTTGGAGCCAAACGCGAGCACGGAGTCGGCGTCGTCATCGTCGTCGGGAACTAAGAGCTCCCGTTTCAACGGATTCCCAGCTATTTCCGGCGAACCAAACCGTTCGCGTGAACCGACAACCAGCGTCGCACTCCGGGAAGTACAGAGCTGAGTTCTTGCTGTTGCCCTATGACGGCAGGCTCACCTCGGACCTACTCTGATTCTTGGGAGATCCCGGGAACGCAAGGAGCTCGGGTTGCTGTCCCGTCAGATCAGGGAAGAGGAGATTCAACACAGGATGTTGGGGACGGAGAGAGTCCCTGTACTGCATGCTAGACACCACCAACAGCAGAGGTGTCGCATTTTCTTTCGCGTCACCCTTCCATAGTGTCCTGGCTACTCGTCTGTCCAGGTTTGGTCAAATTTCAATGACGGAGTACTGCGATTCAAGTCGGGATTTCGTGGTATTGTCGCGAGGTTTCCGAGTCCGACGACTGATTCTGAACGAATTTCGCGAATGATGATGCCCTCAAGATCTCCGTTGGGACAGCATCTTCTGGGACTCATACTCCCCTGGTGCTCATCTGCGGCGCACTTGTTCCATTCCGATCCAGCGGCTTTGAGCGCCTTCACGATTCGGGAGAAACAAGTCTGTCGGGCATAGCTTTCGATGCTTCAAACTTTCGGAATTCCTGCATCTCTCGAAAAGCACAGAGATTTCGCATCCATGCCGATTGCCCGCTCTGTCGGAAAGTATTAGAGCCGGCTCGGAGACGACGATTTTCTAGTTTTCTCCTCAAATCAATGTGGACGAGTGCGGTTTGAACCTCGAGCAGGGCCGCTGTTGTCAGGTCACTCATAATTGGTCAACTTTTTGTGGTGCGACGCTGAGAAGTCCCTCGTGAATGTGGCGTTGAAACCGATATCCGATGAAGCTCTGCAGTGGTTGATCATTCCCTGCGCTTTTGGGTCGTTCGTCCGTCGACCTGGAAGGCGGTTCTGGAATCTGCAGCTATACCTGCCGGTACCGTCTCGGTCACTCGGATGTCGTTACCCCGAATCCCGTCTCCCTTAAACTCGTTTCCCCGAATCCCGTTCCTCCGATTCAATCCTCTCCCAAGTCTTCCTCTATTCCCGCAACGCCCTCCGTCTCGTCTTGAAAACTAAACTCTCTATCAGATCGCGGGACTCTCCAGTGTCGCGCTATGAACGATGAATTCCAGTTTTCTCAGTCATCAATCTTAGCAATCTCTGAAGAATCCAATGTGAAGAGTAGCTCTTCGCCAATCATGACACTTGGGTACAAGAATGTTTCGCAGCTTTATTGACTTGGGACACCTCGTGTTCTTCAGGAGTGAAGGTTGAAGGCGACATTCTGGATGAATTGGATCAATGTCAATAGATCAGATTCGTATTCATCCACTGAAATGATGAGGCGCTCTTTGAGGACCTCGCATTTGTTCGACTTCCAAGGCGGGTACTGCCTTATTCGGAGCATCATCATTTGGGCATTGCATTTCGCTCACTGCTCCTGTAGTTCTTCAATCATCTCGAGCAGATTGACGTGCTTCTTGCCGTGGAGGACAACGCTCAGAGCCTGATGCCAACCTTCAAGATGATTGGTGGTTCGGGGTCCGTAATTTCTACAGTGGTTCCAAAGACGTATTGAGAAGACGGACGCGTTTTCCAACCGTTTGTCGATGAAGTATGTCTTGAATACTCCCAGCTGCTGATGGGCTACGTGTTCGATGCCAGGCGATTGGGCTTCGATCGCAAGCCAGGCATCATCAATTTTACTTAGAGGCACCGGGGCGAGCGCCATACATCAGCGGACCAGCCTTTTGACTCTGGCGTGTAGGAAGAAGCGGTTGAGTCCCAATGTCTGAGCTTTTCCCCGAAGGCATTTTGGCAAGTTGAGAGTACATCCTCCCATCTCTGCCGTTGGGAATTCTTGTTCTATGGATCTAAACATGCCAATCCCGAAATCGACCTGGAAAGTGGGAGGATCGAAGATCTCCCTCATGGAAATTGCGTAGTTCTTCAAGAAATCAAACATCTCGATCTACGTTTCTTTGTGCTCATCGGGGAGCAGGAAGAGAGCTGGAGGAGTCATCTGATCCTGAAACATGTCATGGAGGCTGTGAAGCTTGTGGAGCAAGCGAGGGACCAAGCTGGAGGTCTCATCCATGTGAACAGTCGGCGCGTTGCACAGAATTTTGATCATCTCTGCTTCTCTGAAACCGGTAGCTGAAACCTAGAAGCCGACGGCTTGTGCCTTCATCGAACAACGAGAAATCTCCGCCTCCCCTCGTTCTCCTCCAGTGTCCTTCGAGCATGATATCTTGACTGTACTCGGGCAGGGACGGCATGATCTACGACCGTGCCCGATACAAGGAGGATCGAGCAGCATGAGACCCAATTTCTTCACCGTCGTGCGACGTCTGGAATTCCTCCACGTTTGAGACTAGAGTTTCGGAATAGACTTGCTTCACGCCGCTCTCTCGTGGTCATGGTCGCATGGCTTGCTTTTCACGACGAGGTCCGGTGTCGCGAGAATCGTACACCCAGCCCCACAGCCTTTATTCTCTTGAGTACACGTCGGCAGTGCAACTTCTCACCGTACTCCGTAGAGGCCTTCTTCTCGATTTCATATAGGTGGTCGTTCACCCAGTAGAGGGGTTTACCCCTTTTCGGAAGCACTTCTTGCACTGCCCTCTCCGCGGCGTGTGAAGTTCGTGACTCTTCAAACCTTGCGCAGCCGTGGCGCCACTCGGTGACCCCTTGGAAACATGGCGGCCACTGTGAGCTCTCGAAGCGACAGGCCCGCTGAGATTGGGATGGAGGCAGTGGCAACTTCATCGAACTGCTCTTAAAAGAGAACCAGATATGTACTCCTTTAGAGATCAGAACTTATCCAGCATAAGTGGATAATGCGATAATAAGCAATCGATCTCCCACGGGGAAAGAGGTACTCCACGTCGCGTGCATGACCGACCTAACCGATCGAAGGATTCCGTCCTGACGAGTAAGTGATCTTGGTGGGATTCACCTGTTCTCAGATAGGCGACGGCATGCTTGGAGTTATCACTTGACAGCATCTTCAATATGACGTGATGAGCGTCGGGTTCCAGCCAGCGTCCACCCGCTGCAGGACGAAACTCGCTCCGCACGCTTATACTCCGACATCGAAGGAGTTGTCCTCAGTCGAGGCTTTCCTATCCTCATGAGATACTCCGACTCGCTTGCTTCAACATAGATTATTTTTCCACTCCGAAACCCAGCCCGTTATTCTTAGCCCCACCAATGCCCTTTGCTCTACTAAATGGGCTGCTGTAGCCTCCAAGTCGACAAGTGCTTTGCGTGGAATGTTCCCTGATCGGGCTCCAACGAACGGCGCTAGAGGATCTAGGGAATCTATGGAAGAGTCGGCGAAACGACACTCTGGAGAAGGAAAGTCGGGGGAACGACGTTTGGGGAAACTAGGCATAACCAATACGGACCCTTTAGCCCTGATCAGAATCCAGTCAACGGTTCTACGAGTTTGAATTCCACATCCTGTTCGCAGATACAGCTGCCAACTCTTTGAGGTCTTATTCCCATGACACAGGTGACGCAAAGCGCCGAAACTGAGTCGGTAACGACGACAACGACAATAACAACAACCAGCTCCACTTGGCTCAGGTGGGTCCTTCATGTCAGGCTTTGTTTGTTCTGTGGGCTACGAGTGTCCAAGATCCGTCCACGCGGACGGATCTCATGGACGAGGCAGATGAGCGAGCTTTTTTTTACCGGGCTCTTGAATACTTGAGTTCGATTTCAGGACCCTCAAGATCATGGGAATGATGTCCGGGTCGGAGACAGAGAAACGAATCCCCGAGTTTCCCGAACAACGGTTATGAGGAAATCTATTCTCTGGAGGGGGGTGTCGAGAAATTTATTCCCCGGACATGAGTCCTCAAAATTGCCGGATACGGGACTCCAGACAGAAATGTTTATCCACATCCCCGAAGTGATATTGAGTGCTTGCCGCGTAGGAGAGTTCGATGGGGTTCGGGAGTCTGGATTTGGGTTTTCGAGCTCGTAGCTCAGAGGTTAGCCTACGACCAAGCGGTACTCACTGGAGGCAGGAAGATCGAGCCTCCTTAGCGATTACCGCGACTCATGTACGTGGCCGTAGTACTGGTCTCCGAGGGAAGAGGAGCTCTCCGCAGAGATCGCTCCCGATATCGCAGTTCCCAATATCAGGCTGCGCCCATTCATGAAGAGCCCCGGGCAGGATGAGTCGAGATTTCAGATGCTTAGATCTTCTACGGATTTTATGGCGTCATTTTTGTCTGCTTCCGGAGCTCCTGAGAGCACCTTCCCGATCCCCGCTGCCCGGATGCAGTTGATCGCAGCACTCGAATACCGACCCCGAGGCTCAACCATCGGGATAAATGTGACTCGAGGAGCCGGGAAGATCTCAGTTCGGAGCGCCCACGGTCCCTCACACTCGCAATGCTAGCTCCTTGCCGGCCTGTCGAACTATCAGCTGCGGCTTGCACTTGTCATGCGGCGGCACCCTGAAGGCAGCTGCATCGAAAGTCTGTCAAAATATCCCCATCGAAGATTTTCATGCAGAGAAACGTGGCCAATTTTCATAATGGGAGTTTTTCCATGGAGTTGAGCGTACCCAAGCTGTGTGATATTCTGTGGCAGCTGACTGAACGCTCAGATGAGTACGTGTAGCGTCGTGAAGCAACGGCTGAGGCTAGTCCCCGCGTTCCTGCGACCCATGGCGTTCTCGCTGGTTCGTGGCCTGCTAGGAAGTTCGGATGAGAACACTTGCACAGCCAGCGGCGCTGCCTCGCCGGAGCCTGGCACCAAGGGTACTGGAAAAGCACACCCAAGGTCGAGTCGGTAAGTGCGAGCTTAAGCGCCGCCCGAATCACGTCGCCATAGTTCTCGGATTCTACTTATATACCTCCCTCTGCTCATGACTTCATGAATAATTATTGGCATTTCAAAAGGGCTGCTGGGATAGCTGGCGCGAGTTTTTCATCTTTCATTCACACAGATCGATAGACGAATGCATTTCCTAGAGCGGCTCTTTCTGCTTCGACTTCCATAGAGATTATCCTCGTCTCTTCTGGGATCGTTCCTTTCAACCAGCCGAGAAACGTCAAAAGTCGAGCGATCGAGATCGATATTGCAGGATTTCAGGCGGAGAAGGATCCCACTCCAAAGCGAGCGGGAATCGCATCAGAGCTCGAAAAAAGGCAGGGATCGTGCCGGCCGACGCAGTTGCCGCGTCGATCCGACCGCTTCCTTCCACTCGAAAATCCTCAAACCGACTAGAGACTTGGACTGACGTGATTCACTAGCGAAGAGAAAAGTCGCCGGATCGACGCGGCCGATCCCTCACCCTTTTCCGAGCTCTATGTATTCCATCGCCAATGATGGGATCGAATTCTCGGTGTCGAATAATACTGGGAAGAACTCGATAGGTTGATTCTTGTCGTTTCTGGACTAGTTAGACACGAACGATCCAGGAAAGAGAATGGTGATCACAGAGCCGCTCCAAATGAGCGGATCAGTCCCCGTGCCATACACTGGAATGGCACTGTCATGGTTGCCTCAATCCTCTACCGATCAGCGTGAATAGAAAACCAGAACACACAACCCTTCCAGCTATCGATCACGAAAAATGAAACCTGAATCCGACCATGTTGACCGGGAGCAATGAGCGAAAGGCGAAAAAGCGAGAGAATTTACTACCTGGGTGGACGACCCTGTCAAGTAGACTCCAAGACTCCAAGAACCATGTGATAATGTCCATGTCATAATAATCGCTCGAACAATGTAGAAGGGCGACAGGCGAGACTCGAATCGGAAAGAGGCGAATCCTTTTTCCAATGATCCGGGAGGTTTGTGACCGCGATCCGTGCAAATATCTCTGTCTCACTCGAAAACTCTCAGTGCGCCTGCGCGTGGCGTGCAACCGTTGAAAACTCCGTAGAACCACGTTCACCATGAGAACCGATGTCGATGCTACAGTGGATCGGGGATCGATGCGTCCGAGAATATGACGAAACGACACACCGCTCGAATCTCGATTCTGAGCGGGATGGAGGCACGGCACAATCTCGATTTCATGTTTGGGCTGATGAAACAACGGCTGAGGTCGCCTGAGGTGGCTCGAATATCGCAAAACCATGTAGCCCAAAGCCGTTGGCGTAGCAAGGGTGCCGCCTCACACCGAGTCAGAAAGCATAAGCTAGAATCACATGATTGAAAACGTCAACTGCACTGATCCGCTCCAGGGAATTCATGATCCAGACGGATCCATGCTCCAGAACTGTATCTTCCGGGTTACCATGATCGCGAATTCATTGAACGCATCGCCAGTACCGATGTTATCGGGAACGCTGGATTTTGGAGCCGCGATCGGCTCAAGTGGAGCAATGATATGACTCAACGCTTCTTCCACAGCTTGCCGACCTCACAGCTCCGGTCAGAGGGAGGTGGAGGAGAATGCCGATGTTTGGGAATGTCGAGATTATATTTCTCGATGGACTTCATAAGCTTCAGTGTGGAGCTAGAAGAGCTGCCCCCGGTGCTGCTCGGTCGGGTGGTATGCGGGGCGGTCCGCCCCTCTGTCCCGTCTTCCCTGCTACGCTACGGGCAAACAGCCCATGACACCGAGCGCCGTTCAAACAAGGTTATTTTCTACGTCACTGCGCATCTTATGTCCCTCTCTGTTTTGGAACATTTTCATCCCAGACACGAGCTAGAACAGAACACAGTATCGTTTTTTCTCCAGTCAGCTGATCGCGTTCTCTGACAGTTGACATCGGTCCACCGGAACCTGAGTGCACACCTTCCATGAGAATAAGGATCAGAGAGATACCAGATCAGATATGGTTTCGCTGGATATCCGACTGAAACGCGCTACCAAAACCTATGTGGAGGAGGTGAGTGCCGTCACTGTGTTTTCTCCCTGTATCAGTATCTCGTGTTTCAATCACGATTCATCCCGCCTCGATTCCTCAGCTGTCACTCAATTTTGGCTTCAATCCTCAGGAAATCGTCAGCGGATTGCTGGTTGTGGAGAGCCAGTCTGAGTTGAAACACGACGGGCTGGTGATAACCGTCGATGGGGTCGTTAAAATGGATCTTTCGCCGAAGAGCGTTGGGCTCCTTGAGGCACTAGTGTCCTCAGTGAAGCCGATACCCCTCACGCAGTGTACAATAGAGGTCTTGAAGCCCGGCAAGGTATTCCCCTCAACTGAGTTTGATATTCGATCCCTCAAAGATCTAGATTTTCGATCAGTTCCGATCGGGTTTCTATCAGGAAACTGTAGGAGAAATCTCCCCACGGAGGGCTCTGGAGTTATTGCCGGAACGAAAAACGAGTCCGGCAGGATTCGAACCTGCAATCTTCTGATCCGTAGTCAGACGCGTTATCCGTTGCGCCACGGACCCGAGGCGCTTGACGTACTGTGCTGCATGTCGACAGTTCTCCGTTATCCAGTCTTTTCTATGCCACCAAGGGCTTTGCGTTGGCGCCGCCTCAAGTTTCGCTGACTATCGCTCTGTTAAAGAATGTGTACACCATGCGCTCCGCAGACAGTGTCTGGACTGTCGAAAGAATCATGTCCGCTCAATTTCATTCCTGCTTCCTTTCGCAGCTTCCGTCGGGCACGAGCCAGTTCCCTTTCGAATTCCCTCTGAAATCTCTCAAAGCCAACAGGCCCTTGTTCGAAACTTACCACGGAGTTTTCATCAACATTCAATATGTGATCAAGGCTGACCTGAAACGTAACAAACTGTACTCTAAGAGTGTCACAAAGACCCAAGAAATCATGCTGGAATACAAACCGGTGAGTAAGTTGCGACCGCGTGCGGCCAAGAGCGAGTACTTCAATAACATGCCGGATACTGATTTCCTAAGCACAGATTCACTACCAGCCTGAATTCAGTCCCTTTTCCTGGATCATCGGTCATGTTTCGAGTGGAAAGTGATTCTTTCCCCATTCTATCGACAGGACGACGCCGAGCGTGCGAATAACAGACCCATCAATATCAATATATCTCCCGAAAGTCTACAGAACGTTCTAGATCGCTCTAGAGTTCCTTCCTTCGCAATACACGGGAGAATTGACTCCACGCAGTGTAAGATGACGCAGCCCTTGAGCGGAGTGGTAAGCCCTTCAAAGTTCGAAATCTTGTCGAGACGCAACGAACTCGTATTCCGGTTGTCCATCCAGCGCGATCCATTGGAGTTAGCTCGAGTGTTCCGTTATCTCGGAATTGTTCAATTCTCAGAGTCCCCTCGATTTTTAGAAATCAAGCTTGGAGTCTAGATTCCGTGGAGGAAACTTCTCATGAATCCCATCCCCCGATACGGCGATCGCGAGCATATGTTTTGCTGGTTCACCTTATCCCCCATGCATGTCCTTCGCCTGAGTCAGTGGCTCAGCTACCGAAGTGTCCATCGCCTGTCTTCGAGATGAGCTTCAAAAAGAGGAGCTCGATCGTTTTCGGTCCACTTCCCTCGAGAATACACTGGATCCCGACCATCTAGCTCATATCAGTTCATTATCGGGCATTCATAGTGAGGAATCGATGATTTTCCCGGTCCTCCCGCCGCCGGGGATGGTATTCCCGAGAAGCGGTACAGTGTGGACAACCGGCAGATGAGAAATCTCATATGTGAGAAATGCTCCCGCATGAAATCCTTTGGAGGGAGTTCTCGTCAAACGTGTGGTCTCCCCCTCTTCGGGATGAGGGGCTTCGGGGTAGAATTGGTGGAAGGCCCAGAAAGAAACACAACATTTTGTGGCCGATGTCGAATTCCAAGAAGGAACATGACGTCAGTCCGTACTTTAAAAAAGCGGATTTCGCTTTCCAGCTATGCGTCGAGCATTGTGATACCAAGATCCGTTCGATAGAGCTTCAACTGGTGCGTGTGGAAACCTGTGGATGCGCTGAAGGCTACTCAAGAGACGGTAAGGGTACCTCGTCGCGTTGTCGTCTTCTCAACTGTGTCTCTGCGAAATGAACGTCCATTGCTCAGCGAGCATCCAGCGAACGGTTCCGTGGCTCGTAATTTGAGTATTCGAAGGGAGAAATTCCTCATTCTCTTTTGTTGTTTCAGCCACGGAGATACAGAATATCCAGATCGGAGAGGGGGATGTGAGCAGAGGAGTGAATATACCGATCCACATGGTTTTCCCGAGACTGTTCACTTGTCCAACTTTGGTGACCTCGAACTTCAAGATTGAATTCGAAGTCAATGTTGTTATTGTGTTTGACGACAACCACCTGATTACGGAGAATTATCCAATCAAGCTAACGAGAGCTTGATCTTAGAGCAGCTATTCCCCCGTGCTGAAAAAAATACTGTTGGTCTTGTGGACGTTGATACCAAAGCGATATTTTTCCCACACAATAAAAAAGATAGAACTCGAGCGAATCAATTTATTGCTGTAGTTTTGAGTGTCCTGTGAACTCTGGTGTCGAGGATGACCAACCGAAACTGTTGTAATATTTAGTTCGTTCCTGAGTGTCGACAGCGAAAATAATAAAGTTAATGTGAGTTATCTGGCATAGAAGAAATAGGCTGGCCATAGGAGTCAGCCGGCGGCGAGCAGAATGGTTTTGGCAATTGGAGCTGCCGCAATAAATATGGCGCCACCTGGCAGCCATTATGTGGACTCTATTGTCATAAGCATTAATCCCAACCGTGCGGATACTTCTTCTCTAGCAGACGGACTGTGAGTGGTGGTAGTGTGTGAAGGAGGTCGTGGCTCCGACAGCCACTGAAAGGTCCATAAGACCAGCTGGCAGAAAATGAACTACAAATCAATAGCTAACTCGTAGGGGATTTCTCGAGTGGAAGGAGTCTGCTTGGCCGTGCTCCTATTCGATATCAGCGAGAGAATGTGGCGATATCGGCATGAGGCGCGAATCAGCCTCGAACACGGTGGACGATTGATATCCACTCCAGAATCGAGGAACGTCCGGAAAACACTCCATCTCTGACATCGCGGAATGTAAATATCTCCCGCTGCCTCCTCCAAAAAATCTCAATTTACGGAACAGGTTCACTTTTTCTAGGTGATTGTTGGCACGTGACTGAGCTGTCCATCCTCGGGCGTGTGCCGACGTCGGTCTCCGACAGCGGAAACAATGAGGGACAGGAGTCGCTCCGAAAGAATTGCGAATCAGCTATCGAAGCTTTCGGATAATGCCGAGTGTTGGTTCGAGGAGTTCCGCGGTGTTTGATTCCGCCTGCCGCAGTCGTTTCCTCACAGTCGTAGCTCCCTCTCTGCACGGTTGCGCGCGCTTTGGAATGATGTCATTGCGATGGCATTCCGTCTTCTAGTTTTTCCCGCATGCATTTTTTCCGCTTTTCCATTTGCACGCGAGCTTGCTTCCGCTTCTGAGCTAGCTGTGTTACATCGCTGCGATCTCCGGACGCAGGCCGGCCGACTCCACTAGCAGCGAAATGTTGTGTCTGCACGAGGTGTAACGTAATGATCCACGACGACGACGCCGACGCCGCTGGAGAAATGTTAATGGCGAATTTCGCATTCTTGCGAAAATATGCCACATGCTTTTCCTCAGCTCGCCCGCTCGCTGGATGGGATGTAATTCCCCCGTTCTCCCAGAGGCATTGAGGATAACCTGAAGCGGCACGAACTGGAGGCATCACTGGCTTCGCCCTAATACACATTCTGCCGCTTCAATAAAATTTCTCTCGCATCGCAACGCTCTCGAAACGAATCCGCACTCCACCCGGCTTGCGTCCCGAAAGCTCAGGCCCGCTCTATCACGCAGGCACCAAGGATTCCACTTCCGAAAGCCCTACGATCTTCGCTGAGTTCGGAAGGGGAGAAGGCCTTGATGCATTCTTGACGGATTTCAACGGACAATGTTCCCCCGCCCCCCCCCCCCCATGGGAGTTTTCAAGTTTACCTGAATGAAGAGGTTAGCACAGAATGGTCAAGGCAGCTCAGGATTTGCTTCCCCGAATCTCTGTTAGATCACTGAGCTCTGGGCCCGGTGCGGACGAGCGGGAGGGGGAGAATTAGGAACGAGAGAAATTCGACGGGGGGGCCTCCGCGAAAAGTGGGAAACGACTCTCGCTAATGACCCTGGATTCTTGAGCTTTGACTTCGCATTCTAGCCAATGTTTGCGTGAACCACTATCGATAGGGCCAGCAATCAAAGTGAAGCTTGGGAGCGGGGAGAGTCCAAGGAGAATGTTTTCCTCTGTTCTGAACTTGTGGGACGCAGTTGAGAATGCTACAGGTAGCTATGACATGTCTGTCATGAGATTATGAAACGTCCGCTGCTTTATCGTGGAAATATTGTCACACGCGTCGAACTAACCGTACTTCGCGCAGAGCTCAGAGAAAATGAAAGGTGGAACATAGACCGGAGTTACGTCTGGGCTGCTGGAGTTGCATAACGGGTATGTTCTTCCGACTAGTTCATCCCGCTCAATTCTCCAGGATCCCTCCTGGATAACTCAGGAGGCAAATTAAATACATCGGAGACGCAGCGGTGGGAAGCTCGTGAATTCGCTCCGCGAAATATAAGGGCCCTGCGTTTCGTCACTCAACACTCAGATTTTTTCCGCTTCCCGTGGCGGTCGTCATCGACAACAGCTGCAGTAAGCACTTATCGTGGCAGCGAGACCTGCGATGGCCCTGCTTACAATTGCCAGCAACTTCAACGGCGACGCAGCAGCGTCAGCGGCGGCAACGGCGAAAAACCCCATCGCTGCACCACAACATTACGTAAGGACGTGGAAAGACGTTCAGACGCATGGGTTGTTTACGATGACGTTGGCACGAGAGTCACCAGGTGGCGCCGCTGACCTGACGGTGAATCCGTTTTTGCCACGAGGAAAACAACTTCAACTCTTCTCTCCGCATTCTTGTTTTCGTTGTTCGTCATCTTCTCGTGGTAGTGGAGCGATACCCTATTGTTGCCGACGGTGTGGTTAGAGCTTCCCCGGCCCATCTGGAGCTCGTTGCCGGGCGAGTCCACGACCAAGACATGACGGACCCGCTTTCCCAACCGTGATTTCGGTTCTCCTCGGATGAAGGAAATTCCTCGGCGAATTCGTCGACGAATTCCGTCCCTTGATTGAAAGAGTGTGGAATCGAAGGATTTCCAAGAGGTGATTGATTGCTCCGCCTTGCCATGGGAATGTTTCCGCAAGAGATGAAGGGGGAGCGGCTAGGTACTTGAAAAACATGACCAGAAGGGATCGTGACGCTCATGTTGCTGTTCGTCGATAGATGATTTGAGCTCTTCTCCGAATGCACGGGGGGCAACGGTTCAAAAAAGTTCGTTCCGAACCAGAGAACTCCCTCACTCGACCCAGATGAAGACCGTCGCTCTGATATCCGATTTCACTCGATTCTGAATGTTTGGAACATAAGAACTTCCGTGCTCAAAGCAACGAGAACTTTGTCTGGGCTCTCCAATGCTGGGAATGCCTCCGGCTGCTCGCGAACACCTCCATCCCAACAGCAACACCTTAAAAGTTCCAGTTCGCTCGACTCGAAGCGGCGACCCGAAACTTTCAGCGTGGGCGAGGAAATGCCCAACGTCAGCGCGTTGGAGATTTCAACTTCTTCAACGACGTCATCTGAGCGTGTTTCAGAATTCGCTGCGACCGAAACTATCTGCGACGTTGGTTTTTGGCTCTGAAGAATCCATGGCTCATCAATGAGGTTCCGTTCGTTCCACCCGAGACACACGACGAATCGGTGGATCAGAACCAAAAGGAATCAACAGGAGCTGTGCGCTGTGTGGATTCTCCTCCTTTCTCGCGTTCTCATCGAGTGACTCATTCAGAGCACCGTATCATGTGTGCGAAACACAGCTCCATCCCACATGCGGCAACGGAGAGCATTGCTCTTCTGCCTGCGACGCGGTTGGCAGAAATCGACGATCTCCAGCTTTCCAGCTTGACGGATTCAAGTCTGAAACCAGCCACAAGTACAGCTCGAAATACGTGGCTGCTTTTTGCCAAAAGGTTTTGGCGATATGAGCTTTGGTCATCGAACCATTTCTGTCTGAGGAGCTCCCCTCCCCGGCCCGGCAAATTTGCCAGGAATCGCAGGCGTTCGAACTCTTGTATCATCCTGGGAGTCCCATTGAACCAACTGGTGGACGCCATCATCGCTCCTCTGGATCTGCAAAGACTAACCGAAGCACTGAATTCCGAAAGTTGAATTTCTGCTCAACCGCTCTCCAGGGGAACCACACTCGCTGAACCCGACCGGCGCCGCAAAGCTCCCGCTCCTCACTCGCGCTCGGAGGCCCTCTAGGGAACCTACCTTTCAGGAAATTCGCGAAAAGAATAAATATAAAAATTCCATTCCTCGTTGCAGTAGCTTGTGGCTATCCTTCCCTCATGCGCCCATTCTGACTACCCGCCCGCCTCATGGCCGGAAACACTCCCACCCCTCCAGGGGGGAAGGAAACGGAAGTGGGCACGGATTAGAACCCTCTTCCCCCTGGTTCCCACTGCAGCCGCTTCGCTTTTCCCCCTGGTTCTCCCGCTCGGGCTCCTACTTTTGCTCCCTCTTCGCCCTTGTGGCTGTGTTCGAGGACGGGGTGGAGAAGAGCGTGGGCCGGTCGGCGGAGCACGTGACCGATTCCTAATTGCGATGGCAAACGAAAAAATGCCAAACTTTTAGGCTGCGAAATAGTTCATCCTCACCCTGACGCTTCCCGTCTGTGTTTCGATCGCGTGCTCCCTCGACTCGCGGTCGATGCTCAGCAGCTTGGATGTTCTTCTTGAATGTTCTCATTAATAATCAAACGCATTTGAATACGCTCGGAGCACGTTCTAGCGTATTCCGGTGGTCGCGTTCCCGGCACTGCGACGACGGTCGATTTGGACGCAAGTGAGCCTAGGCACTCCTTGAGAAGGCTGGCGGTACGTCCAGGGCAAGCACAGAGGGTGGATGGGAGCAGTTCGACGAATGGTGGTGAATTCCTTTTCAGTAGACGAAGAGCAGCGGGACAGAGTTCGCCCAAGTCAGCACTATCTCTGCTGCTGGTCGAGCGGCTGGAATGCGCTGCCGGGTGCCCACCAGCCAGCCAGCCGAACGCGAGCCGAGTACCCGCCAGCCGAGCGAAGGAGCGAGTAAGCAAGCAGGCGAAGAAGAGGCTCCGAGTGGTCGACCGCTCGGCCAGTCAGCTTGCCAGCAACCCTTTTCGTTTCCTCTCGATTTCCCCTGTAGGCTATACTCAGCGAATTCCGTCTCCACCTCCTCCTCGTTCTTCTGCAGCCTCCTCCTGCTTCACCCCTCCCTTCAGCCGTCACGAATCTCAGCATTTCACCAACATTGCGGTTTTCCATTTCCCGCTCCTCCTGGTGCCTTCTCTCATGACCACTATCTACCGCTTCATACCTCATTCCTTCATCTCCACTCTGTGCTAGTTCAACTTCATCTCATGTCCTCCCCCCTCGAATTTCCCCCCTTGGTCCATTCTCTTTGTCGCTCCCCAGCTGTTGTGTCGTCTTCCCCCCTTACGTCTCCCCCTGTCCCTAGTTTTCCACCCCACGCGGGCCCCTTCTACTTCCGGTGTTTTCCGAATCCGCCGTCACGGACCGGTACTGTCGAGTTCTCAGATCTCGGTCCGAGCACCAGGAATCTCGGGAGTCGCGTGTCGCGCCGAACTGAACCCAGATACAAGACCCGGTGTCACTTTTCATAGGGGAAAGGAGCAGTCAATCGCCCTCGGAGAAATCCAGACTGGGGGAATCGGGAACAAAACTGGCTTGGGAAGGGCTGATCTCGTTCGAGATGGATAGAAAGATCGACGGAGCAAGGAACAAGACGATGAAGAACTGAAGAGGCGAGGGGACCCGCGTCCGCCGAGGAAAGAAGGCGAAGCCTCGGGGGCTGTCCGCGTAAGAACCTCCGTCACGCCTGCGGTTCAGGCACAGCGCTCCCAGGCTCAGTGGTTGGTCACCTATTTCGGACTGGAAGGGGACGAATGCAACACTTGACTACACCGGGTGCTGCCGGAAATTCTGACTCGCCACCGGCAACGCTTAGAGGATCCAAATTGAAGATTCGGACAGTCGTCGGCTTTGGAGGTGTCGGGAAACGTCGGGATCGGCACGCTGAAATCAGTCCGAAAACATCAGAGGAGGAAGGAATAAGCGGACGGAGAAAGAGATAAACAACCTCACCCGCCAGTCAGCCAAGCGACCGAGGAGCCGGTCGGCGAACCGGCTATGCAAGCGAGCCGGCAGGAAGGCAGCGCGCTTTTCCCCAAAAATTCCTTCGCGATATCCAATAGAACGAACGCCGGAGGAAAAGCCCGATAGAACGAGCGGCGGACGAAAGCGAGAGACGGGGCTTGGGACCCATGGGGAGAGGGGTGGAGAGAACGGAACGGGAGGGGAAGCACGAGCAACGAACGAAGAGACTCCGTCAGCCCGCCACCAAAGGAGCCCGAGTCCGAGCCCGAAGGGAGCCTATGCGAGAAGGCGGCAAGCCGCCCGTCGGCCCGCCTGTTTGCGACGCGGGGTCTGATTGGGAGGCATGGCCACACCGTCGAGACGGACGAAGAGATGGACTAACGAACAGGAGAGCCTGGACGGAAGAAACAAAGAAGCGCCAGACAGCGGAATGTGACGACACACTCCAAGATATCTGTTCCTGTCGCTCGGGAGCTCACGGATCGTATGCCCCGACCTGAGAGAATATTCCAAAAACGTTCTACTCCTGGTACGCAAGATCCAAAATTCATCCAGGTGGCCGCGTTTGAGCCATCGAGTGGAGGAAAACTTCTCGTAGGGATTCTCCCGAGCATCACGATGGTGTAGAACCATGGGAAAACAGTTCGGACAAGGAAATCACAGAACCTCCGTTCCATCCTATTTGATTAACTCACACCCGCATCGACTCGAGGAAAGATAGGGAAACGGTTCCAGAGAAAACTGAGCGGATTTCGCACCACAATGCGCGTCCGTTCATCGGCGTGCGTTTCCTCCATCCGCAGCCACCCACGACAGGCCTCGAGCTCCAGAGCCTGGAGCCAAAAGTGGTCGGGCGCGGGAGATCACGGAGGGCGCTCCCGGGTCACCGTGAGAGAATCTCTGTGGCTCCCACAACACGAGGAGGTGGAACAGATATGGAACATATCGACATATCGTGTGACTGCCCCGTTCTCGAGGCGTTCATCAACGGATTCGTGAAATTCATGGCGAGAAAAATTGGAGAACCGATGGCTGTGGGTGATGGAACCGGCTCAAGGATTCTTGCTGCGGAAGAGCGGCTTCACGTTGAGGTACCACGTGTAACGGCGCGAGAACCCTGCTGAACTAAAGGGTATTTCTCGCGTTGGGTGTTTCTGAGTCGCCGCTGCCGTCGTCATCGTCGTTCTTGGGTGGTAGTGGTGGTGGCGATGGCGGTAGGGTGGGCCAGCCAGCCATCTCTCCAGCCTGCGAGGCAGCCAGCCCGCCTGCCTGCCAGCCAGCAAGGGAGCGGCTCCGAGAAGGGGCGCAAATGCCACGCACAAAGAAACGCTTTCGGAGGGTGTGCCTCGGGGACCACGACGGCTATCGCGCGAGTTTTTCCACGGAATTCCTCTCCGACGATTCCCGAATTCATGAAGTCCCCCCCCCCTACCCCCAATCCTCCCGTCCCGAGAAGAAACAGACCAGACACCGCTTCGTTCCCGACCACGGTGCTCGGAGATCTTGGGAGTCGAACCGGTTCGGGTCCACCCATTGCGTGAGGGAGCGTGGCCCGAGCTATATCTCAGCATTCGGAGCCGAATCGTCAAAGAGAATGTCGCGAACCACCGACGGAATGGGGCCTTGGACTCGAGAAACTCATTTCAAGGCTGGTGGATTCGCGACCAGAATCGGTCTCTGTCGCGATGAGGCGCGATGAGGCGTTGCTCGTGCTCAACGGAGCTGGCCGGTCGACCGGAGCGCGCACCCTTTCGGAAGCGGATGCCAGGACCAGGAGGCTGAGAACAGGAGAGGAGAGTGGAGGAGAGACAGGATAGAGAGAAAAAGGAGGCTTGGGCAAGGATCGGGAAAGGCGGGGAGCCGGTCGGTCGCCCGCTTGCTCGGCCGGCCGGCCGGTCGCTCGCCCGCCCGCTCGCTCGGTCGGAGGAGGGGGGAGCCGGCAGAAAGGGTCGGGAAAGGGGCAAAAGCGTCGGGGCGGGGGAGTCGTCCTCTTTCGCGCTGGTACGATCGTTCGCTCTTTTCTTTCTTCAGTTTTTCGCTCTATCGAGGATGCCCAAGAGATCGCCTAGGCCCCAGAAGGTCTTGGAGAGAAAAAGGAGGAAAAGAAGAGCGGGAAATTTCTCGCAGTAGCTTCCGTGAAATCAACGCACAACTTGCCTAAATTCACGATCAATCGAGTTCAACTGGATGATCTTCCAAACCAGGGAGAGCGTTCTTTCCATTTTGGAACACTTCCTGAACGCATCTTCGATCTCGTATGTTCGACTGCGTATGATAACCCCATTCATTCATCCATCAATCCATTCAGTCATCCGCCATACCAGTGAATTTGAGCACTCTGCTGCTGTTACATTGTGACATTAGAATAAGCTCTTCGGTCCAGACTACTTGCTCTACTGGGATATATTGCGGGCGACCAGCGAGGGCGACGGGCGAGTTACGGCCTCGGAACACCACCGGGTTTGCCAACCGTTCGTCCGTTGCCTTCCAATCCATTCATTCATTCAGGCCGTCTCCAGGCTCCTTCGGGGAGGCACGATCTCGCTCAACCCCCCTCCATGCAAACTTGTCTTCGAGTTCGGGCTTCAGAGGGCTCGACGGATGCGCGTATTTTCGCCTGGTTCCTCGGCAGTTCGGCGGGCGGTCGGGCTGGTGAGCAGATGGGCAACGGTTCTATGGCAGGCGGCCACGCTTGCAGGAAGACTCGGGAGCCAGCAGGCAGACAGGGGAGTTGACACGAAACAGACAACAGCAACGACGCAGCGCAGCAACAGCAAGCAACGAACGAATCCACCCTTCGTACGGTCGGTCGGTCGGTCGCTGGGCCTCGCTCTCTCTACGGGTCCTCGCGCGGTCTATAGAGTGTGTCTGCAACTTATCTTGCAGAGGAAATTAAAAACAGAACCACCGGGATGGATGCCTGGCTAGCTAGCTATCCGACCGGCTGGCTGGCAGGCTGTCCGTCCGTCCGCCCGCCTGCCTGCCCGCCCGTTCAAACGGCGCTGTTTCTAACAAGAATCAAAATTGCGATCCCCCGATTGAATCACTCGGGAGCGCCGACTAACGCACGGATTGTTCAGCCGACCAATTTCGGGAGGGAACTCACCGGTGTTCCCAAGAATCGAACCGAGGATCTGAGTCGAGATCCGGCAGCTCGAATTCAGAAGCCAGTTCATGTGCGAGTGGATGGAAACACCGTGTTCACTACGATCGGCGACCACGCTCGTCCGATATTCAATCCTACAGGGACTGCAAGTTTATTGGACTCTTCTCTATGAGCTTCTCCGATGAGAGAGTATTCAGTATTGAGTGAAATCCGCAATTAGCCCAAGTCTGGTATTCCTTTCACCCGAAACCAGAATCAGTGGATATTCCTATTTTCTACCTCGAGCCCGGAGAGATCACAGAGTTCATCGACGGCAGGTATTGAACGACATGGAGCGCGATTCGGAGAAAGATGCGCGCGTAAACCGGAATGCCGTGAGTGAAGCACACCTGTTTCTTCGAAACGTCTGACGTTATCAGAATCGGGGCCGGAGATATCTGTGCACCTGATGAGCTCGATCAGCTCCTCATTCCCTCAGGAAAAACCTCAAAGACTTGACCACCTACATACTCTGAAATAGAATCTCCCTCGCGCGCAGTTTCATGGAAAGCGAGACATAGGCACCGCGGAGTTCACTGATGGGAAGTCGCCTCAGGTGGATTCACGGATTTCTGTTAAACGCACCGCTGGACATATTAAGGAAAGGGAAATCATGAATCGGGAATGAGTTCGACTCGTCATTACTCGACTCTTACTTCTACTGCTAGTCCAGCAGCAGCCACCACCACCACCCGGCAAGGGTTGGTTGGCAAGTGAGGAATCCTCAAGGGGGAGGAGTGGCCGAGTTAAGGAGGACGAGAACGAGGAGCAAGCAGCAGCGTGAGGGGGTCCAATGGACGGGGGTTGGAGGGAGACGAGGGCGAGCTGGCAAGAGGCAGCTAGCCAGCCAGCCAGCCTGCCTGCTCCTCTGGCGGGCAGGCAGCGGGCGAGCGAGTGAACGAACGAACGAACGAGCGAACGAACGAAAGGGGAGGGCAAGGGAAGGGGCCCGCCCAGGGGACTCGCCCCTCCCCTCCGTCCCGAGCTCCCTGCTGCACAGGCAGCGAACGAGCGAACGATCGTCGGAGTGAACGAAACGCAGATGGAACGATCGTTGGAGCGGGCCTCGGATGAAAGACACTCCTCTGGCGCTCCCTCGCCCCCTTCCCTTTCCCTGCCCTCTCCCCAACCCCGCTGACTCCCCTCCTTGCTCGCTCCTCCTCGCTCCCTCCGTCCTCCTTCCCTGTTTTCCCAGACAGTCAGCTAGGCAGCCAGCGGCCCCTTCTCCGCTTGCCCCCACCCGCTCCCGTTGCCCCCTCTGCCGCTCGCTCGAACGAACGAACGAAGCAACGAACGAACGAAGGCAACTCAAAAACGTCGATACAAAATATTCCCCTTTTCCGAGAGCATGCTGCCGCCACGTGGTCGACGTGATGTCACCGTTTTTTCCCGAATTTCGGACCGGGCTAGGGAGAGTAGGGGGCGCAAAACGGAATAAGCAGACGAGGGGCCGCAAGATGTAAATCAGGGGAAGTGTCGAGCTCCAAACATTGTTTTCGTTCTTTGGTACAACTTCCGTGAGAATGAGGTTGCTTATTCGCGGTCGTCTTCAACATGGGGAAAAGATCTGAAGCTCAAATTGACGCGAGGAGTTCAACATGATCTTCATGTCGTGTCTTCTCCTCGTCCTCGCGATTGATAACCCGGCGTCAGGGTGCTTCGCATGTTCTCTGTTACCCCTCCGTGAGCTTTCTCCACAACCTGAGAAATATTCCACACAAGTTCCTGATAGATACTTCCCAGGATAACATATGGCGTCATTTTCGAACCACACTTGATATGCTCGAGGGCAGAATCGGTCTGTGACTTTTGATACCTTGCGCCAACATGCAACCGGAGTGAGAACATCGCTTGGAGGTTGAACGAGAAAGACCCGGTGAGCCAACGTCGGGGAGATTCCTCTCCTCTCCCTCAGTTTCACGCTTCTCACGAACCGGCTGCGAAACAGCTTCTCGCGTTCCCATCCTTGCTCATCCCCCACCCGATGATCTTCGTTCATCGAGCTCTGCGGCCCATCGTGCACTCATGGAGATATGAACTACTTCCGATACTTCACCAGGTTGAGCAGAGGTCAGAGTTTGGTTCAACCGATCCGGTTTTACCAGCATCCATCCCGATCTTTTATTGTCGATTAAGTGTATTGGACATCGCTATCCCTATTCTGGAACCGCCCGACGACAGGGACAGGCCTCCGGCACGGGCCCGAATGGAAGGAGAGCCCTGGAATACATTTTCAAGAGTAGAGTGTGGAAACTGAGCATCAGGCCCACCACTTTCGCTGTGATCCCCCGCGAACCCGAACCCGCGGCGCAGACCTCGTCGACCAATCGGCCATCACGCGGCTCCGATGTATCTGCCGCGTGGAGGTGTTCATGACTCCCTTGCCCCCTCTCCGATCGGTTTTCCACGCGCTCGCCTGTTCTGACTCCCAGGGAATCGAGATCTCGAGGAATTCGCCCTTCATCCACTCCTGCTTCGCAGCGACCCTCTCCTGCCTCGCGAGAACATCCTCACCGAACTGAAGCCGTTCCCGGACGACGCCTCGGCTGAGCAGTGATCATCCGTTAATTAGTCATAGTTTAGTGGAAAAAGGAAGAACTCCTCGGAAAATGGTGAAGAAACCGGCAGACCTGCATTAGATGCCACCGTTTGATGAGTGTGAGCGCGTCTTTCCCGTTGGATGTGTGTTCCTGCTGATGCTGCTGCTACGGCCGCCGCTGCACTGATTCGGGGCAGCCGTGGAAGTGGCGGCCGCGCAGCGGCGGCTGATGTGATAAACCAGATGAGCGAGCGAGCGAGCGAACGAACGAGCGCTTGGTTATCTTTGAAACCGGAACACTCTTCCGCTCTGACTCTTCTGCTGGTTGGCTCACTGTCTGACTGGACCGCGACCGAGGCCGCCGCTGCCGATGTTGCTTCGCGGGTACACCACTGACGCGGTTTTTGCCGCCCAGTGAAATTCGAATTACTGGCGATGGCTGAAGTCTCATAATCAAAGTCGCCGAGCGAGCTCCCCGTCAGCCAGGGCTGGACAGTGAGCTCAAAGCACTAGAGGGGCCGTGCGACAGCTACGTGCCAGTTGTTCGACGGAGGTTTCGTTTTTTCAGGATCGTATTCTGGAATTCATCGTTTCGAAGACCGTTTCGAAATATCCGATCAAGACCATCAGGTCCCCGGAGGTCGTCGGGGGCTCGACGTCGAGATCGGACACAATACGAACGACAAGGTGGTTACCGGCGGTGGAGGCGAACTGGCGGTGATGATGATCCAATTATAATTTCTGATGGAACATCATCACGATCCGATGAAGTCATTGAACAATTTAGCTCGGTCTCGCCGCATCATCCAGAAGTTCACGACTCCGTTTTATCGGATTGTCGATGAATGCCAATGAGTGCCACGTGCCACGTCAGTGACCCATGAACCAAGTGAGACGATCGAAAATATGTTTGCGTTTTGCAGGATGTTCCGTTGGGAGGAAACCTCGGTCCAAGGCCATGCGAGCTGCAATTGGGGTCGCAGTCAGAGTTCGAGACTGACGCGAACATTCGTACCGGGTCGGCAGCCTGCATTTCGTCTCCGGAAATTCACCGTACACACGCGGAAACTGGATGAGACGGAACTCGTCCGCTCTGTGGTTTGACTTCTGTCGTTGGGAGGGAGATCGCATGTGCAAACGTGCTAATCTTCGCTAATTTGAGTGCTGGCGGCGGCTGCCGCGGCACCAGCACTATCGATAATAAGAAAGAAGTTGAGGCTTTTTTGTCTCTGCCTTGACCGGCTGTGTGCCTGAAGCGAGCGGGGAAGTTGCGAGCTTGCCTGCGAGAGAGCAAAACTTCTGACGTTATTTGCACTTTCGTTTGCTCACTTGCATGCTTGCCAGCCAGCCATCCCGTGCGCCTGGTCGCCCGTGCGCCTGCGTGCCTGGCGGCCCGCTATCTCCGTTCGCCAGCCAGCCAACATTTCAGAGCCGAGTTTCCGCGAATCCGCCCACCCCTCTGCAGGAGCCCCAGCCACCAGGCGAGGTTTCAGACACCAGAGCCCCTCGCCCAGCACAGGACCGCGGAGGGCATGTCAGGTTTCTTGAGTGAAACGCCCAAACTTTCCGGAACAACGCGGAAGCTCCGGATCGGCTTGAAAAAAGCTTCTCCGAGAAGACTGAGAATCTCTCCATTCCGGCCGAAGGGTCACTCAGTCCGAATTCTCGGATCGGTGCTGCGCTGGATATGGAATGGAGGGGGACCGTTCCCGGGTGCGGATGAATGTTGACGAGGAAACTTTGATGCACGCCGTTGCTTCGAGAGAAGTGAAAGAACTTTATCAGAGTTAGGGAGAGCAGGCTCTATGTTCCCTCGAAAGGGGTCAGCTCGGCGAACGAAAGGGCAGCTGCCTAACTAAGCTGAGAGGGAGCATATGTATTGGCACACAAAAAGGATAAATGTGTGCCGAACTCGCATTGCGCAGTGGCATGAAATGCGCGCGGGTCGCACTCCGTGGTCCTCTTTGGTGTGTTTGGCACGTGAGTCATCTTGAAATGGCGGAACCCCACGGAAGATGCCGCCGCCGCCGCATGGAATTCGGCGCGACGAAAGACACAATCTCGTCATTATCTACGTGTGCCCGTTCGGGGTTCTAGTGCGGGGAGGGCTCAAGTATTCTGTTCCGGCTCGAGCCCGAAGAGCACGGCATCCGGGGAGACCATTTTCGAAACAAGAGCGTGAGCTGTAGGGATCGAAACTCTCGGCCGCCGCATGGGTCAGTCGTCGGTTGATCTCGAGTTCTGATATCGGAGCCCAATCGACTCCGGACAGACATTCGATCCCGAGCTCTTCAAACACTGGTGGTTCATGAATCATGGCGCGGCCCTTTCCTCGTCGTCGTCCTCTGCGTCGGACTCGGACTGTTTTCGATGTAGGCTCGATGGGTTTATGGAAGAACTCCGACAGGCCGAGAATCGGGTACGTGTGACACGTGCGAATCACACGAAAATTCTTGAAACCAGAATCTTCATAGCGGTGCATCTGATTCGAGCGTCATCGTAACCAGCTTGCACAAACCCAATCCAATGGTCATGAGTTATCTCGTCGGTTGAGCTGAACGCTTCACGGTGGGCAAACGCACCCGCTTCGGAGCTGATACCTGTGTCCGATTAAGGAATTGCTGTTAGAGTACCATTCATGTACCATGGATAACCAGCTGTGGAACACTTTCCGCTCTTCGGAAGCTAGCGGATACCGAACCTCGGGCCGTCGTGCGTCTCTTCGTTTCGTAGCTAGATAAGTTCAGAACCTGGAAGTTCGTGTTTTTTGGAAAAAGTCCCCTACTTGCGATGCATTCATCCCGGGCGTTATATCCCAACCCAGGCTCTCTGAGTGAGAGCGCAAGCCCGTTCACTCTCCCAACCACCCGAAGAATACCCGTCGCTCATAGAGCACACGGTTCAAAATTTTCAGAAATATTATCGTTTGGATTCCCCAGAATAGGCGTAGCTCCTTCGGCCTCCTGATCCGATGAGGGGATCCCGGAATGATTCGTCATTTCAGCGAAGCGACGCGCGCGTCGGTCGATTGCCGGGCCGGTTGTCCGTCCGCTTAGTATGTGTCTGTGTATTCGAGTGTAGTGTTTGCTGAGGATATTATGTTTCAAGCAAACGACGACGACGGATAAGCAAATGAGCGAGCAAGGAGGAGAGATTTATCGGAATATCCTTCCTTCCTGCCTGCCTGTCTGTCTATCTGTTCGGTCGCCTGCCGGCTAGATACAGGCTGACGGCCTGTTAGGGTTTCGTACGTTCGAACGGGCCGGCGCGCCCCGTGAAAGGAGCTCCGTCCAGGGCTTGTTGTTAATCTCCTGAGCACATATTTATTCTGCTTCAAAACATTATCTCACCGTTGGTTCTACGGCGGGCAGACGAACGAGTAAGCCCGCGAGCTGCTTGTATGCCGGCGGCCCGATTCGACGTACCGACTACAGCAAACATCAGTACCAAAGGCAGAAGCAGGATCAGGACCGACGTCTGAGTCGTCGAGTTTAAAATTCTCTGAGCACGGCGTCTCGCTGCCGGCTGTTCGCGCTGAGTGTTCGACGGGTGTAGGAACTGCCTTCGCAGCACACGGTGAAGTCAACTCGATTGATTCTTCGATGGACGACGACCAGGAACTCAATGATACTTGGATGCGATAACTTTAATGAACCTCCCCCTGAGTTCGTTCCGTCTCTCGTCTTCGCGTTCTGCGGAGAGTCGGAACAAATGTCAGCTCACGAACGAGCGACGCAGCGACTGTGTCCGTGAGCCTCGCGGTCCTCTCTCCTCGGTCGGCGACTCCTGTGCCGTTGGATGAATTCCGAATCGAGCTACAGCTAGCCTGTTGCAGGTTCCTGGCGGTGTCAGGACAGCCTCGGTTCTCGAATTCCGTCGGCTCCTGACAACGTCCCTTCTTTGAATCCACCGGGCTTCCTGCTGCGATGTCTCTCAAAAGGAATGATGTTCAGTGCGTTTGCGTCAACGCATCGCATGGCTTGCGAATACCGGTTTCTGTGCCCGTGGGGCGACACCTTCTAATTGTCGGGCACCTTCCCTTAGGCGGGCACCGACGCAAGGGTGGGAAAATCGACGTCGATCCCTCCTCTTCGAGAACGATTGTCGTCGAGTTACTTCCCCCTACGAGGCCGATCTCGGGTCGTTTCGAATCGGAGAAGCGCAAGAAAAGTCCACTTGGGACACGCGCAGTGCGCGGCTACATAGATCGGATCCTCTTCATCCCCTATTCAGCTGGTCCCGCCGGCGGTAAATTGTAGCTATCTATGGTATATGTCGGACGGACTGCGTTGCTTCTTTCACTGGTTGGGTCGCAGCAGACACGGTTTTTCTTCGGAACGACTCCTCCGCGTTGCCGCCGGGCCCTTGCCGCGGCTGCCATATTCCCGTCGACGTCGTTGTCGTCGGCGTCGGATGGAGGACAACCCTGTCATTTCAGTAATCACGATCAAGACAGTCAGCCAGTGAGTCGATCCGGGCGAGAAAGAACGACATCGAACGCGGCGAAGAAGCCCGGCCCGACACGATCTCTCTCCTTCCTCGTCGAAACTTCCAGCCAGGTCTGTCTAAGGGTCCGCTTTGCGTCGAGAATTCACTGCTCCGCTAAGCGAGCCGTCGGCTGACCTCATGGATCTTTGACGGGTCCTGGGGAACCGAGATCGGAGCAATTCTCCGATTTCACCGAGGAATTCTTCAATGCGAGTTGAAGCGATGAGCCAAGAGGCGAATTTCCGGGATTCGAAGCAGTCTCGAGCGCGAGTCGCGGCGTAATTAACACCGCCCGGAAATCGTTCGAATGCCCTGCCTTGAATCGGGAATTCGAGTCTCGTATTTCAGCCGATCGAACATCGCCAGCTTCAGCTCTGCGATCCTGCGCCGAAACTGCTCCGCTCGAACAAAGTGCCGGGCGGCTTCGCGTCGGAAGTGCGAATCGAGACTACGCAGCCTCTCGCGCGCAGTGACCGTTGTCCCTCTGAATCTCGATTATTCCTTGAACCCGGTTCCCTCTGAACGACGGACGAGTTCGATCGAGGCTTTCGGTTGCGAGACGGAGGACCACTCCCACAGTCCACAGTGCGTTCGTCTTTCCCTCCGAATATCTCCGTACGAGTGGCTACGTTGTAGACAGGCGTAAAAAGGGCATGCGCGAGAAAATCATGTCGGTGAGGTCGTATCAGGCAGTCCGAACATGAGGATTTCATCAGGAGTCGTGCACCAGTTGATCAATTGGAACCATTGAAACTCATGAAAAGAGTGAGTGAGTCAGCCCGCGCGCGAGCCACTCGGTCAATCGACGGCGTCGTCGACGCTAGGCGTTTCGTGTACTTGCGTCGAGCTTTCGCAAAGCGCAGCAAATTAAATCATCGCTCGGTGGAGCGCGTTCTGCGCCGCCTTGAGACCCGTGGAGCGCGTTCATGTCGATTCGTACTGCGAGGGCGGCTGATGACGGTTTCGTTGGTTCTCCGATCGAGAACGGGCCGGCGATTGTCGCGCGAAGGCGGACGAATACGGGATCGCTGCGGATTCGACAAGGTTCGCAACGTGACGCTGTTCTCGACTTCCTCTAGATACCGCAGAACCGCTCGCTGGGCAAGCAGGCTCGCTCGTTCGTTCGCTCGTCGTTCCCTGTATAGAATTCAATTGGCTGTTCCTGTGTGCTTTGACGACGACGGCGACCGCGACGGCAACGACAACAGCCGTGGTGATGGCGACAATGACGACGACACAGAGGCCCCAGTAAGGGACAGCGATGGCCCCTCGCACGGAGAATCACGTCGTTCAAATTATATTTCGACGTTGCTCGCTTTCCGACACTTTTCGAAAATCGGAGACCGATCTTGTCACTGGCGCTTCTCGTCTTGGCCAGCTTCTTGCAAGTGGAATTTGAGAGCATGCTAGATGAGTCACTGTTGTTGGTTGAAATGAGTTTTGGAAGAACTCCGAGAGACTCGGCTTGGAGGGAAATTCCAGAAGCTCGAAGCATTCCAGGCTGGAAGATGATCTGCTTCCTTCAGCGTACCGTTCAGCGCAGATTTGGTACTTTTCCGAGACCACTCAACGAACCATGGGTATGGACCATATTGGCACCTCATCATTAAGAAGGAGGGAGTGAATAGAGGAGCGGATAGGAGTTCAGGAGCAGCTTTGTTCCGAAGGAGCGATGAGAATCATTCCGGCCCTCGCCCGTGAAGAAGTTTCGAGGCCGTGGCCGAGAAAAATCGATGCGGGGAGGACACGATCAAACATTCTACGCGCTCGATTGTGCAACGCGAAGTGGACGCACTCGGCATGGCCCCTCACATACGATTGTTTGCTTCACTTTCCAAGTTGGGAGTCAAGTTGACGGAAGTTCCCGTCCAGGCTCCTGTTGACGTTCGGCTCGAGACCCCGGTGATACAGCGTTGGGAAGATTGTACCGGGACTCCAGGAATCACGGGACTCAAGTGTTCGATTCCTGCTGGCGCCGCTCGATCTTCGCCCTAGAGAGCCGAGTAGCGGGTGAAAACATTGTTGTAAGTCCTAATAATTCGGCTCCCGGTGATCTGGACGGAAATTTCACACTGAAGGAGAGCAACCTGGCCCAAGGGTTATTCATCCAACCTTGTGAGGGCTGTTGATTCCTTCGAATTCAGCGAGCAGCGAATGAATTCACCAAGTCCAATCAACAAAACGGACGCGGTTTCCCAAAGTGCAGGTGAAACAGTGTAGTCATAATTCCGGGAAAGAGAGGAGCCGCTCGGAAAGAAATGTGGCCGGACGATCGACGAGAACCCCCTAAAGATACTTGAAATTAGTTGGGGGTATCCCTGATTTCCAAAAAAATCGGCGTCACCTGGACGCCGATTTTCGAAACCGGGACTTGGGTTGAGGAAGAGCGGGAGAACTGCTCCCGCCCAATGTGGTTGATAGCTGAATTCCAGTGGACGAAGAAAAAAGGGAAGCGAAAAAATTCAGGAGAATTCGAGCAACTCTAAGTGCTTCTTCCCGCGAAAAAGTCTTCCTCCGTCCAAGAACGCTACGATGAAAGCCGCGGCACGGCTCACACCTCACACTTCTCGTTGTCTCCCGTAAAGCCGTTGTTATTGTTGTGTACGATCATGTACCTCTCCCTGTTTTGGTAGCTTCCTCGATGGTTTGTTGTTGTGCCCTCGGTCCTCCGTGGGCTGGCTGGCTCGACGGTTGGTCGGGCAGGCAGGCGGGTAGGCAGGCAGGCAGGGCAATCGTCATAGAGTGCGAGCTTTAGCTAAGAGTTCCCGCTTGCGACTGACGACAGCTGTCGACCGGCCAAACAGCAGCAGCGGCAGTTGCTGCTGTCGGCGTTGATCTTGTTTTTCTTGTTGCTGTTAATATTTTCGTGGTTGTTGTCGTTGTTGTTATCGTGAAGCTTCTGTTTTTCTCGTGCTCTACAATTTTTGTTGTTGCGTTCCGTTGTGCTGCGTACACGTCACCGTTTATAGTTGCCTCGTAGTGTTTTTGGTGCCGTTCCTCCACTTGGCGAATTGAAACGAGTTTTTGCTCACCTACGTCCCCCCCCCCCCTCCTGAATTTCCCAGCAAACGTTAAAAAGGCTGCCGGTAGTCTCGTCAGAGATCGTCGACGGCGATCACAACGGCAGCAACGCCGACGCCGACTGCGACGATGACGTCGACTACGGTGTCGACGATAGTTTTCTTCCGTAGCGGCATCTTCGAACTCGCTTTTCGTTCTTTGCTGGCTGCCGGCAACCAGCAGCCAGCCAGCCAACCAGGCAGGCAGGCAGTCAGCCAGGCAGCCAAGCAGGCTGGCAGGCAGGCAGGCAGGCAAGCAGGCTGGCCGTATGGAGCCCGAAAAAAGAGGATTCGCTGGGTTCGTCTTGTACAGGCCATTCGCGGCAAGGGAGTTCGGCTTGAACAGATCCTCCCAACCTCTCGCAGCAAGGACATCCATCAGGGAACCTTTAACTGCAAGCGTTGCCCAGGACGCTCGACGTTCGACGCGATCGCCCACGGACTCGGGCGTCGGCCCCGGTTCGCCGTCGCTCGGCGCCCGGGATATTCAGGAGATTCCCGGAAAGGGGACTAGCGATTCCAGAAATATGCGGTTAAGCGAGTCGGCTGTCTCTTTCACCTCGGCCCTTCGCTCCATCTCTGGGCTTTCTTCTATTCCGCCGATCGCTCCATCTCCGCTGGCAGCCAGTCACAAAGCGGACGCGGGAAGGGTGGCACGGGAAGGGAACGTCGTCGACGACGACGACGACAACAGCAACAACAACAACGACGACGATGGCGACCACGGCCAACCAACCGACCAAGCAACGAACCAAACACCGTCAGCCGCGAAGAAACGAACGGTGTAGAGAAATTTGCCCACAGTACAATAACGATAACCAGAACGGACGAAAAGAGTGTGAGTTCAACGAGCAACGAATCAATCTCGGCTTATTCGTGGTGGATCGGAAGGGGACGAAACGACGACTTTCGAGTTTCCGGTTGAAGTCACCATTCGCGTCAGCGTCAGCTCCTCCGCAAATTTCTTCGCTGCCCTGGTCGAAAGCGGAGGATAGAATCTGGAAATCATCAAAAAACACACGGGAACGTTTGAGTCCCACTGCTCACTTCGTCATTCTGGGGCTCGGCTCACTCAAAGCTTTCGGCTTTCGAGAGGAATTCCGTTCGGGAAATGGGGTTCTTTCCTGGTTTGGGGTTTCAGGGTATGCGGTTTTGCCTCCCGATGTTTTCGCATGCTGCGGCAGACGTTTGTATTTCGGCTTATTTGATCGTGAAACACGTTCGCGGAGTGGTTTGTATCTTCCCAAACTTCCTTTCCATTCTTATGCGCTCTCTTATGCGCTTTGTATCTTCGATGTGTTTATAAGTTTCTCTGTTAGTCAGTCGTTCGGTTGGCCAGCTTGCGCGTTTGCGACGGGTAAACGAATGAATCAGTTAGATGCTGTTGGTGCTACTGCTGCCTGAGTCGATTCGCTGAAGCATGAGACAGCGGCCGGGCAAGCGGCCAGTCGCAGCAGCGGCAGCACCACCGCTGCTACCGCCGCCGCCACCACCATTGCTGCCTCCATCGCGGCTGCCCGCTTCAAAAAGACGAAAAGACCGACCAGAGTTCAGCTGAGCTACGCGTTGCCGGGCTTCCCGAGTTGGTCGTTCGGTCAGTTACTCGATCGCTCGGTCAGTCTACGGACGGGCTAACCAAGCCCATGTGCCTCCTTTGTTTCGAGCTCGACGAGTTTCTCGATATCGACGGTCTCCTCTCAGACGGGATTCCGTATTCCGCCGAGCCGGATTTCTTCGTTTGGGGTTCGATTCTGGAGAGAATCGGAAACTGGAATAAGGGGATCGATTCTGAATGACGTCTAATTCGGAATCTAGAGATCCGAATTTCAGAGGAAGACGAAGTTCCGTCCAAATCGGGAACGGATTTTTTCCCGCCCGAGCTCAAACTTCCATGTGAGAGAACTAACGTTCGACATTTCAAGCCTTCACCGAGCTATTATCCCGGAAGAAAACGGTTCGAGCTCCCTTGAACATAACAAATCTCCATTTCCAGTGCCTATTACTTCTCGCTCTTTTGCCTCATCCAAGTGCTCCTTGGCTGCAAGTTTTCCGGGTCGGAATGCTCCCGAATTTTCTGTTATTTTTACGGAAGGTTTTCCTTGAGGAATTTCCCTGACTTCATCCATAATCCCCCTCATACGTCGGTGTGATTGAATGGCACACGATCGGGTCTTGCACACAGAGTTTCCGCGAATTCTCGAGAACCCTGTGCGTCGTTTCCCTTGTGTGCATGCCGATCCGAATCACGTCTCCCATCGGAACTTCCAGGTTTCCCAATTACGCTGCATTTCGTTTTCCCGTCGGATAGCATCTTCTTCCTTCGGTGAACGTATCGTGTTTGCGATCACTGAGCATGTCAAACTCGAGGAACTGGCGTTACTTCGGAAGTTCCGTGCGTGACCAACTGCCTGGCGGATCTCCAGCCCGAGGAACACCGTAATTCTGTCGCGCAGAAACTCTCGAAATCGCGTCGATCCTCTGCAGGTGACGCCGCAACTGGCGCGATGCGTGAGAACCCCGCGTCGAAGAGGGGGCTTCGCGAACTGTTCTTTCGAATTCTTCCCTCGCTCCCGTCCATGGACCTGGTCGGCCTGTCGGACAGAGTGACTGACTGACTGACGGACATGAAGGCGAACTTCGCGAGGGGACCTTTGTTGCGAAAAACAGGAACATTGTTAAAAGAGAGGGGTATTCGTTGCGGAAGGGATTCAGGGAGGGGGGGGGCGAGCGTGAGACCGGCAACTGAGGGCATTCCGCAGCGACTGCAGTCAGCTGATGTGAGCCATAAACGCTGGTTTGCAGTAGCAGCTTCGCTCCTGGCTGCATCACCACCCCCTCAATCTTTTTCTTCGACGGAACAAAGCACGGAGAGCTCGAAGAGCTGAGACCGAGAATGGACGCCTGCACAATGCCCATGCACCTGGGGTGGGGTGAGCTGACTGCGTCGTCTCTGACGATGACGGCCGGCCGGGGAGGCCAACCCGAGAATTCCAACACGGTGCCCCCGGTTCGGCGTCTACAATTTGAGGTCGTGCTGCGTAGACTCTTGTTCGACGGGGAGTTCTTCGGCATAAGTTAACGCGCGGAGAGCCTTGCCGTGGACCTTGCCGAGCTGGCGTCTTTCGCGGTGAACTTCGACGCGCACACTTGTCGCTCTGCAAGAGACTCGATCGCTAGTCACGATTCTCGCTTCGATCTGGATTCTTACGATCGTGGTCACATCTCTCGGGTCGTGCGACCCCGTCCTGAACGGCCCCGTTGGTGCCCTGTCGTTTTTTGATCCGTGCGCGGGGTGGCTAGGAGCTGACAGCCTCCGCGAAGAATAGGCTCGAGGCGAGGACCGGACTGGATTCGGCTGCACCGAGCGAACCGGAGAATATAGAAATGAAGAGAGACTCGCGCAGTCGGAGAAAGAAGGGAATGTTAGCTGTGGACACGATCGATTCACACAAACAGAGGCTTTTCTCTGAAGGAAAGTCCCGTTCCCTTCAAACTAGTGAACGCTCGTCTCTCGTGTTGACCCACGACGAATGAGAGCTCGATCCATAGATTCTTCAATCACACGACGTGCTCACATTTGCAGTCCACAGGGTGAATTCCACTTTGTTTCCCCTCTATCTCTCGGTCGAAGAACTCCGGCGAGAGACCTGCACGGCCCTGGCGGCCGGTGAGATTTCGAAACAAGCCGCGCAATGTCGGCGCTCGAGAAGTATTCGATAACGTATCTGGGTAGACCAGTAGCCCGCTAGGGCAGTTCTCAACTCGCCCCAAACACATCGAGCGCATTCACCTCCCCTTCCAGGGCATTTCAGACCGGAGTTCGGGAGCCGGGCTTCATGGTAGGAAACTTCGTTCATTATTGACCCGTTTTCTCTGAATATCGTACACTCGGCATCATTCCCTGAAATCCGTCTCGGTGAACGTCGTTCGAGGATGAACTGATTGGTCCCGGGCGCCTCCGACGCGGCATCGAGAGCTCCGGGAAAAATGACCGCCTAGAGAGACAGCAAAGCATCGCGTTGCCTCTAATTGCAGGGCATATCCGTCTCTCTTCTCCAATCGTTATGAATGCCCGTTTATCGGGTGATTCGTAATTTTCGCGAAGGACCTTATTCGCCACAGGCTTTGCGGCAGAAGGGGACGCCCGTCGATTCTCGACTCCGGAATAGAGCCCGTCTATTGGAGAGTTCCCGTCTGTATAATGGGGATGATTATCGTCTGAACTCCCAGGATCCAGTGTAAATGTAGGCGTTGAATACGATGTACTCCTTGCGCTGCTTTCCTCGTCGACAGCCCCTACCCGTCGTCCTTCTTTATGGTAGTCCTTTCCGCTGTCTCGTTTCCTTGCCTTCTCCTGACGCTTTGTTTCGCCCTGCCGTCCCCATGTTCTGCAGGAGCAGGATTCGGCACGGGGGCCACTTGCGGGAGGAAGGAAGGGAGGGTGGCGTAGCAGGCTCACCACCATCACCACTACCGGCGCCGGCAGCAGCAGTAGCCGTGGTGGCTGCAGCACGGGGCTACGAAGGAAGAGCGAAAGCCTCCGGAAGGAGAACAGCAACTAAACAGCAACATCTCACATCCGGCGAGACTTCCGTTCCGAATGAAGATAATTTTCGGGCGCTTGAGTTGATGTCCGTGCGGCTTCGCGCAGAGACGCAAAATTAACACGAGGCCGGTCGGTCGCGCGGGCTCTCTCTTTTTCAGATTTAAAAAAAATACCGCACCAAATGTTTCATTAATTAGCTGTTGTTGTTCTTGAAGCCGGAACCCAGATCCACGATGCTCAGCTCTCAACTCGAGAACCGGTTCCAGCTCCGTCTCCGAGGAAAGGGCGACTGAGGCCACTGTCGTCGAGGAGAGAACTCCGACCGGACGATCTCGATTCGACCCTTCGAGCTTCGGACCGAAAACGACAAGGACCAAGGACGATAGGAAGACCCCCAGATACCGCTGTGAGGTCCTCGACGAGGGTGACGAGCTCCGGGACAGTCGCGAGGAGGTCGATCAGAGGCCAAAGTGGTCGAAAGCCAGAGCGGCGTGTCAGAAACTCCACCAGCTTTCCTCGATTTGTGAGAGTTTCTGCGTGACTGACGGAAGCTCACAATTCGCATCCACTGTTTTCTCGCAAGCGCCTTCACAGCTGCGTCGCATCCTAGCTGACTGAAAGACTGACTGACTGCGGGCGGTCGGGCGGGCGGGCGAGCAGGCACGATGCCAGGCTGCCCGCCCGGCAATCGGGGAGAGCAGAATTATGTTTGGGAGTTTCGTGTGGTGGCGGCGGTGGAAGTGATGGTGGTGGCTGCTGCAGCCAGTGTGCTGGGGTTGGTTCAAACGGAATAGCGATTCGAGTTTGGGGAGATAAGGAGCAGGAAAAAGACGACGACCGCCACCACCACTGCCATCATCACGAGCCCGGCGAGCGAACAACAAGCATTCGAGCGACCGATGGAGAGCGGAATGCACTGTGAGGTAAAATTTAATAAAATAACGCCAATAACCCTGGCTGGCCGAGCCAGGCACAACCACCGCCATCAAGAGGGATCTGGTTGCTGTCATGCTGGAATTGCACTGCGCTGGGGAGCGAGGAATCAACGCAAGTTCGTGTTCTGTCTTTCAGAGTCGCTCTCTCCTTTATTGAGTCATTTCCCGGATCTCCTGGATGATGAGGAATACTGACGATACCGTTCTTGTTCTGAACGACTGCGACATTCACGGCACCGCAGTCGTGAGAGAGGGAATTGAATATGTCGACTGTCTACCGAAGACGGCCATCCTCTCCGAGGGTCTCGACGGCCCAAAGAACTCCTGGGTTCATGTCGCCACATGTTTCGAATGAGAGCTCCGTAACTGAGGAATCGGGCACCTAGGAGGATTCCACGACCACAATCAGGGCTTTCTCTCGAACCCGGACCACAATTCCTCCAGGAATCGATCATCGTCTTCGACGTCAGCGCCGCTAGCTTCTGGTTGTAAATTGAAAATCACTTGGGCGAATGAGTTGATCTGTTCACAACGGTCAACGATTTTGTCGTCTGCTCCGAATACGGCGGTAGCGATGCAATGCACTTCGTCGACCAGCGTTTCGTAGAACTTCCACTCTGGTCGAGCAATGCCGTCTACCTCCACGGTGGTGGAGCGTAACTGCTCGTCCAGACGCAATTCCTCGCAGACTCTGAAGTTGATTCTCCGAAGGTCCATCGCGAGTCCGACCCCGAGGGCCTTCACATAACTTTCCTTGAGAGTCCACATTCGATAGAAATGCGCCACTTGGTCCTTCTCGTCGGGCGGCCGTCTGATATAGCGCCATTCGTCCTCTGTGAATTGTCTGTTCATCAGACGAAAGAACTCAGGGACCGTCCGACCACCTGAGTACCCCATTTGCATGACGTCGACGCCGACGTATCGGCAAAACCCAGCGGCCCCCACGCTGAAGTTTCCCTGGTGGGAAACATTGAAGTCGAATCCGTCGATCGCGCTCTTGAGCGCAGGTCGCTCCCCAGCGTCCCTTATCAGCTCAGGATTCGGAATTCCGAAATCGGACAAGAGCCTCCGAAGGAGCAAGCGCCCCATAATCGAAGCCTTGGCGTCCTTCTTGAATGCGAACTTTGAGATTCTTTTGGATTCATCGCGCTGGATCAACCTGTTCGCTAGAATCCACTCTTCACGTGTCGGGGTCCAACGCGCGGTGTTGAACGCGATCACTCGTAAAGCCTGAGCAGCCGTAGTACACATTGATCGATCCGTCATGCACATGTCTGACGCTCGTCACATGCCCAAAGGAAATCCCCGCTGCCGCCTCAGCCGGCAACGACAACTCAACGAGCTGTGACTATTCACCAAGACCACCACCTCTAGCAGCGAGCGACCAGCTGACGTGGGTATAGAAGCTTCATAGAAGCGTAGTTCACGATCTCGGCGCTCGCTCAGCGACTAGCACTGCAGCCGAGCCGCATGGTCGGTTCTGTTCCGTAACACATGTGCTAGCGTGGGAAAATTCTCCTTCGCTTTTTCCAGAACATGTGTAGCCTTGGCGGCGAGGTGCGCCAGAGGGAAATTCGGCTGCACGCGAAGTATGATGGATGGTCCTCCTTGAGGGCGCCGAGCGAGCCCAGCGCAGTTCTATAGAGAAGGTGAGCGAAAGCCACCCGCGAATCGTCGCTGATTTGGAGGAACGACGCAGTCTCCACCAGATCGAACCGATGGTTCGAGAGCACTTCGCCGTCCGACGAGCTGGACTTCGGCCGAAGTTATTCAAAAATATACTGGCAGCGGTGGGATTCGAACCCACGCCCCCGAAGAGACTGGTGCCTTAAACCAGCGCCTTAGACCGCTCGGCCACGCTACCGTTGTCCACGCTGGTGTGCATCAAACGCTACACTCGAACCGTTGGCCGGATTCGGCGACAGAAAGATGAATGATAGGACGGAATCGGGAGAGCGGAAAGCGGTTCACGTTGAGATAGGCCGAACTTCCAAGGAGACTACACTTGAGCTCCGTAAGAACAGCTAGAGGCTTCCACCCGACGCGCTCATGGAGACGGGAGAATCACCCCTTGATGTGTGCTAATAAACTCCACGTTCATCTATCCCGTATTGTGGCGATATTCAAAGCGATCGGCTGCCAGACTCTGAACTCCAAGCAGGCATGCGGGCTCAGATCAGCTATAGGACGACATACGACAATATATACGGGTCCCGCACAGTCTCGTTCGAGCTCTCTGGGCACACTCCGCATCGGAACTCTTTCAGGGTGACAGTATGAACATTTCAAACGCAGTTAACCAGAGCATAATACCAGAAGCATTCGTATGGATACCTGCGGAACGAATTTCACGTTTTCGCTTTTTACAGGGGCTGGTAAGATAACATCTACCGGTGCGACGGAGCCACGGGACAGTTGGTCATCTCTGTTCGATAATGATCGAGATTCGACCCCAAGATATCGGAGCGAGCCCAACGCATGCAGATCGCGACAACATATTCGAAACTCGAAAAATGCTCCACTGCATTCTGGTGGTGTCCGGAAACTCTAACGTGCCCTGAGCGACGTGTCGGAGCCCGTTTTGAAGGGAGACACGAGAGACAATGTACGACGGCGCCACCCGATGATCAAGCTTCAATTCTAAAACTGGACGACAAAGCGATCTGACTGCCACATGAACCGGACCTTAGCGTCCGAAATATTTTGTCGAGCCATCGACGATAGTTCAGATATCTACGAAATTCGGCGATTTCTTCTGTTGTTTCCGCGTGTTCTCGGATCTTTTAGCGATCGACCATGAGCCATGCGAGTAGAGATGGGATCTGCGGTTCATCGGGAAATCCGGACCTGTTTGGTTCTCGAGTCATGAATGCGAGACAGAGAGGACCCGCGATCCCTCTGGAGCCCTCAGAGCACCGCGTCCGAGGCGAAAAAAATCGGGGAGATGCGGGCTAAGGAAAGCAAACGCATATAATAAATGCGTATATGGCCGTATACAGTGTACGACCAGCATCGTGGAGGCCCACAGGCCGCCTTAGGAAGTTGGAGGAAAATGCAGGAAGGATACTTTTTCGTAGTAGCACCGGAAACCTTTATGGTATTTGGAGGTTTGAAGCTCTGTTCGTACGACGATGGAGAGAACGTGGTCGTGCATAGTAGCGGTGGCAGCAGAAGCGAAGGCGATGGCGGCAGGACCCGCCGAGCCCGGTCTAACGGACGGACAGCGAGCCAGCCAGCAGAGCCGGCTTAGATATTTACAAGGAGACGCTCTTTACGAGACTTAGTGGGAAACAAACGTCGCCTTCGAAGTTTCCCGTGAGCAGTCCGAGGAAAAAACCCAGACTCGCCCGGGCCGGCGAGGAGGTATAAATCTATGCGCGGGAGGAGAGATACGAATCGGATAAAAGATTACACTCTAATCCTTGCCACTGTCTGCGACAAGAAGAGAAACCGGCCTCATTATCAGTTATCGGTCAAAGAACATCCTCCTGTACCACGAGTCTCGAACTCCGCGATGGACGATGATGTGCGGTAGACAATTTTCCGGGGATCTTTCGATTTGAAAATCTGCGTATTCTCGCGTATCATTTCAAGAACGAAGAGCCCCGAGCGGGTCGTGGAACAGAAATGAGGAATTCCTCTGGCTCGGGCATTCGGAGCCGCATTGCACGTACACAGAACATAACACTGTGACATGAAACTTCTGGTGACGTCATTTCGTTCAGGTGGCAGTCCTTGCATGACTGACGTTTCACACCCAGACCTGCGGTATCGTCTCAACCTATACCTGTCCCTGAAGTTCCGTACGAAAATGGCAGGTAACCTGAGTAGGAGGGTCGCGCCAGCGATTGGGTCCAAAGACAGCTCTTAGACGGTTTGAAACGTACCGAACGAGCTCCATGAGCATCACGACAAAACGCGTCGTGGCTGTCCCGCTTGACAAGAAGACTGAGGAGTGTTTGCCAGCTTCGTCAAGATTTCCGAAAACCACACAGGCAGATCATGATGAGCAGAGCTATAGTAGGCTGAGGATTCTCCACCCTCTCTACGAAGGCCTCCAGCCTGAGCAGGGTCTTTCCGGGCTTAAGAAAGCTGAAACGCTTGCGTGCGGCACAAGCCCGAAGAGGGCGGCGACAACGTGAGCGGAAAATCTACGTTTTCGGTACCAAGTGGCGCGTACCACCCTGTCCACCTCGGCCATCTTGGTCGCTGACGGCGTCCACATGAGTTTCCATCGACGGCAGTACTGTTAGCCCCGGTGGCTCCTCAAGAACAACGGGGAACTCGCGTCATGAGCAACATCAGCCTCAACATAGCCATCGTCCGCGGCGGCGGCAGTCGAGGCAGCGACCGCTACAGCGAGGTAAATTACACGATACCACGAAATAATCGAGAAGGGAGGAGACATGCCAAGTTGTTAAGGTACAGCGAGCGCGTCAGGCACAAAATTCGACGACGCGGTAGAAACGCTTGACCGAGTGAACACCATCCTGCCTGCCTGCCCGCCCGCTCGCCCGCCTGCCTGCCTACCTTGCCTTCCCTTGCTCGCCTGATCCAGCATCAAAAGTCGGAGCGGCGGCAGCGAGACAGCGAAATCTTCGGCGGTGCCTCAACCAAGAGGCCCATGTACATATAAGATTGACAATTTCTGTGGTTGCCTTCCCCGCCGGCTGGTTGCCGCGTCTAAGTTGTGTTCCCTCCGCCCGCTGCAAAACCCCAGGGGAAGTTATATTGGCACTGGCGGCGGTAACGGCGACGGCGGAAAGGGGGAGAAGAGGAGAGCAGCAGGAGGAGTTAGCCGAAGAAAGAATCACCTTAACGGTTCCAAAATGTCGATGTTCTAAATTATGTTGTGGCAGCTATGAAAGACCCGCCGCTTCTTTGGTTTGCTGTTCCCGATGAACCGTTGTCAAATCTCTGTCGGTTTCACTTACTTAGTTTCGCTGACTGGATCGTTCTGTCAAGTATCGTGGCTTCGTCGTTACATTACATTTACGATCGTCGTTGCGGCAGCCGCCGCCGTCATTCCAGGGCATCGTGCCCATGAACGAGCGAAAAGCTGCTTTGCTTTTCGGTAAATGGTTCTTCATGGGTAAATTGAGCGCCTCAAGTTCAAACGATGATCTTGTTCATCTTCCCATCCGATTCCTGTTGACGAAGCTTCGGTCCGCGGCTCGTTGTCGAATGCGTCCCATTGCTCGTGAAGGATTCCGCTGCGCCTCGACAAAAGACCGAACATCTGCGTCGAACCTCAGCCCGGTGACAACTCTCTGGTTGGTTAGAGAATCGGGTTCCTTGCCATTTCTTCTCCTGGGTCGGTCTGCTTTTTTTCGGAGAAGCACGTCGTCATTGCGCTGGCTCGCTCGCACATTCATTCACTCCGGCTCCCATAGTGGGAGAATCAGAGATGTATCGGTTTTCGCTGATGTTCACGAAGCGCCGCAGAGGAACGAATTTCCCGATGTTTGCTAAAGCCCGCGCTGTCACCGCACAGGAGGCGAAGGTTAGCCGAATTGGCACCTTTCCAAGCGGCAATTCTGGTCAGGGCGGCGGGAGACATGCATTTCAGAACTCGCAACTACTTTGTCCTGTACCGTCTCTTGACAACGGCCACATCCGAACGACTGAAACGCCGACCAGCTCTGCCAGATCTAGGTGAGACAGGGGACGCAAGGCAAGCACCGAAAGGATCTTCGACAGCGAGACTTTCTTATTTTCTGGGCCTCTGATTCGTCGTGAACGGCGGATCGGTCGCACCTTTCGCCAGTTTGAGGAAGCATCAACCTTGACTGAGGCGTTAATGCGATCTTCATGCTTCCAGGGAGGCCCCTGGCTGCCGGCCTGCCCGCCCGCCCGCCCGACCGGCCGCTCCATGATACGATTAAGCATAGCGAGCAGCATTAAGCAGCCGACATCGACTCTCGCCAATCCGCCGAAATGGAATTATGCAACTTGATGTTTCTATCTGAGATCGCAGAGCGTGACAAGCGTCCCGTATGGAGCCGTTCGAAAGCGCGGCTGTGATCTCATCGGACTCGGTGACCACATCCGCTCGGCCAACAGACAGGTTTTTGCAGCAGCTCGCGACGCTCAAAAATGCGAACGCGCCATGAAAATGCGTCGGCCGGGAATCGAACCCGGGCCACCCGCGTGGCAGGCGAGTATTCTACCACTGAACCACCGACGCTGTACATACGAAACCGTCTGGATTCTGGAGCGTTATATATGGTTCCAGAGAGGAGCTCTAGCGGAGGAGCTCAAACTCTTAGCGAACGAGTCAACGCTCGGACGACTGTCGCGAGGGGCGAGCGAAACGCGAGAGGCAGCGCGAACTGGTGACCGGTCGAACGGGTACCCGCCTAGCTGCCCGCCCGCATGGTAGAGTAAGTTAATCGGACTCCGCACGCCATCCAGCGGCTTGTCAGACTTTTCGTTCCCGACGGCGAACATCGATAAAGGGAACAAGAGAATTCGCAGACTCTGAAACATGCTAGCGTGCGAGCATGCATGCATGCATGCAGGCTAGGATCTCTGCGGCAAACCGTCTCGTTGATTGCATCGACGAGAAGGCCGAGGGGTCGACGCGTCCACACAACAAGTGTCGACAGTCGCCTTGTCTTCGGGCTTGTGCCGGGACACGACCTGGAACGAAACCTCCTTGCGCTACTCAGCCAGGTTGCGTCAAGCTTCCAACAAAAACCTTTCGCGAGAGCTTGGAAAGAGGCAGCGGAGACCCCCGATGGCTAGAAGCTGCGCTGCGGCAAATTAGCTCCTGGGCTTTGGCAGTACCCGACTTTGGAACTCTGCGCGTGCTCGGAATGTTTCCATGCCTGTGATGCCAACCAGCTGAAAAGCTTCGAGTCACAAATCGGCAAGCACACCATTCCCATCGCGTCGGCTCCCTGAAATTCTCGCGAATAACGTCACTGTATCGGTCCTGTTGAAGATCACGGAGGTGAACTTCGAACACTGTATTTGAGACTTTAACTGGGAACAAAAAACCCGCGCATCGTCTTCGCGGCAGAGCCCGATGAACAACGACGATACTTGTCGGGCTGACTCACGAATTCAAAGATTTGAACGTTTCGTGGGCTCTGTTGTACACTGGCCTGTAATTTGTACAAGTGTGTATGTACCTATGTACTGCGAGTCGCGTAGTAGGCGTCACAGTCGAATCCTTGACCATTGTACGGAATGAGTTTCGGACGCCAGCGATCAAATCACAATGATCAACGATTGGCAACATTCCGAAAGAAGACGACTGTTACCACAGACGGACGGAGGGTCTGACCGTACGTCTCTGAGCGACTCACAATGGGGATACCCCGTGACAAACTGCTGCAGACGCAATATTTTGAAAAAAAAATCGACGTCGGCGACGAGCGCTACAACCTATAATTGAGCCGCTGAGAAAAAGGCTCTCCGAGTGAGAACCTCTCATTTGGGAAATTTGTCGCCGCTGCCGCCTCCGTTGCCCGGAGAGTAATGGAGCGATCATGGAGCACTGGAGTTCCCCAAATGCATGACTGACTGGAATCTCGGCTGATAGACGAACAAACAAACCAGCGACAATCCGCCGAGCCGAAACACTGACTGAGTCGAGGCTGCGCAGGACGAATGGATAAACCTGCGAACGGTCCCGGGGAACAATTGGACAGACGCGCGGACGCGAAGCATCTTCTGTCCATCCGATCGAGCGAGTTGGCCGACCGGCCGGCCGGCCAGCAATCCTCCTGCCGTTTGTGTGTAGCTGGCTGGATGGCTCGCTAGTTCTGTCTGGAAGCGCTTTCTCTTTCGTCAATGGCTTCGAATGGTTCCTTGTGTGCGTGCCGACCGCATCCGGCATTTCTATTGTTGAATTCTGAAGCGCGGCCATCTCAGAATTATATCACCGTGGCCTTGGCAGTGACCGCCTGGCGCCGCCGCCGCCGCCGCTCGGCAGAAGGCTGAAGTCAGCTAAACAAAGCATTACGATAGATGGACCGACCGAGCAACGGACAGAAAAACCTCCAGGCGGACGCACGACGAGATGATGGTCGGACATAAGAGTCCAGCGTTGCGGTCTGAGGTATTTATAACATATCTTTCATGCTGAGTCTGGTTGAGCCATTACACAATTCCGAGCGTCCTGCGTTTCTGGAACAGCTAGCGCGAAGGACTCGCGAAAGTCTCACCTTGCGAGGTCCATTTTGCGTCCCTTCGTGTACAAACCTATACGAATGCGGTTGTCTTCCTCGAACTCCAGGCATGTGCTCGGGATGCCTCAACTGAGCAAATTCCCACCAGCAAGGTCCTCCGCGTCAAATGCTTCGTCGGTTGCATCGCGGTCTCCCGATCGGATCTCGAAGATCTGGCCGCCTGCGTCTCCTGGGGGAAACGCGGGCTCTCGAAGCGCTTATTGAGCATTGCTTCATTCCTCCGTTCGTGGAGCCCGAGCGCCAGTATCTTCGGAATCGTCGGGACCCCCGGACCGCGAGCAGCAGACGCCGGAACACCATCGGACGATCATTAAATGTAATAGAGCTCGACACCTCCAGAGATAACATCTCTACACAAACCGTTACAAGGAGCCCACAATCACGTGACGACTGGAACCAGCTACGATAAGGTTCGTAATAACATTTAATCGTCTCGTCGAATCACAGCGTAGCCCCGAAACTATACAGCGGTCAAAGTTTGGGTTTCCTGTGGCGAACGCTCTAAGGAGATGCTCAAATCAGTTCTGGTTACATTCTTGGTCCTGCAGTTCGATACAATTCCCGCAGTATTTGTTCGGGTTCGGAGTTGGCAGTCGTTGGAACCATGATTGAACATTTTCTAGTGCCTGCATCACGTGCGGACCACTTTTCCACGGCGGTCGTTGAGTAATTTTTTTCGCGGTTTCCAGGCAGGTAATCGGCTTCAATCGATTACAGATTTCGGCGCCATCCATGCGACGGCCGCAAGTTTTCCTGGCACCTCGACGAGGCGAGGTGATTCGCTCAGTAACGGAGTTGAGGCAGGGGATAGGCGGGGCCGTAGCCTGCACACAGTTTACTGTGCACAAAAAACATACGAATCGCCCAAACATGTGCGTCCGTTAGTTTATTGACAAGTATGTACAGAGCCCTCTCCGATCGGAGGGCCCGTCCGTCTAGTTATTATGCCTTCAGGAAAGGTCCGCTTAAAGAAAGATCGTCCAGAACCTCTGAAATAATTTCTGTTCTCACCCACACTCTCAAGGCAGTCTTGGAATTATCAGCGATGGAGATTGGGAATGAGTTTGAGTTTCAATTAGGATTTTTTCTCATACGATGCGACCGCTGCTGGAGGGCTGCGCATCTAGCTCGAGTTTCAGTGTCCAATGAAGCAAGTTGCGACAGCAAGTCCTCCGAGATACATCTCCACTGCCGCTTCCCACATCACTTCCCGAACGCTCCGAGCACCTAATCGTTCCATAATTCGATCGCCGGCAGAGAATTTCACTCCATCACGTGCTTGGATGCGGAAACGAACGGGAGGAATCACGACAACGGTTTCAAACTCGAGGAGCAGCGAGCCCAGCAAAAAGTCAGGTTCCACCGAGATTTGAACTCGGATCGCTGGATTCAGAGTCCAGAGTGCTAACCATTACACCATGGAACCTGTTTTCCGACACCGGGAATCGAACCCGGGCCTCGTGGGTGAGAGCCACGTATCCTAGCCACTAGACCATGCCGGAGATGCGAACTCAGGCTGAGACCTCTCCGCCGGCTCGGGTCGACCCTCCCGAGACGGTCTAAGCCCTCGTGCCGGGCCATCCTGGATCGATTTTTTTTTTTCCATCGCCTCTATTCCGACGTTTTATTCCCCGGTCAGGCGACGGGCGCGCAGTTCACGAAGACACGCGCGCTTCTGTCGCTTGACATCTTGTTCCGTTGGCCGGTGTACTCTTGTCGGGACACGTGACGGGGCTTGGCTTACTTCGGATGACTCGGTTCGGCTTAGCTTGGACGGTCGATTTGTGAACGAAGCGGACGGATCGTCAGCTCGGACGACGTTCACGCAGTCTTCAGTCTCAGCAGGAGAAGAGACGAACGCCCCCTGACGCGGACGAGCGCATCGAATCAATTCACAGCGAGAGCAGTCAGCAGCGACGGCAGTCCAAGCGAGCCACGGTTCTTCACAGAAAGCGGACTACATATCGCGTAATAAGATCGACAGCCGTGCATGATGCTGCGTCCACCGCCATGCAGTCCCGGAACGTTCCCCACGTCCCCGGAAAAAAACCGGGAGGCGTTTCGGAGCGGGAAGCTCGGCCGTGGCGGGAACCAAGTCGAGGATAACATAAAAAGAAATTATAAAACCAAGCACCGCAACGCGACCCGCTCACTCCGGGAAATTCATAAATCACTGAAGTTGCTCGGGCGGCTGTAAGTTCTTGGCAGCACTTCCTTGAACCTTGATGGCCGCTGATGAGCAGAAGAAGTGAGCGTACTGAAGACGTACAGGTAACGCCGCGGACAACTCAAACAGAGCTTCCGACCGCCTGGCGGAATGAGTGTGCGCATTTGTGCGGGAAACGTTTTTCTGTGGGCTGCCCGCCATCGGAGCGACCTTCAGACACGTCAGTAGATTTCCCCGTGACTACTTCTAACCGGGTGACTGCGGCGCAGCGACTGCGAGTCCGACTTCCGAAAGCGTCAGACTTGTTGCGATGCCGCCAACCTCTGGGTTCCCTGCGAATTCGGAGTCGATGGCATCGAATGTTCTGAGATTTTGGACGCTTCCGACAGCTCTGAACGTGACGAAGCAGCTCGCGTCGTCGTCAAGGCTTGGTCGAGCTGGCTTCGAGCGAGACGGACGGCTTTGCTCGGCGAGTCTGCTCGGATGGAAGCATGTTGCCGAACTCCTCGCGGAGGCGCTTGCGCTGGACTGGAAATCACGAAACGGAATCACGGAAGTTGCAGTACTCGTTCTATATAGCTCATAAGGACAGTGGTGATACATTTGAAGAGCACTACACATTCGTGTTGAATATATTCTAGATAGTACTTGGTGTACTTCTGCACTCATTCGAGTCGCTCAGTGAGAAAAAAAAAGTTCGGCCAGACGCGCCCAATTTTGGCGTTTCCGTCGCCCAGAATCACTTCCAAGGCTTCTCTGATTGAGCGGTTCTGCGCAGAGAGCGTCAAGCGAGTCGCGGCTATCTAGCGCTCTTCGGCACCGTAAACGCCGAGGAGCCGAACTCCGGTCCGCTCGGCGTGCCCGACGGGCTCGAGAGATGGTTTTCCGCGAACGGCTCGAGGGTCGAGGGCAGATGGCCGTCGAGGCGATCCGTAGAACGAGGCTCTGTTTTGGCATTGACGACTTCACGGTCGAGGGCCTCGGACTTCACCGACCAACGCTACTTTCTTCCAGCCCGGCGGCTTTTACTTTTCTCCTCGAGCGCTGTTGCACATTGTCATCTGCGGCTCCTCGTGTTTCGCGACGTCATCGATGACGCTTCGATATCCCAATCGGAATCGTGTGCCGGCGATTTTCCCCTCCAGAAACGGAGCTTTGCTTCCGGCCGAGATCGTCTGTCTCACTGGGCACTCCTCGAGTGTCATGGCCGTCCCCATCTCCTGTAGCTGATCTCGACTCATAAATGTGGGGTTGTTTGAGGTGAACAGGGCAGGTTCGAAGACAGCATTCTTGCTCGCGGGGCTTCGGCCGGGCGCTCGACGAACATTTCAAGAGTGGGATCCGGTTGTTCGGAGTTCCTGGCAGAGCTCTCATGATTATTGAAGTCCGAACAGGGTCATTTTCTTGATCCTCTCCTCCGGTCCGGCTCGGATCGCTGGAACCATGGGATACCTGAGATCTGAAGAACGCCGATAGGCCACTCAGCGCTCGCCGGCCGCCCTACCTGGCCGATGGTCGCTTCAAAAAAGCCCGCTTCGACGAAAATCGAGGATTCTGCCGCTCGAAGAAGAGAGAAGTTTCTTCTTTCATGTCTGACTGTCCGAGACGAGGGAAGTTTGCAGCACCTGTGAGCTGCCGCGTACCTCTCGGACCGCCCTTCGGGTTCTTCGTCGCGACTGGCAGGTCGAGCCGCGTCGGAGCTTCTTGGGAACGGGTCCCGGACTCAGAGAGTCCGAGAACAGCAGCGAGCGGGACGATGATCGAGAACTCCGTCGGCTGGATGGCGAAACGCCTTGATGGCTGCGCCAGAAAATTCTCTCGAGACCTTTCTGGAAACTCGCCGCTCCCGGAAACGAGAAGCCGGGAGGGATTGCGAAGTTCAGCCAGGAAGAAAATCTGAAGAACGGAAGAGTGGAAGAACCACTTCGGGACGTGTTAGGGAGAAAGATGATCGGAGTCGAACGGCATCCTCAACGACCTGTTCGCTCGCTCGCTCGCTTGTCTGCCTGCCTGCCTGGTGAGCTGCAATTTGAGGCTCAAACTTTTTCGAAGTGCCCCTTTAGCTTCGGTTGACGTTGCTGTATTCTCAGAAGTCGATTACCTTCAGCGTCGGGACGCTCTTCTGGCTGATCGACCCGTGTGATACCAAGAGTTACGCATTTGACGCTCGGTCGCAGTACTACACTCCCGTCATCTCGGGTTTCACCGGGGCTCGAGAGTTCAGAACTCGATCATCAATCACCCAACTATGGATTGATATCGTCAATCCACCCCTCCATCCGTCGGCCGAGCTTGAAATGAGGCGATGGGGTGCAAGAAGCTACGAGCCGCGATGCCATTACGTGAGCACGGGATCCGACCCCGGTGTGGAGGGCCGAGACTCTGCGCTCGTTCTCCATCGCTTCGTGGAGAATTGCGAATCACAACTTTCAGGAGATCGGAGCTCGCAACCATGAATCGTTCTTGGGCGAGACGGCTTCGTGTCGCAGCGGACTCGAAAGAGCCTTTCGAGCAGCGCCGGCGATATTCTTTTTGCTTCTCCTTCTGAGACCACCAACGCGCATACCTCCTCCGCCGATGTGTTGTCCAGATGTGATTCCATCGTCTCTTCGCGGCCTCCACATGCTTCCCCGAGAGAGCGCGTCGTTTAAGAACGCTGTTCACTGCAACACCCGCCGTCCAACCCTGACTCCGGCGGGAAGTGAGCAGCGAGACAGGCTGGAGGACTTCCAGAGCGAACCGGGACAGCGGTCTCGGTGGTTGTTGTGGAGGAACGACGCCGCGCTGCAGCCCCGAAGGATGGCTCGGAACCTGCGGAGTCACCCGGAACTTTTTGCTGAGCGAGATCGACCGCATCACTTCCTCTCCCTCTCTCGTTCCCTTGTTGACGCAAGAGGTCCTGCAGGAGCCTCCGTGTCCTTTCCCAACAACGGGAGCCGCTGGGCGCTTGCAGTTAAAATCAAATTACAGAATATTTTTTCGCTTTTTACGATTCCGGCTTCAAGTTGATGACGGCAGAGCGGGTTGTCTGCCTGTCGTTTCTCTTGATGGTAAGTTACGCACGGTATGTAACTCGGAAAAGTCGAGCTCTCCCAGAAGAAGCACAGAAAGTACGGAGGAATGAAGAAACTGATGTTCTTTGATGGCTTCGGCGTCAAGCCCTGACGGCCTGGCGAGTCTGTCAGTCGATGCATTGCTTTTCTGAGGATCCGTGGCGCCGGCCGCAGAACTTTTTTTTATCCAGCCATGATCCATTCCATTGCCTGACTGTTTCGCTCGTCTGTGGGCTCTTGGACGAGCGGGCGGTCTTTCCTCTCGCCGCTCGTCTCTGCGATGGTCTTGTCGTGGACCTCGGCCAAACTGGAGATCCCGGAGTGCCTGTCACCACTTGAAGGTCATCCGAGGAGGCGATGATTGACAGGATTTGAGTGTGGAGGAGTTTTGAAATATTATCCCGCACGGTTTTGGTTTCCCTAGCCAACGCAACCGATTCTTCCGCTCTTCTGAACGGACGCGGCGATCTGGGAAACGACCCTGGAGTTGTTCACAAACTACCGCCGAAGAAATCGTTCGCATCAAATCCGTCAGCATGATCTCCACACTGGAGAAAAATTCTTCCCGCGAGCTTGCAGCGAGAACTGGCATCTGAAAACACTCTGGTGGGGATCGTTGTCGTACCTTCCGACATCATTTTGAATCGTCCATTGTTTCCGTAGCGTCGGCATAACAAACGGGACGTTTCCGAGATATTCCTAAACACATATCTGTTTGTTTATTATGGTTTTGACTAATTCCGTCCTGAGTTGTCGGGCCGGAGAGTTTTCAGAAGTTTTTTCATTTCCTCCTCGGTCCGAAGGTCGAGGGTGGCCGCAGATTCCGGAACCATTCCGGCGGCGACTCGCTCCACGCAACAACATTTCCCCTCTTTTTTGGTTCCTGGCAATCTGCGACGAACGCTGCAATCTCAGAAAGAGAAGAAACCGAGCGAGAAGGATCACAATTCTGGGAGCATGTTCTCATTCTAAATCTGCTCAGTGGGTTAAAGCTCGGAGTTTTTCTCTGCAGATCTGTCCTGTCGAGAAATTCACCCGGTTCAGCAGCTTGTTGAGGATATATCCACGCTTTCTGAGGATGACGATGATCCCGACCACGATTTTGATTCTTGAATAGCCAGAATATTCAGACAAAATTTCATCGAAGGAGGCACGCCGGAAATCACAACGAGCGAGACTGGATGAAAGAGCGAAAATTCTCCTCCAGAAGTCGGCTCAAGGGATCGAATTATCGTGAATGGTCTCAGACACGGGCCGTTCTTCGAGTTTCAAATCTCCTTGGAACACACCAACTCATTGAAGTCTGCCCGTATGCAAGCCCCAGAGTAGCATTCCACCTCGGAGAGTACCATATGTGAGAAATGCCATTTCTCAGGAAGATATCGTATGATGGAGACTGTCCGTCAGCCGAAATATTCGAGGCGGCCGCGAATATGCCCGAAAAGCACCGAGGGAGGAAGGCTTTGAGAGGGCCGTTTTCTGGGTTTGAATACGGTTTCCGTTCGAGACCGTATTCACCTGAATCGAGTAGAACCGATTGCGGGCGTGTTGAAATTCTGTATTCCTCTGTTCGCTTTTCCTTCCGCTCGTTCGATGCTCACCGTTGAACGAGTGCCTGCTTGTGAGAAAGCGAGTGGCGAGCGTAGGGGAATTCGCGAGAATTTCACAGTGGATTTGCAGTAAAACCCTTGAAACATTTTTCATTTCAAGGGTGGGGCTCTGACGGCAACGGCTCTGGCGGCGGAAACTGCAACGGCAACCCGATCCACAGAAAACGCTAGGCGTAACTTCAGAATTGACGCCGCGCCGGGCTACTGCGCGCAGATCAGAGACTCGACTCTCTCCGCCGATGCCCTCATTTTGATGCCTCGACCGTCGGCCGCGGAGCGAGGAGGGTCTCGGGGGAGCTCTGGAGGAGTGGGGAGCGCGAAGGGGGCTCGCCCTGAGAGCCCCGTTTCGGACAACGCAATGACCCTGGGGGCTCTTCTCTTCCGAGATGAAAGTAGAGCAAGGATTGCGTACCGCGAACCGGGTCTTAAGCCTGTCGCCAACCAGCCGATCTTCAACTCTCAGGCTCAACGACTGCCCGGTGCAGTGGTCGGTCGGTCGGTCGGCCGGCCGGTCGGCTATCTTTCAGAGACTCCAGCCGCTTCTCAGAGAGCTTCTCCTGCATAGCGAAACGATTTTGTTCAGTTCTGCTCGGGACAACTAATTCTTCCGTCACACTGCGCGCTTCAATGCGTCTGCTCGCCTGCTTGCCTGGCTGCATGCGATCTGCTGCTGCCTGCCCGCCGCCTGCCTGTTTGCCTGAGAACCACCGCTGCTCGAGGAGGAAGAATTTCTGCTGCAGGTGCCTTTGCCAACGACGACGATAATCTGAAGCTATCGTAGCTCTTGTTTTCGCCCTTGTTGTCTGTTTCCGTTCCGAAACGTGGCTCACTCGCGGCGGGCTGTAGGCGCGGGGAGCTAGGTGCATCACCTGGATCGAGCGACTGAGAACGGGGATTCGAAACCACGAACTTGATAACGAGCGATGGAGCTCGCAAGAGTTCTATCCTCGCTTTGCTCATAACAGTAATATAGGAACTCCTCGGAGTTCTAACTTTCACTCGAGGGGATTTCTGGCTGGAAGAAAGATGCCTGCTTTCTTTTTGGGACGCCAAAACAATATACGAGGCGACATAGCTCTCGCAGGTTACAAAACATTCTGGTTTCTTAGATTACAGATAGGAGTCGGTTCGAGATGAGGGAATTTATTTGATGGATCCTTTGCTCGAAATTCCGGCAACAGGGGCAGCGAACGCTCCGATCGGGTTTTCTCGCTGTTTGTTGGTCTTATTTGTTGTTGGTGGATCACTCGAGCGCCAATCATTTACCCGGTCGGGAACCATTGATGACCTCCTTTGGTTCTCGAACAGAGCGTCTCGAAAACCGCCCGGAATATCAGCTCGAGCCTCCCCAGCAGAGAATCTGGTACCAGGCTACAAACCTTGGATCTAGGCTACTCCCAGCAAGGGAATTCCCTCGCAACGATCCTCGGAATTGTCCAACTCGAACTTTTCTCTCATTCCTCTCTTGACTGACCCATAATCTCGCTCGATGAAGAACCGTTGAGATGTTTTCAACAGCTGCGCCGCGTCCCTCCAAAGGTGGGAGTCAGTCGAGATCAATTCTCGATTTCATTTTCGCGCGACCCTGTTTCCGGAGCCCTGTCCTGGAGAGAAATCCATTCGAATCAGATTCGATCAATCTGAAACCAACTCTCTCGATCAGGAGCCAGAAGCTTGGACGGGTCTCGCCAACCGCATTGCCATATTTTTGAGAGGAAAATTGGTACTGAGTTCATGAATCGGATGAGCTCCCGAGTTTTGGAACAGTCACAACAGGGGACGACGATTAGCTGGGATCACTCCTCCTCAGTTTCCCCCGATTTTTCGTTCATCCTGGTCCCATCCATCTCTCGGAAACCGATCAGGGAGTTCTGGATTTTCCCAACCGTGAGCCCTAGAGCACGGGTCGGAACAGCTTCGTTGGTAACGAAGTTCCGCAACGAGCGTCAAAGAGAGGGAAGCGAACCTGAGCTTCCTTAGGACCGTATGGCAACGTAACGGTACATGGACGTTTCAAACGGGCCTGCCGCTGCCTGGGCGGGTGTGTGAATGAGCGGCAGAGATCGCGAGATATGACCCGGAGTGATATTATCAAGTGCCGCGACTGATAAAATAAAACTAGTTCCCGTCGGCTGCGACGATTGTGCGCAGTGAGGCCACCGCCGCCGCCCGCTTTTGCTGGAAGTAATTAAAACCACTGAAGACCCCTCAACGGCTGACCAACTCTCAACTGCCGCCGCGTAGTTTCGTCTGACTGTTCGTTGGCTTAGTTGCGCCTGCTAGCTCGCGCCGCGCGTGCACAAAGAACTCATTGTGTGCGCTTCGGACGGTTCGTTTTGTTTTTATTTTGGATGCTGTAGCGGCCGAAGGATGGACGAACCGACCACCCGTCGGTCCGACCGGTGACGACGGCAGCGCGACGACGGAACTGCGGAACGAAGCTCCCGTAGCCAGTGACTGGAGCGAGCATCCGACCAATGAGCCCGTCAGCCGCCGTTCCTGCAGCCAGTCACAAAGGTTCCAGCTAAAGTGCGCTCGTTGCCAAAGAGCCTGCCTGCCCGCCCGTCCGCCTGCCTCCCTGCGTGCCTGACTGACTGACTGACTGCCGTTCCACAGCATAGTTAGCTGCCAGCCAGTCAGTCTGAGTGTTGGCAGCGTTGTCGGTCAATAAGTCGCGGGCCCGTCTTTCCACAGCGGCGAGCTATCGACTGGGTAGCTTGCCAAGCAGCCGACGGCCACCGCCGCACTCATGCCGTCATGCGGCGGCGAAGAGGGCGAACGACACCTTTCAGGGAGCTCGCTCGCGGTCGGCTTCGTCGTTCCCAACGGAATCCGAGGCGAACGACGCGGCGCACGGGGGCTGTGACGCTGGCCGCGTGCTAGGTAGGTCGCTGGGTCAGAGGGAATACGCGACCGAGTCAACGGCGGCGCCGACCAGAGCAACCAGAGCCAGCTACCACGCCAGTCAGTCAGCGAGCCCGACGCAGTCGTCCGGAAAGAGTCCTTTGATTCTGCTGCTCACAATTAAGCGCTATTAAGCGAACGGAGCCAACCAGCCCGCCAGGCAAGTTAGCCGGCCGGCCATCCACCACTGGAGGGGAACAGGCAACGCGTTGGTTTGGCGCGACGTTTTTGCACCGACGGGCCGACCGACCGACGGGCCGACCGGCTGACCGGCCTGCCTGCCTGCCGGTCGGGACAAACCGGACAATCGCTTATCCGACCGGTTGCTCCGGCAGTAAGTCAGTCGGTCGCCCGCTTGCGCGTTCTTCCCCCCTTCGCTCGTCTGAGAGGATCTATATTGCGGCGATTCTCTCTCGTTGAACTCATCAACTCTGAGAACAATCATTGCTCACGCCGGAGAGCCGGCAGGAAAAACCGGGTGGAGCGTCCAGGAACAGCTCAGAAGTTGTGACACCGCGGTGCACGTGAGCGCTCTCCCCCTGTTACGAGGGGACTCGTCGCGGGAGCCATCGGTTGCCGGTACCTTCGATAGAGACTACGCTCCGACACATGAGTTTCGGGGGACCCCCTCGCGAACGTTTCCAATTCTCCCTCGCGTTCTCCATGACGATTCGACTCGGTTCCCGACGGGTGACTCGTCACTTTGTCAACGGATCACCGCGAACGGAGGGTTTCGACGCTTTCGGCGACAGTTGTAAACCGACTGGGATATCTTCTTCTTTCCCTCCTCCCCATACCCGTTGATGCCAATCGAAAGCGCGATCACACCAAGTCCGAACTACCGTGTGAACGGAACAATCTCGTCCCGACGATTCGATCACGATTTCGTCATCAACAGCCCGTGTCGTCTTCAATCGGATCCATTATCACCTTCGACGGCGACGGACAGGCTGATAGGCGGTCGTATTCTGGAGTTTATTCGATCGTAATTCTTCCTGTGTTTTCCGTACGGTTCAAAAGCTACGATGGATTCATTCGCTCCGCCGAGCTCGATCATTCAACCCCGAGCGGTTTTCCTCTTGACGACGTTTTCCTGTTATTCGGGGAAAACCTTCTGCCGCAGATATAGAAGTCTTTCCGAAGGTCATTGAAGGAACGGCGCGAATCGCGCTGACGAGGCGGATTTCGCGGAGTCACCTTGAGTTGATTTTAAACCGAAAATTTCTATCGATTGACTGACTCGCGTTCCTTGAAAACGGATTTGACCCGATTCCTCCGAACGCATCCGAATCGCCGCTGACGGTCACCCAGAGTCCTCACTCCCATGCCAAGAGAATCCCTGTGGAGTCTTGTGAACAGACAAAGCTCGAGGAGATCAGTTTTTTTGGGTTTTGCGAAACAAGAGTCTCGGACTAGAACCGAAGTTCGGAGGAGAACCGAGCCTCCGTTAATCCGACTTGCTGCTCATGCGGTAGCAAACGCCCGAAAATACGTGGCTCGCTGCCGAGCATCGGCGAAGCTACGAAGATGGCGGCTACAGCGAATCCACCTACCCCCGTTCGCTCCCACGGAACCTCAGAACAACCACGCCTACAGACACTTCTGACTCTCATCGCCACCAGCGTCGTAGCGGCGGCGGCGGCGGCGGCATCGGTTTCAACCGACGCCCTTCGCTGGCTGGATGGATAGACTGATAGATGGACGAGTTGACACGAAGATAGGTGGAGTCTCGAGTGTATCGACAAAATGGATAGAATAGATGCCGGAATAGTTGAACCGTTGCTGAACGGTCCGGTACTCGATAACGGCTCGGTGAGTTCATGGTTGGATGGATGGATTCTCGGACGAATGAAGGGATGAATTATCCGAAAATGGATGGATGGATAGAAGATTCAGAGATGAAATTGTGGATAGAAGATTGAGCGATGGATGGGACTTTCAAAAAATAATGAATAGATGATTCGAGGATGGATCTAGACATCCAGAAATATCTGACGGGTAGATCAACCCGCTCGCTGTAATGGAATTCGTTTCGTCGTTCGTTCTATACGTCGCTCGCTCGCTCGTTCGTTCAGATAACAGCAGAAGGCGCAGCATCGTCGTAGCAGTGATAAAAGATAGCAAGCGTTCGTCTATTCGCGTTGCTTCCCTCCTCCGTGATGATGATAAGAGGAGCAGCATAGCGCTTGACACTGGAGCTGAGCAACACTAGCAACCATCTGGGTCCGTTGGTCGCTTGCTGGCCGGCCGGCCTGCCTGCCTGCCTGCCTGTCGGCCTGCCGCCTATTCACAGGAAGGCTCTGTCCGCTGCGTGTTGCTCTGCTAGCAGCAACAGCAGTCCTACCTGCTGCCAGTGCGAGCACCTGGTTTGTGCCCGGCCTAGCCTGGACGGATTCCTCCAGTCAACATCGGTCCGCTCGAAAGGACGGCCCGATTGCTGGCCAGCCCAGCCTCCATTCAGTCTTGGAGGGAGCGAGCGAGCCAGCAAACGCAGCTTCCATTGGAGCTCCCGGCTGGAACGGCGGAATGAGTTTCGAGGAAGGCTGCTATCGCGAAGTCCAATCAGCCAGTCACATCAAGTATCGATGTATAGTCAGAGAGCTAGAGCGCGCAAACGCGGATTCCGCGACGAGCGGAAGCAATCCTTATGTTTTGACACATTTCACGTTGGCTCCAATTATTTCCAAAACACCGTCGATGATCCGATCATACCGTTGATTGATGGTGAGAATTTCGACGGTATATTCGGTAGAGCACTCGTATTCTATGCATGTATGACGTGGCACTCGTGCACAGCATTCGCAAATCGCGACGAGGGGCAAGTTCGATGAATATGACGCCTACAAGAAGTGGAAATCATGTCAATGTGCGAAGCCGGGCACGCGGCACACGACCTCCACAGCGCCTGCGAATTCTGAGGAGCAGACTTCGCTCCTCAGGCGAAGCATACGGTACGTAATCGTGTCATCGTCCGTTCTTGACTGATGTCTCTGTTAGTTCGAATTTCCATTACAGCAACGTGCCTGCACGTGCCAGTTCACGGATTCATTCTAATGACTTACGGCATGTCTCGTTGTCAGCGCATGATATGTGCACGGAGCACGTAGCAATCACATCTGTGGAAGTCAGCCGCATAACCAAGTAGTCCACTCATCCGTCTTCGGACTGATAATCGCTAATAATAACGAGACTCAAACTTGCGTGCGCTGCGCGTGGTGTTTTCTTTTTGACATTTGCAATGCCCGCCCCGGCTTACGGCGACGCTGTATTTGGTTGGAACATTTTGTGCGTGAGCGCCTGTTTGTTTATATCCTGCGCGAGTGGAGGATGGATGGTGGATAGATAGAACGAATGCGAGGCGAAACTGACAGAGCAGCCAACAGACACAGATATCGTACTCCCCCACGTAACCGGCCTTGGTGGTGTGCGTACGTGGTGTCAGCGAATGGTGAGCGCTGCGGTTTCGGCAACTGCGACGATGGTAAGCCTGCCACCGCCAACAGCCACGAAGACGACTCACTGATGAGCGAGTCAAGCCGCGCCAAACCATCGTTGATGTCGTCGTCGTCGTCTGTCTCACTTTGCGTGCCATGATTACGTTTGCGTTCGAGTGTTCGAGAGAAAGAGACTGAGCACACGTCGAACTACACAGGCGCCAGCGAATAACGCTTCGCGTTGTCTGTAATCTGGTTCACTTTGGTTGTCTCTACTCCTCGTCGTTCCCCGCTACAGCCCCGTGGTGTCTTTGCTGGTCTCGGTACTTTTTCAATCTCGATCCCTATCTCCGCTCGCTATCGTTCCGTCTCCCGCGCAATCACCATCGTCATCGAGAGCCGTAGGTACGTTGGGGAAGCTCGTAGCCGCACGGCTTCTCGGTTAACCGGTCGGCTGGGTCTGGTTTCTTTCAGGCAGATAGTTCTGCAGCCTATGCTGCCAAAACAAACGATTTGTGAAAAGTTTAAATCGAGCGCCATTTGGTTGCTCCTTCTCGAAGCTTGCTCGTTCAACTCCGCTACTGCGTGAAACTGCTGACGCGCATTCCTTGCGCGAGAAGAGGGTACCGGCTGGAATGCCGGTGTACGAGCGTCGGAGATGCTCCAGCCCACATCGTCGGGCGAGAGAGAACGCAGGAACTTGCGTCAACACGGTCGGGAACCCAGGCTTTCGGCCTCATTCCATCAGATGGATCTCAGTTTGAATCGGGTTAAAAAGATATCGACAGAGCTTTCCTGTTTACAGATCGTCTCATTCGGACGCTCCGCAGCATCTTCTTAGACCCCGGGCGCTAAAAAGGTCGTCGGTTTCCATTTCGTTCCGTGAGAATCGCTTCCATGAATGAGTGAGGTCCCCGACTTGGGGGCTTCCAACTTCGAGCCATCGTTCCAGCAACTAGCCGGCCGAGTCAGCTTGGATCGAGTCGAACAGCCGAAGTTGCGAGTCGCAGAGAGCAAACCGTATTGGACGGAATGCTCGGCTGAGTTCAGAATTCCCGAAAACAGAGTGTCAGTCTGTTGGGTCGCCCTCGTTTCTCGGAGGAGCCCTCCGCTTGGAGATATGGTGGTGATCACGGAGCGCTCTTTCACGGAACCTGGTTTGCCCCCGCGGCAGTGAGATCAAGCGCCCGGCTAGCTCAGTCGGTAGAGCATGAGACTCTTAATCTCAGGGTCGTGGGTTCGAGCCCCACGTTGGGCGATGTTTTTGTTGGACGCCCAAATCTTCTTCAGCGGGTTTCACTGCCGAGTCGGTTGATGAGGTTTTCGGTGTCATCTGTTCTCGCTCTTCCCAATTACTTTCCCTTTTCCTCTACAAATTTCCTCTGACCCTCAGCTCGGAATAGATTCCTGCAAAAGAACGAGTCCGGCAGGATTCGAACCTGCAATCTCCTGATCCGTAGTCAGGCGCGTTATCCGTTGCGCCACGGACCCTCGGTTCTTCAGCGCGCGGAAGTCATGAAGTCCTCCATGCGCATCCTGGCGAATCAGCTCGCGGTTATCGTTCGTCGACCCTCGTACCCGAACTTGGGAGAAGAAAATCTGGAGAATATCTGAGGAAACGATCTCCGGAAGAGCTAGCCGAGGTCGCATTCCAGTCGGGCTGCCGTACGAGTTCGCGGAGGGCAGAGTATAATGTCGCGATAGCTTAATTTGCAGCGTTTCGCGCCAAACGAGTTCACCGGGCTGATAGGCCGCCGGCCGAGACACCCGCCCGCCGTTCGAGCGAGGCAAACGAAAAGCCGGGCGAACAGGTCGACACGAAAAGTCTCTTATGGCGCGTCGTCGTCGTCGAGTACTGCCGCTAACATTCGGTCCCTCGAGAGACAAGAGCTGAGATCTATGAGAGAACCAGTCGTGCTTTGCTGCCCTAAACACAAACAGACGAACAGGCTGTCTGCGCGGCGGGCCAGCGGACCGAATGACGAAAAGACGCAGACAGACAGATCGACCCTGCAGAAAGAGGGGAAGACGAAAGGCAACGACTCCGAGCTGTGCGCATTTTATCCCGGCCTTCAGGCTGACTCTACGATATATTTTGATAAATGGCTCTCCGAGTCCCTCAACGCTAGCGGGTGAGCAGGAACTGAACGAGTCGGGCGGCCGGCGGGTGAGCGAACAGCCACTCGGAGCGAGCAAGCGAATCCCGTCTGACTCATCTATGCTTTGCCCTGCTGTGAATTTTATTCCTGTGTTCTTCAGCCATTCGATAACTACGTCCGTCGTCGCCAGTGGATGCGACCGTCATTGCTGCTGCTTCGTCTTCTCCTCCCTCCATGGTAATCGATACGAATGCCACATCCGTATTTCCGATTGAGGGGTTTTCGGCAGTGTCTCCAGCGCATGGCGCCCACGAGGACCGGAATGAACTCAGCGCCGATGCGTGCAGGATAACCGGAAGTGAGGCTTCGAGCGGGCGCAATCACATGAGCGTTTCCAACTCGGGAGCAGGGTTTGAACATCCCGTGCTGCGCCTTCCTGAGGAAAAAGACTCGGGGAAGTGGAGTACCATGAGCCAGAGCTACCCATCGAGCCAGCTCCATTTATCGATGTGTTCAAGAGTTTCGATCCGGTCCTTGATCGTCGTTACAGAATCGTCGTCCGTGGTTTCCTTGAAAACGTCACCTGATCTCATGACGAATGTGCAGACATCCACGTCCGGCTTGTATTATCGTATCGTATACGGCAAATAAGACGGAATCGCATCGTCTCCCCGGAACCAGTTTTCTGAGTCGAGTCCGCTAAAATCAGCGGAATTTGTGAGACGCTAATCCGAACGACTGGATTCGCTGAATTCCCACCCGTCGGTCTGCCCTTCCGGGTCCAGTTTTTCTTTGCCGATAGTTGCCCCGGTGGAAAGAACACAGCATTTTTGTTCTTAGGAGGAGAACCGTCGGATTTTCGACTCTTGAACCGTATCCCAAAATCCTCGAAAAATGTGCTGGAAGAGTGGATCTAGCCAGAGAGGAATCAGTTTTGTGTCTGTAGCGTTCGAGCGCAGCACGATGAGGAACTTCCTTCGGACCGCTGCCAGCTTCACGAACGCTCGAGTGGGGCTGCTCGTGCATGCGAGGTTCCTGATGAAGTTCTTCCGCATCCCGACTGGCTCGCGGGCAGACTCGATTGCTGGACCGCTGCTGGTTTGCTCACCGGTCGATACTCGGATCGACTCTGCTCCTCGACTGGATGACTGCAACGAGGACCGAGGGTACCTTTGCTAAACATTGACGAGCTGGGATGAGCAGGGAGCAAAATCTAGGGAGGAAACCAGTAAGGGGTCGAGGAAGGCAAGCAGCGCACAAACGAAGGGAGCCGAGGAAAAAGCGGGAACAGCAGGGGAGTGGAATTTTAGATCACACGACTTTCTAATGGGGAACGAGCCGAAGAATTCGGGGGACAACGACACACGCTTGCTCATCCAACTAAATCCGTCCGTCCCTCCACCGACACACACAGACCAGACGAACGCAGCTTCAGAGAACAGACAGGCGCGCACACCCACCCAGCTTCACATGCACGGAGCTCGAAGATGCCCTTGGTCCGACACAAAGTTCGAACTGCAGAATCGAAAGCTAGCGCTTCGACGTAATTGAGTTCTACACCGGAGCATCCGACTTGGTGAACACTTGACCGGTGAGAGAACCAAATGGAAGAGACATGGTACCAAGTAACCGGTACACGGTGGAGTTCGCCGGGGTGTGTTGCGCTCCATTATGACGGCTTCTACCGCTCGCCAGCGTGAACAGAGTTTCTTCTTGAGCGTGTGCGGCACGTTATGTTCGACGGCGAAGATCGATCTAATAGGCAGCGAGTGCAGCCACGCACTAATTATGCGATATGGCCCAGAGCTCATGGCGGAATGATTGACTCTCTCGATCCCTCGTGGCGCCTTTGGCAGGGATCTTTTGACCTATCTAGGTATGGAAGATTCGCGTCTGCTATCAGTCATGTATGTACTTCTCAGACAAACGTGATATCTGTGTCGAAGCCAAGCGCCTCCACTCCAGATTCGAGTCCATTGTGCCAGTCGCGATCGAGCAGCTTCTGGGAAGCCGCGTTGCTCGGCGGTTCACGTGATTTCGCTGTATTCTGCTAGCGCTCGTACACAAACTTTCGTCGTCGTCGTCGTCGTTGCCGATAGTCATTATTCGTTTCGGTGGAGCCGAATTTCTAGGCATTGGCTTTAGAATCAGTCGGTAGAACAGGCGCCGACACTAGGAACGCCGTCCATATCCAGACAAGGGCAAGCACAATGGGCTTTGTGCGCTCAGTCAGTCGCTGGCAGGGCCAGGCAGTCAGGCACCGCGCCGACGAGCCAACCAAGACCGACCTAGCGAATCATCGAGCGGTGGACGATGCACCAAGAGGCGAATATTCAGCTATAGCGGGTAACTTGAATTGGGTAGGCAGCCGGAGGACCCAACGCTTGAGGTCGCTGCTCACAGAGCGAACCCGGTGCTGGTGGTGCCGCGGCTGATCCGTCGTCGTCCATGTTGGCGGTCTCCGATGGATCCGCCAAGAGCTCAAAGTAGCATGGATGATCAAATACTTCTAAATACCTCAGCAGCTTCCGAAGTTCCAGGTTCTCGTTGTTTTGAACTGATCCACTCAAGCTGACGATACGCGAGAAGCGCTCCGAGAGTCCAATGGGGCTTCACGGAATTGAGACATTGGCTTGCTTTGTGTTACAAGTTTTTCCCAAGTTCCATTTGAAAGCGTATTTTTCTTGTGGTTTTTCCTCGCGTGCTCGCGCGTGAGCGTGTGCTCAACGGCCGGAGCGATGTCGCTTCGTCGGAACTACCGACGCTCACGGTGTGGCCGTTACTTTTCTTGCCCGTGAGCTTCATTTTGGCTCTCCGGCGGAGATTTAGCAAGGCTCCCCCTCGTGCTTAAGAAACGATGCGAATCGACTCCGAGTTCGGGGTTCTGCCCCCGCTCGGACAAACCGAGCATCGAGAAGTTCTCCCCTCCTGATGGAAAATACGCTCGATTTCGCTTTGAGAATTTCTTCGTTCAAATGTCGAATCTTCGGACTTCTTCAGCCAGCAGCGGCAAGACGAGACCGTCCGGCCTTCCCCTGACGCAGTTTAAAACCTTCTTCTCGTTTTTTTTTTTTTTTCCGCGAACGGTCGACGAAGATTCATAACGTACGTCTAGGAGGGAGTAACGAATGATTTCGCCTTTGCGGCTTGGGTTAAAGGTGATGGTCCCTTGGCTGTCCAGAGATTAACTGCAAGAAGATGGAACTGCACTTCGGCCCCCGGCAAAGAAAACCGGAGGAACACACAATATGCTGCGTAGATTTCGCGACGGCCTGTCTGTGTATCCGTCTGTCTGTTTGTTATTCTCATGGGGGAATGAGGCTTCCATGACTATTCAGCCCTTTCATTCACGTTCTCAACAGATATCTGATCGATTGGTCGGAGTCGCGGACTGCGAAGACGACCCTCGCAACGCGGGGAGGGGAAAAAACAACACGTGCTGCTACGAATTCTCGATTGACTTTCCTCCGTCGTTGCGCATAGGTTATACCCGCTACCGACGCGGGGATCGGTAGCGCAAAGGTTTTCACTTCGAATCATTCACATGCTCGGAAGGAACGCGGACATCGGGATGGAAACAGAGTCAAGGCATCTGTGTTTTCACATCTGATGTGAGCGAGAATGCCTCCGACGGGAGAAGATACAGTGACATCAAGCTCCATGAGACGTACTTGGCCGTACACGATGGTACATGATACTCTACCATACATGGCCCCAACCCATGCATACACCATGGCAACGCTCCGTGTACTGAGAGACGAGAACAATGTCATCATCTCTGACTTTCCCGAGCGATTCGCGATCACGCGCAGGAGGTATTTTCGCATCGAAGCGGCTTTGATTCTGACGATTCGGACAGGTAGCTTTACAGCACGTGTCTCTGGAGCCCACGGCGAGTGCTGCGTTTCAGGCAGACCTGCGATCGCGGGGTCCCATCGTCATCGACGATGACTACAAACCGGGGTGTTGTTGCTCGATGCCTACGCCCGATTTCGGTTCTCTTGAAGATGTTACTGCCGCGTCGTTTGGTTGAGAGAGAGCCTCCCAAAGTGCAGCGTCCGGCGGGTCCCACATTGAGAGCAAGACGTGATACGAGCGATTCCTGAATTCCTTCCGAGCTCCGGAAGGAGCGCTCGGCTGATTCCTGTGGAAAATCTCGACGACGACCAAGGAGAAGAGAAGCGGCAGAGGACGGAATATATATCATTAATATTATAACACCAAAAGCCGGCCGCCACGCCGACAGCTTTTGAGCCCGAATCCGACCGACCAAGCTCTCTGTGCTCTATAAATATTGTATCGTTGCGCTTCCCCGTCGTCATGGCTGGCTCCCCCAGTCCGTGGCTCCTAGCACTCCTCGCCTCATAAGCCCCCTCGGTGGACCCCGTCGCGGTCGTCGTTCACAAGCCAGCCGCTAGAAACTCCTTGGGATGTTTGCGGTCCAGAGAGAAAGAATCTTAGAAGGCGGAGGTTGCGTTCTCGGTGAGCGAACCGACTGGGCAGGCAGGCAGGCCGGCCGGCCGGCCGGCCGGCGAGCAGGATCGCTAGATAGCCGCTCTTGGTTGTCTTCGACCCCGGCACGACCGGCACCACCGCCACCGCTTCGGCCGCCATCGTTCGCAGAAGGGGCGCCGCGTTGGGGCACCGAATACTGAACGAAGAACGAAATCATCAAACTCTCTCTTGGGGAATGGTCATACAGTCAAGATATGCATATGCTCTGCCCCGCCCCTGCCTCGTCGTGCTCGAGCATCGAGCGGGCGAGCGAGAAAAGTCTCGCTTGTGCGGAGCTGGATACTGTTGGGGAATACTGCGCGATACGGATCCGGCCATTTCGAAACTGGCTCGCTTCCCTGAACCGGGATTTCAGGCGTAACCGGCGACTCTCGCATCGAGGAGTCCGCGGGTTGAGCGTTCGCATCGATAGCGCGAAACGATGAAAGAATCGGGATCGATCCAATCGACAATCGAGGCGACCGCTGATCCGTCCGGCTTCGCCTCCCGGGGCCCGGACTATGCCCACGAGCCGGGAACTTCGGGCGGGTGGGAATCGCCGGCTGTGGCGTCGAATGGATGATAGCAAGCCAGCAATCGAAGAAGAGGAGAACCGTGAGTGTGCTTGATGGGAAGCGAAGAAGGCACAAAAGGGAAAAAAATTCATTTCTCTCGAGATCCCTTTTGTTTCCTCGAGCGAGGCTCTCTCCGCCGCCATGATCCGAGCCAGTCTCCCCCCGTGCGTGAATTCCTTCACATCAGTCGTCCCCGATCACCTGTATACATCCCCTCCCCTCTTCAACCTCCTCCCGTCTCTTCGTTGGATCTCGAACAAAAGCTCTCCGGCGGAGCGTTCTGCACAGGACCGCGCACCCTCCGCCGGGCCGTCTCTCCTCGATCGACAACAGCCGGAAATAAACAAAGTTCGGGAACGGAGTTTTTTTCCGAACGATGGAGACTCACTATCGACTCCGGAGGAAACGGAGAATTCTCGAACCTGTAGCCTACGTATAATTCCCGGACTGGTTCTGGGCGGTGTCCGCGTAGAGCAGCACTGGTTTTGGTGCCTCCCTGGCTCCACCATGACTGCTGCGTCTTTCTTCCTTTCTCTCGACTAGAATCCAGAACCCAGGCCTGGTCGAAACTGGTCTTATTATTTGACGACGGCAGCGGCTCGGGCTGAGCCAAAGCTGCAATTGAATTTGGGTCATATGCCGCCGCTGTAGTACGCCACTGTTGGAGAATGAGGCTCGGAATCCTGGCTCGGCCCGACGTGTTTCTGAAGCCCCTGCAGAAACCCCTCTCCTCGAGGAGCCGGAGCTGGACCGATGTCGACGAGGGCAAGCGCAAGATCGGGGAAAGACGAATCTAGTGAAACAGATGCCTGGTAGATTCAGTGATGAATGTTTACCTCCCGCCATGAATCCGAGGAGCAAGTCTGTAATCTCCAGTGACGCAAGCTCAGTGCCCGGCGATTCCTCAGCGATTTATGGTTTGCTATCTCTATCTCATGTCAAATGCGAGCCGTCCTCGCTCCAGTCCGCTCAACTCGACCCGGCTGGTCCATGTTCGACCGTGAACATGGTGAAGCCGAGCGGTCCCATCACTGAACCCTCTCCCCAATCCTGCTGGAGTTGATTAGTTGTGGTCCTGAGTTGCAACGGGCTCCGAGACGTCCCGCTGCTGAGCTCGACGGCGCGGCGAAGTTTCCCACAGATTCTAGAGCGGTTTTTCTTCTGCTCCTCCCCTAGATCATCAGGTGCACGAGTTCGGCAGAGCTCGTGTCGCTCGGTGCTTGTCATTGCCACCTGTGCTCTATTTTCCTCGTTCTCTCTCGCTTCCGGAGCAGAAAAAAACTCATAGAACCGAACGTCAAGCGTCTGTTGCCAGTTCTACTGCCATGCAGTCGGATTCGCCACCGATGGTGTAATTGCGGAGCGGATCGTCATCAAAACGCTCCAAGCTGAGACTTTCGCTGCTGCTGCTGCTGCCCCGCTTGAACTGAAGCCGAAACGGAGTCAAATATCGAGGTTGCGCACCATCCGAACCATAAACATTGAAACCCTAAACGGTTTCATTCCACCTCTATGACGGGCGCTGACGTCACTCTTCAGCTCCGAGTTCAAAGTAGGTCCCGCTGGAGAACATGGAGCGGGCTGAGAGTTTCGCGCATGCAGAACTCAGAGATGCTGGGCTCATCGTTGCCGGGGCTCGAAGGAAAACGGAGCTTCCTACTGTTGCTTGATAACAATTTATGATTTTATTCTTCGCACTTGCTCTCCGAGTCGATCTGTCTCAATTCCATTGTCAACATTTAAACATACAGTATTTACACACACTTTGCACAGTTGAGATCTGCAATAATGCGGGTTTTCAGTTTTGCCCGCTATTTGGATAGTCGGAACCTGCTCGAACTAGACGGAGAGTTGACGCAGGTCCCAACACTACTAGGATTCCTTCCGGGCGAGAAGAAATTCTAATGCCCTGCTGTTGACTAGCGATAGAAACCCGCAATCTTCTGTAAAATGTTTCGTACGCTTTGTTGTTCCCCCTGCCGCAGGCGCTGATGTACATATACAGTATACAAAAGAGTCAAAAAGGATATTTCCTTGCTGAGTTGGAGTAGTCGACGTTGTTGTTGTTGTGGGGGTTGTTGTTGCAGCAGCAGCAGCAGCAGCCTCAACCGAAATTCCTTCCAACGGAATTCGGTTGAAACTCATTTCTTCTTGATTTCCAGGTGTACGGGCCTCCGCTCTGGTTGTCTGTTGATCTCCGTGCGTGATTCACAACGGAGAACGATGTTATCCTTCCTGTCGGATGGTCCGGCGGTTCGGACCTCCGCGAACCGAGAATCCGGACTCCTGCGAGAGAGACTCCAGTACGATCGATGAATCAACGGATTAATGGAAATTGGATAGATATTGCACGTCGCTCCCTATCGCTCCATGTAGTTGGTGGTCGCCGTGCTCTGTCGGTAATCGGACAACCTGGAAGACTTGATAGAACTACAGTTGCTGTTGCTGTCAACGAGGGCCCTCTTCCGTTTGGCGGGAGCCGGTGCCAGACTGGCGGGAGTGGATCTCTCCCCCCCCTCCTCGTGTTCGCTGGTCATGCCCCGGTTCAGCACCAGGAGACCCTTGATCTGCTTGATCCTGTCCAGACCGACGGGCGAGATGTTCGTACAGCCGTACACATCGATTCGTTCCAGGTTTTGTAGTCCTTCGGCGATCGACGTGAGCCCGACGTCGGTCACCCGAACGCATTGCCCTATTTCCAGCCACTTCAAATGTGGCAGCGTTTTGGCGAGCCGTCGGACTCCCTCGTCGGTCACCGTGACGCAGGAGTTTATGTACAGATTGGTGAGGTTGGTGAGTCCCTGCGACAAATGCAGCAGGCCCTGGTCGCCGATCTTATCACAGAAGCTGACGTCCAACACAGAAACACGCGAACCACCCTCGGCCAGGTACGCCATCCCCATGTCCGAGATGTTATCGCACGAGCGAAGATTCAGATCACGCAGCTTGGTCATCTTGGCCAAATGCTTCATGCCGGAATCTGTGACGGAAGCGCAGAAGGACAGGTTGATCGTCTTGAGGTTCGTGAGACCGGTGGCGACGAAGCCTAGCGCGTCGTCGGTGAGTTTCTGGCAATCTTGGAGAGAGAGCGTCTCCAACGACGTGACGCCCCCCGCTGATGCATTGCTGGCCGAGGCCGGCGAGTTCCGCCAGACCCGAGTCCGAGATGTTCCGGCACGAGCGCAGGTTGAGGTGCTTCAGCTTCTTCAGGCCGCGCGCGATGAACAGCAGGCTCGGATTCGTTATGCCCGAACATCCGCCCAAATCCAGACTCTCGAGACTGCGGAGGTTGTGAGCGATTTTGCCGATCGAATGGTCCGAGATCTGCTTGCACATGGACAGGTTGAGCGATATCAGCGAGGAGATCTGGCTCGAGAACGCGCCGCTGGCCAAGTTGTCGGTCAGATTGTAGCAGCCGATCAGGTTCAGCGTTTCCAGGTTCGGCACGCCCTGAACCACTTCCTTGAGGTTTCTCCGCAGGCTGAGCACCTGCAGATCTTTGATGCCTCGTCGGACCAGCGACGGAAACAGCGTGGCGTTCGTTCGGGCGATGTTCCGCACATGGAGTTTGGCTTCGACGCCTCTCCACACGGTCTTGTGGTAGGCGGCGTCTCTCCACGCTCTACAGACCTGGGCCGCCCGGCCTTTGTCAGGTACGTCGAGGTAGCTGAAGATTATCGAAAGGATTTCAGGGTACAGTGCGGAGATGTGCGTCTGACTTCGCGGCACGAGTTGATGTGATTGTTGCAGTGTCCGAGTTTCGAACGCCGACAGTTGCAGCGGATGGAACAACGAAGGCGCCCGCGGCAAATGCGTTACGTGCGACCATTGCTCAAACTTGATTGCAGATGGCTCCAACCCGAAACGCGTCCTGTGTCTGTGGCGGAAGATGCTGCTGCTGCTGCTGGTGATGATGGTGATGATTCTGCTGATTACTGATGATGTGATTGTTGTTGCCGAGGACGTGGTGTTGCAGTTGGAAGTGCTGGTGGTGATTGTTGCAGCTGTTGTTGTTGTTGCTTGTTATGTTGTGATTCGGCGAGAAAAAGTGCGAGGTGGGAGCCCTTCTATCCCAGAGCGGTAAATTGGCTTGCAGAACCATTGGCATTGGTATATCCACCACGATGTCGAGAATATCTTTCCAAGCACAAAACTAACGATCACTCATGAGCACTGTTGATGATGACGAGCATCGAAAGCACACGATAATAACGAGCACGATGAGAACTCTCCAGTACTACTCGGTGTAGCCTCGTCGACAAAGTGTTCTGAACTGAGGAGGAATCCGACCGATCCCTTGTATACCCTCACCTTCCCGGTCGACTCTCTCCTGCGAGCGATTCCATTGGTCGTAGAGCGACGGTGTCGCCCTCAGTGAATAATTTTCAGAATATTCGGCTCCCGAAAGTGTGCATCGGATAGTCGTGGCTGATTACTTCAAGTACAGCAAAATGAACGCTGTTTTCGTGCATGAAACGACAAAATATCGAAGAAGGGAAAACTCGCTAGCTCTGATTAGAATCTTGCCCTGAAGATTCAGCGAGAGGATTCTTTGGCCGAGAGGACGCATGAGTGCGAACGCGCCACTGTATCGCAAGGCTAGTTGGTAACTCTGCTGAGAGAAAGTAGAGAATGCTTCAAGTCCACTCACGGCTGCGGCCAGTACACGAAAAACGATGAGGAACCAGGGAGGAAAATAAGTGAATTTTCACTGAATCTCAACCTCCCTTTCTGATGAGTTCCGCAAAGTTTCACTAAGTCTGAATCGGCGGAGCTCGTGCGTCGCACTAGTTTTCACAAACAAGTGTCGTCGCGCATTGCATCATCCTTAACGTTTCGTTCAGTTAAGGAAAAGATTGAAATCGAATACGACGCAGTTGCGTGCGCAAAGACCTCGAGCTACAAGTGGATGCTCGCGGTAACAACAAGTCTCGAAAAAACACATTCCGAAGGCATGAGCAAACCTCTCCCAACTGAAATACCTTCTCAATCGAGCTCGATGCGGAAGCTGGAACCTGAATAAATAATCTCTGTACATGGGTTGACGCATTCGAACTTTTCTGCGAATACTGGAAGGAATCTCGCCAGTTTTCACAGTCAACCGTCGCTAACTCAGGATTCCGGCTCTTCGTTCCTATCTCGGGAACGGCCGAAGCCACTTCGATTTTTGTCTAGAACGCGACGTCGGGTCTGAACGAAGACGACTCGATCGAGATCGTTCTTTGCAAACACTCCCATATCGCTGATGTACCTCGTGCTCGAAAGCGGGAAGCCTTGGGAGGAACACTTCGGTTGGGTTTACATCTTCGAGGAGCCGCAGAAAAAGTGAAGAGCCTCAGGAGTCATGAGCTTCCCCGTTCCGACGCCTCAATGAAAACTCGGACAGCTAATGCTGATGACGTCAGAGAGTCCACCGTTCTCATGATTCCTGACACATCGCAGTATGCTCTCGGGGTGCGTCTCTGCGAGCTTCCCCCTGAATTCTCTCTCGCGGTTCGTGGCGGTGGGGAACGGGCGAGTTGCAAGAGTTGAGCTCGATCCCCGTGGACGGCACATGTCCTAAAGTCTGGCGTAAAAGGCACCACTTCTTCAACCATGAATATACCCGGAATTCACAGTCATCGATGGGATTTTCAGGATCTGGCATTTTTCCGTAATAGACGGAGCGTTGTTACACCGTGCAAAATTATCGCGATCTCATGCGCGCGCACAAGCAGAAGTTCCGGCGATGTTTTAGGGAAAGAAAGTAGTCTCTTATACGCCAGACTTTAGGGTCGACCAGAGATCGAGCATCGAATTGAGAGCCCTCGTATCCTTGCGCTGATGGTCGGATTCCTGACCGAAGCCTGAATCGGCTCCATGGAGCTCCGTCAGTGGCGTAGCCAGGGGGGGGGGGGGGGCTGAGCAGGCTTTAGCAACCCCCCCACCAGAACTTCCAAGTTCATACCATCTCAGTCGAGCTTCCGACTAGAATGTTGGAAAACTGAGTAATTTCCTCACCATATATTATCCATTTATTTTCGGAGTTTAGGGAGCTGAATTCGGGATCGAACTGACCATGCTCTCCGGAGTCTATGGGGGTGATTCCAAGATCGATCTCACTGTACTCTTCTGGGTCTGAGGAGGTGATTTGAAGTATACGTTTGTCTACGAAACCGTCTCCAAGAATACACGAGACCGTCTTCAAAAATCCACAAGACCGTCTTCGAGTATCTACAAGCGCATAGAGGACCGTCCACTAGACACGAAGCAGTTCAGAGTCAGATTCGAGGAGATCATACGCAGTCCTCGAGACGGGCCCCAGAAGCATCCTAAGGTAAAATTCAACGTGGATTTCGTGGAGCTGAAGTGAAAAACCACAGCACGAGCTCCTTACAAGCTCGATGAAGCGCCCCAATGTCGTTTTAATCGACATGCAGCAAAACCAACGAGGGACACTCCTGAGACCGTCGAAGACATTCTTCAAGCTGAGACGATATTCCTTGATTTCAGTCAAAACTTTTGATCAGTACAGTGCAAACTGCTTCACAGAAAACTTACAACATGTACCGATAAGCCGATAGGTTTAGGTTCTACAGATTGCGTGGGGGGTAAGTGAACCGAAAAAAATTTCAGCCCCTCCCCAGAGAAAATCCTGGCTACGCCACAGAGCTCCGTTTACCGGAGTCAAAAGCATGTTTTGAAGTTTTGAAATGTCCGAAGTTGATCGAAACTTCCTCATTCGTTTCGAAGTCTCGAGACAAAGCACGGTTGATGAGATGAGCTCGTTCGCAGTAATTGCAAAGCTCGGATCGCCGACTGAAGGGTGGGATGCTAAGCGGAGGTCCCGGGGCGAATTCGGGCTTCGGGTAGCACCCGACATGAATGTACAGCGGGTCCGAAGTACTCTAGAAGATGGGTTGGTCTCGAGTCCACCGCTCTACTCAACTCCTCGGACTCGCATTCACGTTCCTTCGTCTTCACGGTTGAGAAACATTCGATTGCAAATTCGATTGGCGAGTCTGCCTCCGAATCGTTGTACATTTGATGAACAGCATCCTCCGGGAACGAACTTGATTGAGCCTCTGTAGACAAGGAGGAGGTTGTCGGCGGCGCCGATACTCAAACACACTCTTCATGAACACAGCGGACGGCTTCACTTGAAAGCTGTGATTCCTGGGATGTGCAGCCACAAGCCTCGAGAGGTCGCTGTGCGGCAGCCGCATGCATAGCGGGCGCTCAATCGTCACTTTGCGATTCCCAATCTACGGCTGTTTCCAAACCGTAGCTATTCCTCAGCCTGAGGCGCGGGCTTGTCTCCCATGAGCATTTCCCATGAGTATTTCCGTTGAAGGGCCCATGTTTTTGGCCATGTCGATCTCATCGAAAGGCCGAGCCATCTTCAGTTAGCCGGCTCGTCTCGCCGCGGAGTTTTCACGATTTTTTTTTTTGCATGCGGTCGATGGGCTCATTGAGTCCGCGAAGCTCACGAGTTTGGAGCCCGATCGTTTTCTGGTTGGCCGCCCTACTGACGAAAGAGTCTTCCTTGTGTTCGCGCGATACATGCTTTCATTCGATCGAGTAGCACTAGTGTTTTGCGCCAAACGTCAGTCAACGGGTCCTGAGCACCTTCTTGCGCAGCCTCCAAGGAGAGTCGGGCCAGAGCTCATGTGGCTCGAGCGTCAGGAAAGTGAGTCATGGCTTATTCTCAGGACATGGATTGAATCAGGCGAACACGGCTCATGTGTGGAAACCACGAAGAAGCGACTGAGCAGTGATCCCATCTTCGAGAACGCTATGCCCGCGAAAGCCCCGGCTAACCGTCGGCGCCGCCGCGACCGCGCCATTGCGGCAAGCTCACGGAGACACATGGAAGCGAGAGAGAGAGAGAGAGACCGCTCATTCAGCAGAGCTGTAAAACGATGTTCGTCCTCGACCCCGCTGTCCCCTTTCACGGCTTTCACCGCCATCGAATAGAAGAAGTCAGTTGAACAGCTAGTCAGCCACCGACGAACCCGAGCACACTCCCACATTCACCCCCGATGCTTCAAAAACTTGTTCTGCGCCTCTTAATGCCGCCGCCTCCGCCGAAAACTTCCTCGAACACAGATCCTTCCGTTTGTCGGCCTGTTCTGTTTTTTGAGCTCCGGCGACCGCGAGACGGCTCCTCTTTGAACTTAGGTTGCCTTCATGGGAACACGGAGCTTTTTTCGAAATTGGAGAGAATTCTCGGACTCGGGGTGTATTTGCGATGCCAGTCCGTTTCGTCCGTATGTTTTACTGCGACCGAGCGAATCAGCCGGCGACTTCGGGAGTACCTCACTGGCAACCGGTAAGACAATGGTTTCCATAAAGACGACGACTGGCTCGAAGAGATCAAAGATGCAAAATTCTCGCCGCGAGATCCGTTGTATTTTCCATCCATGGTTACCGCAGCATCATAGCGTTTTCTCGAAATCCCGCGCGACTTCTTCCGCTTCTTCCATGTTCCGCCGCTTTGACTCCGAAGTTTAAGAGACGTCAGATTGTGGTTCCAAGTTTTGGCAAGTGGTAACCGAGTTAAACAGCAGCGCAGGCTAGGGCCGGTGTCTTGTGTGGGAGGTATGGCCTCTATCTGAGTCTGCAGTGATGTCGGGAGTAGACGTGTGCGGTCTCATATGTTTATGCCTCCTCTACGGATGTGTGGCTTACGGAGAATACGCTCTGGTCGTGTGGATGATCCTCCCAGTGATGTCTGACAGGTATTTCACGTAGTTGATCTAAGCGTTTGGAAATTGAGTTTTTTTTCCTAGACTATGGACGAGCTCGTGGCGCTCAGTTTCGTAGACACTGTTGGAGCGGAAGCGTTTTCTCTAACCACAGTCTGTGGTCGCCTACCTCGGACCACTTCTAGAACCAAGATTGGATTTCAAGGCGGAGAGAGTTCCAAACATGTGTTCGAGAACTGTGCAACCGAAATTCGATAACGCGTCATGAGCCTTGGACTGTTTCCGTTGGCATGGCAGTCTTTCAGACTGACAATATGGATCGGGTGTGCGCGACACTCTCGAGTACGACAAACAGCTGGCCTCCCTTCGGAAAATTCGCGAATAAAATTGTCTCGGAGGGACTTTCTCCAGATGATTCATACTCCTGGGCGAACTGGGGGCGGTCTCCATCGCGAGTTGCTTGTCGTTTCCTCCGGAAGGAAGCATCTGGAAAGATGCTTCGTGGATCGAAAGGATTCCATTCCGCTGCCGTCAGCGATAAAGCACGCTACCTTGATTGCGTGAATTTCTCCAAAATCGATCACTTCTTTTTTTTTTTCACCGTCTACGTCCCTTTCAGCTTGTGGGCGTACGTCCATGTCACGGTATTCAACATTTGTCTAGTCCTCGCTCTGTGGGCTCACGGAAAAGCGAGTTTCGGAGATCCAGGCGTAGTTCCATTGCCGAAAACGCACATAGATTTTTCGACCGTTCTTCAGCAGCAGAGTAACGTAAGTTCTCCTCTGTTTTCATTTTCCTTCCGATGGTTCCTCCACAACGGTCTCACTGGTCGGGGAAGTCCGAAGTGTACTCCAACTTGCAACCGCTCGGCATAGGACTGGGCAGACGATGGCACGCCAATCAGCATCTCCGTATGCTCAGTCCGAAAACTACATCTCGCGCTCTCCGAGAATTCGAGCCAACTTCCAACCAACTTCCACGCGCGAAATCGTTAGCGTTGGAACCTACTTTGCTTACCAAATAAGAACCTGCTCGCGGTGGTCCACGGACACCAGCTGCAATGAATCCTCGATCGTTTGGAAAGCTCCACAATCATTTTTGGCATCTATGGTCGATATAACCCGGGTTTCGCTGTGATCACGCATATGATTGTTACTGGTCTGTAGAGTCTTGTGGCGAACAGCTAGCGAGAATTTTGAACTTGCAGATATTATCGTACAAGCTGGTGAGTATGAAATCTAAAATGGCTGTTGTTTGGTGCTTCCTGGGTGTGCTGCTTACTCGTGATTTTCCGAAGACTCGTTTCGGGAGTGTTCATGAGAATGCGAGGAACCTGACGGAGTCTTGGAGAACCGAGCATATTCCGAGGAATCGCCTCATTCCATCTCTGGTTCCATCTGAAGCGCTTTATCGAAATAGATACGATGGCTTTCGAGAGAAGGTCCGTCTCTACTCATGAAACCTTGAGCAGCAGAGGAAGCGAATCCGGCTGTTTTCGAATTGCAGAACAGTGACTGGACGATCTGTGCTCGATGTGAGACTTACCGACCACCGCGTGCCCACCATTGCCGTATCTGTAACCGATGCGTTCGGCGCATGGACCATCATTGTCCGTGGTAAAACAACTCAACATTATGTTATCCGATTCCTCTCAGCGGATCGTGTGTCTGCGGCGACCCTGGAGTCGGGATCCCGCAAGAACACCGGAAACTCAGTTCACACATCTCAGTTCACTATTTTCACTGGCTCTCACCTCAATTATTTTCACATTCATCGGTTCCATTTCTGAGTTCCGCTCTACCGTTCCGCCTCCTATAGGATCAACAACTGTGTCGGCGAACTCAACCAAAAATACTTCTTGCAATTCCTCGTCTACACGGGCGTCACCTGCCTTTATGGATCGCTCGTGGTGTTCATATCCTGGCAACTCGAAGAGGCTGATGAAGAAGGAGTTCCTCTGTCCGAATACCGACAGAATCGGCTCATACACACGGTGAGCAGCTCGCGGAGTAAAGAGAAGATTTTCGTTCCGGATCCGAGGTTTCGAAACTCGTTTGATTTCCCCTATTTTGGGAAGAGGGGTGCGGGGAAGCCGTTGCTTGCGCATGCCAACTTGGGAGAAGGAAATTACGCTATCATTTTCGGTGTTGCTCACGTACTCTCGGCTGGTTTTCCAGGTGATCTTCTTGGTAGAGTGTCTTCTCTTCGGCTTGTTCGTGATGGTGATATTTCTCGACCAACTCAGCAGCGTGATGCACGGACCCCAACCAGACACAAAGAGCCACGGTTCATCTAGTCAACGTAGGAGCAAATCATGTCGTAGCAGCATGCGTGACGTGTGTGGCCGAGGTACTAACCGCACGCAGCGAGCCCCTACCTAGATTACCCGCTGGCTATAGGAGCGGGAACCACGGCATCGCCGAAACCAAGTTCAGCGAGACTCGTTTCCGAGCGAAACCCTCCAGATCGAAACTCCAAAAGTTCTATCGCTCGCCGTCTCCCCCAGTTCTGGACGGGCACTTTCTTTGGGGCGTACGAAGTAGCCTGGCGTGCCCCGCCATCATTGGGCACATGTTGAAGTGGTGGTCGCGCGCAGATGGGTGTGCCCTTCAATCAGAGGGGCTCCGATTCAATGCGAATCCGTTAGAGATTCTGTTTACTGGGTTTCGAGCTGGAGCGATCTCTCCCCGCCAAGGTAGGAAAACAGTTCACATTGCCCGATTTGCCCACATTCCTAAGTTTCTCGTTCTTTCCGGTCCGCCAGGCGCTCTGTGGAAATGGGCTGTCCCCTGCACCGCTCCGCCCCATTCATCGAGATCTTCGTACGAGGTTTGACATATCGCCCCAGTCACCGCTGCGGAGTACGCCGAGTCGCCAGCCTAACTGCACACCGCTGAACCCAGAGTGACTTCTGCGACATTTATTATATCATCTTTGAGACTGTTCACAGATTTATCGCCGTCGGACGTATCTTCGAATTACACTGTAAAAAATCCGCGCTCCCACCGGAGAAAGCATGTACCTATTTCGACAAGTCAGAGATTGTTGCCACCGCAAATCGGAGCCGTAGCTGGATCTCGCGCTTACGATTCTGTCCGTTTGCAATAATTTCCGTCCTTTTTCTGTCTCTCCTCTCCAAGATTTACAATGGAAACCAAAGTCATAAATTATTTTGTGTTGTGACAAACAATGGACTATGCATGTAAACTCTTAGCCAGGGTGTCCGGGGTGGCTCGAAGTTCCGAGGGAGTCTGATTTCCTCTTTTCGAGAGCCTGCATCCACTCCAAGCGGGGACATAGTTGATCCGCGTCGATATCTGTCAGCGATTTTTTGTGCTCAAGATATTTATCTCCAAGCAGCTCCTATGATGGTGAGAGCTCATGACTCTCGGGATCCTCGATTTTACCGACGTATTCTAAGGAATTTCGTCAATACAGTGGTATCGGATGCGGACGAAGACACGCTGATGGGGAATGGCTCGTGCAAACTCAGAGAATGTTGATTTCGGGACGGTCAATTTTTCAAGCCATCCAAACCTCCGTTGGATCCGTAGGTCTGTTCTGAGATGTTCGAGCGGAAACCTTTCTGAAGACTCCGTTCAGAGTTGGGGTGCCTCAGGAAGTTGGAAAGTCGCAAATCAAGATCCCGGGATCCGTAGGAGAAGAGAGTACTTTTATCCTAAGAAATAAACTTCGTCTTTTAATCAACCTCGCCGTCATGCTTTGAACGATCGGAGCTCAGTCGCGAATTCAGCGAGCCAACTTCGAGTTGCGCGGGTCGGAAAACTGTGAACGCGGCCGCTACGGTTCTCGGTCTACCTATAGTTAGAATAGAGCTCAAGCGCTTTTCGGCGTATACCTGACGCTGTTCTAAAAAGCGTTCGATCGGCAAATCGACTGAATTCCTCCGGGGTGATGGTGCAGCACGCAGTCCGAGCTAATTGCATTGCGAACCTGCATGCCATCCATCCAGCTGGAACAGGTGACCAACACGCTTAATTATAGGTAAACGAAATATTGCATTAGAGGACATTCCTCCAACTTTCTCATGGATTGTTCGCTGCTGTCGGTCCGATGGCAAGACTCGTATGACATACCAGGGTGGAAGTCGCGCAGACTTCGAGCGATTCTCATTTGCTAATTGAAGCCTAGCGAGCTCCGCCCCCCAGCCCTGGTGGTACGTGGGTCATGCGACTCTTTGGCACGGGGATTGGTGGTTGAAAAGTGCGGTTTCATGAAGTTTCGAGGTATTTCTCAAAATCGAGCTCCTTCACTATCGACACTGTGAGAAAGTTCGGCGAATGTAAAAAGCGATTCTGGCAATATTTGGCAGGAAGTTTATTGTGAATTCGAGTATGAGTATCCGGACTCGTCCGTTGACGAGTAGGAAGGAGGATATTCGCAGTACCGCTGCTGATATCTGTAGGGGAAATGTGCTTCCCACTTTGGTGGCTCATCGCACAAGAGGAGTTTCTGCGAAATTGACACACTTCATTAGGGTGGTGCCTTGCTGCTCGACCGCTGGAGATGTCTACACGAGCGAGTATTAAGTAATGTAACAAAAAAGAGTCGGACAAAATTATGCTGACTTGTGTACATTCGGGAAGGAAGCTGCCACTGAGCTACGACTCCTCTCTCCGCGAGAGTGGTTCACTGAGGCCACTGCTCTCGGAGCGATCGACGGCCGTACCTGGAGATAATCGATGTAGGCGATAGCCATTTTGAGGGTTTTGATCTTGGACACTCGTTTTTCTGACGCAGCAGGGATAATCTCTCGCAATCGATCCAAGGCTGTGTTCAGACGTTCCATGCGGCGTCGTTCCTGTCGGGAAACAAACATATTCCGATAACGCTCTCTGTCTTTTGTTGAATCATCCTCCAGATCACTGAGACGGAATCAACCGAACCGCTTGCGGGGGCCAAACTTCGTAGCGCCGGCCAGGTCGGGAAAAGTTGTACGCTGAACCCGCTAAGGTTCCGGATGGAAGTCAGGCGGAAACTGGACGAGCTCGAACCTGCTGGATTTGTTGGATTTTACTCAGGGGCTCAAAGTGGAACGGCTGCGTAACACGCGCTGACCCCCGGAAAGAGGGACGCGACAGATACATGAGCGAGCTCGGGGTAGGAGAACACAAAAACCGAATACGTCGACAGGGAAGTACAACGAGAACGTTCGGAGTTTCAGCATAAAGGTTATGCTCGCCGGCTCGCTTGCTTGCTCGCTCCCTCATTCCTCCGAGCTCCCCGTCTCGCACGCAAAAACGACGCCCAGGGCGGATGTTCAAGTTTACACTGCCCCCAGGGGCGTGCCAGTGCTCTCGTTCGAGAGGTTTTAAGTGTTATTCTTGTGGTCGTTTCGAGTGTTCTCAAGAGGAAGTTCCCCGCGTGCGGCTGCTGCCACCGATGTCCGTCCTCATGCCCCGCGGTGTCCACTTCCACGAAGCAGTTTTCTCTGTTTTGACCCACTCCACTCGATACCCGGACGATAAGCTAGCTTCGGTTTCGAGAAGCGAAGCTCTCAATCAGCTGACCAATCAATGAATCCCCGCATCGACCGTTGAGGTATTAGCTACGAACTACGTCTGACTTGCGATGGATGAGACGACCTTCCTCCTGGAAGGAGGGAGAGGGATGGCGGGGCATTGTCAACCCTTCCCATCTCGCAGGCGTCCGACTCGGCAGCCCGATTCGGGAAAAACTCCATCATCCACCAACGAAACGTTCTGACCTATTACAGGAATGGAGCTGAGATTTGCGATCAGGGCAAAGAGCTGAGAACCTGAAAGTCTGGACGATTCAACCGAAAGACGATCTTGCCCCATTCGCTTCGGGATGCTCCTCGTTTTGGAAACTCCACCGGAGATCACAATCGTTAGACAGGAGAAGTTGGCCTCGGTTGTAAAAAAAAAACTCGTTCCTTCGGACGTTCAAGTCCAGAACGCCACCCCGCGACCCGGGAGTGGTACGCACGCGAAGTATGCGTTGACGAAATCTTCCTCTGAAGCCCTTACTAACCAGCATGTGTGCCACCTACAGCTTCATCCCCGTCATGAACCATGGGTCCGTGGCGCAACGGATAACGCGCCTGACTACGGATCAGGAGATTGCAGGTTCGAATCCTGCCGGACTCGTTTTTTTTTAGCTGCGTTCTTAACAATATCGACGAATCTCTCAAGCTCTCTTAGATGGCATTATTGGACACTTAGCTAGTCGCCCTTGTTTTTCCCAGCGAACAGGGAGTTCAGACGGTCTCATCCTCGGAGCTGCCGCCGGTCCGAGAACTGTGGAACTCTCTGGGTTCCAATCAGCAATCGTCTGTACTTCCCCGCGCGCAAGGCACACACTACTGGCATTCGCGCACTGCCCCGCAACGTTGGAGAACAGCAACCCCGCTGCACTTGAGTCATTCGATGCCTTCTGAATATTCTGCCATAATAAGCTCTGACGCGCATGCCAAATTGAATTGAACTCGGTTGCACGTGACGCTCGCTGGCAAGAATCACTGCGCGCCTCTTGACATGCGTGCACTGTCCATCATTGCATGAACGCAGTCAGCTTGGCAGCACTCATCATCTCAGCTCAGAGCTCCTCCTCCTCCAAACCCTGATCGAATAAACTTTAACAACGTTCCCGTAAAAACTCATCGTGAGCCGACGTGCTCAGTGAATCGTCGATCTCATCCACCCGGATTTCAACTGAGAACTTCCTCATCAGTTGAATTATTCTGCATGGACCAATATCAAACGGGAGTCAGAGTTTACTTGGGCCCAGCGAAATTCCAAATGCGGCTCATAACTCGGAAACCAACATCGTGTTTACGTGGTCCTTGAACCAAAGATTACTGCGGGGAGCAGTTTTGGGGCGCCTCCAGTTCAACTTCTGACGATCAACCGTCCCGAAACTTTTCACATGCGTTCGATGCACCGAAATCCAGTGACAACGGCCACGTCAAAGGCCACCCTCATCCGAGAAGCCGTCAAAGTTCTTCGAGGTTTTGCTCACCATGGTGTTGGCGGCAGTCCTTCTCTCGTCGAGATCCTCAGCATCTTCCGTTATCTTCCGTTTCCGCTTGCGTGTTGTCTCTCTCTCGTGGACGACACGGAACCTACAAAGATTCGGGAACCGAACACTGTGAAATTGCTTCTTCCCCGCGTGGAAGCGATCGGGAACAGAGGCAGAGAGAAGCTACTCAGGCCGCATGCTTCAAACTCACTCTGCGCTCTCTAGAAAGAGGTGTTCCGTGTGAGCGCTAGGCTCCATCTGGGGCATGAGTTTCTCAAATTTGATCGCTGACCCACACCGGCAGCGAGCCAGCACGGACATGGAAGTCCCTCCCCACCGATGTTTACATGTTCGGACGCTGTTGGTGCCGCTACTTCCCTGCACTCCAGTCCCATTTCTGGTTCATCGGAACGCAAAGAAGGCTTGTGCGAACCGGGTTTGAAAGAGGGGTGCGTTTTTTCTTTCGTCTTCTCGTTAATTGGAGCTGGGCCGTGCGAACCGACGAGATTTTCCGAGCATGTGTCATCGCGGTGCGGATTTCGATCAGGATCGCGCGCGCCCCGTCGCGGAAGCGTTTTCACTGCGATCAGAAGTTGGAAAGTGAATTTTTGAATCGATTCAGCGACCGCGACGGCGGCAAGGAATAATTTCCGACCGATTATAACGATGATTGCTCTCGAGGGGCAGCCCTGACCTGGACATCGAAGTCCGCTCATTGAAATTCATCGGTCGAATCAAGTTGAGAACGCTCGCGAACGCGGCGAGCACTCAACGATCCGGCCCATAGTTTCAGGAATGCTCCGCATCGGAAGAATCGGTCTCTTCGTTTGGTGTCTTGTCAGCTTCGGGGCCGCTTCGGTTCCCGGACGCGGGTTGACGAACTCGACGTCGCAAACGGGTCTCGTGCGGGTTCGGCGTCAAGAGAGGCTCCTCTGCCTCGGGAATGATTTCATAACGAATTTCCTCCAGAGGCTCGTCGACGCCAACAGACAGAGCCTGAGGGATTCAGAACCCATCAAGTTGGGCGACGCGGCTAACATCGGAATTCTCGATCTCAAGAACGGAAATGCCTACGGCGTGGCTAACGTTTTCTTCCAAGTAAGTTCAGATGGCGGGACACTCGAGCCCTTCCTAGATGTTTTGTCTGCACGGGTTCTCAGACAACGTCAGTGGTAGGCGACTCGTTCGGAAGCTGACAGCAGCTACAGAAAGCTCTTATCCCTTGTGTTTATGCGGCGGAGTTGTTCATCCGATGTTGTCTGAACCGGGTAAGAGGTTGGTTGGCTGGTTGGAACCCTTCAAGGACACCTCTAGATGTTTGCTCAACGAAACAGCTCAGACCCATCCAACGAGTCGCCAGTCCGGTGGCGCATCAGACCGTGGAACTAACGAGTATGCGATCTCAACCAGAAGAACCGGTCGAGCCCGCGTTCTGGCTGAATAAACGCTCCAAGATTTATGACGTCGTCCCTCTCTCTGTGAGGCTACTTCTGAATCTGGGTTACGTGCACGTGAGCGGCAAAAGAGATCGAGCTACCGAGCGCATTCAATGGAATATTGTTTCAGTGACTACACTCACCAGCGAATTCCCTTTGTCGGTGAACTGGCTGAAAGCACGCGGCTCTCACGAAGCGGATCACGGGATGTAGTGAAGCGTTGGATCGGTACTCGTTTCTTTCCGCAGAGCCATGCGCACAGAAAACGGATTTTAGAATTAAACGGAGAAGAGGAGCAAAATACTCGAAGAGGAAATCCGACGCTGCGCCGCCAATCTCCCCTAGATCTCAAGAAAATACGAACCCTGTGATAGACGTGAAGCACCGTATTGTTCCCGATGAGCGCTCGTTCTTTGCATCGTCCGGAAGGAGTGACCACCACAAGCGATGGGAGCTGCGAGCTCGCAGAGGAGTTTGAGTCTCTCAAAGCTTGCCCACCTGTTTTCCGATTCACCCCCCCCCCTCTCGATACTCGATCCTCATAGGAAAATACCGTGATCGGAACTCTCTATGATGATCAGGCACTCCACTAACGCCATATTGGAGTCCGCTCGTCGCTACCGTGAACGAATTTCCCAAGATGGCGCGAGGGGGCACGGAGGCCTCCCACATCAGCCCCGACGGGGAAGAATTGATCGTGGAGCCTGAGGTCTGTGGGAAACGGGATGTTCCTCCCGTCAAGACTCGACATGATTGAAACGTCAACTATCTTGCAGGGTCAGATCAATGTAGACTGCAAGATCGACACACAATACGTTTCGCTGGAGCTGCCTGTCGCCATTCGTGACGTGAAAATCGTCTACGATTACAAGATGCCACTGGCTCTGTACATGATAGGAGGACAGGCCACAATCGGATTCAAGGTATTTTTCTCCACCGCGGATCCTTTTTTTCCTCATCTTGGCGGAAAAGCCCAAGTTCACTCCGAAAGCGATCGATCCGCAACTGTCGGTTCTGCTTGACCCCGAGAATCCGGAAGCTTCTAGGCGTGAACGTGACACTCTATACCGCCAAAGATCGGAAAACTGGCTTGAAGCCCAAAATCACTAAAGTCGTAGTCTGGAGCACAAGAGGATTCAACATGGTGCTCACCGGGGCCGGTCCGGCCACGGCGATGCTCGGCACGGGCTTCAACACCATCGCGAAGGCGAGCAAGATCCTGTTCAGATTTCGGGAACATCAGAGAGAAGATATCCATTCACTGTTTTCCCGTCCGGCCGGGACCTCGTATCTCACCCTGAATTGGAAATTGCAGGTCTCACCGATGGTCATTGAGCAGTTCATGAGTAGTTTGTTCGTACTGGTCGGGCAGAAACTACTGCAAAACAGCAATTTGCCTCTATAGCTGCGAGGGAGGATGTGTTTCGTATTTCTCAATGGAAAGATACTTGGAATTCCCTCTTCCTCGTAACTGATTGCCATTGAGGAGGTTCTGGACGCGTCACGAAGATATGAATCGTACAACTGAATCATCTGATGCCGCTATTTTCCTCGAGACACGCATCCCGAACGGACAGGATTGTCATGTGCGCAGCACTCAGGAAGCTTCTCGAACATCAAGCTGAGAGGAAGAACACTCCGAGGGGCTGAACATGAATTGGATCGTCATTCGTCACAATCGCTACGTCCGACGAAGAGTCTGAACTTCCTGAAGGATGGAGTTGTCCAATGATTGAATGCTCTGAGTAGAGCAATTCAGCTCGCTCAGAAAAGCAACCAGAGGTATCAGTCGCCACGGACAGACAAAGACGTCGTACAGCTTTCATTGCTGTGAAACGCCGAAAAAGAGCAAAAATGATCTGAGAAAGAAAGACTCCAGAATTATAGTCAGACCCGTCGCTGACCGTATAAATTTGTGAAATCCGGCTGTTTTGCTGAATGGAAAGTGAGGCTCCAGCCGGATGTATTACGCTTCCGAACGGTTGTACTTCCATTCGGACAATTGGGTACCTCATCCTCACAATCATCTGCTTGAGCATCCTCAAAGTGAAGAGGTAACAACTGCTTAGAATCAATGTAGTTGAGAAGTTCTGATCCGGTTGAGAAAACGCTATAGCTGAACTAGCTACGGGTATCCCAGAGGCAATCCATTCGTTTCGCTTGAGGACTCCCTCAAAATCTCGCAAAATCTCGTGGATCCAGCCGGCTCACGCCCTCTGCCGCTGTGCCGGCTGTGAGCCCAGTGACCGAAATGACCCTCGCGGAGAGCCCCGCGCACGATCCAAGAGCGGGACACAACTTGGGGCTCATCCTGGAGGTCATTCATTCAAAGCATCAGAACCATTCTCTCGCAAGCTTCCGTCGCGATTCGATAGCATGTTGCAGCCATCGGATGAAAAATGGGAAGTTGCAATTCTAAGGGTCTCCCCAGATTCCCAGCCACAAAATTTTCGGGAGAGCTCTCCGGAACTCTCTGATGACTATGAGTTATGGGTCAAGTATCATAGAAATCCACCGTTCTGACTATTGACCACAGTCAACAACGGAGTTGAAACGTTCTGCATCTGGACACCTCTGTTTTCGTGTATAATCGAGAAATATGATCGAGCTGCATACTGTCAGGCCTTTCCTCTATATCCACACTCACATACATGGATTACGCGCTCCCCTTGAAGTCGGAGTTAGAAATAATTGCGAAAGTATTCCCACAAAAATATAGGTTCGGGATAGAGGTGATTCCAAATGAAATGTCATCCTCGTTCAGGAAAGCTGAACTGGTGAAAAGGGCGAGAACCCAGAAAATGGCACATTTCCGAACCTGCGTCTACGTGAGATACCGCTGCCATTAAGAATAGTTTCTTCCTCCAGATCATTGTCAGTCATCAAATCAACAGATGATTTTCTCGAGTCGACTCCGATCGAGAGCAACGCTCGTGAGTTTACGCTCCAGAGAGCCGTGTCAGTCGTGGTTTTCAGGAAATGATTCGATGAATCCTCAGCAATTGAATATGTGTCATCGATTCCATCTTGAAACCCGGCCCTCATTGAGTTCGATATCCTTGACGGTGATCAGTTCACGCGGCGAGCGCGCAGAGTAGGGGTCAGAGCTTATAAGCGATCGATTGGGGCATTTCGAAATGGGCAACAATCATTCGTTTCGTGAGCTCGGAAGCATTCCCACAGCGCCGCGAGAAGGAGGTCTTTAGTTGGCTATTCGGCTAGCATGCTCAGGGGTACTCGAGCCCGAGCAAACTAGCTCGGCTGTATCTGATTCTGGGAGTTCGGATGGAGACTCAACCGGCTCTCCATGGATTCCTCAAATCTCGCTGACCCAGCTGCCGTCGGTTCTAGTTTTTGGAACTGATCCGACGGAAGGCTTTCGACAGGTCGCTCTGATCAGGCTTCTCCTCGAGCGTGTGATAGATATTGATACACTTCCACACGTTTTGAAAGATTATCCATGACCTCCGTGGTCGGAACTTCGCGGAACGCTTTGTGCGCCAGCATGATCGAGGCCCCTACGCAACAACAAGACCGTACCGTGACAAGAATCGGGGACTTCTTCGGGGGACCACCAGGAGCTCCGCAGGGGGCGACAAAGTTTGAGTTGAGGACAGTCGTCCTCGAAGAATCAAAATTCATCCTCAGCGGTGAACCCTGCTCTCATTGAAAGTCGAACCCCAGCAAGTCCCTGAGAACACTGCATAATCCCGTGACTCGTAAATAATTTCCCTCAGATTCCTTGACAACTCAAATTCCGTCTCGGTTCCCACATTTTATCCGGAGCAGACCGGTTGTTGGAACATGGTCATGAACTAACTGCGAGCTGAAACCGATGGGTGCCCGAGCTGATCCCGGAGCTTACTCGCTCCATCGTTTTCCGAAGTTCTCTTCAGCTGAGGGCGTGCTTCACTCAGTATATTCGGCAGAGGAACGGCGAGGCCTTGTCGAGCACACGAGGGAAAGCACGGCAAACTTCGATGAGCGGAACGAGGTTTGGTTACGATCTCGCGTCCAAACCTTGGAGACATACCGAGCCACCCACGATCGTTCAGCCGGTTGCACGCTCACGCAACGGACTTTCCATGTCGTCAATCAACGGAAAAGTATGTGATCTAGGCGTGATTTATCTGAAATGTGCTCTGAGGAGGTTCAGGTCCGTTTCAATTTCCTGGACGGTGCCTCTGAGCTAATCATTCAACGAGCATACCAGGGAAGTCAAGAGGGTGGTCATTGGTACCAGAAGGGATTTTCACATCGACTCTATAGAGTACCGGAGAAAAAAGCGGGTGGTCATCTGATTATGGACATCTCGGTTCGACGAAGTTAGACAGGAGCATGACTAGCTCCAAACCCTCGGCGAATCTGGAACGCGCAGCTCGGGAAGATGAGCCTATTTCAGAAGTCGGGCAGAATCAACGAACCGTTGATCAAACGCATCTCCGTCTGACATTGATCAGCTCCCACGTGCGGCGAAACTCGATGATGTGCTCAGCAGATAAACGATCCAGGACTGGAGATAAGAATTGCCACGTGTCTATCATTCCGATGTTCTGTGCGGCGACGCTCGATCGAGATTTTGTATCAGGGCTGAATTCCTCCAATCCAGTGTGACTTGGGAGACACCTCCGAACTTTTCATACCTCATGGGGAACCGCTATAAATTCCGCTTAAACACGTCGTATAGCTGAAGGCTCCCTCATACGACCCAAAACGTGTCGCTGCTTTTCTAGCGATCCCAACTTCTCCTAAATTAAACAGTCACTAAAAATGATGTCATCTGACGTTGCGGCCAATGCGATCCCGCCACCTTTCGCCCAGCCCTACTCGACGGTCCGGGAACTTGGAGATGACCCCGCCATTGTCGTATAGAGGGAGAGAACTTCAGGATGGCCTCATCAATTATTTCGTCCAGAATGCAAGACTGCTGAGGAGGGAAACGTTTGCGAATAGAGGCCCTCTCTGTCGGAAGAGGACCGAAGCGAAGCCGGTGGGCGAAGAACAACGCACACCGTTGACACCGATGAATATGTGTTGCATGTGAATCGTGTGGAAGGACACAGTTGGTCAAATGGAGAAAGACGTCTGAGATGCCCCTGGAGCGGAATCACTCCGTCAGATCGGTTTCCTCCTATCGTCCAGCGGAAGGAACGATGCCCGCCGAAAGGATGGATATTGTCTCTCTCCTGCGATTCTTCGTTTTCGACGCGTTCTCCGAAAGGGCAACCGTGGTCCCAACAAGAACAACAGAACGTCTGCCGCTTGTCTCGAAACACAACAAAAAGCTTTACCCGAGTCGAGTGAAGTGCGCCGGCTCGTCGTCTTCGTTGTGAGCTCGCTCCGAATTTCGGGAAGATGTCGATAGCTCTGGACATGATTCTGTGTTCTGTGCTCGTGGTGGTTGCGTACTACATGTTCGAGATCGCGCGGCTCGTGTACGCCTTCAAAGATATGCCCCGATTGCGCGAAAGTTTCCCATGCTCCTTCCCGCTGGATCTGTACTTGGAGATGAGACGGCTGCAGAAGCATTCCAAGAAACTCCCAAAGAAAACTTGGGCGCCCGAGCTGAAGACGAAGATCTACCCCCGATGTGAGTATCCAGATTCGCGTGTATTCGCCAGAGATGTACCAACCGAAACTCTAGTAAACGGAGTCACCGGAATTCGAACTTTCTGTCTCTGACTCTATTCGCGTTGTTCGCCGCATGGTTCCGAAAGCAAAATCACATCAGACGCCAGCGATTCAGCCAGGTTCCAGCTCGAATGGCTTCGGAGAACTGAAATGGACGCGCGGATGTCAAGCGTTGAAGGAGCCACCGATAAGTTTTTGTGTGATAGATGACAACGCGAACAGGCAGGCTCAGTGGGTGATCTAGGAGTGACTGAAGGAGGGGGGGGGGGGGGCTGTGGGGGATTCTTGATGGGACTTGTGACTTTTCCTCCTTGCTTCGGAAGGTCATATCTCGGACAATAAAGTTCCGATTTTAGAAAATGAGGGAACGTTAGAGCGCTGCAGGGAAAAGTTACATTTCCCAACTCCCCAAACGGCTCCATGTTAACACAGTTCTCTCGAGTTGTAGTTGGCGCTTCATGTTTTCTTTGCTATCGAGCTCCTGGGGGGCCTCCAAAAGGTGATTGAATCGGAGTTGCCACCTGGAACCCCACTGTTGAGTTCTCGATCTAACTCTGTTGCAATCGGCTGTCCAGTCTTCCGCGGTCAACATGGGACCGATGGTCCGTTCTAGAAGTATCGACTCGATACTCCTTAAGTGACATAGAGGGCACGGAGCTTCAACCTCCACTTCAGCTTGCCATAGCTGTGTCAGTATTGAACCGAGTTGCGATCGAAATAGGAGGAACTTGAAGTTCTTTCTTCTGGCTTTCTAGTGCTCTTTTATTTGTTTCCTAGGAATGGATCCGATTTTGCCGAGTTATAGTTCCCTAAAAGCGAACAAGGAAGAGTTTATAGCAAAATGGGCAAGCCTGTGTGTCGCCCGCGGAAAATCTGGGTGCAGCGACCGCCTTTCCCCCCCCCCCCCCCCCCCCCCCCCCCCCCTGGATCCAACACTGGACTGACCTGAAAAATCGTGTAGCTCCGAGGAGGAACGGGGACTGTCGACGCAGGAATGGCGGCAATTTTCGGATTGCTTCCAGGGGCGGCATCTTGGCCCTTCGAGGGTGTGTTTTCTTCTCGGTTGTTGCCCACGAGAGAAAAGTCCTTCTCCCATGCGACCACTTTGAGGGGAGCGATTCAAGATCCGGAGTCGTCTGCGCATCTTGCTCAGTCGTTGCCTCGGTCAGCGTCAGACGATGTTGTGGCGTGGATCATTATTCCGGATAGAGCTCCGTACCCAGCCCACTCAGACTCTCCTGAGTGCAGTTTTTTCTGGATCCCAAGACCAACATCAGAAAGCGATTCGTTTGCAGCTTGCACGAGGCGCGGACCAGATTTTGCAGGGAAACTGAGTCTTTCAAGAGGAAAATCGCCTCAACGATCTTCCTCAGTGAAGTCCGGTACATTGCTCCTTTCTCTCCAGTAAACAAACGGAACCCGATCCACGAACGTCACCAGACGGTTTCCCTCAATCCCTCAGACTACGCATAGATGCCAGAGTGAATTGCATCGTTTGATTTCAGGGCTATACCGAGCGATGGACCTCATTGTCCCGGAGTATTATGATCAGCCCGTGGTTTGTTGCTTGTTCGGTCCGGTCGGCTTCGTGATTGCCTGTACCCCTGAAAGCACCGAGGCTTTATTGTCGAGCATTTCGAACGTCAACAAAGGATTCAGTCACCACTTCCTCAAGCCGTGGCTGGGGAACGGTTTGCTCTCAAAGTAGGTCGATCGCTGCACTCTCTAGTTTTTCGTGGAATACTCTAACGCCTCTGGCGATCCTTGAGAAGAGTCTGCTTTCGACGCGAGTTGGAACTAGAGCCAAACTCATTGGCTCCTGGTTTCCAGCCCTGGAGACGCGACCTGGAAGCTGCATCGGAAAATGCTGACACCCACCATGCACTTCCGAATCTTGGATGATTATCGTCAGACCATGAATGAGAACGCGCTCCGCTTCGTGGAGAAGTTGCGCCAGTTGAAGAATACGCAGATCGATATTTATCCGCTGATCCGCATGTGCACATTCAGCATCCTCTTCGGTAGGTTAGTTTGTTGTGTCTTCGGGTGCGAGCTCGCGATTCCTCGGGCGGATTCAGGAGCAACATCGAGGAGAATGAATATCAATTGGGATCATTGATTCCCCGCAGAAACTGCGTTTGGCATCCGACTGGACGAGAACGATCCCGAGCATGTGAACTTCCTCGGTGACTGTGATGAGTATGAATCGCTTGATCTTATGACTACGCTGGCGATTCCGCTGGAGTTCTTCACTTCGAACTCACTGCAGAGCGGTGGCTTTCTCTGGATGGCGCGCGGGAAGCCATCATTCGATATTCGCATTTTTTATCGTAACGAGTCCGATTCGAACCGTTACAGGCTCGCTGATCGGATTCTCGCGAGGACGATAAATATTCCTCATTGGTTCGACGCAGTCTTCCAGTACACTTCAGCTGGACGTCAGATGGAAGCCGCCAGCAATAGGATCACCGACTACATCTATAAGGTACTCACGCGCTACTTGAGCAAGAATAGTGAGCTCGATGGACAGTGTGCTGCTTTGTAGCTGAGAATCAACAGTGAATATAGTTTGGAAAGGGTTCGGTCGGTCGCGGAATATCGTTCTTGCTCGAAGCGAAAGCATCCCCATCGGAACAAAGGTTCAATTTTTCGCACGCGGCACAACTTCCTCAAGAACAGTTTTCCTCCCTGCGTCAATAACATATTTTTCGCGAATCACCGAGCGCCACAAATTGTACGTCGGCGTCGGATCGACGTTGAGATAATGCCCCCCCCCCCCTAGAGAAGATTGTTCCGTTCCCAGAAGAAGTTTCGACGGAGAAACCACTTTCCATATCATGCGGAAGAATCCAGTCCCATGGCTCAACTCGTCGACGGTTGTGATTCCCCTCGTCGGAGGATGAAACACCTGGGCGCGAGCCTCGAACGTTTTCTGGGCCTCCGGTTTTAGCTTACCATGCCAACATTGCAGGTGATCGACTCAAAGCTCGCCTCGCTCGAGAACAATAACGAGATCGGCAAGAGTTTCATTGACACCGTGATAAAGATGTATCGAGAGGGACTTCTGTCTCGGCACGATGTTCGAGATCATGTCGCCACTTTCATAGTCGGTGGTTTCGACACAACGGCAACGGCCATGGCCTACACACTGCATCTCCTCGCCAAGCATCCGGAAATGCAGCAACAGCTGTTGGAGGAGGTCGAGAGGGTTGTGACAGATGACAACACTATCTCCAAGGAGCAGCTGAGGATGCTGAATTTTACCGAGGCCGTCACCAAGGTTTGTGAGTTTGCTGCGGGTTGCAACGAGCCATGCGGCCACGATCCTCGGGTGCGCTACAGGGAACTCGAGAATAATCTCGGGAGCTCTCAGAAAATCTTTTCCTCAAATCGGACTCGATTTGAGCACAACAATCCTCCTGGGTAGAGTGTGGAGAATATAACACAAGAGGAGAGTATCACGAAGTTTTCGCGATAGGTACCACAAACATCTCGTAGGGGGACATTCCAGCAGAAGCTGATACTGAGTGCGGCTTGCGACATATACCTCAGTCTGTTGACGGCCTAAAGCTGTCTGTTGATAACAACGTCATCCTCAGATCGCGGAGAGTAATTTTTTTTTTCTGGGGTATTTTATGGCGTCGGTGTGAAAATCCCTTCGGATACCAGAGATCGGGCTGTTGGGGCCTACTCTAGTTATGAGGTGTTCGAAGCATAATCATGTCATTTTATTCGTTCTCCTGGGAGTTTCCTCCAATGATACGAGGTGATGGGAACCAACGCTACCTCGACACGAAAAGCTCGTGACGCTCTGAATCTTGAGTTTCGCAATCATATACCGCAGCAGGCATCGCTTGGCTCATGGTATTTTGTCTGAGGAACCGCGGAGGAGCTGCAAGCAATCAAACATAGGGCCACGATTTGTGCGGGGGTTCTCAGTTTTGAGTGCGGCATGACGGACCTAGAAATACCAAGCTACACTCGGAATCCGAACCCGCTTGGATGTCCCCTCTAGTATGTTCGCCGTCCTATTTGGAAACGAATGCTCTGCATAGAAGGTTCGTTGAGATCGAACGGAACCTGATTTGGGGAAGGGGGTTTTCGAGCTCCCGGCGTGTAACCCATCCTGGATGTAGCAATCGAATTCATCATCGCTTCCGCCGAATTCTCGCGCATGAGCCGGCACATCCTTTTGTGAAGCATAAACCGTGTCACTTGCAGGAATCTATGCGTCTGTTCCCACCGCTTCCTCTGATCACAAGGAATGTGAGCACGCCGGTCCGCGTCGGGAAGCACGTGATCCCGGCCGGCACTGTGGGACTCGTCGACATTTTCCATCTCCACCGGAACCCTAACGTGTGGGAGAACCCGTTGCGATTCGAGCCTTCCAGGTTCCTGGACTCTAAAAACAGGCATCCTTACAGTTACGTGCCGTTCTCCGCCGGGCCGAGGAACTGCATAGGTGAGGACATCCGCCTTTACTTGCCCCGTGGAATCCACGGAAATGCTGAAGGGACTTTGACCCCAACCCCGAGCTTCAGTGATCGGAGCAGAACAATGCCCTGAAACTAAGTCTGTCTATATTCACTCTTCCTATATTCTGTCTACTTCCAGGTCAAAAATTCGCGAATCAGGAGGATAAGATTCTTTTGGCTCATATCGTGAGAAACTTCACGCTTCACACGGATCAGGAAACCGACAAGCTTCGATTGAGTTTCGATCTAATCCTCCGACCCCTGGACGGTATCTCTATTCGATGTGAGCCGCGAACCCTCTGAGCACCTCCGCGCAGCTTCGTCGGAAACATCGCGTGCGCCCACGCGATTTGGTTTTCATCTGCTCGGCTCGGAAGTTCCTCTTGACGCTCACGGCCCGATGAGGAAGACTTCACCGGCTCTCAGGCGATCCCCCGAGTGAACTTCGTTTGCTCGCGGTGGACGCTCATCTTCAAAGAGCATCGGGTTCGTGTGGCTTCTCACGGGGACGAGTTTGAGCAAGCATTTCCTCCGTCTCCTGATGCTGATTTTATCCCGAATAGTACGTGGACCTGAATGCTGAGACCGCGGGACCTCGAATAAAAAGAAATGGTCGGCGGTGATCTCGAATGTCTTTCCTATCATGTGGTCGACCGCAGAACGCTGAGCTTGCTTTTCCCCGGCTCGCCGCAGGGCGCATCCAGAGGCGGCTGAGAATGTCAAGAAGGCTCAGAAAAGTACTTCCTGGCGAGACGCTCTGATGTAAACATTGGATCGTTAAAGATGAGTGAGGCCACCGATTGAAGTCGAGTCCGGAGGGACGGTATCCGATTGCAGTGTTTAGAAAAAAAAAAACTGTTTAGACGTTCTAGGATCTAAGCGATTCGAAGTTCTTCCTCGTGCGATCAGTGGTGCGATAACCACATTCCAAGTACGCCATGAAGTTCGCCGTCTTCCTGATGTTACTCTTGTGTTTGAGTACTGTGAGTGCCGCTCCGTACGACGCCGGTAAGTTGACATCGTCCCTCGACGCAACGAGGAAAATCTTCGGAATTTCTAGCAGCCCTCCGTTCTGGATGCGAACCTAGCGATGCGATCGGGCGTTTCCGACACAGCTAAAGCTCTTTGAGCCTCAGATTCCATCGAGGCGAATTATCTCCACTCGGGGTCAAGACCTATGATTCGCGTCGACGGCGTCCAGAGCAAAGAGGAGAGAAGGCGAGCGGAGAAGCTGAATTACCTCGAACAGATCGAGATGCTGTCAGAAAGGGCAGATCCCCCAGGTACCGAATCCCTCCTGCATGTCGATTGCCTAGTCCAAGCGGATTCCATCGCAGTCCTCCAGCATGCACTACGATGGAGTTGGGTAGTCGCGTTCATCCTGTATTGCGTGTCTCAGGCCCGAGCTCGGGCCCTGTCCGCGTCTGTCGAATGTTTGTTCCGCGCATCCGCCGAAACACTCACAACTCGTTGCAGCAGCTCAGGCACGAGAGCTGTTTTGTGCGTCTTCCAGTGACACCCGAAGATCCCATCGGGAAGCATCAGCCCGCCAGCCCTATCAGACGGGACCGAGTCGAAAACCCCGCTTGGTTTCCATCCTCGTCGAAGTTCGAACTCCATCCGCGGAAAATTCCCGCAATCGCAGAGCTCAGATTTCAGCTCGCTGCTCCTCATGACTCATCCCTTCCTCGAATTGAGGAAGTCTTCGCTCGACGCAAACGTTTTGACTCCAGGGTATTCGACAGACGAGCGTTTCCGGGCGGAATCCGATGCAGCCGCTGATGCCCAGCAGACTACGAATGCGAGCCCCGTGGATGTTGAGGGCGAGCCGGCCGAACTGGCCGAATCACCCGAAAGCGTAGCTCCGGCGGGGGCGGAGGTCGGAACAGCGAATGAAGTCCCTGGAGATTCTTCGAAGGAGAAGGTCGCTGAAGAACCGCAGGCGCCCGAAAGCGGGTCGCCAGTGACTTCTAGCCCCAGTAAGTCACGTGACCATTCCTTGGGTCGGCGTTGAAGTCACCCTTCGTCCAAAAGATACACAACCGACCATGACGTTGGTTCCGCTGAACGAATCTTTTCCAGATGTTCCTTCCGCTAACGAAGATTCAGTGAATGAGGACACCGGAGGGGGCGGAATCAACGAAGAAGTCGGCACGGGCGCCACCGAGAAGAGTTGGGAAGGAGAGCCCCAGGTCCCAGCGGAGGAATCCGGCGTCGGTGAGGGAAGCGAGCAGCAAACCGGGTCCGGCTCTTCTTTGGAGGGTCCCGCAGGCGCTTCCGAGGTATCGCCCAACGAACCGGCGGTTAAGCGGAGACCAGGAGCCGCGGCCAACAATGAGGGTGTGTAGCAGAGTTTTGTGCATTTCCTTCTCCCTCATGGACGATGTCGAGGTTCACATTGACTTCCGTACGCTCAGCTCAAGACGACCCCTCGCTCAAGTGGGCAGTGGATGCAAACCTCGAGAGCCTGATCGACGATCTCACTTCAGAGTCTCCTGGAGAAACTGGAGCCGCGAAAACGCCAGCAACTCAGACTTACCTCCAGGGCGCTGCACAACGGATTGCCGCTTTGACGAACGCCCTCCGACCGCAGGTCCCCCCAGCGGCAGTCGGTGGAGCTCCCCGGCAGCGGGTCTGGGGTGGCAGAGGACCTCCCAGGGACCCAGAAGGAACTCAGACAGCGGACAAACCGGGGACGGGACATTGGAGAGAGCCTCAAAACCACCATATCAGGCCTGATCCCACTGCGAGGGATCCTAAGGTTGGCGGAAGCGTTGACCCGGACGCGTCGGGCGATTTTGCGAACGAGTCAGCCGGCTCTCGTAAGTGACTCGTCGTGATTCTCGCACCTTATCCCCTCCTCAGAAGAAAGGCGAGTCCGGGCCCAGTATGGTAATTCGACCCAGCTCAAAGTCCTCATCCAAGTGCGCTTCGGGTTGCTTTGCGTCTTCGTTCATTTCCCCCGTGCTGTCTTCGAACTAACCCTCGAGCTGCTTCGAAAATGCGAACGCGTGATATGAGGTCTTTAAATTTTTCCTCGACAACAACAGAGCTGAAGTGGACGGAGCACACGGAGCCTCAGGGTCATGGCGATGCTCAGTGTCCGGAGGGGGAGGACTGCAGCGGCGGACTGGACCTCGGCGTTGTGAACGCGATGCCGGTCCCGCCTCCAATTAGAACTCCAACGGGTTGTTCGTCGCCGGACCATTGTGTCTACCTCACTCAGCATCGCAAGGTGTTCGGTCCCTACCTTCTGCCAGGTAAAGGCTCCGCGAAAAATAGACGTCTACCCCAGAATGCCAGGTGGTCAACATACGTCGGAAATTTTCTTCCTCTACTTTCTCCCGAACGTTACTCCTCGCGAAATCACTCTGAACGATTTTTATTCTGATCGTTTTCCAAATAAGGCGAATATTTGATTGTTTCGGATGAAACGTGCAGGTCATTCGGAAACTGCGTTCCACAGAGGGTCTGAAGGTCTTGATAATTCCTCGCGAAGCTGTGACAAAAGCGAGGACCGGGAGAAAATTCCCGACTAGATTTTACCACCCTGTGAAGACGTGGGTCGAAGTATAGAAGCGGATTAATTATCCCGGTGGTCTCTGACCGATGTCGATTGCTTCGTTACCACCTGAGATGGATCCGTCGATGCGTTCTCATATGATGAGTCTTGTAGGCCTCACCGATCACTTCAAAGAGAAGGCTCGCTGGGTGGACATGCTGATCGATGGGAGGAAGATCCGCGGGTTCCTCATGGGCCCCTTGAGAACGCTGGGCGAACCCATCCGAAGGCTCTTCTCGCCTGGATTGGAGAGAAAATGACGACACCACGGTCCTAGATATCTAAAATTTACGATTCCAATCGAATGAACGGACCATGTTCCCACGAATTCACCCGTTGCCGTCGATTTTCATTTGATCAATAAACATCGACCAGTGTTCTGTGAGCTGCCGGTTTTGTACCCCTCGCCTTCGGAATGCCCTTTGCTCTCAAGCCTTCCCTTCAACCCACAATCCCAAACTCTTTCGAAATCCTATACTCTCGCATCTTCCATGATAATGAGCCGGAGTTTTTCTCTTTAATGGGCATCATCCAAATGAGCCCCACACTTCAGCTGAATTTTCCATCCTTGTGGGTCGTGCGTAAATCCATTTTTATCCCCTATGGCTCTTCTATCTTCTCCCATTCTTCCTGTTTCTCGCACTCGCAGTTCCTTTTGTGAACTAAGGGTCTACTCTTTGTGAGTTGATCCAGGAAAGACAAAAGATAAAACTCGTCAGGCTGTTTCCAGAGAGATTTTTTTCCCGAGCATCCGACCAGTCATATTGAGTCCATATGGGTACTCCGACAGCTTTTATTCGAGAGTGCTATTTCCAGCATAAGCAACATTTCTTTTCTTCGGTTTTCTCCTCCATCATTCGACTGCTTCTGTGACACCGAGCTCGTCGGTTTCTATCGGATAGAGTTGGGTGCAGTTCGATCCTTCGCAATGGAGTTTGAAACAGTCGAGAGAGCGGAGAGGGTCTCCGACGAATTGCCCAGGAGCCGAGCAGTGCCCCAAGAGGGTTCGAGAGTTTCTCCAAAGCACGATGGTGTCCGAGAGCCATGACAGTTCACAATCGCAGAACACGGGGTTTCCTGAAAACGTGATCACTCGCAGAAAATCGAGTTGATGCAGAGCCTCAGAACTGGAACTTTCCCCGAGTCGGATAAATCTCTCCTCGATCCCTCCATCCAAGTCGCGAAGATTCAACAGCACACTGAAACAGCTACAGCACAAACCTCGCAAGTCGACCTGCTCCAGAGCTGGTTGTATTTTGAACCATATCGGGCTGAAAGCGTTGTGATTCATCGTTTGGAGACGGTTGTTGGATAAGTACAGTCTTCTCAAATTCAACATCGAGGAGAAGATGTTATCGTCCAGTTCCGCCAGGCGGTTGTTCCTTCATGAGGAGAACAAGAGTCAGACAAGACCGCGCATACTTTCAGAACCAGACAGTAGCTTCCAGCTTTCTCCGAACGGATGTTGAGGGGGGGGGGGGGATTCGTCACGTTCGAGCGGCGGAGGGGATTCAGGTCGGTAAGAATAACACTCTCGCCTCCCGCTTCGAAACAGCAACTCACTCCAAGTGGAGGATCTCTATGTTGTCCGGAAGCATTGTCCTCCGGAGTCCGTGGATCCGGTTTTCCGAAAGATCCAAGTGAATAAGTTCTCTAGCGTTTCGGAGTGCGAAGTCTTCGAGTGCCTCGATATGGTTCCCTTTCAGTACGAGGGACTTCAATTTCACCGGAGGAACGGAGAACCAACGCCGTTTCACGAACTGGAGAGTGTTGAAGCTCAAGTCGATCTGTTCGATTTGACTCAACGCCGATAGTTTCTCCAACGACATGTCATAGCTCTGCAACGAATGAAATGCTTGTCTGTTCGATGGCCTGGTGACGCTGGTATCCATCAATCATCGCGGGCGGGAATCCGCCGATTTCAATGTAAGTGGCGAAGACCCGGATGGTTGCCGTCATGGCCTTCACCCGCTACGCCCTCCGAATGGCAATCGTTTGAGCCCGAGACCTACGGCACTGAAGTGTGCAAGTTCGCACTCAAGTGGGATCAGTGCGTTTTCATAGCATGTCTGCAGGATTCAGTACACATCCGCTGCAGGGTTCCAGGCGTCGTCCGAAGTTTCGGGCCATCAGGACGATTGAGCTCACCATGCCGCAGTGTCGCAGCGCCAAAGACTTCAAGGTTCGTTCCAGGCCGAGGAACGGTGTGGAGCCCGACGAGCTCAGAGATGAAATGTTGACATTGGATAGCGTCACTTCTGTCAGAGGAATCGCCGTGAATATGTTCGCTGGTATCTTCGGGCCGATCTGAAGGAGAAAGTATCCGTCAATCCTCTCCGGTCTTATTGTACCCAGTAACATCGGATGTCCCTGGCTCCGAGGAGAACTTGAAGATCCCAATTGTGATGTCAGCAGAGGTCTCTTCTTGGGAGTCACGTTTCGAAGAAACGAGCTACGCGGGTCTTAGATTTGGCTGTTGAATCGTTTGCCTAGTTTTTGCATCGACGGAAGGAAAGAGCGGCGATCCGCTGAGCGTGACTCGAGTATTTCTGACGGTTGTTCAGATTGGCTGCTCCGACTTATTCCGACGAGAAGTTGGCACGCGACGATCATCACAAATCAATCAGCAGAAGAATCCTGTCGGCTGCGCCGAACGAGTCTTTCAGGAGTTTCTTCAACCCCGCGAATCGAAATTTGGTCGCAGTTCAGACGGCCCGGCGAATCGATTTAACCCATGATCGAAGGCCTTGACAAACTATTCGAGAATATGCTCGTCTCGTTTGCTCGGAGGAGGTCGGAGTGGAACCGGATCGCCACCACCAACCTCGGCAAATGAAACAGAAACTCCTGTCGCCGGCGCTCATCGCGCGGAACCAAGTCACGGCGAGTCAAAGTTGGGCGAGCGATACCTCGCAGAAGAATGCGTGAATCTGTCAGACATAGTCGTTCGCAAACACGTTTTCATTGCAGTGACTAGTGATTGTCACACTGACAAGAATGCAGCTTTTCAGTTCTGATCGGAAAGATCAAGTGCTGCAAAGAGGAAGAAGATTCAATTCACGTCAAGCGGAATTCCAAACCGCGTCCGACTCGAGACGTCTTAAGCAGAGTGGGGAGTATTTCCTTGCGATTATCTTTGGAAGGCAGAGGAAGAGTTCTTTCCACGAGATTTGGCCTCTATTCTGGAATTCAGACAACCCCGGTATTGCGCAGCCGTTAAATATCCGCTCGCTCATAAACTGTTTTTTTTTCCCGGCTTAAAGCCGATGAGTCGGTAATAATCCTGGCAGGATGTCACTCATCTGCGTTTGTGAGATAACTGACATGTGCAACACGAGTACTGTCGAAATCTGTAGGAGCAAAAACGTTTGAAAGTGGGAGAATTAATACGGTGGAATCATCACGGCGAATTACGCATTTTTTTTTTCGCTTGCGAATTCATCTGGAATCCGGGCAAGCGGCGGAAGATTCCCTCACCGGATACTGAGAGGAACTTCGTCCGGTAGCTGCTTCGCAGCACGCTCCGAGCAATCGTCCTTCCACTGGAATGTGTGCGACGGACGGACCCTTCGAAACTGAGCGCAGAAGATTTTTCGCTGGACCAACTTAATGATCTTTTATCCAGATGATTCAATCCAGCCTTTGAAAGCACTCAACGGCATAATCTCTCTTTCTATTCCAACATCCGAGTTTTGAATCAAGGGGAAGTGATTTGAACGCTTTGCTCTTGAAACCCGTGACATGGACCCCCCTTGGTCCCTTGTTATTTCTTTGCACGCAGTAAACTTCAAGCTAACGGAGCGTTCGCGCTCAGGCGCCGTCTGGCTGAAGAGCAGTCAAGGTTGACGCTGAGCCACGTGAGCGGGTGCAACGGAATGGAAAACACGCGTTTCACTTCATTCCTGTTAAAACTCGCGATTTGACTCGCTTTTCCAACTCAGTGCCCGCGTCTTTCTGATCACATCGACACTAATGGTTCTCGTCCGCATCTGATTGCCACCGTGAACTTCGACAGCAGAATCGTGAAACTTAACGCCCTGTTGGAAGTTGGGAATGGAAACGGTGGGTGAGTTACTCGGGGCGAGCGCTCGCTCAAGGAGCACTCAGAGGATCGATTTCGTGGCGCGGGAGCGCTTCCAACGTCTTCCGCATTTGGATACGTACTTGATCGAAGCAGGTGTAATTCCCGCCCCCTCCGGATCGATTTCAATTCGAGCGGAGTCTTCTCTGGACCAAGCAAACAATGGAGCCGAACGCACCAAGAACTCGCTTCTCGTACGTTCTCACTACTAAGGAGAAAACGCTGTGATTACAGGAACTCTCCCGACTTTCGGTTCTCCCTCTTTTCTCACTGCGCGCCAGACGGCATCGCATTGTTTGTCGAAGAATGGTCAAAGTACGATACTCCGCAAAGCTCGGAACATTTCTTGCCGACGGACGGCTCAAGAATATCGGTTGGGGCCGTCTATTTGAATCATTGTATTTCCACAGCTATCTGGGGAAAAATCGGCAAATTTGAATGTTCGAAGTTAATCACACGCCGTGAGTATCGCGTATGTCTGCTCACTAGTCAACGAATTCCACGGCGAATGAGTTCGCATGGAAAGTCGACCAAAGATGCTGTTCTTCCGTCTTTCGCGAGTTTCGCTCAGCTAGGGCTGGACGAGCCAAACCGATTCAAATTGACAGGAACTTCGTTTCACGCGCTACAACTCCACGTAGTTGAGCCCCGACTCACAGCCGGCAGTCGAACGGTCAGAGCTGAGGCTTGGAAGCTTCGACGCAACCCGTGAGGACGTGTTACGTGACCAGAACCAGCTTCCAAGCTGCGGAAATAGATGCATTCCAAGAAAGGAATTTCGAGTTGATCCAGTCCCGATCCGTAGAAGCGTCGGAAGATGAGATGGTTTCTTCGCGGAGCAACGACACCGTGATGGGAGCGGAAACGAAAAGCCCGATTCCGTTATCCTTGCCGTCTGATGAAGTCGTAAGATACGCCTGGCTCGTTCGTTCGTTTGCTTTGTGCCCTAATACCATTTTTCGTTCCGTTGCTGTTTCCCCCTAGTAAACGTTCTTCGTTTTGTGCCTCATCGCGGTTCGTTCAAGCTAACATCGACGTCTAGCACCGAAAACGTTCGAGCAACTCGGTCTAACGTTCGATAATTCGGATGAATGCGGGAAGCTCTCTCTCTATCTGAAATGCATCGGCACATCGCTGCGACATGTGGATCATTCCGGACCATATGACGACTTGGCCGTGCAGTTCATAATAGACGGCCACCCTTCGACGAATCCTGGACATATCCCCGCACAGCTTCATGCTTCAACGGCCCTCTTCGACAGACGACCAATCCCCAACGGGCGGGCGCCCTTCTGGGACATCGGACAAGGGATTCGTGGCAATTCAGTACGTTCCGCTCGATTCTGGCTCGCTCTTGTTGAAGAAGTTCCACACAACCGATTGATTCGAATGAAAGACGCATCGCCGAAGATAGAAACCGCGTGAAGAAAAGTGTTTGTCCGAAGCTCAAGACAGAAGAATGAAGCAGCGCGCGATGAATACCATCTCACGTTCCGGAGCTGATAGTTGATTGTTGGATCCTGTCATCTGAATGAGTCCTCGTATTCGGCGGCTGCACGAGCCGTGGAAAACCGAACAAAGCAAGGACGCTGATAAATACGCGCATTCGCCGAGTGCTAATCACCTGCTAAACACCGCTCCCATAGCAGCCAAGCTAAATATCCTTGGATTTCCCGAAAGAATCGAGTCCTCTATCCCTTTCGGAATGCATTCACAATCAACAACTGCAGTGCGAACACGGCGGGGTATTTTCCTATTCGAAATCGATCCCCAGAGCTCTCTCTCTTCGTCACACTGCGAACTATTCTCTCTCACGCCGGCAGTTATCGCGATCGTAATGAATTGTGTCCAACGAGCGAATCGCCACATTTAGATTCCATTCCCGGATAACCGGACTCGGGAGAATATTCAGTTCGTGTTGAATAGTTACCGGGGAATCCATGATATGCACAGCGTCGATGTTCTTGCCTTGCAGACTTCTCATCAGTCTTGACAGCGCTTCGATACTGAACACTGAACTGCATTTTATCACCACCCTGGTGCTCGGAGGAGCGCTGAATTTGTCTGCTCGATTGGCGGTTTCCGAGGTCGAGCACGTGCAGTTGGAAAAACCGATCGAGGGACATTGTGCACGAGCTTCTCCGACCGCGGCCACGAAGATCAGGAGCCTGGAATGCCAACACAAAATATTTTCGGGGTCATCAGCTCTGAATCAGGGTTTGAACGAGTGTGGAACACGAATCTCGGCGGAATACTTCAATTTATTTATCGAAATCTGATTCATGAACACGCTCTCGAGGATTTAAATAAGCACGGTGAGTCGATGTCGCAGCAGCCACTCGAGTTTACACTTCGCAACGCTTCGAACCCCTTTCATTCTTTGTACACGGGAACTGTCCGCAGCTCTCGCCGTCGGGTCACTTCGGATCACACTTCGGAATCTCCTTGCTCGCCTCGAAGATCCACCACGTCCCTGCTCTTGGGCCTGGTGGATTTCCTCCGTCCGTACTCACGGAACGCGGCCGCCAGAGTCAGGGTGAGCCGCCTCGCCGAGTCTTTGCTCTCGCACACGAAAGCGTGACACTCCAGAGGACCGTGCTCGCTGACAATGATGATTGCGACGATTTTCGCGTAGCTCACGTCCTGAACCCCGTATGAGATGCACTCGATCGGGTAGAGCTTCTCTCCATTCACCGCGATCCCGATCTCGTTGATCGAAACTCCCCTCGGGGACACTGACAGCCGCACTAGCTGCGACGGGTTGTGGGGTTTACGCGCGGCTTCGACGAGCTCGTCGACGGGCGACCTCGTGTGTCGCAGTCCCCAAAATCCCGTCGTGGGTCTGCTGCCGAGGTACCTGGTGACCACAGTCCAATTCGGCGCGTAGTCCGCTTCGTTCACAGTGCACACGAAACTGCCCTCCATGCGTCGAGGGGCGAGCTGCCCGTTCGGCGACGTTTCTATCTCCATCCAGACCCACCAGTGGTGAGCCGTCACCGCCTCTGTCGCTTCGACGGTTGCGTTGAACGACGGCCGTGCTACGCCGACTACGGCGACGGCGGCGTCAACAGCCCGATCGGCGAGGGCTCGATCCGGAAAGGGTTGCGCACTCTTGCACAGCAAGCGATCGCCTAATTCGCTCTGCTTCGCATTCAGAGGGGAGTCAGGTGATGATGAATCGACAAGGTGCGCGATCGCCGAGCTTGAGCAGCCTCAGGTCGTGGAGTTCCGCAGCGCGAGCAACTGACGCTGATCCACCTCGGGCGGCCAAAAGTCGTTGCAGGTTGAGGTGAGCGAAGCCAAGGGTGGTCGGGCACCGGGCTGACGAGAAGAAGTTGGCAATTCTTCCATCGGCCGGATCCGCAACAATGGTCGACCCCTTCATGAATTATTCCGTGGGACGACGCCCAGCAACAAGGCGATGACTGGCGGTTTTCACTGAAGAGGTTGTCAAGCGGTGCTATGCTTGCCTCCAACAGGTCGGGTGGCCCTGACGAAGTCGGCGACTCACTGGGGAAGGCGCGTCGCGGAGCTCCGATGTCCGGAAGTTGATTGATTCGAAAGAGGAGAAAAACGCAGATATTCGCCAAACGCTACTCCTGGGAAACTCTCATGGCCCGCCCTGGTGATAATACGTTCCTTATCGAAACACGCTAAACAACGTCGACGCTGCCGCGTCCGCTGCTTTGCGTGAAGTCTAGTCGTCTCGAACTTTTACTCCGCTTATCTAGATTCCGGATGCCGTTCGGGGGAGTTGGCATAACGTTGCGCTTTGTTCGGAACCATATTCCATTTTCTGCTAACGGGATTGCTGCAACGGGCGACCGGGAAGCGAAGGAGATATTTACAGCCGTCAAGTTGGCGCGGTTCGGAGCGACCGTTGAGACTAGCCGGCAACGTTGGCGACTTGACCTAAGCCCTCCCGCCTTTCATTCTCCGCTCGGGAGAATTCAACGGACTCAACCGGGAAACTTCCGTCACTCTGAGCGGAGTCGGGAAACCCGAGTGGACGCTTTCGATGTTGTCTCTGGTCCGGCATGAGCCAAACCACGTTGGGACCATTTGTGGTCGTCTTGTTCGCGCTGGCTCCGCCGATGGTTCGGCGAAAGCGCTGGCTAAACGTGGGTTAGCGTCCGAAGCGAGCGACGCCTCCGTTCCCGGATCTCGAGTTCTCGGTTGCCCGCTCACACACTTTCACACTTCAGGGAACACCTATCAATGTTGGTGATCACGCAAGCGATAGGGAACATCCCCAAATCGAGAATTTTTGATCAAGTCATTGCCCTCGGAGCGACTTCTGCGATTTTCAATCCTCGAGAGCGAGTTTTCAACCCGTCTGCATCCACGGTTGCGGACACGCGAGAGCGAAACTATCAGATTCCGTAGATTTGTCGACGGCTTCTGTCTCTTCAAGAGAGGGCGCATCCGCGCGGCATCCCAGAGAACTCCGCGGAAGAACTGCTCCCGGGGTTCGGGTGATTGTGGCAAGGTCCAACTTGGCCCATAAATCAGTTCTTCAGCAGCTTTCAACGAGTTTCCGTTCTGGGAATGGGATCTTCTCGATTGGTTCTCTCGAAGATGCACCGATCTCCTCAGATCTATCTGATGAAACAATCGTCCCACTTCCTGGTTTCGCTCCGGGCAGAGTAGACGTCGCTCGAGTCGAGCGCACCGCCATGGGCTCTCAGGATGAGTAGTTTCCGTTAACGCTGCGACTGCTCGCAGAAGTTTCTGTTCCCGGATAGCTCAAATGTCATGGAAGTTGTTGCGCAACGGGGCAAGCCCTCAAAAATGTAAGACTTTCAGATAGAAGTGGGTCGAACGTGAGCATCAAAAGCGAGGGCGACTCCAAAAGCGTGACGTTAGCGTTGTCGACCAGGTCCCGCCTTTTGCAGCGGCAGCGACATCGAAATCAGCGGCCGCGTTAGGGGCCGCATCGGCTGGTGTTCGGTCTGAGCCAGTCCGAGTCGATGTGCTTTCAGAAAGCACCACAGCGGAAACGACGCACAGTCGAATATGGAAATCGGTCGCCGGAGTCGCCGACGCGAGTGTCGACGAGGAGCGATAATTGCATCAATAACGGACATCTGTTGTTCTCCTCAAATGTTTTTGATGAGCGCTTTTGTGCGAATATGCAGGAGCTAAAACAGCGACCGCATGAACGCTTTGTTTCTGACGGCTACATACCAGATATCCGCGGCCCAAGACTGGACCGACACCATGATGCGGCGAACTGGGAAGCGTCAATCGGCACGAAACTCCGCTCGACTCCGAGGCAACGCAGCCACAAACTGTCACCGATACGTTCCGGCGGAAGCAACCTAAAAGAGAGAACGCGCACGGGAGAGGTTGTGGGAAATATTTTCGCTTAGGCTGGACTCATTGTCACCATTTATTCGAAGGCACATCTGAGACAGGTTCGGGGCCGCGATCGTAGAGACCACGGGTCGACCACGTGAGCTGCAAAAAAAAAAAAAAAAGTTCAATTCTCTTGCCATATTCTCCAACTCTATCAACAACTATCCAACTCCGATCACTTCTGCTCAACGAGACCCTGTCCGCGATTTCGAGGAGAGTGGACATCGTTTATCTCTTCCTGGGTGGTCATGAACTAAAGATTCATACCGGTAGTAACGGATAGTATCCACTAAACACGTAGAATTTGCAATATGGATACTCGTTGCCGGAGTAGAACAATACGCTGGATGGAACAAGCCAGATTCTCGTGGTCACGAATGCGTGGCTTATCTGGAATCAGAACGATATCATACTCCTGCGAGCAGGAAGAGCTCCATATTTTTGCGATTCCGGAGACAAAATTGAGCCATGAAACAAATAACCATGGCGGAATCGGAGCGAGAATCCACGATTATCAATGAGGTGTGGCCGAACAGTCGAAATCTGAAATCTCCATTGACATTCAGGCGAGCGACTTCGTGGAGGGAAGAAACGGAGTATTAGCTTATTGGAATCATCACCATCGAGCGGGGGCGATCAGCCGGCAGTAATACGGAGCGAGAGCAGGGCGATACTCAGGAGAAGTAGGTTAGATAGCCGAACTGAACGACGGAGACGCTGAAGCCTTCCATCGACTTAGTCGTAATCTTCTTCGCCGTCATCTGCCGTAGCCGCCGCTGTTAATCAGGCAACACATAGTCGTCGAAGTCAGAAGGGGAACGCTGGATTGAAGGCAGCGGCTGCGTTCGTGCCCAGTGTTCTGGCAGAGCTGCGCTCCCTGAGCTCCACGCGTCGATCGAATAAAACATCTCTGTGTAACATACTTCACAATCTGTATTATATAGTGTAATACGTGACTATAACATACGATTAATGAAGGTATGGACTCGAAAAGTTAGCTCGCTTGAGTTAGAGTACCGTGCTCGTATACCATACTCGGAATCATGATGCCATCAATCATGAGGTCCGAGTCTCTATCTTCCGATTCTCTGGGCGAGGAAGCTTTCTCGTTGATGTACCACACGATCTTGAGGTCTGTTTGATCCCGCTGTTAGCGCAGAAGATTGGAGTCGGTGATTTCGCATTCTCCTGGGTGTTCTCGTCACCGGGGACAGGAATTGGGAACTCTGACGAAGGAATAATGAGTCGGAGTACGGAATCAAAGCACGCTGCGAATATAAGCTTGAGCGAACTACCTTTCAGACATTACAACGAGAATATTTTGCAACGAATCGAAGTGTGGAAACTCGCGTTCTCTGGGGCGCTCTGCCCGAAAACGGCAGAGATAGGGAATTCAATCGATGGGGTAATTATCCTGACAAATGAACCCAACGAAAGTGCCTATTTCACCTCAATCGGACGTTCGAGTCAGAAGTTACATGGAAAAATAGGGCTGCGCACATATTTTTGCAATGGAGTGTACATGAATGAGAGTGAAAAACCAGACGAATGACGTACGGAGCCGTTCCGCACATCCTGATCCACGAGCCTGATCCGAATCGAGGGTGCGTGGACGGAGCACGTGGTGGGCAACATTCACCAATTACCGACTGTCCACAAGCCAAGTTTCGAAAAGACCGTCAGCGAAACACGATCTGGACTCATGATTCAAATACACGTCATGAGTGAACTTTCCCGACTTCGCCTGCCCGACGGAGGCGAAGTTCAATCACTTCATGAACAGATGCACACTGTCGAGCTCTCAGGATCGATCCGGACGGTGATTTTTCCTTCCCGTACTTTTCTACAACATTTCCCAGCATAGGTACCGGCTGTAGGGCAAGTCCAACTGTCGCACATTTCCTTTCGAGTTTCTGTGCGCCGGACGTTTTTCCCCGAAGCCCCGAGAGCCGATCGGAGGGGACGCAGAAGTGCACAGAAGCCGGTCATATGGCGCCTCCATCCATGGTACTTTGATGCACGAATATCCAACGCCACAGGTCGTAGGTCCGACCTGAGCTCAAGTCGAGCTCGAGCTGAAATCATACGACCGGACGATACTGTAGGCCAGAAACACCCAGTAAGAACTATCCCCGATCGATTGAAGGGCGGGTTTTGGAAAAAAGTTTATTTGTTCAGGCTCCTCCCTTGTGCCTCCTAAGCATCCACACTCATACGAAGTATAATAGTTGCACGTAGAAAATGTTGCAATCATCACTACAGTTGTTATTGTTGAGATCACGTAATGAGCTTTTGTCATACGCTGACACTGCGTGGTGTTCCTTTCAGGCCGCCCCCCATCACCACGAGTCCGTATGCGCACACAATGCGTTTAGGGGGCCGGGGCGCGGCCACTCGGTACTATCTCAAAAGGTCGTATTCGGCTCGTGAGCACGGAGCGCCGGGAGCCGGGACGAACGCGGGTCTCCCGTTTGCTAGCGCCTCTTCATCGGAGTCGATGTGGACGGCGACGCTGAGCCGTGAGTGTAAATGGTTGGCCATGTTCATATTTACAAGACATCCTAGCGGTGTGGGCTTATAGTGGAACAGAACTACGCCCAACAGTACCAACGACAGAGACACCACGAACAGATAATGCAGCTGCAACGAGGAATCTCTCTTAGATCGTTTCGGAATAACGGAGCGGGAGTTTCTAAGCCAGACTTTCGAACCTTTTTGAAGAGTACGGGGAGGAGTACCGGCTGGTGGGTGATACAGATCCCTGACATCGGGATCACCCCCTATTCGACCGGTGCTACTCCCCGCGCTCCCCGGGGATTCCATGCGCCTGATCTGCCGCATGATCCTAGTACTCACCCCAAAAGTTTTGTTCAGAATGTAATAGTAGCCAAGGAGTGATAGGCCGTCCGCTGAGAGAGTTGAGAGGTTGAGCGCTGTCGCCGATGAATTCGAAATAACAACCGCTATGAGCAGATAGATGAGCGTTTGGAACACACAGAACCCCAGTACGCTTAATTGCTGAGGGGGCGCCAGCGAGAGAACTGTCTGCACCGCGTCTATTTCCAAGATGGTCCTGGAACAAAGAAGAGATTGACTGCGATGGATTTAAGTCGAATGACTCGGTTGTGATCAATTTGGGTCGATGGAGGGCATGAATAACTTATGTTCGATGAATTGGATGTGGGATAGACGATCGCATGCGCGGCTCGTGATAAGTGGAAGGCGCGCAGAATGAACTGAATGGAGCGCTCGAGGACAATTTGTCACCGCCCTCCTCGGCTGGCTTTCGGGTCAGTTGTGGCCGAAAAGGCTCTCGGGGATTAGGGCGCCTCAAGGGCCTTGCCATCTCTAAGAATAGCATGACTCACTGAGACGCTGTAAATAGGACGGTTAGAACCAAACGACTTTCAGCCTCGGACAGCGGCTCGTTATCGAACGGTTCTCTCACTAACCGAGCGAAAAACGAAAAATCGATTAACTTCCGAGATTGAGGCTCGATCATCGAGCCGTTACAGATTGACTCCGAGCTGTATCATAAAATCGGGAAGGGTGCATGATATTCTACTTCGATTTCCGGAAGTGTCCCGCAACGATTCAGTCCTATCATAAACATCCTCACAGGTTTGAAAACCCTGTTGAATGCGTCAATGAGAGTCTCGCTACGATGATGATGATCATCACCGCACACTACCCCCCCTGCAAAATTAATTCTGGGTACGCCCCTGTCCGGGAGGTTCGGAAGCAGTAATGGTAACAGGAGAGGAGATGCACGCGCGGACTCTGGTAGAATGCCTTCCTCCTGAACAAACGCGCGATTGCGGTTGTCATGACACCAATGGAGTCGCTGTCTGCTTGAACTCGGGTCGAAACAATCTGTCCGAACCCGGAAATATCCTCTGTCCGGGCGGTTCTGAATTCTCGCTCGATGTTGGTCTAGATGAGCGAAACGGAGAGAATACTCACATTTTTATTCCACTAATGGCGCTAGCGAATAGTCCTATCATGGCGAGGAATTCAACACTTCCCGAAAACGCCTTGACGGTGAACTCTTGGAGCACGTTCGAGACCCCGTAAAGAGCTCCGGCGGACAGGCAGAGCATGTCACCGAACAGGCGATTCTGGGGCGTTGTGTCATTGTAATCGAGAACATTACTCAAGACGAGAGAGCCGACCCCGAGGACACAGACTACGACGCCCAAAATATGTACGATCTTGTATCTGACTTTGAGAAACAGCCACGATAACGCCAACACTATCGGGATGCTAAAACAGTCCAGCATCTGGAAAATGACGAGAGAATCGTTAGAGAGGCTCCTCAGACGGTGGTCCTGATCGGGTGAAACAAGAGCTCGGAGGGACATCTCGGCGAAAGCCTCACCTGCACGCTGGGTAACGTGGTGTACTTGTAGGCATGGATGATGAGGTAGTTCGCCTCGACGTCGATAGCTGCTACAACGAAGTACTTGAAACCCCGACCCCGGACCACGTTCAACAGCGAATTCTCGCCGCTGCGGCAGGCGAGGAACGGTATGAATATTATGAACATCGTCACATAAGTAGGGAATATGAGAGCTGCCGAAAGGCCCGAAATGTTTCCGGGCGGCTCCTTTGGCCGAGATTTGATATCTTGGAGACAGTATGCCGTGCCGCACATGAGCACCGACACCAGTTGACCACATATTATAGATTTGAGCGCTTTACTGGAAGAAATTGAGGATTTCAGTTCGAGGCCGAATCGTCTTCGCTTCCTGAACAGGAACGCGGATGCGCGAGAACGCAACGCTGGGAGGAACAGGGGAAAGGAGAGCAGGAGAGTGGTGCTGGAGGAAAAAGAGGGAATGCTACTTGAAGATGTATTGCAGAGTGTGCGAGCCTTGCAGTCCCCGATCCGACCCTGATGGTGACGAGGGAAAACAGTCACCGGGGCGGGAAGTCTTGAAATGGTAGAGGAAAGGCGAAAATTGTTCGGAGAATGGTGGAATAGGAATGCCAAGCTCAGATGGGATGGGGTTGTGAGTTGAGCTGCGAGAATCGCTGTTTGAGTGCTCGAGTTAACGCCCAAGAACGCATCACGGGTAGATTCGCCATCGAGGTGGGGCTTTCGGCGCGACTCGTCTTTCGGCGCAAGTATTGTTCGCTCGCTCCTCCCACTCGACAATGTTTCCCAGGGCATTGTCTACCGGAAAACCCCGCCGAAGCAGGGTGAGATTCCATCCAAAGCTCAATACCTCACACACGGCGCTCTGTAACTAGCCGGGGGATGACCGGGAGGACGTAGAATCGGGGCGCAAAGCAACAGTCTAGTGGGGAACGACCGGTATCGATGTTCGCGGAAGCTTGCGGATACTCACCATAGGTTGGAGCGGTCCTTCTTTTGCGATGGCGGACTGTAATTCCTGACGAAGCTCGATCGTTCGGTCAAATCGCCGAGCGAATTGCCGTCCATTTCGTAGGGAGTGGTCGGGTTTACACGTTGGAGAATTTGAACAACATCTCTGATCTCGAGACTTCAGCACGCTACATCGTCAACCCCATTGTAGACATGCAAGGAGCAGGAGAGCGGAGCCGCTCGGCAGACATCCTTCCCACTCGAACGCCCCATTCGAACGAAGTCATGTTTTTTTTCCGGGTCGTCCGCCGATCGTGTTCCTTCGCCCTTACCGATGTACGTTCGGAGTACTTGTGAACTGGTGACTCATGTGAGGCCCTCTGTAATTGACAATGAGTTGAGCTCGTAACGAGCCGCTCTCTGGATCGGCGCCTACAGAGGCGGCGCTCGTAAAATCCGGCGCTCGTTCACGGCGAATCGAGAGTTTCAAAACCCGATCAAGGGCCGAGCGACGCCGTCTCCTGACTCTGCGCAAAGCGAGCCGAACGCAGCTCTCGCAACGGAATCAGCGTTCCTCTCCGAAGCTGGCAACAGCACCGGAAATGATTTCCCGCCAAATCTTTCAAACTCGTGAGCTATCCTCTGAGCCGGCGAGTGAGCAGCCGCCGCGGCGAAACCGTGGTCGCGGTGGACACAGTCGCGGAAGAGCGGCAGGGCAGGAGCGAGGGTAACAACTCGTCGGATTCTCGCGGCTGCTGCTGCCGGTCACAAAATAAAAACAAACCGTACGTGGCTCATCTTCACGCCACCAGCAGAACGTCTTCCACCGGCGGCCGGCAAGGCTCATGTCGCAAAGATAACAGTCGTGGGTGAACTTGCCACCTCGACGCGTGCCAACACTTCCTCCTCCAAGATCACCGGATCGCCGACTCGGCAAACGTACGAGAGGATGTTTTCAAAACTTACTTCGAGAACCGGTTCCCCGAACAGCTGCGCCGCTCGCGGAGCTTGTGAGCGGTGGCAAGCCCTTGGCAGTGCCGTCGATCCCAGGATACCCGGGTGTTTCACCGCAACTCCGAATGTCCGAGCCGGAACATAGACCGCACAACTCCGGGTGAAAGTGTGTCCGTAGAAGAGCTCCAGGTCGATACGACGACGTTGGATCATGTATGAGAACTCGGCTACTTCCCGCCCGCAGGGCGGCTCAGGAGCCGGACCATTGACTCCGTTAGCACAATGGGATCACTGGAAACACGAGAGCACGAGCTCCTCGGCAATGACTTTCCCAAGTCGTTAAAGTCCAAAAAGCTTTCCGTGACAGCGCCAACACCTGAGAGGAGCTCTCCCTCGGCTGCTGCTACAGTTTCGATCCTTCTCGCTTCCCTCTTCCGAAGGAAACACGACAATGCGATTGATGGTCCGTGCGGGCTGTGTTTGGCTTTGGTGCCCGCAGACCTCGTTCCGTCGTGCGACAGCCGCTGAACACTTCAGCGGAAAGTCTGTCGATTAGCCGGCGGGCGTGCAGTGTCGACGTCACGAGACGCCTGCTGGTCGCTCAACTCCCGCGTGCCGCCGCTGACCACCTCGGGAGCGGGCCATCGAGATTGTGAGCTCGAACTGCGGGCTCTCCAAGTGGTGACTCGGAATGACCCGCGGGCGCGTATTGGCTCTTCCCTCCGATCGCGTCGCGACGCGGACTCTGTTTTCTGTCTCGTTCTGGGGGTCAGGACACTCAAAGCTCTTTCACACACCCTTTGCAGATGCTGCGGCAGCTTCGAAATTTCTCGACTTCCAGAGCCTGTCTGGGGGCTCCGAAGACAGGCGTTCTCATGATGAACATGGGCGGACCCCAAACATTGGGGGAGGTCCAAGATTTTCTGACAAAACTCTTCACCGACAAAGACATCATCAACATGCCCTTCCAGAGCATAGCAGGTACGAACTAGCTGCAGCGGCTTGGTGAGGGTCCTCCGAGCCTCGTCCTGAAGTTTTCGCTTCTTTCCAGGACCCATGATCGCGAAACGGAGGACACCTAAAGTTCAGAAGAAGTACGAAGAAATCGGCGGTGGCTCACCCATATATCGATACACTCAGAAGCAGGGCGATCTCATGGTGGAACAGCTGGACTCCATCTCGCCATCCACCGCCCCACACAAAGCGTACGTCGGGTTCCGGTACGCGGCTCCGTTCAGCAGCGACGCACTCGAGCAAATCAAGAAAGACGGGGTCAAAAGAGTGGTGGCTTTCTCTCAGTACCCGCAGTATTCGTGCTGCACGACGGGAAGCTCTCTGAACCAGCTGCAAAGGGAGGTAAACGGCGATCCCGGACTGAGCGACGTGCGCTGGAGCTTCATCGATCGATGGAGCCTGAACGAGGGACTCCTCGAAGCATTCGTGGACTCGATACAGGCTGCGCTGAAGAAAATACCCAAGGAACAGCACGACGATCTGGTTCTGGTTTTCACGGCGCACTCACTCCCGCTGAAAGTTGTTGCGAGGGGAGACACGTATCCGTCGGAGGTCGCGGCTACCGTTCTGGCGGTCATGAAGAAACTCAAACACCGCTACCCACACAGGCTGGTCTGGCAATCGAAAGTGGGCCCGGTGCCGTGGCTCGCCCCGAAAACGGACGAAGCGATCAGAGGCTTCGCGTCCAGAGGCCGCAAGACTGTGATGATGATCCCGATCTCGTTCGTGAACGAGCACATTGAGACACTGCACGAACTGGACATCGAGTATGGAGACGATCTCGCGAAGGAGCTCAAGATCGAGAGGATCTACAGAGCCGAGGCCCCGAACTTCAACAAACATTTCATTCGCGGCCTCGCCGACGAGGTCAAAAGCCACCTAGACTCGAAAATAGCGGTTTCGCCGCAGCTGGCGATGCGGTGCCCCCACTGCGTCAACCCGGATTGCATTAAAATGCGTCACTGGTTGAGGAAGTGTTCATAGCTGAAGGAATTTTCTCTTAAAGTGCATTGAAAGCTGTGTTCGACGACTCGAGGACGGATCAATAAACTTTCCGGGTCGAAAATCAGTTCAAAAACTTTCGCTCAATCGCCGCCCGGCCCCGGAGATCCGAATTCACGGCGGTTGCTCCCGCTTCGGTTTATTTATAGAGCGCAAGTGATCTTCTTTGCTCCAGTCCCGGCCACTATCTCAATGATTAGGAATCTTGCGAACAACACATTCTTGGACGTCGTCATAACGTGGAGCCGTGCGGTTTCGGGTGATTTCCTGTGGCTTTTCACTTCATTACAAACTCGACGTCTTGAGTGCCATCCTGCAAGACAACTGCCTTGAGTTTGTAACTCGAGATGGGATCGATCATCGATGTTAACTTGCTGTGCAGGATCTTCACCTGGAAAGATTCCGAACGCTCGCTCTTGAATACGAACCACTTCCTGTAAATCCTATTCTAGGAGAACATTGATTTCTTGGCATGAACTCTCACTCACGACATTCTTGTTTGCCGGCGCGGGACACGATCCCAGCAACGTTTTCATGGCATCCGCTTTCTTGAACACCGTTCTGCAAACGTCAACTGTCGTTTTGGGGATGCCTCGCGACGATGCCGATATCACAGCTGCGTACCTGTCGATTTTCATGGAGTTTGGAAATGAACTTTCGTCGTGAACGAATGGGTAATTCACCAAACGGATATAAACCCCAACCGGAGGTGAGTTCGGGGGCATTCAAAACGCTAACCCCGGTAGTCCGTCCATCGGGACGTCGTCCAGGCTGCGGCAAGCACTGAACAAAGAAACGTCGTGATTGATGTGCGTTGGACTGCCCTTCACGTGAAGTCGGCCGTTCTCCAGGAACCGAACAACCAGATGGGCCGTGCAGTACTGAGCCCTCGCTCTATTCTGGGCTCGACGTTCTGTTTTGAAAACCTTCGACTTCCGCGGCTTCTCTTCCATTCTGAATTTACAGAGACTTCGTTAGCGTCATGCATACTTCCCAGGATTGATGATTCGATCGAGCCCTCTGTAAGATATCCTACGGAAATCCAGACCTGCAGAGGTACATCTGGGTTTTCATCCCGGATTGCGCCACGTTCGTTCGATTCTTGGTGTAGCCTGTCATGTACTTGTACGTGATTATTTCTAGCCACTGCTCGAATTCTTCCAACGAATCGAACTCCAAGTCGAACAGAACGAATTGTTTGCCTGAAGAAAAACAGAGACCACCATGAGACTCTCGAGTGTGAGGGCCAGATCTTCCGTATTCGATCCGGAGCCTCGTGGAATCTACGTACCGTGATCTGCGTTCAAATGAGTGAGGAGGTCGAGTCTCCGGGTGAATGTCTGCGTGCAATGAGGACACGCGCCTGTGCCCTCTCGAGCTCCCGGAGCGAGAGCTGAGGCCACCTGGGGATTTTTGCCGCTGTCAGGTTGATTTCGTCAGGGATTCCTCCCGCGTAACCCGCTTCCAACTCGAAAATCATCGGATTCGTAAGCAGATGCTCACCGGTATCTTCTCTTTGCGAATGTACTTCAGGAACGCTGACTTCCCAACTTCAGGTAGCCGGTATTTGTGCTGATGGATTTGATGGGGTCGCAGTTCGCTAGCCTCCATGATCTCATTACAGAACAGACAGTGGTAACGATCCGCTGGGCTGTCGTCGAACCAGCGGGCGACTGTCACTCTGTTTCCTTTGAACCCTGGAAGCATCACGCCCGCACTTCAGACAAGGTCTTCACTTTCCTCGAACTGTTCACCCAGCGGGAATCAACAGGATGCGCTACACTCCAATATTCTCATATTTCCGGGGAAACCGTAGAGGGAACGGCGAAAGGTCCCTCGACGGATATTCTCGAGCATTTCCAAAAAAGTTTCTATTCTCTTACTCTACACTGCACCCAGTCGCGAGAATCGAGAAGTCTAGCAATGCACTCATTTCAAGAGCGAATCGTTTCGCCTCCGCAGATCACTTCGATTGTCATCCGTGGGTTGATAATATTGCTTTGGGCCTCCTCAGGGTTTTCGCGTCGGGCTTACGCGAAAGTTTCGGGTGCCCTACCTTAGGGGCATAATGGGTCGACGGGAAGTATACCCAGAGAGCGGCAAGTCATGCGCGCGGCCCAACTCGTGATCCACATTTCGTCACCCCTTCGGCACACTTTGGCCTTTCTCGCCATATTTGGGAGCCGAACACAACTTGGCATATTCGGTTTTCAGGATATTTTCTGAGAGAAGGTTTCCGGTTCTTGGAGGCTTACCTTTGTGTGGTGGGATTTCACGCCACACCCTTCCATTGGAGTCGACAACACAATTGATAGTGGAATTTGAAGGGTCCGCGTCTCTCGAATCGTTGTCGGAATGGTTCTCGGACTCCTCAGCGATGCTGATATCGGCAGGAAGAGCTTCAAGGCCTTCTGAGGAGACGGGCAGATTGGAGTTAAGTGGCGAAGGTGCTCGCGCGCTCGGCAGACCATGAATTTCGTCCGAATACTCTGCACAATTCGGAGGCGATTGAATTCGCTTTCTTTGAGCTATTCCCTCACCCGCAGATCTGCTCCCCTCGTCTGCATCGTCATACATCCGCTTGACATGAACCACTAGCGTCTTCTGAGCTTCCTGGAACTCATCGCCAGGATCTTCACCTGAAAAACACATGGTTTCAGAGAAAATCGTGGAACAGGCCGGTAAGTTCACTGCGGAATCATTCCGGAAACTGACTTCTGCCACCCACGACCATGACCACCGGTGCTCCTTCAGACTGGATTCGAGTTTTCGAAGCTCCTATTTCCTCGTAGACGGGCGCCTCGGGTACAAGACGATAAACCACATTGGAGGATTCTGTCGTTTGACTCGCGTCGGCGACCTGCTGCTTCGAGCTGGATGCGAAGCGTTTCGGGGCCCGACTCAAGATTCCCGGACGGCGTTTCTGAGGGGGAGGACCCGGCGTCGTGAAGTCTTGTTTTCGTCGCATCTGCGGGGAGAAGCTCGTAGATAATCTTCCGCCTCGCGCACTCGATGAGAACTGCTCCTCTCGCTCGTTATTCCTCCAGCGTCAGATCCCACGTTCAGGCTCGGGGGAGGATTTCACCGCAACGGGGTCGCGGGACGCTTATTGCACTCTGAGCTACCAGAAGAAGGAGCTCTCTCCATCTCTGTCATAGGTGTTCGATCAACTCCACTCGTTATCCCGAAAAAAGTGACGATAATCCACCATGATACTTTCCATGACATCAACTCATCATAACTGACCTTGACGATGCTCGTGCTCAAAATCCAGCTTCCGTCATGTTGTCGAACGACACATACTCAACCCGCGAACGATCCCCTCCGTCGTCAGCAGTTAACCATTTTGTCCAGAACTCTTCCCGCGGTGCCAAATTTCGTGGAGCTTCGATACAGCCGCTTGGGCCACAGTTCCAGAGAAATCCCAGACACGACCCAGCGCGCCAAGCTCGTATCTGGTAATCGCCCGCGACAACAAGCCGAGAAACGAGAGAGCGTGCGAGCGAGCGGAGCCTCGGCTCTCAGCAGCTGATCTGCACAAACAGGGCTTTCCCAATGGCTCTGGATTCCCTGTTCGACATGGCCAATCAAATATCCGATTCGAGATTGTGTTTGTTTGTGCGCAGCTCTGCTTGAGGCCTCCTTTAAAAGAGAGCGCAGTTTGCTCGATCCGGTCTGAATCGGCCGCTCAGGACACAAGCTGGGGCGGAGCGAAACCAAAACTGTGACTGAAACAGAGGTTCTCAATGTTGTGCCGATGATGGATATTCAACAGGTCAAAGTGCACGGTACGTTCCCTCTCGAGATTCGCAGACGAGCACGAATGACGTCGACTCGCGGCTGTTTTTGTTCGAGCGCTGTTTCGAATACTTGTCATCAAATCACACCTCCTGGGCTACCTGTGGGAAACTTTCGATGACGACCGTTTTCTTCATTCCAGGGGAGGACGATTCCAGCGTGCCAGGAGATAATGGCATCATCATGGTGAGAGAATAGTTTCCTGGAAGAGCCGCGGCATCCCCTCGGCCGGGGCGCGAATTTTCCGACTCTCTCAACGACGGCAGTCTGACTCGACGAATGTGCTGGATGAGCACCGCTGTTGCTTTCCAGGACTTCCTCTCGTCGTTCCGGAACGAACTTTTGGACCGTTTAGGAATTCTAGAATGCCGGGTCTCCGACCTCAGTGACAGATGCAGGAAGTTGGAGGACCGAATCAGTGGGTGCAGATGCTGTGCTCGTTACTGCGATCCGGAGGACGACACTGAACCGGCTACCAGGTATTCATGCAAGCTCCTGATTAGAGTCTCCGTCCCGACGCAAGGCGAGCCGAGATTTCACAGTGGGTCCTACTTCCATGAACGAGACGGTTTCTTCGGCAGTGAATCCAGAACCGACGTCAGATCGTCCGGCGCACAAATCGCGAAGGATGGCACACCGTATTTCGTCCAGAATGGCACGGTGCTCATCAGCGCTCTCAACAGTCACTCAGACTATCCAAACGTGAGGGAAATGTTCAGAAGACGTACGAACGCGACATGAGATGAGAGTGACTCTGAATAAATGTTCTCGACCCAGGGCTCCTGGCTGGGGGACGACGGCGACCCGAAAAAACGGGTTCGTGTACCTCTCGACCCCAAGGTGGTGCTCGACCTGAACGCGACCTGTCGCACTCCGGAGAAAATGGCTCTGAAACTGTTGGATCTTTTATTCACTCGGGACGTGCAAGCCAACGCCAACATAAGTGGGAGCAGCAAATACGGGAAACAGAAGCTGAACCCCATCTATATCTACGCCATATTGTGTGAGTATATCGAGAGGCTTGGTGGAATTCGGTTCACAACCCTCTCTCAAGAGACCCGATGGAAACTGACTAATGAATTTCGGGATTCCCGGAAACGAGGGGGGTCGCTTCCTCTCAGAACCCTCCGAGTCTCTTTTGCGTGATTTCTAGGTCATTTGGTGTTCATGTTCAACATCACCGAGAGCGATTGGGACAGAATAAAACTGTCAATCGACTCGAAATGCCGCACAGCGTTCAGACGGAAGCGGAAAGCACTCGAGATCCTCGACCAGTCGAGCCGGGCGCCCAAGGAACCCATTCTCGGAGATAGCCCGAAAACTCCTGTAGCACAGGCTACGGCGGCGATGACTCCTCTCGGAGGAGGAACTCCTCGCGAGCCTATGGCTGTCTCTGACGACGACGAAACACACGATCTCCACGACGGTGAGGCGCATGGCGATGAGCAGGTGAACCACCTACTGCGAGCGCACCCGTTCGAGTTCAACGATCTCCTGACAGATACTCCAGACCCTGCTGAGGACAGCGTCCAGTCCTCGGTCCATGCGGTCGACGGCGATGTGATATCGCTCGATGCCGTAAGTGTTCCACTCATAGCCCGATAGTTTACGCCTTCGTTGTCAACCCGCAGTCTTTTTAGAGAGAGAGAGAGAGAGAGAGATGACCAAATGGCGTTGTTCGCACTTTCCAGAACGTCCCGGACGAGCTCATATCCGAAGGATTCCTCGAAGTGGTACACGTGTCTGCTGAAACAATGCTAGCCCTGCAACAGACTCATAAACTCCAAGTGCAGCCCGATGGGACGTTCCTCGCCTTGCCCATCTCGACTGAGAACGGGAAAGAAGGCGAGAAGCGAGAGCCGATGCCGCTATGACGGAATCTCGGACCCGGAATTGAGTCCGTCGGAATTCAGGGTCAAAGCTTGCCAAGCAAGTTGGAATTTCTCGAACCACGATCCGCGCTCGTCAGTCGTTTTTCGAGCCCCGTCAGGGGATATCGGCCTCGCTCCAGGGCCTCTGTGAATTTGTGAATATTCGACGCTGAGATCAATGAGAAACCCGTTCGAATCACAAGAGGACTGCACATGATGAGCCAGTACTGTGGGCCACGTCCAGACATGAAGACTGATCGCGAGCTGTCCGCTCCACGGCGAATCGACGGAGAAATTAAAAACGAAGTTTCGGACATTTCTCTGAACAAAGAGCCCTGAACTGCTTATCGCTCGATCGCAACTGCGCGATCGCGGGGCCCGCCATGTGGAACCTTCACGATTTGAGAGCATTGCGGCGGCCATGCACGTGAGGGAGGTTTCATCAGAACCGTGCAGTTCGTTGATAAACTGAGACGATGATAGGAGAGATATCGGAGAAAGATCGTCGAATAAATTCGTTCCAAGGTCTCCAGGGTGAGAGTCGGGATTTCGTTGGATGGCAGTAGAGATGTCTTTCTGCGTCGAGTCGTCCACCCAACTTGATGTAACTTACTCAGTCATTTCACAGAGTTCTTATATCGGTCAAACTCGACACTCCCCTTTGGAACCAGCCCACAACGCTGTATTTTATGGTTTCCTCATCGCTCATAACTGATCCCGAAGTTCTGATTGTTCCATCAATGGTGGAAGCAGTGGCGTGCAACTACCTGGTGCCGCCCGAATTGGGAAATGCCGCCCCTCCACTGATTTCCCCTGACATTATCGGCATCACATTTTTGTAAACAGCTTCGTCGGTGTCAGCAAACTCAAGTCTAATTAGCCCAGGTCTGATTATTGGGAAGGTTTCCATCCCTCGCGACGTGGATGCTTGGACAATGAGAGACTTTTTTTTGTTTTCTCTTTCCTTTTATTCTTCGTTACAAACTGCGCTTACGAAAAAGTACTACTGTTCTCTGCGAACTCTTGGATGACGCTCTCGAAATCGAGCTTCTTCGTCAGCCGGTGCACGACCGAGAGGATGGCAAGGCTGCTGAGACGCTGAGCGCCCATGGTTGACAGGAGATAGGTTCTTATCAACTTCAGTTTGGAGAAACTGCGCTCGCAACTCGTAACGCTGATCCCGATAGTCAGGAAGATCCGAATTGGAATCACGGTGTTCGCAAGTGAATTCCCGAGCTCATGAAATGTAGTAGGTCGAAGGGGCTTCCGTCTACGATTCGTTTCCTCTCTCCAGACTCGGCAGAATTAATCAAACTTTGGAGTCTAGTTCTTTCGATCTCGAATTCCGGGTATGACACCAGTTCGTTGGTACTTTGGTCTGCAAAATTACTGGGTGACATTTTCGGAGGAAGCTTCAGCCATGGCCCCTTGTGAAGCAAGTACTTGAGGGAACTTCCCCCTAGTTTCTTCATTTCTTCCTCCCTCAGTTTCCGCTTCCTCCGGAATTCGGCACGGCTTTCCTTGACGCGTTTCATGTCCAACTGAACTTTCTTGTTGACTTTCTCAACTTGATTGACAAACGAACGGCTACGACACCACGCGAAGCTATTAGTAAACGGCTCTGCGTGGGTTTCTACGCCTTGGCTCTGATCGTAAGTCCAACGGTTTGGAGAGACTTGGTCTTGAAAGACCACGAAATTGAACTGAAATCTTGATGCGTAGCTTTCTAGCAACCGTGTTTTTTTCAAATTGATGTCGGAACTCGTGACAGGAAATGATGACAATGCCGCCCCGGAAAGTGCCGCCCGCGGCGGACCTTTCGGGATGCTTCTCTCGCGCAACAGCTGTATCATGAGCATGGAGCGGAATTATCTTCCAGTTGGGCGATCCGATCCCGGTTCCATCTGCGGGGCGCCCGAGAAAGAGAGAGACAAACAATCACTCTGCCGACCACCTGCTCCAAACATCTATCGCTCCAGTCGCGAATCCAGCCGTGTATGCTTTCGCGGCACTTGATCCATTCCTCGATCGAATGTTTTCCTAGGTCAGAACAACACAGTCTGTGTTCTTCCATCTCTTCCCAGCCTTCGAGAATTCGTTTTCGAGCGAGTTCTACTTCGAGATCTTCGTCAGAACCAATGACTCAAACGTTCACAATTCACCAACAGACCTTCGACCGACTGGAGTTCGCCGAGCTCCGCGTGGTTGGACTGCGGTTGAGGCACTTTCCTCTTATCTTGCGTTCACAGATCACGTTTCTTTGTTCTCCCATCTCTTCGGGAGTTTCTTCTTCCTTCTGAGGTTTTTCATCGTTGAATCAGGGTGGAGTCATATTCGGCCCGAAAATTCCGTCTGGGAGTACTTTCGTTCCCCGCATTCCAGAATGACGAGTTTGTCGGTTTCCGGAGCTGCACATCGAGGGCATTTCATGTCTACAGGAGCATTACGGGAGTTCTGTCGGCTGTTAGTGTTGAGCATTCCTGATCTCAGTTGGCTAGCGCCAACAGCCGAATGCCCCGCGAGTTATCGTACAGTCCCCTCTCGAGATCTCGAGTCTCTTCGAAGTGTCGACAGACAGTCAATGTGGATTACTGGACTCCATGTTTCGTCAACATGTGAAGTGTGATTTATCACGCATCCTCGTTTTGAGTTCTGAGCGGAATATCTCCCACATTGGTGAGCCTGATGTATTTCTGGTCAGTCGGAAATCAAGGTCGTCTTGGGCTCTCCGATTTTTGAGTCTCTCAATTGTCGTCATTTTCGTGTGTGTTGTTTTCGTGTTGCTCCAGTGCAGTAAGTGAGCTGTGGTATTTCGGCGGTTTCCCGGAATTCGGGTGTCACCTCTAGTAGAGTCCTGATATCCGTCATGTCATTTGTCAGGAGGCACGAATCGTCCGCAAATAAAAAAACAGGAACTGTGGAGGACTTCTTCCCCCTCACATCACAGGAGTTCCCCTTTCTCGCGAATTCGGAACCAACCACCGTCCTCAGGTGTTTTTCTTCCGATCCGCGATTTACAGCTTGAAGAGGATAGGCGACGCAGGACATCCTTGACGGAGCCCGACCTTGACGGACACTTCCTGGAAGATGTGAACCTGTTCTATGGAGATGATTCCGGAGCAATCTTCTCGTTCGGCTGATCGGAATATGTTTCGACTTCACCGTATTGCTCTGGCTGACCCCGTCAGACAGAAAGAATGACAAACTGACAAACCAAGCGGAATATGTACAGAAAGGATCCTTCGCATCTGGCAGTGGAGCCAAAGTGGATTCCAATGCTGAAGTCGTCTGAAAGACTTTTGAACGCACGCAATTTTTTCGGATCAGGAGTCGAGTTCGACAGCTCGGATTCTCACCTTCAGCGGCTCTGCGGGTCCCGTATTTCGACAGCCGGCTGTTTCCACTTTCGAGAAATCCGAATGTTTCCGCTCCTTCGCGAGAGAAATTAGCCAATGAGAATTTTCAGCTCAAGCTGGACCCCAGGAGAACGATCAGGCGGAGTCGACGAACGAACGATGAGGCGAGTGGGTTCGACCTGCAGAACGTTGAAAGTGAGGCCGGTGCTGTGTCCCGTTTTTTCCCGTTCCATAGAGCGTCCTTTCACATAGAATTCCGTTTGAAACCCCGCCGACGATGCCAAGCGGCAGTGCAAACATTGAGCTTTGATTTTTGGAGAGGGAAACTTTGTACAGTAAACATCTCAACCTGACTCGCAGTGGCAGTCACGCTCGCGGGACGCGCGAACATTATGCCGAGTCACCAAGTCTTTCGGCAGAAAGGTCACCGGAAGCGAACGATACATGGACAGCTGGGAGTTGCCGCAGCACTCCTGTACAGATCTCTGAGCGATCCCGGAGCGGAGGGACGCGAAGGAATCGCTCTGCGAACAACCAGTCTGTCGAGCTTCAGGAATTGCACGAGTGCCGGTTCGAGTCAAGGGGTGGCTCAGTCGAATCAGTGAACTGATATCCGGAGATGCCCGCACATTTTTGGACCAGAATGACACCGGATAGGGAGTCCAGGAGAGTTCGGAGCGAGGCGGAAGGATCTCCTTCTGCAGGAGCACAAGAATTGAACGCAGGCTATCACCAAGTTTGACGCAGGCCTAGCGAACGTCAAAAGGACATCTCGACGAGTGTCCCCGGCTGTACAGACTTTTTCCCATCATCTAGCCCGAATTCCCGATGCATTGGCCTCTCTAGAAGTCGCCTCCACCGAGGAGCTAGAGATTGCTTCCCTAGCTGATTGTCCTCACGAAAACACAGTTGTCGACTGCGCCGCGCCTCCGAGAATTCGGGAGAAGCTTCCCATGTACCGAACGAGCTCTCCATCATGGCTAGTAGAGAACATCTTCAGCTGAACATTTTGAAAAAGCTCGCTCACGTGCACTCTTTGGAACTACTGTCTCGGAAGCTTTCAGGAAATTCCCAACTGAGCTGTCTTGCTAGGGATACAGCGTGGGCACAGAGTGACGTGTCCCGATGTTCCTGTGCTATGGTATCTGCGGTCGGGCTCGAGGTGCTTCCCCAGTCGAATGATCGGAAAAATCAGGACTGACCTTACCATGGTTCACCGTATTCCGACTCTCTTGAGTGTCGGTTGATAATTTTTCCACGACGCGAAAACTCGCCATTCTGGCGGAGTTCGTCCGTCGAGAGCAGTCTTCCAGTTCATGCATTCCATCCAGTCTACATTGATTGGACTTCTTTTCGACTCTTTGAGTCTCTTGACGGAATATCTCGGGCCGGACAGGCTAGCGTCGGAGAATGAGGTGGTGGAGGAAACGCTACACTTTTCACAACGAAATCCCGTTCAGGTAAGTTTTCGTTCCGGCGAACAAGGAAATCACGCCCGACGTGGAGGCGGTCTTCGGAACCTCTCGCTGCAACGGAACTTCCGATTTAACAAGCGAAAACCAGCGATATGGGACGCCGAATCGCTCGGTACAACGAAGTGTTTTGACCTGTCTGTGAAGAGTTCACTGCCGTGATTCGAGTCCATCCATCCAAATGATGGAGCGCTCCATCGCTTTCAACGGAGATATTGCTGACGAAATCTCTCCCGAAATCTCAGACATGAGAGCTCAGGTTCTCTTAGATCGAATCAAACTTTCGACGCGAAGAATATTGACGGATTCCTCGTGAAATTCCATGATGGCCGAGGGATTGAAAGTATGCGTGGCATCACCGACGTTGGAGGATGTGGAAAATTAAGATTGAAAATGCGCATGAAATTATCTAACATGTGGCCAATCCAAACCGACAGAAAATTATTGCGCGAGAATCCGGCTCGATTCTCCGTCGGGATCACCTCGATTTCCACGTGAAAAGCAACGCTGAGGTAAGCCTGCTGGCTTCGCGATCAGACTGCTGGAGGCAGTCCATGCCGAACAGTCGATCGACGAGAGCGGGGCCGATCGGCCAGCGCCGCCAAGTAGGCCAGCCCCCTCCGGTGGCTGATAGGATTAGTACGAGACGTCTGCTATCCAGACCAGCTTACACGGAGATATGAGGAGACAGCGGCAGTCATCATCCTATTCATTTGGCGGATTCTCATTTGATTGTCTGCATCAATCGGCGGGCAGGTGGATAGCAGCGAGAAGAGAATAAACCCAATTTATCCAACCGGTCCACGTGAAGTTTCGTCAATCTCTTTGTCACGAGATTGGGGTTTATTCTTCTACTCTTTTTCTGGAGGAGCAGACGGGGGCGAACGTCGTATCCAGTTTGAGGGAGCACCGGTTGGTTGAGTGCGCTCCCGAATTTGGGTGCATAGCAGTTCCTTTCTGCATATGCAGTTCTGGATGCAGTATACATTGGATAGATCCTGCGCCCCGAATTCCAATCGCTGGAAACTCCGCTCCGAAAGATAATGAATTGAATGGTCTTCGTAGTGGCGTAAGCTGGAATTTCTCTCGAAACGCTCAGAACTCAGAAGCCTCTTGAAATATCACGCGTTTCATCTTTGTTCACCCTGCAAGTAGTGACCCTGTGAAAATCATTCCTCTCTCGGTCCCAATGCCGCTTCTCTCAGCCTGAACATTTGGGAACGTGACACGTTGTGAGAAGGCCCGCAACTTCCCTCTGCCAGGGCAATAGAGCTCATCGTCCTAGAGGGGAAACATGCCGATCAGTCTGCGTCGGAGAGACATTCTGCAGGTAGAGGGTTGCCCCACGAATCGAGAACATCGCTGAAATCCAAAACGTCTGGGGCAGGGGTCGCGAAACTGAAAGGAGATCAGTGGCGTAGCCAGAACTTCATTCCTCATCAGAGTTCATACTATCTCAGTCACGCTTCCAAACGAGTGCTGGATCTCCAGCCTTTGGAAACTAAGCAATATCTTTACTATACATAATCCGCTCCGTCTGTCACATTGTTAAATTGTCCGCGCTCGATCTGTCGATGCTTTCCGGAGTCGAGGGAGTTGACTCCGGGGTCAATCTGTCCATACTTTCCAGGGTCTTTGTTTTCCGGCTGAACCTCTCAGCCAGCCCTCAGTGTCCAGGAATCACCTCTCGGTATTGCTTCAGTGACACTCCCTATCGCCTCGCAAATCCCATTGCGGGAGGTGGGCTTGGCTCTCAAGATGGTTCAGATTTAATTCTGATATAAATTGAATCCTCTTTTTACTTTTTACCACATAAGAAATTTTTGTTGTCGACTTTCCAGGGTCTATGGAGGTGATTACGGCGTCAACGGAAAGTTGCTACATCGAGCTGACCATACTTTTCGGACTTTGGGGAGTGATTCCGAGCTCGATCTGTCTGTGTTCTTCTGGGTTTGAGGAAGTGATTTGACGTATACGGGTGTCTACGAGATCGTCTTCAAGAATCCACAAGTACGTTTTCGAGTGTCTACAAGCGCGTAAAGGACCGTCCACGAGACACGAAGCAGTTCAGAGTCAGATTCGAGGAGATGATCCGCAATCCGTGAGAAAAGCTTAAGAAGGTAGGTTTCGACGTCGATTTCGTGGAGCTGTCGTGAAAACCACAACATGAGCTCGTTACAAGCTCGATGAAGCGCTTCAACGTCACAACAATGGAGAGGTAGCGAAACCAACGAGGGAAACTCGAGAGGCAGCCGGAGACATTCTTCAAGCCGCGACGATATTCCTTGATTTCAGTCAAAACTTTTGATCAGTACAGTGCAAACTGCATCACAGAAAATTGACAACATGTCCCGATGCGTCGAAGATAGTTTCAGAAACGATGCTGACATTATGAAGCGGGGAGAGGTGCCCCTATGCCAGGAGCCGCAGTCCACTAAAGGGTTTTGGAGGACGCGTGGTAGGTAGGCGGGAGGAGGAAGAAATCAGCCCCTCCCCTGGGAAAATCCCGGCTACGCCACTGAAGGAGATCATTAAAACATGAGATTTTCCGTTGCCGGACGTGGTGTCCCCGCTTCGCATTGGCCGAACTGATAATTTTTGTCCTCGAAACCGCTGGTTTTCCGATGATCTTCATGATCCTGAGGAGATAACAGAAGCTTCGCCGGAATCCCGCGCATGTCATCAACTGTGTCGGCCCCGCATCGCAGGCTGACTCATTCAACAAGCAAGTACCCTTGACATGCCTTTCTGACAAGACGCAGTCACAGTTGGAGTCCCTTCTGAGAGACCGAACGTTTGTTTCTCACCACAGGTTCCTTGTCGAGCAGAGAAGAATAAGATCGCGAGCGTCACTCACTTGGAGGCGGCGCGAAAAATATTATCAGCCAGAACATCTCCATTTCGAACATGCCTCATTTGTCCGAGTGAAAACACCTTCGATTCGAGAACAACATATATTAATACAGAGATTTATATTAAATATTCATTTTTTGAGATGCGTTCTTAGGCTTTCGAAGAAATCGAAGTAATGATGCAAGTTGTGCAGTTGCAACAGGACCTGTGCTAACAATTCCCGAGTCCGCAACAGGTGGTTGATGTACGCTCGCGTGAATTTATTTCGGCAAGTGTAGCACTCGCATCTATAGGATATGACTCGCATGTCGTCTTTGTACAAATCCTCGTCCAATTGGAGGAACCGGGGATGCTCTGAGCCGACTTGCACGTCCTGGAAGGTGAAACTCAGGGCCCGACCCTGATCGGAGCACAGGCAAGCGAACGAGGAATCGAAGCAATCCACACCGGCTTCCGCCAACTTCACAACCAGGTCTGGGGTGAAGCATCCGAACATGAACCTGGGCTTGTTCTCCGGCAATTTCGCGAGCGTCGGCTTCAGTACGGACTCGATGTCGGCGTAACTCAGATGCGTAGCTGATTCCCCGTTGTTATGAAAGCCATCGATGATGTAGCCAGAGATCACGTTCTCGTCTTCTATCAATGTGCCGAGAGCGGAGAACTCTCGCGACTTCACATCGAAACCCCCTTGAATCGATGCCAGAACGCCCGACTTCAACGCTCGCTCCTCATGGATGCCGAGGCACTCGTTGAGATACTCCAACGATCGTTTCACCGAGTGGTTCAGTCTCTTCTTCGAGCATGTTTGGGCGGTATCACCGTCGGTCAGGACCTGGTAGGCGGTTGGTCTGAAAGCTGAGATGAGTTCCATGAAATTCTGACTGACCAACTTCACCTTTCCGGCGGGTTTCCAAATAGCGACACCTGCCATATCGTTGTTTCCACGCGGCGTTTCTCTGAGGGCTTCATGTGTTGGAATGATGACGGGATATGTTGCAGGGAATCCACAAAACTCGCCCAAGGGCTTTCCGAAGGCTTCAACACTCTTCAACATATCGTAGACCGTTTGTAAAGGTATCACCAGTGGCCAAGGTTTCTTTATGAGTCGTTCGACGTTATCACGAGTCAGATGAGGCACGGAGCCGGCCTGCGCGTAAAGCATGCATCCCGGAGTAGGAAACGTCCCCGAACCACCGAATACGATGGAACCGACTCGACCCGCTGCGACTTCATGCGAAGAGAATCTCATCGGTTCCATTTGAAAACTAATTCAACACCTAAATTTCCGCCGCACAAATGTTCGAATTTTCGAGCTTAACTGAGCGCCCGGTCGGCAGCAACTCTCTGCTCGAAACACATGGCTCTTGTTTGTATTCAAAGGATTGGCGCCGAATTTGAACGACTCCGAATCTCACCGCCAGAGGGATATGTGCGGCTGCTGAGCGCTGTTCAACCGCTTACGACACTCAATACAGCGGTTCTCCTCAGAGGGCCACGAACGTGATATCGGAGAGAAAGAGTGCCAAAGCCGGGATTCAGGACTCTGCCGAAAATCATACTCCTCCGTCCCTATCGTGGGAAACATGGCACTTATCGAGGCTCGCGGTAAATTCAAACGGGGGACAACAGCTTGACCGCCCACTCGAAATTCCGATACATCTCCGGCGACCAAGTCCTCGTGCCGTAGGTCGCGTTCGGCTCAGCTTCCCCTCTGCTCCGAACTGGCTGGAACGTCGTCGAGAAGAAGAGCTCCTTCCCCGAAGACGACGGTCCTTGAGCGCTATCTTTGGGCTGTAACTCGAGGTGTTGTAGTTGTTTGTATCGACCTGGTAGCAACGAGTTGGTCTTGAATACTCGCTGCCTCGAGGTACGCTTCAACGCTCGTTCCAATGATTTCTCGACCTGGTGGAGGAATACCCTGCGAACCTCCTGAGCTTACGCGCCGAAGCATGCTCCCGCGAGTCAAAACAGTTTGTTCACATCTTCCTTTAAAAACGGAGCAGTGCAGGATCTCAGACTCTCATTTCCACTTTGCGATGCGATCGGCTCTTCTTCCCCATCGCCGGACTTCTCTGGGCAGATACTGACGAGCAAAACTGGAAGGGCTTGGGTCCACCGATGTTTTCCTTTTACTCTTCGTGGAGAAGTTTCGAAACCCGTTCCGATCGATGCAGAGCTCTTCGTTCTCCACCTGTTTATGGCTCCGATGTGGAACGCATCGGTTATTTCTCCAGCTCTCTAACCCTCAGCAAAATTTTTGTCTGTTCGCAATCCTTCTCAACAAACTTGTCGGGGCAACGTATCCGAGTTCAGCAGAGAACTACGGCAGGAAAAAGAACGAAACGCCCTCGAAGAGGTGAGAGAGCTTCCGTCCAGAAGCTCAAGTTCAACCTCGTTGACAAACTCCTCCGTTCTGGGCCGTGACCGGTTCAAGTGCGCCCTGATCGATCAGAAACTCATGGTCTACTCGATCGTAAAATTCTCCGAATCGAATCCGTAGTTGTCTAAACAGATACGCTTGATTCTCCGTTTGGGGACGTTTGAACGGAGGAAATGGCTGGCGGGGTAAAGAGGACGCTCTCGTAGCACGTCGTTCGCGCCTCACGTTCGCGCGAGCGATGCTACAGTCAACAGCAAGTAGGCTGCTGTGTTGCATCGATTCATTATTCATCTTAAAGATACTAAGCCGCCAAGATTCACGCGCGAGATGAAGCGTCCCGGACCATGCGGCGGAAGTTTGGTGATGATCGAATACAACTCAGACAGAGGATCAAACGCCTCGTTTGTGCTTGCGCAACCCCGCTTTCGCAACATTATTATCTCCTCTCCGGATTCCTGGATGGTTGATGGTCTCTCGGAGTCTCTGTGACTGTGGCGCCTCCCTTCCCGGGTTTGACGAATTGCATCTGGGGATGATCTGCTGTGGGCTGGTCTGGCGTTTTCGACGCGTATGAGAGAGTACTCAGACGGAGCGAGCTCAAACCAAGGAGCAGTGGAGGTCGGCGTCGGCAAGTCTTCCAGCGAACACAGCTCCTGAAGGAGTGCTGCGATACATACGTATACGAAAGCTGTTTTATGTCATTGATGAACGTTTCAGTGGTTCGCTGGCAGGGGCTATCGTTGGATTTTTGTCCTCTGTCACACTCTCACTCGAACGCTGCTCAACTCGAGTTTTTCGCTCTTGAGAATCATCAAACCCAGAGCATCGCGTATAGCGGGGGAGTTTGGTCAGATTGTGAGGAAGTGTCGTTCCTCGATTCCCATCTCTTGAGTGTTTCTCGCGCTGTGAAGTTCCACAGCTGCGCTCTGAACCTTCTGGAAGACATTACTCGACATCTTATCCGAAACTCAGACCGTGATTTCGAGGGTTATTTGCTGTCCGAAAATTTCCGCAGAGGAAATTTCGATATCACAGCGAATCGTACATCCATCGCTCCACTCTGAGTTTGCGAAGGGAGTAGGAGATGATCATGATAGTTGAACAGATTATTCTAACTATAAATAATCCGCTTCGTCTGTCAGTCTGTCAATCTGAATCACGGATCCCGATCGAACGATGCGACTCGACACTTTTTCTTACGCTGCCATCCGTCCCAGTAGGCTTCTCGTTTGGTAGCCAGCTCATTTTTCGCTCGAGCTTCATGAACGCTCGGTTCTGCTTGTGATTAGCCCGATGAATCATCAAGTTATCGATTTGAAACCATGACTTTTACCAATTCGTTTTTTACATCGATCATCATTAACACACGAGAAGTATGTACATGCGGACAATGCACAATTGTCAGTTGATCTGGCCCTCCTTCTGGACTATGGAGGGGATTAGAGGGTCGACCTGACCATACTTTCGGGAATCTCGGAACGTGGTTTCGGAATTGATCTGACCATACTTCTCGGAATCCAAGGAGGTAATTCCGGAATCGATCGGATAATACCTTCCGGAGCTTGAGGAGGTGATTCCTGGATCGCTCCGACCTCAGACCTCAGACCGAAGTCTATTCTGGTATCGATCTCATCATATTTCTTTCGGAGTCCCAAGAGGTGTTCCCGATATTGACCCGATAGATTTTCTGAATCTCGGGAGGTTATTCTGGGATCGTTCTAACTAAACAATTCTGGGTCCAGGGGGGTTATTCTGGCGTCGATCTGACCATACTTTCTGGAATCCGGCGAGGTGATTCGAGAGTCGATCTGACTAGACTTTTGTGGTTTTTTTTTCTTCTTTAGAAAAATATGTGAAGGAGACTGTCCTCAGCCCCAGCACAGTACTGTGGGAGTCGCAAACCCACTGAAAACCTGGAGTCTCCCCAATCCCCGATCGAGGGCGGGGGGCTGCCACCATGGACGGAAATGGCTCAGCATCACTTCGAACCGATGCGAAAAGGAGTCACCATTCTAGTCTCCCTATCCCGCGTCGTATCCTCCCGAGTCATTTGTTTGGTGGTGTTCTATTGTGTGGTGAGAAGTGTGCCTCGGTCAGTTGCGAACGTGTAGCGTTGTATGTCTTGTGTTGTGTCTCCGCTGCTCGCACCTAGATATCCCCCTCCCCCAGTCCATGAAAGTCCGTCGGTCTATACGCAGAGCCCAGAGCTCGCGCCATCCGATCTTCCTCCTTCACCGATTTGCCCATCATGATTCTCTCGAAACGGCCCGGAACATGATCCTATTTTTCTCTGCCACTGAGCCCGTACTCCGCCCCTTCTCTTAGCCCCCCTTCACAGGAACCAACAGCCCAGTCAACTCTGATTTCGCGCAGGGCCTCGCAGTGAAGCACGTTGAGTTCCACATCGTCGGTTCCACCCGACGTGCAAAGGGCACACACGTCAGCGTCTCAGTCATGCCCCGTGAGAATGTGCGTTGTCCCGCAGTTGAGCTCCCCGTGCTCGCAGCCCACCCACTTCCTCGAGTTCCTCATGGGATGCTTCGTCCATTTCCTCTTCGACTCTCCAATTAGACCCGCCTCCCATTCACGCTGCCATGCCTCCATGGTCTTCTCTCTCCCTTCCGAGTCCCTCTTCGCCCTCAGTAACCCGTCATACGCAAGGTCCCCTAGTGTTGGGCCCATGATGGAACCCTGCGGAATCCCCGCCGCGACTTTGAAATCCTTTTGTTCCAAGGCGGTTCCTCTCTTTCTCAGATACGACGAAGCGACCCGGATCAGGTACTCCGAGAAGCCCCTGTCCCTCATACTCCGCAATATTTTCCCCCACCCTAGCGAATTGAAGGCATTCTTGACATCGAGCAGCACCAGCGAGACGATCTCTCAGTCTCTGAGCGCCTCCTCCATCACCTGGCCCAGAACCCATCTGACTGCCCCGACCGTCGATGAACCCCTCCTAAATCCATATTGGTTCCTCGATAGCACCCCCAGATACTCGATCTCCACGTGCAGTCTTTCGACGATGGCCTTCTCGAACAATCGTCCCATGCTATTCAGCAGGCAAATCGGCCTCCGGCCTCTTCCCCCTCTTCTAGGCATGAGCACCAGCACCCGCCATCTTCCACGGCAGCGGGAACCTTCCCTCCCTCACCAGCTGGTTGAAAAAATCCTTGACCAAATTGAGCCATGTATTGGCGCAGAGTCTCACTGCGTCGGCGGGAACTCCGTCCGTCCCAGACGCTTCGCCCGTCGGTAGTCTGTCAGCTGCCCGAATTATCTCCTCCAAAGTTATCTTAGGAATCATACGTCCTGGATGATCGATGCCCATTGCCCCGGTTCCGTCGATACCGCCCTCACGCTCAGGGCGGTCCGAGAAAAGCCTCCGCATTGTTTCCTGCAACTTCTAACTAACCAGCATCGGTCCCTTCCTCGCGAACTTTCCAATGACTACTTTGAACGGATTTTCCCATACTTTCCGGAACTTACGGAAGTGATTGCGGCGTCAATCTGACCACACTTCTCGAGGTATACGGAAGAGCTTCCGGTGTCGATCTGACCATATAGTTCGGGGTCTGAGGGAGTGATTCCGGAATCAATCTGAAAATACTTTTCTCGGTCTCAGGAGGGGTTCTCAGCGTCAAGCCGACCATAGTTCTCCGGGTCTGAGGATCTGATTCCGGAGTCGATCTTACCATACTTCTCTGGTACCTAGAGATTCGACGGGCGAGGAATCTCTGGCCTCCTCACGGTCCGATCAAGGGTCGCAAAAATCCATCGAGTCCGTAATTCGTTGACTCGAGTGCGTGTCCACGAGTCCGGGTGAGGGCGCGAAATCTGTGGTAAGGTATCGAATCCCAAAATCTCTGATTCTGAGCTGGTGAGGACCGGAATCGGAGGCTTGCCGTGTTTGGGCTCGAACGATTCCCATGCTCTTCCAGAAGCCGGTGCTTCTGCCTCATTTTGGAATAGACTCTCCGAGCTCAGTCTGTCCTGACTTATTCTGGCTCAGAAAGCTGCGAGAATCCAGATTTCAGTCTAGTAATTCGACCATACTGTGACCTGGCCCCCTCGACCCGCCCCCGATCGTGATCGTCCTCCGAGGAACGGCATCTAACGCCCCCCCCCCCCCCACGAGACTGCAAGCAGGCGGATGGAGGCTCGAACTTTCGCAGACACGACGCCGTCCACGGCTCAGCCTGAGCCGTCGTCGCTCGCAGGATGCTCCGCAATGCGCCCACTCGTTCGCTCGACACTTACAAGGGAGGTACGCGATGTGTAACACCGGGATTCAGATGAAATGGTGCCCGTTTTGTAGCCTCTAGTTACTCATGTTCAGGCCCACAGTTGACTGTCCCGAATGAGCTCGCGTTTTCTTTTCGCAGAAGATCTCAAATTGGGAGAGAAAGAGGTTTTTCGGCGTTTTCAGTATTAGAGTTATGCAACGGAAAAACCACTATATTGAAGACGAGCCAATGACAACTCACTAGCGTCGTTATCTACCCGAGATAAAATCATCAGCTCTTTATTCGACGCCTGACTTTTATAGGCGACGTGGTGACATTCGTCGTTATCCTACAACAGTGACTTCAACACTTCCCCCTGTTGTTTGGTTCAAAATGCAGAGGGAGAATGATGTTCTCAGGACATTCCCATGAGTTTACACAGATAATTGTGTCTAATCCTCTCAAGCGGCTTGGTCAAGATATCGGCGACTTGTCTTTCCGTGGGAATTGGAAGCACTATTATTTCCTTCTCGAGAACTTTTTCTCTAACGAAGAAGTGACGGATCCCTATATGCTTCGTTCTCCTGTGAAACTCTGGATTTTTCGAGAGACGTACGGCACCAGCATTATCAACGAAGAGCGTAGGGGTACCTTCGTACTTCGCGATTTCTCTAAACAGTCGCTTGAGCCAGATAACTTCTTTTGAGCATGGCTACGTCATCCTCCGTAGGACTCTCGAGCTTTCTCGATAACACCCCTAAGGTGTAGGAGAGATCTGGTCTCGACCCGACCATGAGGTACATCAAAGCTCCAACCGCTTGGCGATAAGGGAAGTTCTCAACCTGCTTCGACTGTTGCTCCCCCTCTGAGCCTTTGCCTTCGTTTCCATCCTCTTCTTCTTTCACCGCTCTTGATGACTTGATCATCGGAGTGTCAACCGGTTTGCACTTACTAAAGTTGTACCTCTCCAAGATTTTCCTTGCCTGTGGAGCCTGACTGACTCTTATTGAATCACCGTCCCTTTTTATCTCGAGCCCCAAGAAGTATGTTGCTGCCTTTGACGTTATTTTGAACTGCAGCTTCAGACCTTCCAGACATGCTTTCAGTGTGGACTCTGATGAAGCTGCCAACAGTCCGTCGTCGACGTATACCGCGAGGAGCAACTTTTCCTTTCCAGACCCTTTCATGAACAAACATGGATCGGCCTCACTTACGGCCAGTCTCATCTTCTGAATATAGGTCATAAATCGTCGATTCCAACAACGCGGCGCTTGCTTCAGGCCATACAAACTTCGTTTCAGTTTGCCGACTTTTCCGTCTGGGAATTCGTAGCCTTCCGGACTCTTCATGTAAATGTCGAGGTCCTTTTCCAACTCCCCATACAGGAAAGCTGTTGTCACATCGAACTGTCCCAAATGCAGTCCCTCGTTGGCCGCGACACTCAGAACCGAACGGACAGTGCTCTGTCGAGCAACCGGACTGAAAGTTTCCCTATAATCAATCCCGAAGCGCTGGCTGTACCCTTTGATCACCAATCGTGCCTTGTATCGCTCAATCTGTCCGTCTTGAGTCTCCTTCACCCGATAAACCCACTTGCATGGTATCGCTCTTGCATCCTTGGGAAGGTCAACCACATCCCAAGTGTCGTTTTCCTTCAGAGATTCCATCTCTGAATCCATCGCTTTTCGCCATTCAGAGCTCTCCTGACTTTGAATCGCATCAGCATATGTCTGAGGAGCTGCAAACAGATTGAAAATTTCAACGTTCTCGACAAATGTCGCATAGTCATCCAAGTAAGCTGGCTTCTTCAGCGTCAGCGGGTTTCTTGAGAAAGCCTTCCCCCACTGCAGAACTCCACTGGCTCCATCCTTGATCGGTGATCCGCCGCCTCCAGCACCTTTCTCTTCAACTTGACGATCATCTCTGTCTCCACTCTCCTCAACCGGAGGACGTTCTTCGTCTTTACTTTCTCCTTTTTCACCTTGAACCCGAAGTTCTCCTTCCATGGGCCGCATTGATTTCGCATCTCCGCCCTCTTCGGCAACCTCACCCTTGTCCCCCAAAGAATTTCTTAGCGGCAGTTCCACTTGTACTCCACATCCTGATACAGTCTCCTGAAAAGTCACATGCCTTGCGACGATAATTCTGTGCTCTCCTTTGAGGAACACCCTGTATCTTTCATCTCCATCGTAACCTACGAGAAAACCCTTGACTGCTTTCCTATCCATCTTACGCCGTTTCTCATCCGAAATCAGCGCGAAACAGGGACAGCCTATCACGCGCATATGCCTTATGCCAAAGCTCTTGTGGCGTCTTTCCCTCAACGGAAGACTTCCCTGTTCGGTTCAGGATGTAGATAGCTGTACGCACTAGCTCAGCTCAAATCGCTTTTGGATAGTCGGCATCCGGATTTGCATACTTCAGCGTTCGAGCCATCTCCACAATAGTTCTATTCTCTCTCTCACTCGCTCCGTTCTGCTCCGGGCAGTGAGGAGCAGTGAGTCTGTGAATAATTCCTGCATTCGCCAAGATGCTCCTGACCTCTCTGTTGTCGAATTCACCTCCGTTATCGCTCAAAAACTCCAAGATTCTATGTCCCAAGTTGTTGGCGTGAGCGATCACTTGCCGAAGGACTGTTGGAACTTCACTCTTCTGTTTCAGGAAGAATCCATACTTGAATCTTGAGAAGTCATCCTTGAAGACGACCACATATTTTTCTTTCTTGAAAGATGAGTCGAACGGACCTACAATGTCTGCTGAGAGCAATTCGCCTGGCTTTTCCGACCTTTTCCTAGTTCCAAACGTCGATCGGTGTAACTTTCCGTATATACATGGCTCACAGATCACAGATTCAGCCCTACAATCGCGTCTATATCAGACTGGTCACCCAAATATGCAATTCTTCAACTGCGGCATGAATCCCGGAAGACAATAAGATCAAGGAGACGCCACTCTCTTCGAGGGAAAGTTCAGGACTGGAGGAAAAAAGGTTTACCCCCTGACCGGTTACAGAGAGCCATCTCATCGAGGGTTGAAAGGTGGATCAGACCATCGCCATCCTGCAGTTTGTGGTCACCTGATATCAGGCCCACAGTCGGTCATCGCCCACAAGCCCACAGGCTTGCGATAGTTTTTTCAAAGTCGCTCGGGATCGGAGGACAATGTCAGTTTTTTGCACACAGCCGAGTGCGCAGGCGTCGACTTAGACACAATCATGCCATTCAGAGATCAACCCTAAACCAATCAAGTAGACAACGAAAACAAACGAAATTTAGTAACGCGATGGGGAGATCGATGAGGTCGGAAATGATTCTCGCTCTACTCAAAGAGCTCTTGGCCGCTATCAGCCTGAACCACATCGACACAAACCAAAAAATGACGATTGAGAACCAAGTTGCTGAACATATTCATGAGTCCGTTCAACACTGCAACAATGGAGGAGACGCCTACGTCGAGAAGAGCGACGAGCTTTTCGTCTCAAGCTACAATGACCCAGAATTCCAAGCGGTTCTCGAGGATCCAGCGGATTCACCGGACTTCATCCCATATGAATACATGGTGAAGGAACTGGAGTACGTCGACGCTAATCCGAATCACACCATGAAAACGATCACTCCGAAGTTCGCCCGGGTAAAGCACCGGAACTACATCGGAAGATTCCGATGGCGCGTGAACAATCTCGGCACCAGTCGAGAACGCTATTTGAAAATATCTCGATACTGCAAGGAGCAGTATGATGCCGCGCAGTTGAGAGGAATCGTTCTTCATGATCATTCGATCAGAATGTGGGCCCTGGAGAAAGCTAGGGAGCTGGGTCTCACTTCATTCCAGGCGAGTCACACATGGGTCACGGAATTCAAACGAATATACCGTATATCATCGAGAAGAATAGTGAAGATTGTTACGCACAAGCAGCAGGCGTGCCTCGAAGGAACCTTTGATGCGGCAAGAGAGCTTCTGAGAGATTTCACCGAAAATGTCAAGGACGCGTTCGAGCCTGCCGAAGTTTTCAACACCGATCAGTCCGGTTCCAACTACATTGTACACACGGGACGCACTCTGTCTCACATCGGCGAACGCTCAACGACTGCAGCCGTCAGCAGTTCGAGCGCCTGCACTCATAGTTATACGATTCAGCCTCTGTTGAACATGGATGGCCGATTGGTCGGTAAACTCCTCGTGTATTCGCAAGAGAGGAGTGTTTCTTTCGGTCGTTGTGTAGCGAGATACATGGCGAAGTTCTCCAATCTGAACGTAACTTGTTCCATATCTGGGGAGCTCAGCAAAAGCTCGGTTACCAAGCGGTGCCAAGAAGTTTTCGAACCCGAGGTTCGCAGGTTGCGTCGCAATCAGTGTGTGATTTACGTCGATTCGTGGGGCGGTCACAGTGACGAGGCCCTGTATCAGCGAGTGGTGAACACTCAAGTGTCCGTCAAAATTTTCCCCGCGGAGTCAACGAGTCTTCTACAGCCATTAGACCCGTACTGTTTGCGGCATTGGAAGTATTTCGCCAAACGTCTGACCGAGCACAGTCTGCTTCATGGATTCCGAGTGGACGACAGGAACAGCATCCTCAAGCTGCAATCTCTGATCTTCAATCAGTTCCAGAACTCTGCTTCCCGACCCTTATGGCTCTATGGTTGGAAGAAAGCTGTTTTCACCGAATCGTACGTGCCGTTCAGCAGTCTGCAGTAACTCCTCTTCAGTATGACTGAAGGCTGCTCAGTTCCGGAATGCCAGAAATCACCCTTCATTAGATGTATCTATTGTCACGAGGTTCTCTGCGAAGTGTGCTTCTTCGTGGGTTTCCATTTTCATGCCGAAATAGAATGAAAACTAACGAATTTAACTGAGAAATTCGCCCGAGTTTGCAGATTCTATAGTAGCACGACGCCACCCATCGAGGGGCGATGATTTCGCTCAAAACCTTGATCGGTTTCATCGAAGGCCTGACCGGTCTCATTATCTTCAGGGGTCCATTCTCTGATAGGAGCCTCGCATCTCCAGGTTACCTGTTAGAGATTGAGGCGACTATTCGGCTCAAAACCCCGAAAAACTTCTTTCTCTTCCAATTGGAGACCTTCCGTAAAAAGAGAACGCGAGCTCATTCAGGGCGGCCAACTGTGGGCCTGAACATGAGTAACTAGAGGCTACAAAACGGGCACCATTTCATCTGAATCCCGGTGTTACACATCGCGTACCTCCCTTGTTAGCGGCTGCTTGTGAGCCTTACTGATGTTTGATTCGGTGAAAACGAGCATCCGCACCATGTTCAAAGATCGTCACGCCCAATGAAATCCCCGTGAGCGTGTCCTTTGGACGGAACCCCGCTCAAGCGAGCGCCCAAACTCGGCAGCGAAACGCAAATTCGGACTTCAAACTTCGTCAACCTCGAGCGGTGACACGCTTCCGTGGATCGTGTCGAGCAATCTCCCTTCGGAGATTTCGTGATATGCCTCGAATATATGATTCTCAATTTTCAGTGATCCTCCATTTGTTCAATACCGACAAGTTGACGCCGATATTTGCATTGCGAATATTTGAGCTATGCGAGCTCTACTGAGGGCAGGATGATCCAACTCTACAGCTGAGTCCATTCTGTAGAGAATCTCCTCGGAACTGGTTGATGACCGTCACCGAGAATCCAATCCCGAAACTCGTTCCTCTGAAAATGATTCGATTCAATCCCTCCGCTCATGCGATGGATCGTGCGATCTCATTGGAACGAAAGCTTTCATTGTTGGATCAGAAACATACATGATCTGAATCAAGACGTGACATCCTCCAGCTTCGGAGAGCTTGTTCTCCTAACTCTCGCCCGATGAATAAAAATGAAGGGCAGGGGAAGGATGAGCTCCCTCACACCACTTTTTGGTGGAAGCTCGGGAGAAAATGCAGGAATGGCATCCGGAAGCCGAAGAACACGCTCGATCGGGCATTTTGGCACTCTTCGTGCCTCTTCATCACATCCAATCTTTGAGACTACCTCGAATCGCGAATCCTCGAATCGCGAGTTGAGTTTCGCAGTTATCTCTCTCTCGAGTTTTTCTTCTGCGCGCGGCTTCGGGTGTATTCGGATGTTCCTCTCTCCCGAAAGGAACGTCGGAAATTTCCGAGACCACTTCAGGCCGGTGGCCTTCACAGGACCACGCCGCCTCGCGGCCAGGATTCCTCACGGTTGAGGCCGAATCCTCTCTCACTCAGTTAGGCCTCCCTCTGGAGCGTTGGCATCTTCGTTCCTCGATAGTTTCAATGGATGAGTGTTCATAATTGATTCACTGAAACTCATTGTGTTGGGATGGAGAAGCTTTTCGAGGAAGAAAGTCTATCCGGCTGTCGCACGTCTCGACCATCTCATCGGGAACCCGTTCGGCGTTTCCAAGGACTAAGAAGCTAACACTTCGAAGTTGCACGGAATCGAGCATTCCACGCGCAGCTTTCGCCAACATCCTAGCGTTTGAGATCTGGAGGAAAGACTGTCATCGTGACCGGAATAACCTCTCTCCAAAACCCCAGGGCGATTCGACGATCGAGTGGATCATCTTTCGCTTCCCAGTGACCTTGTAGAAACTTGAAATCATCGGTTAATGATTCATGACTTTTCGGAAACCATCATGGAGATATTGGGTGATTCCGACACGATCGCACAAGGGTGTCGCGGAGTCGATCCGTGGGCGAGAACCCACAACTGGCGCGCTTGAGGCTGCCATGAAAGATATGTCGATGCCATGAGTTCTAACCAAAGGAGTTGCAGCTGAGCAATGTATCCCCTACACATCTGACCGGAGAGGTTTCATTGGTTTTGAATGAACGATTGAGAAACCTATTTCCTAGTTGGAAATCTCGGAGGCCGAGATTTCTGGCGCCGAGAAGTCAGCTGAGCAAAGCAGCAGCTTTCCAGCCCTTCTGAGTCTCTGCAACCTTGAGGAAACTCTCAATATGTCGATCCCGCTCAGGACACCGGGGTATTTAATTGTCGCGCCTAGAACCCAACTTCCTGGTGATGTAATCACCACATACACCTCTAAAATCGCCGCGAAATCTGAGTAGGCGGTAGGAGAGCTCCTAGGAAAGCAAATTCTCCTCCGTTCACAGTTTACGTACCCGGTTAGAAACCGAAGGACAGCGGGAAACAAGATCCGGGGCCAATCGTACACGTAGATTCAGCGGCCAAGCTCTCGGCCGAGGCCGCCACATTTCCCACTTCATTCAATCTCCGACCATCTCGTTAGAGATACGGATTTACTACTGTTCAAGACCCTATACTGTACAGGAAGTGAATAGGGAGAAACGATTGCACGTTCGTCTCCAATCAGGCCACCTCTAGGGTTGGTTTTCTTTTGGTTGTAAGGGTAGACCCCCTCTGGTTCACAAAAGGAACTGCGAGTGCGAAAAAAAGGAGAAGATAGACGGACCAGAGGGGCAAAAATCCATTTACGCACGACCCAGAAGAATGGAAAATTCAAGTGGAGTGTGGGGCTCATTGGGATAATACCAACTATTCTCGGCTCATTAGCTGGAAGATGTGAGAGGATAGAAGCTCGAAAGAGTTTGGGATTGTAGGTTGAAGGAAAGGCTTGAGATGGGAGGGCATTCAAAAGGCGAGTTGTGCGAAGAAGGTAGAGTCGAACTGAGCAGAACGATTGGTGAATAATTGGACAGAATAGGGATGTTGTTTGGTACGCCGTCTGGTTACACGGACGTAGACCGAAAGGGGAGGAACGAGGGAAGAGATTTCAGTTGAACATCTCCCATGGAAGTATCGGTAGAATAGACAGAGGTCGGCGACCTTGCGTCGTAAGCAAAGAGTTTCGAGAGAGGAGGACAGGGTCTCATCACCAATGAGACGAACAGCACGCTTTTGTATGGAATCGAGGCAAGAAAAGGAGTGAAGGAGCGGCGCTCCCCCCAGACACGCGAGCAGTACTCGAGAGCGGGACGAATTTGGGTTTTATACAGCAAGAGAAGGTGAGAGGGAGAATAATAGCGCTTGGCTCAAAAAAGGAAGCCAAGCCTTTGGGAAGCGGATTTGGCCACGGTTGCGATGTGATAGTGCCATTTGAGATTCGGAGAGAGGGACACGCCTAATATTGTGAGGCTGACAATAGAGTCAATTTGTTGTTGTCGAAAGAGATGTCGAGTGGCGTGGGCCGGGGGTTCTTCGAGAAAAGAGTGAGTTATGTCTTACGAGAATTGAACTGGACCAAATTGGTTGAGCCCGGGTTCAGAATTGTTTGGAGATTGAGGAAGTCTAGCATTGTGGTTTGCGAGCAGCTGGTTTGGGCAGTGGTCGGGAACATTTTGGAAGAGTACCCAACGTGAAGAGTACTGTCATCCGCGAAGCTGTGGATGGAGTTCGAAGTGGACCCGAGAAGATCATTGATATGCATCAGAAAGAGAGTTGGAGAGAGTATTGAACCCTGGGGTACGCCTGCATCAAATGAGTAAGACCTAGAGAGAGCACCATCGCCAATAACCTTCATGAAGCAGTGACTGAGAATGCTTGAGATCCAGTTACAGAGCTTCGGCTGGATCCCGACGGAGGGGAACCTGTTAAGGAGAGCTGAATGCCAAACTCTGTCAAATGCCTTGGATATATAAAGGGCAAAGGCAATGGTCTCGCCGTATTCTTCGATAGTTGGGTTCCAGAGGTGGGTTGTATAGAGCAAGAGATCGCCAGTGGAGCGACCTCTTTGAAAGCCATACTGACGATCACTAATGAGGGAGGACTGTTCGAGATGGGAGAGGATCTGGCAATTGACGGCTTTTTCCATAACCTTGGACAGAATGGAGACTGGCGAAATGGGACGATAATCAGAAGGCTTTTTGTTCCAAACCAGAAGATTTGTCACCCTTCTTGGCGATAGGTTGGACGAGAGCAAGCTTCCAGCAATCTGGGGAGATGCCGGAATGGGGCAAAGCCAGGAGAAGTGCCGCCCGGGGCGGGACTCGGAGATTCCGGATATGCCGTCCCTCTCGAGGGACTAAAAAGGTTCTTGTGCGTTACCTCATGCAGCCGCAATAGTGGGGACAAATGTCGGAGTTCTGAAATGGAATGTTGGAAGTATATTATTTCATTCGAACCTAGTTTTCAGACTTCATAATGTACCGTAGAGTCCCATCCTCCGAGCTCTGAAGATTACAAATGTGCCGATACGTTCATCTAGATGCGAATCGACAGCTCGCTCCTCGCGTGGAGAGGATCACGCGATTCGACGAACGCAGCTGACTCATACATAAACACAGATAAGCGCATCGCCACGGTCAAGAAAACTCGCAAGCAGACGACTAAGTTTGCTACACAAATGTAGCCCATGGTTCTTTATGAGCTGCAGAAACTCTAGAGGACTTCTTCCGTCAACTGTATACCTTACCTGCGTTGAAAAACTTTCAAAAAACCAAAAGAAGAAAGAGCCGTTCTCCCTCGATTTGGAAATATTCCTCGTAAATGTGAAGATTGTCAGATTCCATCTTCTCTGGGGCGAACTGTCTCAGCTCACACCAGAGCTGAGCCAGCTCAGCTGATCGTGCTGCGGCACGCTTGGCCTGCCGCCAACGAGTATGTCAACAATATTTGGCTCCAGCCACCTGCTTAAAGCTCTCTTCCAGAAGCCGGTTACATAGGAGAGCGCTCATGTCATTTAGGATTGTTAGCGACATGTGGGAGAATTCCCTCCGCTTCCCCAGCGTCACTCCCGCAACACTGGGGTCCCATTGTTCATGTAAAACTCGATGGTCGAAGCACTGTACTGAGTGGAAGATTTTGGAGACTTTGAATAGCTGAGTGCGAGAAATTTGTCTTTTGTCCGCAATTTCAATGAGGAGGAGTTCTCCACGAAGCGAAATGATGGGATGCATTTTTGTTGATCGAGCTGCCCGATCGCTGATATTTATCGTCAAGTGTTTCGCGAAATGTGGTGTCATTGGTTCGAATGCATCTCTCCCATTTGCTTCCACGATCACTGATAATGCGTGGACCTGAGTGAAGAAGACCCGACGCATGAAGTGGAATCAGCTGAGCTTAGCAAACGTTGTTGTTCCGTGGAGTCCCTTCTTGCAGGTTATGGGCTCGTCACAGGTAATTGACTCTCCTTCGACTGACTATCCTTACTGGCACGACACTTTACACAGGCTCCTAGCGAGCTCAGCTCAGGAGATATCGTAGAGGTTTCCGCAAAAAGTGTCGCATTTTTTCCAATCATCCAGAGCTCATCGATGAGAAGAGTCAGAAGCGAAAATGAAGCCCTACTCTGATCCCTCGGAATGTCCGTTGCTCAGTTTAATTCTGGCTCCTTGGTATTCCCAGATTGTCCTGAACGAAATCGGAGATACAATCATATCCTAATCGGACGCGAGACTAAGATTGCAATAATTAACTTCCATGGATACGAAAACTCCAGAGCTCACTTCAGCATCGGTAGCCCTGTATCTTGTCAGAGGAGATCCTTCGCAGACGCTCCAGAAGAGCCGAGCTTGGAAGAACCACCAATTTATGGAAGGAGTTTTTCATGCAGAGTGTTCTGCCGGAAGCAGTTGTTGAACGGTCTGCCTTCTCAGCGACCCCCTGCTTTCATTATACGGCCGGAGGAAATCTAAGATATTTCCTCTTCAACAGATGCCGCCAACCAAACGAGGGATGAACTGTTGCCGTCGCGCCTAATTGCCGTGAGTTTAGGCAGGTTGTTCAAGAAACCACAAGATTCTCTTAGTCTCGGGTCAGGAGATGACAAGTTACAAAGTTTAAGTCAGCAGAGAAGTTTTCGACGACTTCAATCTGGGGGTCGCTCCAAGGCTGTGATCAATCGGAACTCTCTCTTCCAGCTCCTTGAGCAAGCTCCCAAATCACGAGAATCAAGCGGTTTCGAACCTTCCACTCAGTTCGACGAGTCGAAAGGACGGGGCCTCGCTTGGGAGAGGACGCCCCCGTAACATTGCTGAAAAATTACCGAGTTTCTTGGCTCTCTTCGGCCTCTGTACTACCGCTATTTTCCGCAACCTCGACGAAGTCGTTGGGAAGAGACCACTGTGGAGAAGAATGAGAGGCCAGAGTAGAACAGTAGCTGCGACATGATGCGAAAACCAGGTTGGGCGGCGCTCCTTTCCATCAAGGTGAACAAGATAAATTGCTGAACGGGGGCAGAATCCCAAAAAACTGAGAAACATTCGGAGGAGGAACGATGTAACGAGAATGATGACTCGCCAAACTGTCCGCAGAAGATATCAGTGACGCGACTGACGGGTGGGGGCGAGACGTCTCGGAGAACACTAACTCCTCCTGCGGCTGGATGGTCTTCGCTTTGCATGGTGGGCTTCATGCTCAAAGTGCGCTCTGAGCCGATTCCTTCATTTCGTTGCTGCCGAGAGTCCTCCTCGATGTCACTCCGAGAGGCAGAAGAGTTTTGGAGGTTTGCGACGACTCCCAGAGTCAAGGTTCTGTTTGTTTATTACAGCGATAAACTCTATGGAACGTTTCCTTGTTCCATGGTATAACGTTGAATTTAGCCTTGGGGTCCACGTTCAAAACTTTTTTCAGAGGCGTCATGACTTCAACTGCATTCGGGAGGAAACGGTGTTAGTAGTTCACCATTCCGATGAACCTTTGCAGCTCGGCCGTCTTTTCCGGCCGCGGAAAAGATCGTATGCTTTCCTCTTTGTCCGGAAGCGGGGCAATGCTATCTACTGAAACGCGGTGGCCGAGAGAATCGACAGAATAAAGACAGAAAATCTTCGGCTATACGCCTCCTCCAACCGCACCCGAAACAAGAGGAACGGAATAAAAACAGGCCTGATAGCTCATCCGCTATCAGACTTTACCAGGAGGTAAAGCCCGTCCCCCCTTCCGATCTGGGAGCGCGATCGGATCCCACCAACCTTAGCTTCGCGAGTTTTCGCTTTCTCAATGGCTTGTTTTTCGTTAAACGGCAACCAACGGCGGTGCGGCATGGCTGAAGTTTCCTAGAAGAAATTTTTGGAGCCGGGCGAGTCGTCGACATCCTTCTTCACGGGCTCTTCGTTCGTGGCTGGTCCCTCCTTCGCTCGTTTCTGTTGCATTTTGATCCGGAACAGGGTTCAAAATGAACAGCAAAACTCTCGATTCAACACAAAGCTTCTTCGAGCGTCTCCACGAGGCCCAGCGAGGCCCCAATTCCCGGCCAAATTGATCCGGACCTTGCGAGGCGAGCTTTACCTTTGGCAGATCCCATTCGCGGATTTCATTCAAAGGTGGATTCTCGTCTCTCTCCGGACGATTGTGACGATCTTCGGTCCCTCTTCGGGGAAAAGCTCAGAAAGCTTACCAAGAGCCATTCCCGCTGTTGGCGCCTTCTCTGTATCAGTGCTCGATTTCTGTGCGGACTCCATCGAAGTAACCTTTTTGGAGTTGTCGTCGCTCATGGGAAGATGTCTGGCCTCACGCTTCTGGTTCGGCTCGTCATCTTCTTCGTTTCCGGCTCATCTCTCCCTCAGCATCTTCTTCGCTTTTCTCCGGAGGATCCTTGGGAGCCTTGACGTCGACGTCGCCATGAGGCGGGTCTTTGGACTGCTGAGAAGCGGGTTCTTTTGTAATCTCGCATCAGAGCGGCTGAACAACCGTTTCACAAACTCTCCAGCATGGAAAGACTCCGATAAATTGAGGGAGGTAGCTCCGTCGGGCCCTCCTCGAGCCTCCCCGCGAAAGGTGCGGCTGGCTTCCATTTTCCAGGAGAACCCAGTTTGAAACTGAGTTCCATTTATAACGGGTTCAGCAAGTCAATCACGCAGCATGGCATCACGCCACTCTGGCACCTATTGTCAATAAGTCAGGTGGGCTCGGTTTGGGAAAAAAACTTTTGCCATGAGTCCCTGCCCCGCAAGACATGAACATGAATTCGTCATGGTAGACGCAGAGAAACAGTCGTTTTCATCGACTCCCGGTCGAATAACTAGAGACATTCAGGTACCATTCACTCGTCTACGCTCTTTTCGCGAGTCTGTTCTTTTTGCAGCTCAGCGCTGAGTTCCTACAAGGAATCTGTCGTGACTGAAACAGCGAGAAAACCTCAGGTCAGTTCAGCTCCACTGGTATCAAACTCATCCAGGAAATAGAAACAATATGATATTCTAGGATCCGCCGACGTACCAAAAACTTGTGCGCGGGAATCGTTGACAGGCGCCTTTTCGATGGGCTTCACCCAAAGATCCCTCCGATTACTATGACATTCGCTTCTCGAGCATCTCGTCCGAAGCCGTCCATTTTACCCCACCCGTCTCAGCAGCGGGTGGACTGACTTGATCCCGAATCAACACAATATGAGAGACTAGCCGGCCTTCGGCCGACTACGCTAACCGACCCGTCCCTCGCTTCGGGAGTCTACTGCTGAGAGACACACATCGCCTTACATGTAGTGTCATGAGACCTTCGGGAGTGGCCACCGATTTTCGATAGGATTCGGTGGCCTATGTCCTTCCCGGTGAGCCGCCCTACATTATGCAGTTTGTTCCAAGTCGATCCGATCAATACCGGAGGAGCCTATTGAGGACAAACAAACAAACAGACCCTGGATTTTTATATATATAGATAGAAGAGCGTGGGTGGAGATCGGAGGTTGGTTCCTCTTTGAGACGAACAGCGCTCACCTTAGACGTCTCATCAGTGTCCTCTTCGATGTCCGCACATTTCTGAGCCTTCAACTGCAGTCCGTCTTCTACCTCAAGGTCGAGTTTTCCTTCCTCAGCTTCGTTTTTCTTTGGTTCGGCCTCTGAAACCCGGGAGCTGGAGCAGTGTCGGCAGGAGGTGCGGCTGTTTCTGGATCCGGGGGAGCTGGCTCCGGTTCGGGCTTCTGCTCCTCAGCGATCTACAACCCCTGGGAAGTTCTGAACCTTCGAAAACACGGTTCTTGCTCCACTCGACAGAACTTATGATTGAATGAAATCAGCGAGCAACGTTATTAAAACTCTCTCCGTCGAGCTTCTTCACTCAGATTACTAAACGACTCTTTCATTCGATTGATTTTGGAATAATGAAGAGGTCTCCGATGCCCGATCAAACTCTCGAGTCGGGCATCGAATGCTCCAGTAGACTTCTTGCGATCGAATCATCCTTCCCGCCTTACGTGGACCCGCAATCGTTTCGAGTGGATCCCCAACGCTCGAGAAGGTCGTCAGATCCGAACAAATATCGTCGCGAGACGATTTCTGCCTTGAAGTATTCATCATAGGGAATGTTGTCGACGGCGCGGCACCCACCAACTGGGAGCTGAGCAGAGAACGCCATGGTTCCCGATGCGTTGAGGATACATCACCGCTCATCTCTTCGATTGAGGGAGGAGGGACAGCAGCGACTGACTCCTTTGCGGTCTCGCTCTCCTGTCCGCGGCTACGTCGCGTCTTTTCCTCGGCCGGTGGTGCCGCATCAGGGTCCTGAGATGGTAAAGACGAGTTCAACTCAAACATTCAATACCGGAGCTGCAATTCACCGTCATGGGTGTCTGCTCGGCGTTGCACCCATCAAATCAGCAAATAGGCAGTATGACCCGTGCCCCGCGACCAAAATGCAGAGGAGTGGTGTATCCCAACATTAATATTGATCGACCCCTCATCCTCACCGTGACGGCTCCTGATCCTTTGGTTTTGAACAACCGGGAGGTACGACGTCTCCTGTGAAAAAATACTCAATCGATTTGGCTCGCCGCTAAATCAAGCCCCCTCTTATCAACTCAGTCTGGCCTATCTTGTATTTCGTATTTGAAAAACCTCTATGACCACCCTAATAATCCCACCTCGTCCGCGGAGGCTATATTTCAGGAACACCCGGCATCGGTGGAAAGCCATGAGCGTCCTCTTTCTGATGCGCACCCTTAACGAGTTTGGCGGTTGAGATCGGTCGCGCCCGACTCCGTCCTCCAAAAACAAGACCGAAACCGACTGCTAATATTTTTGGCGTTGACCTGAGTGGGAGCCTCGGCCCATTCCGGCAACATATAACGTTTCGGAAGCATCTAGCAGGGGTGCGCGATTCGTGTCCGCGAGAAGCTCCGATGCTAGTTCTGGTACACGTAAATGGAGGCAACTTCACTCTGCTGTCACGAGTTTCAATCCCTCTTCCCTGGTCGTACTGGAAATTCTCGAATGTTCGCGCTGGTCACCTCTGCAGCCTTATAAGTTCTTCGAATCCCACAAAGAACAATCCACGAGATTGAAAGTAAAATAACAGGACAACGCCGATTCTGCACTTCCTGTCGGTTGCTTTCTTTCGGACCACAACACGGTTCCAGACGACAGACAACGCCGAGCCATAGCTGCTGGTGATATTCAGAAGCCAGCCCAGCAGTAAGCTCGCAATTCGTTTGAACAGAGATACGGAAGAACGTTACCGTTCAAAAGATCGGTTACGCGGCTTCATGTGGAAGTAAATCGATGAAACTCGATGAGCATGTGAGACACCGATGTGGCTATCGCAGAACGCAATTTCATTAACCCGGGTCCGAGGGAGGACAGTTGCCAGTATGATCAAGGAGCATTGCAAGACTGAGTTCGACGTTTTGTGAGGCTAAACCAGCGGAAAAAACACGTCGGGTTCGTCGACGAATTCCTTCCACGCTCTCACATGTTCCGCGATCGATGGGTGCCGTACGCGCTTCTCAAATAGCGCGATTGCGTAAAGAGAATCTCGCGACGATGATGATGATCATCATCATCACCTCCTTGGCCCCCCCCCCAAAAAAAAAGCTGGGTACGCCCCTGCCAGTAGAACGCTGGTGTAATGTAGTGAGATACGTTCTAAGTTTTGCCCCTCTCTTGATTCACACATCAATCAGCAAGTATCAGCCGGGAAAACCGGCTTCGCTCACACAACCTGGTTGTGTCAACAACTGACAGCTCGATGAAAGCCTCTGTCATCGGTTCACCAACGGCAAGCAGTGGCGTACCCAGGGGGGGGGGGCTTCGTGGAACGAAAAAGTTCCACGAAGATTCAGTCTTATCAGGAAAATTCTCACAGGTTTGAAAACCATGTTGATTGCGTCATGAAAATCTCGAGACGATGATCATCATCATCATCATCACATCCTTGCTCCCCCCCCAAAAGAAAAGCTGGGTACGCCCCTGACGGCAAGTGATGACCTGGCGAGCCTATTTGTTAGGTTGATTCCTTTGGGTCATGTAACCCATCTCCTTCCGTGGCGATGATGCAAGGATTTAGCTTTGTGATAAAATCGAGAGCGGATTTTCAAAATTGTTGGTTAGATGAAGATTCGATCGTTTTCAGTTTCCCGTCGACTTTTTAGAATCATTATGTTTCTCCTGCCGAATCGAATGTTTTCGACTTCATCGGAATCGTTTTGTTGTCTGTCTCCGTTTTCTTTCGATCGGAATCGGCGCCCGAAGCCTGAGCTGATGTTTCATCGGCTCAGTATTCCTTCATTCGATTGTAGATTGGTGAGTGGATTCACGTTATGAAAATCATTCGTGAGTTACCTTCCAGTTTTAATTTTACCTCAAGTGAGGTACAGAGTTCAAGTTGTCGATTTTGTCGAGTTGCATTCTGGCTCAGGAAAAAAAAAACAATTTGTACACGCTGTGACCATGGTACTGAGAAGCGGAAACCCAGAAGCGAACCTTGCCTATCTTCTCCAGGATTTCATCCTCATGAGCCTCACCATTGAATTCACCTCCATCAGGTGCACGGCGCCCCCGGTCGCCCGCTTAAACTTCCCTTGTGTTAGGAAACGTAGAGAGATTTTTTTTTCGCAGGAAATTGATTCTTAGCAAACGATCGGCGGAGAGGACATTCGTGACGTGAATATGGACGTTACGGGTAACAGTTATAGCGGGCCAGCGCTCGCCATAGCGAGATCACTATACACTCGTGACAACGGTGTTAATAAATTCATTCAACAGTTGCGCTGTCCAGACGAACCAAGTTCTGCATTCCCGGACACGCTTCAGTGGTGACCCGGACGTGCCCCATGTCAGATTCAGACCTGTGCGAGGACGGAATGGAAGACCTGCCGCAGGGGGCTACTGCCGCACCCGCACGGGTTGCCGCCGTCAGTCCCAAGCTGCCACCGTTCTGGCAAAGCGCATCCATTATGTGGTTGAAGACCATGGTGCAAACACACACAGGAGAGAGTCGCGGATTTTCTCGACGAGCTACCCGGACCAGGATCGAGATACGCATCTTTCAAACTGCGGGTTCTCGACTTCTCCAAAGTCAATCGGCATCAAAGGTTAGCGGCAATTGTGAACCTGACCATTGGCGATGCCACGCCGACAAGGCTGCTCGATAGAATGCTGGGCCTGTACAGGCCCGATGCGTAGGCCTTAGTGAACCCGCTTTTCCGATTTCGTTTCCTGCAAAAGCTCCCAACTCGCCTCCGCGAGCAGATGGCCACGGGACTCCCGCAACTCCACACCGCACACCGTCGGGGGCTTCAAGGGCCCATTCGCGAAGGACCGTCGAAGATGCTCCGACGGTCGGTCTCCTCGCTGTCCAAGATTTCACCCAAAAGCGTCGTTGGCGGCGACGGTTTTTCCTTCCCGATTGCTCCCTCACATCGTGGAGCAAGCCGTCTGCGGTGATTCTAATTCCTGTTCGGACGATCTCGCTCGTGATCTCTTCCTGCCTTCGACTTCGTGACATTGTCCTGCTAGCAACGTTATCTCGTACACGTCCGATTCGACAGACCACAAACTCTACTCGAACTGCATACAACTCGCAAGAGGTCTTCTGGCTCTCTAATTACTGCTCAGCAACCGTTGTACCCATTCTGAGTTTTCATCGGCTTGACGGATGCGCTTCCCCGATGGAACGATGTAGACAGCTGATGATCACTATGAAGTCTCATTCCACGTTCACTTTCTATGATCCTCGCCAGAAGTGAAACAGTGTAAATGGGCCTTTAAGGCCTTAACACGGACTTTTCTCGACGCCAAACTATTGGTTGAGAACAGCGTCAATCACTGTCTGTCACCGAACTCGGGTAGGGGGGGGGGCTCGTTCTCGGCGCCAGCGAATATGCCGCCCCCATCGCGCCGATGCGAAAGTTTTTGTTTTCATTTTCCGCGACTCATCCGTCCTCTAAGATGCTGTCAATGTACGAGCCTCTGCATGTTTCCTACATTGATGATATGAGTAGCTGGATTCCTTGAGGGATCCGATGTACCCGAGCGGCTCGCTGCTCCGGAAACATCCACGAAAGTTGACAGCCGGCTCGAATTTTCGTCAGTTGCAGACAGAATGCGCCCGACGATGCTAGAATCACGCCCGCAGCTCACAACGGAAGCCTGGCTCGCTAACGCTGCGGTGCAATGATCACTAATACGTTTTGTGCGGAGTACGGTTCGCAACCAAGCCGAGCTTGCTGATAAGGAGAACGAGCGAGCTCGAGCGGATTGTGTCGCGGAGATTCTTTTTCCAACGTTGTTCCAACGTGTTTCTGGTGTTCCACGGTTTAAGAGTGGCGTGGACATGGCTTAGAGATATATTGACGGAGCTTAGTGATCAGCTTCAGTGCAGGATTATGGAAGATTTCCACTTCGGATAGAAGCTTCTCACCTTGGGCACATGTTCCTTTAGAGGAATATTCCGGTGAGTAGACTGTGTTCGCCCGTTTACAGGACGGCGAGACGACGCAATCGCGTCGATCCTTTCATTTCAGTGTTCCTTCAAGTGAGCGGATCTGATTCCGATTCGACGCTAATCAGGAGATTCGGAAATACGGAAGGCGGGCCGTACATAGGGTAATACCTGGAAACTGAGCCACCATCATGGTTGCCCTTCGTTTCGCCACAACTCAGCCGCTAGTGATTATGTGTCGACGTTTTTTTTCGATCGATGGTTCTTAGGAAGGAGCATGTTTCTTCCATTCGGGAATCGGTGATTTTAGAGCGGATACAAGGTTGACTCTTCACTCTGTTTCGACCCCCAGCTTCAACGAGCGTCACAAATCATCGCTCAGGTTCTCTTCGATCCGTCTCTCATCCTCCTACAATATGTACCAATCAGCACGCGGATCCAGAGGGAGCAGTCCAGAAGAATTTCACATTGATTTTGGTGCTTGTGCGAAATCTCGCGTGCCTCTTTGAGGTAGCCAATTCACGGGATTCTCGCAGCAATAGAACGCTCTTTTTTGAGATGAGCATCCGGAAACTCCAGTTTCCCTGGCCGATGATGAGTTGAGAACGACAGATCTCTAGGCCGCCACACGGAGTGATCATCATTCCTTTCGAGGAAGGCAGAACCGAAACGCAGATCAAAAAGGATGGAGACGTTTTTTTCTGGAAATGCCATTTTCGACCGATTGGCGATCATTTTCCACCGAGTAATGAGCGAAAGATGGTCCCGGACCATACAGAGTAGTGGAAGTTCCGTTCCGCAGATGGGAAAGCGGAGCGGCAGATTCCATGTGGGTGCTGTCGTAGTTTGACAAAGTGGATCTGCAATGTGAACACGAGAGGAAGTCTTCTGCGCAATCGAACACCGTTCCAAACATCATGAACGGAACACTCATGGAAACCGAAAATTGATTCAATGGTCGAGGATCATGATCCAGAGCCACTTATGCACATTCGGTTTCGTCAGCCGGAGAATTCGGAGGTGTCTGGGGGTCAGGGTCATGGGCGGAAAATCCTTTGAACGGTTCGAGAAAGCCGCCTCTCGAGATTATCTTGAACAGTTCAGTGACGAGAGGTTACCTTTCCATGGAAGGCCTACGGAACGTTCGTGTTCCCGTCGGATTCCCAGCCGGGGCATCCAGAATCTTGGTTTTCGACAGTACAAGCTCAGGTCGGAACGCGCTCACCAAACGAAGGGATCATGTTCTAAGTTTCCGAGGTTCGATGTTTAATAACAGTAGGTCTTCGATTTGGTGAATGATTCGTTTATAATAGCGTGGTGATGTACTCAGATGGTTATGTCTAGGGAGCTCACTGTGAAACATCCAAGTACGGAGCTGACCTATATGCCGCAGGACCCGATTGATTGCGAAGTGCGTTCTGCGAAAGTGAGATCACACGACATGACTTTACCCAGGTCTCTTGTGATATCCTCTGTTGTGGTATGCGAGATTCTCAAGATCCCCTCGAGAAGTGCTGAGCTGGATAGAGCCTTCCCGCTCGTCGCCTTCGCCAGCAGACTCCCGGCGCAGTCTACTGAAGTCTGGAATGATCTTCAAGCAAGTGAACTACAAATATAGTCCCGAACAACGACGATCTTCTGAGGGGGTCGAAAGTTTTGATGCGACGAGTCGAGGAGGCTCTGAACAGTATTTATGCCAATAAACGCTCCTGGCTGGGAGGAGAACGCAATCTCAGCGTCCCCCGCGAAAAGGCCCGTTTGGAGTTCAAGATTGTGAAAAGCTGCAGTCATAACTGATCCAGGAGTCGGGATCGGAGGATACACACGAGCACCAGCGCCTCTGTTTCCGGCTCCCATGAACATTGTATTCGAACTCTTCAGCGAGAAGGAATCATTGGCACTCCGATCGGTTGGCTCGCTCTGTCCTCTCGAGCGATTCTTCGGTGTCAAATCGACGTCGCGACGTCTTGAGCGGCACCAGGAGATCCGAATCTTGCAGCCATTCACTCTGACAATGGTCTCCACGATTCCTGCTCTCTTTGAGCTCATACCGGACTTTCCTTCGCGTCACCAGCTCAAGTTATTGCCGCGGCATAAGGTGGGGAATTCCCCCGATAGGGAGGACTGGCGAGAGGAATCCTTGAGCTGATGAGGCTCTCCTCTGGCTTTCGAATAAATGTTCAGATGCTTTATCTTTCCAGTCAGAGCTTATTGGAGCTCCTAGGGCTGAGAGCATAGCTTTCAGTGATTCGATGGAAGAACTGATCGAAAGTCCGTCGGACGAAGTTTGACGTCAACACTGTGCATCGAGACATGTTGAGCTCCCAGCTGTTCGCCGAAATTTGCCGCATCGTATGTCGCATCGGAATGTACCGCCGGCGACGCCAGCCATTTTCCATTTAGGCATTTGAGCTCGCTCGATCGATACTGTTTCCCTTGCCCCCTTCCGGGTCAGAGATCCTCGGGCTCACCACTATTGGGCGGAATCTTATCCGTGATCATGGGTTAAATCATGAACCCAGAATGACGCGATAGTGATTATAGGATTCCGGTGATTATAAATATATTCATACCCGAGATCACGATATCGGCGTCGCGTTCAGCCTCGTTCACATGCAGAAACATGTTGGCGGCTTTTCTTGACACCAATGTGCACACTGTGATCCAATAGACTGGCGCTCGACACGCCGCACTCCGGTTCAACTCGATCGCCCATGAACAGAATGGTACTGATTGTGGAATATCGGAAACGTACGCGGGAGATCCCAAGTACGCCAATCGCCGACCTAAGCGTTCCACACGAGATCTGCCTCCACAGATTCTGTCTGAATGCGGTTACCGGAAGCTCATGCGCCGAAGTTGCAATCCCCGTTCGATAATGTTTCCATCCGCCACCGATTCATTCTCGTCGGTTCCTTATCGAACGAAAACGTTGTTTCGTCTGAGCTATCTGCTTCATCGGGAATCATCGATCAATACTGTCATCACGTGTTCGATTGTGACTCTGACGATGATCTGAAGCTGTCGTTCTCAAATTGGTCGATATCGGAGGTCGAGGGCCCACCTTGTAGCGCGAGAAAAATCCGACGTCGACACTGGTCAGCTTCGCGTCGACGAGATAAGATGATATTTCGGCAGCTGTGATCGCTCTTCCAATCAGTGACTAGTTTTGTTACCCGAATCAACTCTCCGTTGCTCCCACAGCGGCGGTGATGCATCGTCGAAAGTCTCCAACAACGCCGATCGTTTCCTTGTGCGAGTAGCGTCGTAGATTCCAGGCCCTCAATGAAGTCGGGAACTTCAGAATATTTCGTCGCGATGCAGGCAACGGAGCTCTGTCACAACGTTTCTGATTTCTTCGGAAGGCTCGGCGTAACGGAGGGCGGCTGAGAGCCATGTACACAAGCGCGTCGGAATTGGTTCTGGAGGTGGTTTCGCTTGGCCTCATATCTGAGCGAAGGGATGTAGTTTTGCACTGAAATGGATGGAGTATCATTTGGGCTCCGGAACGAATCTCAGAAGTTCCAATATTCGAATATCGGTGGGCCCAGCTCCTGACCCGACCCTCAAAAGTTTCTGCTTGCTCCGATTCGAGCTCCCTTTTTTTGAGCGGCTGGGGTCAAACGCAGCCGGGAGACTTCCACGTCACTCACTTCCACCGGTGACACTCGTATAAAGTTGGACTCCAACTTGACGGTTTATGTGACTCCTCTAGACCCAGTGAGCGTGGCTGGCCTCCGGATAAATAGCGCCCGCGGCAAACAGGTGACCAGCGAGACGCTTTTTCCTGTTTTTCTTCTCTTCGTGACCGTTCTCCCACTCTGCGCTTCTCACAGATTCTTCTGGCCCGCTCTCGAAATTATTTCCGACGCGGTCAAGGACCAAAGAACCCGAGCTCAGGGCGTTTCGTTCTTGCTTCACCGTGGAGCGCGATCCTCTTGAGGAGGGAGGTAACTTTTGCAGGAAATAATGTGGAAGGAGCCCAGTGTCCCGGACACGAACCTCGCAAGTTCGAGCATGTATTCGTCATCTGCATTCAGCGACCACTTTTAGGCTCCGGGAATCTCTGGTTTGAGTGGAACAAAGCCCTCGTGCATTTCTGCCGCTGCAAATCCTGTTAAGCATAAGCTATACATAGTTCCTCTGCCTACAGCACTTTGCAAGCGCGGAGGGTCTTTCGTCGAAGCCAGCCACGTTGATTCGATTGATTGCCGAAACTTCTTGTACACTGTGCACAGGAGCTGAATGGGAGCGGCTCAACTGAATCGGCGGTGATCGAGTTCGCTCACCATCGCATCCACCTCGGGGATTCGATAGCGCTCTTCCAATCGCCCGCATATATCCATGAATTTTATGATATCGTGAGCTCAGCGAAATTGTTCAGTCATTCTTGCACTCACAGCGCGTATCGCGAAGACTTGGACATGAGAATCGGCTCCGAGAGCTCACGGTATCATCTTCGATTGAAGGGCTTACGTGAGTAGGTACTTCTTTGTCGCAGGTTACCATGATATAGGTGCAGTATTTTCTTTTCAACGCCCAGGGGGTTGATCGTGTTTCGGAGAGTGCCCGTTCGTCCAGGAGTGTCGTCAAACTAGAGAATATACGATGTCTTCAGGAAGTAGAAAGATACTTTCGAGGTACTTTGGATCTGCGTGATGGGCTCGTTGCATGATATGACGCATTCACATATGACCAGCCGCTCATTCGGATCAAACTCCGAACCCCTGCACTCGCTGGAAGAGGCTCCCCGATCAGTTCGTTGGGCCCTTCTCTGGATCATATTCTCAACATCCGTGCTCGAACATCCGATCTGAGCTCGCGCCGAGGGGCGCAAGGAACAGTCCAGGCTAACGGTGGTAGAGGAGTTAGAGGAATCACCTCAGTACCAGAAAGTACCTCTGGTCACCGAAGGGATTTTTCACATCATACTCGATTAAAAAAAAAGAGAAAGAAAAAAAAAAAAAAGGCTAACGGTGGTCCGCGAAATCAGGCATGGCAGCAGGGGGCAACCGTCAAGCGGGCCACACCGGCAACAGGTCGTGCGGGGCAACGAGGGCCTTAACCTAATCTTACCGAATTCCACCGCACAATCTGACAGTGCGCTGGCTGACAATCTGCTCGCTCGCCAGACCACTGAACTGACCTCACCGACCTGCTTCGAGCTCGCTGCCTGCCGGTTCGCTCGGAGCGTGACTCTACGGCCCGGCTGACGGCGTGGCCCGGTTGACGCGCTCCCGACAGCAGGAGAGTTGTCGGGGCGAACTGAATTTCCGACCTTGAAAGCGTGAAAATCGCTGAGATATCCTCATGTCCAACGATCCTTGAGGCCAGCCCACGGGATTCGAACTCTTCATCCCGAACACCAATTGAATCAATGGAACTGGGAAAATTGTCAACGAAGCGGTCGCGGTAGAGGAGTTCCCAGCGCTCCGTCCGGGAAGCTAGACGAGAAAACAGCGTACGAGAGAATGCCGACCAAAGATAGATGAACGAAGCTCGGAGCAGACGGAAGACGAGACCCAGGAACGAGGAAAGACATACAACACACGATGACTCAGCTCGTCCTTCTTACTATCAGACCAGACCAGACTGGGGAATCAATCGACGGCAGAGTTGAGTTCTTTGTGATCTTTTGAGCCCCCCGGGCACGAAACCGACGGCCAAGCGAACGGGCTAGCTTTCTCGATCAATTGGAGCGCGAGCGGAAGGGATCGGCGCCTTTCGAGTCATGTTCGCCGGCGGGTCGTTTCGAGAGTCCTCTAGCTTTGCGACTGCGGGGTCGCTGAATTCGCGAACTCGGGCGGGGATGACCGAGCCCGAGAGCCGTCGGTGAGAGGATCCGCTTGAATTGATCAGAAGCTTGGACGACTCCGTTGAGATTGTAGATCGAGTTGTTCTCGACCGGGCTGTGTCGATCCTCGGGAAGTCAATTCCGCGTGTAAGGATGTTTGCTTTCTTAACTCTCAGCTCACGTGGCGCCACCACCGGCTGAGGGAGGAGTTTTTACCTCTGATCCGATCGGGAATCCGCATGAACAACGGCGAAAATGGAAGCATTCGCCACCAACCTCCCGTTTCGGTGAAGACCATTCACTTTTTTCTCTCATCATCCTGCGTGGAAAACTCTGCGTTGAGCTTCGGTCGAAGATAATCCCTCATCACGGCAGTGGGATTTTACTTTCTTGAGGCCGTGACCCGTTCGTCCCCCACCCCTCCAACCTGGCTTGACGAGTACCTGCACGGAGCGCTCCAAATCGTGCCGGCAGTCTTCCGCGTCTCCTCGTGAGAGAATCCACTGCGCTCTTCGACACAGATGCGCGGTTCTGTTCTGAATAACTTTCCTGAGGTGGTTTATTTTTGAAGACGCATCCGTCGAACCTCCTCGAGGAATCGGATTGTTAGGCATCTGCTGCAGCGAGATCTTGCTATCTCGCCGATTCCCTCGTCCTATGGCGTCTTGGTGGAATGGATTCGGCGGCGGAGGCGCTCTCCCCGACTGCGGTCTCGGCGTTCATCACACGGCTCTGAATGAAATCGCTCCACGAGATATGAAAGTCTGAATAGCGGTATTTCTCCACGACCTTGGAATCCTTCTATGCGCATCGTGCATTCCGATTCTCATACAGAGCCTGATGTGTGCCTTTCTACCGGTCAACGTCGGGTTCGGATCGCGTAGCAACACACGTGCCTTCCACGTATATTTTTCTGCTCCCTGCGGTTAGCTCCGGCTGCCAACACATGGGAGCCAACAGGTTCTGGCTTCCTCTCCGGAAGGGTCATTATTCGCGGTAGAGACCACTGTCCGGAGTTCATCTTTCGGTTGAGAAGAAATTGAACTAGATGCCAAGACTCGAGACTCTCTCAACAACGACGAAGGTGTCCGGCCGAAAATAATCGAGCCCCTGGGAAATGAAGTTCTAGGCCTCCCGTGCGGCGACAGCGAGCCGTTGTCACGCGATGACCGCAGGTCGACTCAGATTCCCACTCAGGGACCTAACGCTGCCAAGGGCTGCTTCTCATTCCCTGACCTATGCCTCCGATCCTCTGATCTTCGGCACGTGCATCAATCCATGATAGCCGCCGACGACTCTGTATTCCGTGGCTTTCCAGGAACAAAACGGTGCTCCGCCCCAGGGCGATAGTGATCGAAGTCTGTGATTTGGTCCAATCCATGATGGGTCGGTTGTGAGTGGAGATGGGACGGTCAGGCATGGTGAGAAGTGGAGAGGGACAGGCGGAGGAGCTCTTCGAGCACTCGAAGGGGGTAGGAAGGAACAGCGTCAGGAGGAATGGAAATGACTTGGAAAACTTTGCTTCATATTCTACTGCAATGCACATCAGAATAATGTGTGGCTCCATGTTCTCCGGCCATGCTCCATTAACCCGGCGGTCTCGAATGAGCGGCCACTCCCCCTGGAGGTTGCAGAAAACCGTTTTCCCCAACTGAAGAGCTCCCTTTCACTCACGTTCCAGATTCTTCAGCCAGAGGAACCTGGGAGTTCGTTCTCTCTCAACTTATCCTGCAGTTTTTTGACACAGGACCGCGAAAAAAATCCCATTTCTTCTCCTCGAGGAACTCAGAATCGACTGAGCGGGGTGCCCGAGGATGAGAAGAGTTGTGACAAGAGCCGCCCGCTCCGGAAAACCCCAGGAAATGCGCTCAGCAAAATGCGTTCCAGAGTCTGTTGAGATGCTTTTCGCATTCTGCTCTCTGATGTGTATGTCGCGAACCCCCATCAAGCCTCATTATCATTTCAATGAGGGAGGATGTAATAAGAAAGGAGATGGGCTAATGCTTGGCAAAGCTAAGAGATGTGAAAGCTGGGTCGAGAGAGGCATCCCCAGACATCCTTGGCCTCGTGCCTCGCCATCTAATCTCTTGTTATAGAACTGGTCGATTCGGGGCGCTGTAGCTTCCCTTGTCTCCTCGACACGATGGAGACCGGTTGTTGCTGGGACAGGGTTCCAAACTCCCAGCTGCGGAGAATCCACGTGAACGTTGAATTTCACGATTCTGAACGGCTCGGTCGTCGCGAGCCCTCGACGCGAATAGGTCCCGGTAGAGACGCTTTCCAACGCAAGGTCATGTCGTATCTGATGTTGATTCGTGTATTCGTTCCTCGCGTTTCGGCATCAGCTGGGAGGAACTCAGCGGGGTTGTCTACACAGCCGTATGGGGTCGTGGGTCAGGAGAAACTGGACGATTCCTCCATGGTGCATCAACGGTTCGCTGATACGCTCAACAGGTGGTGAACTCATACAGACGTGCCGCATGAGACCACGCCGACGGAGCAATAGTTGCCGGGCTGTGCGTAGTCGACAAACGAAGCATCCGTTTGAATCGTAGCCTAATCACTCGGTTTGCTTGCTTTTGCGTCGAATCGGACTCTTGTTCCCAAAGCCGTGCGCAGGAACCGACGGAAACGACGAATAGGGAGTCGAACGACCAAACGAGCCAGCAGAGACTCTCCATTGGAGTTGACAAAATATGCGCGCTCCTGGGATTACCGTTCGCGTCAGCTCTGAAAACGAACTGAAATCGAGTGAGCGGAACGAGAGCTGCAGCGAGCCCTCGAGTGAGCTGGGGTTGCGAGCGCATCCGGGGGCCGTCCCGGAATTCGCGGAGCTTGCTCACTGCGGGTGTGATACGTTCTGAAGAGTGCTGTTTTCCGAAACCATTCCGATCGTCTAGACCAATGGTTCTCGAAGTGGTCCATATGGAGCTCCTTGGTCCATCGGGACCTCCTTCAGTTACGGAAGTTAGTCTCCGAGGAAGTGACGGCAACAATCTCCAGTCGCTATTGGACGGGCTGCTGTTCGAAATGTTTTGCACTTTGGCTCTCCCGAGGTGGGCTGAGTTTTCCTGCAATCCTTCCTGCGAGTCTGGCGCATTTGGACATGGCGACTGGGTTTCACTTTATCGGCACACCTGTTTGAGTCACGCAATCATTGCGTGGAAATATGCCGGACTCAGGAGGAAGCAGGAGGAAATTCTACTCCCTTATTTCACGTTGTGGGGCGAAAAGAGAGAGGAGTCGATCCTCAGCCTCCATCTTGAAATTGATTCGTCAAACTCCCCGGTTCGTAGATGCTCGCAACTTTGAAGCTCATCTTATACAGTCATCGCCTCTGTTCTTAGTCTTGCAAAACATCCAGACACGAGCTCGATGTAGGATGGAACGGATTCTCAGCATAAATGACTGCCAGAACAACAGGAGACGAAACGGGATTCGCTTGTGGGGAAGCCCCGACAAGGCCGAGCAGCGTAATCTGACACTGAACTTCCCGTATGTTGATGGCGTAGCAGAGCGATTGAGCTTTTTCCCAGCCTCTGAGTATGTCTTCGTGCGCTTGACTTTGCATTTTGAGCCTGAAACGTGATTCGTCGACCTAATACTGGGGTTTAATTGAGATTAGAACGAAAAGATCGGAACGGAAAAATCGCAGTGGGAGGCCTTCGAGATGGCGGGGGATATTTGAACCTACCTAATTTGAATTCCATTTGTGTTTCATCACAAGTCTATGTACGTGAAAATCCAGGAGCTAATTATTGGTCCGCAATGAACTCTCCCGGGATTGATCGGATCGACGTGAGACCAACGGCATGTTGTAGGCCGGCTCAAAAAGAAGGACACAGGCCAGTCAATACTACTACGTGACCAGTCAACTGTCATTGCGACAGTATTTATATGAATCCAGAAACATCATTTGATCTCATTGAAGGAGTTCTATTGAAACATGAGTATGTTCTTTCCCCTGGCATAGGAGACCGCAAAACTTCGTTGATCCTACACGGCGATTCCGATTGGTACCTGGAAATAGCCCCTCAAAATACAAGAGTTGATCGAATTCATGCGAGATCAATTTGATATTGAAGTAGAACCCGATCTTCACATCTCGACAACACGTGGAAAAACATTCATCGATATGATATTCTCAAGAGGCATCCAGGATTGCTCCTGTGTTACACAGATAGGTTATTCCAGTCATAACAACTCTGTATCCACTTCCTAACATAGTTCTCACCGATCTTCCAACCCACACTTATAAAATTTCATGGCCGGACGTCGACGTACCGGAGCAGTGGAGATGAATTCTCTCACATCCTTACCGAGAATAAATTGAAGGGGCTTTAGGCAGAAAGGCAGAAACAGTCGAGTAATCTCGAGCAGGTTTCACCGCCATTGCATCGAAAGATGCTGAAGCCGATGTGCTGAAACATTCTTTCCCTCCGATGTACCGATGCATTTCCCTCTCTCGAGGTGGTTATCTCGTTTTCCCCTTTCCAACTCATTTACCTGCTGATCGCATCTGTCTCCCATTTTCGCGCTCGGAACGCCGCATTTCTGCGCTCCGATTGGACCATTGGTTAAACCGTTCCTGTTTTTATTACACTATGGGAGGCTGAGCGAGGTCAGGTTCCGGAGGGTGACTGGTGGCATACAGGCGCGTAGCCAGTTCCTCGAGCGTGAATGAAGAACGTTGGGACTCTGTTTCAAGGCGGGGGCTATAGACAATGGTAACGCTTTTTTTGTTGGACACCCTCGAAAAAGGATTCCAAGATTGGGCCGTGTCCCCCTTGTGGAATCTGATTTCGTGCAGGTTCCTAGACGCGATTGTCAAGTACAGCGGTCTCACAGTTCCATCCATTTTGGTCAGAAACGCAAATATTCCGCAACGCACTGGCCTATCGAGGCTCCGCAAAAGCTTCTATCAAAGCTCAAGCCTCTCGCTGAGGATCGAACAGTGAAATCCTCAGGCTGTTACGAAGCTCCAAACAGAAGAATGTTTCCGGATAGAGCTCCAACATTGCGTCGAAGAAACTTCTTTCCTAGCCACAAGGAACTTCCTCCAGGTTTACTCAACAATCTGGCCAGGTGACTGGTCTGACGAGGCAAGGAACATCATGAAAAATTACAGCGACCACCAAGTGAACATGACCTCTGAGAGACCCGCGATTCTCGAAGAAATCCGAGCGAAATCCGTTTGACGGATCGCGTGTTACCTCCACTCCGGAGGAGGTCAGGCCATCGCGGTCGCCGGCATCGACTTTTTCCCTTCGCCTCTCCTTGTACAGACTGATTTCGACCGAGCGAACAAGGCAGAGTGAGCCTTCTCTGACATCAGATCTAGTCCAGGGAAGATATTCAGTCCAAATGAGAAATATTGTGATTTTTCAGTCATCACTGACGACCTGCTCGGCAAGCGACGTGTGGGCTCACACGATGAACTCCCTGAAGTGCGGGTGTCTCGCAAACGTCCCTAACGTAGTTCTCAGGATTTCCGTCTGGGATTTCGGACCACTCGCATCTCCACTCGATCTTCGGCTCTTAGTAGCGTGCCCAAGAAGAACTTCCATGGAGAGCTAGCGGGATGAGGTCGCCCTTCTCGGGTGCTGATGTTCAGTCGAGCGTCAATTCAACCTCTGATTGAACGAGTTCAACGTTCGACACACCCCCGTTTTGCTTCGTTGTGATTTCTTGTTTCCTCTCCTCCTGGAGGAATTGAACATTCTGATCAGTGCTCAGACCTAATCTGGGAAATCTTTCTGAACGGACTGCATTTCGGGTTCCCGAATGAGGTGACCCATATTCAATCGAACCTCCGTTTCGATTCCACATGTCAAAGCTGGCTCTTGGGTGTCTGTTCTTCTCAGCTCCTATTGGGCTCGGGAAAGACCATCCCTCGTCTGCTCTCTAGCAGACTCGTAAGTCATTGTCTCTCTCGCCGTGAATGTCAGACTCCTGCGCTACGATGGTTTCCACTCGAGCGATGGATCGATCCACCTCGATCTGAGTTATTCCGTCAAGACGGCGATCTGGTGGTGATAGAAAAACCTCAAAAACGACTCGCAACTAAAAAAGCAACCTGATCCTGATCAAGGAGAGTGACGATTCTTTCAACCTAGTGCAAGCAGCGGACTGGCCCGCTTCTTGTGGAGCACTCCACAAGAAGCCGTCCGTTCCGTTCCGTCGTGACTCACGACGGAAGAACGAATGGAGTTGAACAGCAAGATAGATCCAGGCAGCCCTCTGAACCCATAACCCGAAGCAAACGGAGGGAGTTTCGCGAGCTGCAAGAAGCGGTCGAGAACGATGTATGGGGGAAACCATACAAGATCATCATGGGGGAAATTGGGAGAGGGGGCCGAGGATGCCTCAGGACTAGCGCTTGGAGTTGGTGAACGAGTCATTCCCGACCCACCAGGTCCGGGCAGCGGAGGCATTTAGACCGGACGTTGTATATAGACGCATAGGGCAAGAAGAAGTTGGAATACCCGCTGAAAGGCCAGCATCTGGTGAAGCGCCGGGACCAAACGGCATCCTGCCGGAGGTGGTGAGTGTTTTTACGAAGCGATGGCCAGGAGTGGTCAGAGACCTGATCAACGGGTTAGTGAGGAATGGGCGTTTCCTCGAAAGTTGGAAGCGTGCCAACTTGGTACTCATCCCGGATACTGGGGGGATGCACGGCCACTGTGTCTGTTGGACTTCTTCAGAGAAAAATGGGTATCCGAAGGTCTCAGGCGAATCCTAGCGGCTTATATGGAGCATCGGTCCTCGGATATTGGGCGGGAAACATCGCCAGTGACTGCGAGGGTTCCTCAGGGGTAGGGGTCGCAGAACCGGTATCAGACCCGTGGACCCGCTTACCCGATTCGGACCCGGGGTGTCCGAGGCTGGACTTTCAACGCCCGACTGCCGATTTGGAGAGTTGATTCCGGGGTTGATCCGACCATATTTTTGGAGTCCGTGGACCCGGGTATTCGAGGCGGGACCCGGGCACCCGGCTACACGGTTCTTCGGGTGATCATACGGGTCCGCAAGCGGGAGCGAGTGGAAGTCATCGGGTATGCGGATGACCTTGCTGTGCTAGTCAAGGCCCGAAGGGAGTCAGACTCGGAGATTGCCGCGAATCAGACTCTAGAGAAGATAAGATGTTGGATGGCGTAAAAAGCCGTGGAGCTGGCACCACATAAGACGGCGGCCATGTAACCCACCGGGCGAAAGAGATTCGGGGGGTTTCAGCTTAGTATTGGCGGCCACCAATTCGAGTTCACGAGAAAAGCTAAGTACTTGGGGTGTATATCGACAGAGGACTGACGGAAAGGAGGGACCATATTGAATATGTTGCGACAAAGGCCAAGCAAAAGGCAGGGAAGCTGGCACAATTGATGCCAAGGATCGGGGGCGCGTCTGAGGGTAGGAGACGTTTTTTGGCAACAGTGGCGGAGAGCCAGGTGCTCCACGGGGCGCCTGTTTGGGCAGAGCTGGCACTGAGGCATCGAAGGAACAGGTAGGGATCACGGTCTGCGCTGAGGACAGTGGCGATCAGGGTCGCCCGCGTTTATCGCACGGTGTCGACCCCCGCCCTGTTAGTATGTGCACGTATGATATCCTGGGATCTCCTTGCTTTGGAGAGGGCCGCTCTGAGGAGCAACAAGGACCAGAGCGGCCACCCTGACTAAATGGCAGAAGAAATTGGAGGAGGGAACGCTTGGGCTCTGGAAGAGGGTTATAATTCGGGAGATCAGGAATTGGCTAACCGGCTCGTTGGCCGTGTGGCATAAACCAACGCCTTGGGTGCCACGCTAAGCTAGCAATCGCGGGTTCGATCCCCGGCCGGGACAACAAATTTCTTATGTGGTAAAAAGAGGATTTAATTCATATCAGAATTGAATCTGAACCATCTTAAGACCCAAGCCCACCGCCCGCAATGGGATTTGCGAGGCGATAGGGAGTGTTACTGAAGCAATACCGAAAGGTGATTCCGGGACACTTCTGAGGGCTGGCTGAGAGGTTCAGCCGGAGAACAAAAAGATCAGGAATTGGCTAGCGTGTGGATCCCGAGAATCGGACCATTGGACCGCACAGGGCATAACAGGGCACGGGCAGTTTCAAACCTTCATGGAGCGGATCGCTAAGTCCCATACCGATACCTGTGTTCTCTGTAGCGCTGGCTTAGCCGATTACTTTGAGCACACCGTGCTCCGTTGTCAGGCGTTCGCAGAGGTTCGAAGGGAAACGAGGAGGGAAATTCAGGGAAACTCAGTTGGGGAGATATGGGAACGCGGGATGAGGAGTTTTTCAACAAGGTGGAGGTATTCTTCGGTGCCGTCATGAGAGAGAAGGTAAGAAGAGAGGAAAGGCGAAGAGCAGTGGTTCATTATGGAACTCGCCGGCCCGGGCTAGCGGAGGCGTTAATGCCCCAGGCACCTGACACAGCACGCAAAACGGACACGTTCAGCAGAAGCCGGCACATGAACATTCGGGCAGAAAACATTGGAGGTAGCCTCGGGTAGAGTAGTTATTAGGAGCGAGGGCTGGTTCCCGCTGCCATGGAAACGGAGTAATGCCGAAGCAGTTCCAGCCATGGATGGCGGACCTGGCCACCCGAATAGTGGAGGTTGGGGAGACACTAGGTTTTCAGTGGGCTCCCAAAGTACCGAGCGGCACTGTGGCTCGGTCTGCATTTTTAGTCCTAGTCCCCGCAAAAGAAGTCCTCTAAATCAGAATGCTCCGAGCGAGGAATTCCAGGAGCGCCGATCCCCGTCAATGACCCGCTTCGGTGAGAGATCTCATCGGAAGAAAGCGTGCGAGGGAAGGAACATGCCATGTTGCGTGTTTCTCAGCTTGAGTATGACATAATGAGCTCGCAGGCGGACACACTCGGAAACCCGTCAGAGGAGGAAGCTGCGCTGGTCGAGCAATGGAATCTATTCACAGCCGTGTGTAACAACCAGTTGGATTCTGGAGGAGAGCTAGCTGGAAGGTTCTCTTGAGAAGCATGTCGATAATGGCGACAATACCGGCGGATCGACATGGGAAAGGGAAGCGGAGTTGACGAAGAAACCCGCTTGTAGCCGGAAGCAGACAGCGTCGAGAGGAAGAGAGAGCCGTGAGCTGCGTGAAGAACTGTAGCTGCCTATCGAGCAACCGGTCGAGGAGGAGTGAAATAAAGAAGAAGTTGAACTATCAGTGCGTTCTCCCTCTTCTCTGAGTGATTCCAGGTCATAGTTCCCTGTCGGCCTGTTACACGTTTGAGCTGCGGAGGAGCATTCGCTCCATTTTTCAGACTTTCCCTCAGCAGCGATGGCAACAATCCAGTGCTTGTCGCGCGGAACGCTGGTCATGTTCGCCACTTCTGAGGAAGAGGTTCCCCCCGATTCCGATAGAAATTCCTGTGAATCTCTCTTGTATGACCCCTCCTGTCGAGCGGACCCGTGACAGTTGACTCTTCGATTGCCGCTTCCATCAGAGGATACAGAGGGATTCCGCCACTTCCGAGGATCGAACTCACGGAGGCACCTCTCCAATGTGGTTGCGGGAAAGCCGCTCAAATTCATTCGGTGAGAAATGCGCATCTGATCTTGATTTGACCATCCTCCACCCAGCCGGGAAATCCGAAAGCCGTTCCTGCCCTGGCAGATCTGGGCATCACGTCCGTTCCTTCGTTTGGCCCTGTGATCTGAAAGCCGCTATCGTTATCGTACGCTGTTCCGTCATTTGTTAGAAGGTGTCAATAATTATTCCTCCCTCTACAATATAAGGGTCGGATCACGCATCCAAATCTCGCCAGTACTCGATCTGACGTTATCTGTCCCGGGAATATGAACTGAGCTCAATCCGGATATCAGTAAGCAAACGTATAACTCGTTCAAGAGCATCCAGCCGAGCGGAGGTTCAGTGGGAACCCGCTCATCCGAAAGAAGCAATTTCAACCTTCTCTCTGTCAGAGGTCGTGCCGGAAGACCGCTCAACAAGCCGTATGGTACTGAGTGTACTTTTTCTGCGATGGAGTTCACGGAGGTGTATCAGTGTATGGGATTTTATCCCCTTTTCGGGTTCGGTCCGCTGTCGATAGTACGGAATGACAGTAAATAACGAGGAGACATCAATATCGGTGGGAATTCAAAAGGAGAGGAAATTCCGAACGAGTATCGAGTGATTTTCTCCCTCTGCGAATCGCATGTGTCCCCATACAGTGACCTTCGAAGTGTCCGCCGCCGGCTCGGATACAGCGCAATCAACGTTCCTCGGAGTTTTGGGCTGTGAGCGCCACAAACTTCTCGACGGAGCGCACCAGCGAGCTCGAACTCTTTCGAGGATGATCCAGGTCCTGGAACAAGCGCTCTGATCCGTCGAGTCAAGGACAGCCAGTGTGTAGGCCATTTAGGGGACGTGGTGGAATCGGGGCAATCGGTCGCGCAGCCTCATGGCCAGGTTCGCAGAATCGGATAATAGTTTCGGATACCGTTGCTCCCAGAGCATCCAGCAGACTAACCATTCCACATGGACGATCACGAGCCCCATCAGACGAGCTCGGGAGTTCCCACGCGATCCTTTGCCATGACAAAGAAAATGGGAACAGCTGGGAGATCCCGTCGTGAACTTTGAGACAACGCTCCCTGGGCTGATCGTCCGCGCTCCGGGCCGGTTATCCGGGTGCTCCCATCGTGAAGCTGGAAACACTCCAACGCTTGCTACTCCAGTTGGTGGCGAACCTTGGAGTTGTGTTTCACGGCAGGGAGGATCGATCCGACCTACGAGTGATGACGCTCATGAGAAGAAACCCGAATGTCGTCCTCAGGGATCGGGACACTCGGCTCGCGCACGAATCGAACGTGCCGTCAAGAGGCCTCCACAGATCGGAGTGTTTCCTCTGACTTCGACCTGGCTCTCATCACCACAATAACACGTTGAGGCATCCAAACACTGCAAACAAACAGAGTGAACAAGAAGGAGAAAATCGCTTCCCGGCACTTGGGCCCTCATCCATTAATTATTTATCCCCGCACGGATGTTTGCGTGGAGTGACAGGAAAGTTTGCGGGCGCTCTTTCGTCTCTTCTCAATGAGTCCGTCGACTCGGGCAAGTGCATCAGCCAGAAATCGCATCGGAAGGAGTTGTGGCGCTTCCAAGGGAAGTTCAGTGGACGAATGTGTCCCCCGTAGCTCCTGAGGGACATGGACACCGTGGGTCCTCCCCGAATGCTAATGTCGATGAACTGGTCACAGCCCGTTTCCCTGACCAGAAACCCTCTCCTGATTCCGAGACCCTTACAGTGAGAGGGGCTCCTACATATGTAGAGAGCGCATTGGGCAGAAATGCGAAGTCAGCCGACCATGGACGTTAACGCTCGGGTTCAGGAATGACGATGCTGGAACTTGACCGGTTGAATTTGGCGGTATCGCTCAGCTTCGATGTCATTCACTCGCTGACTGAGCTGCTCCGTGATGTTCGTCCCGATGTCACCGATTGTTCTGAAAAGCTCGAATCGGTTACCATTCCGAGAATTTCAGAGCACACTCGATTCGCTGCGATAATGAGACACTTTCTGATGAGATCGACTCCCGTGGGAGGGCGACCAGCGGATGCAACTTGAGCAATTAGATAGCTCCCTTCGATCGATGCTTCATCGGAAACGACTCCTGGGCGAGCAGTCTTCAGTGCCTCAATTCTGTCGAGTCTTCCCTACCCTGAGAGACACTCCTCACCTTGGCGAGGCGCTTCCGTAGCTCCGCCGCTGATTGCATTACTTGGAGACGAACAGGGTTTCCTCGAAAATCAAGCACGTTGGTTTTTCGCCAAACTTCACGAAGAAAAACTTCTCTGTACATTCAGGCAAGAACCTCCCGATTTTCGTCATCGATTGTTCGCTTCGATGCCATCCCCAAGAACAGCTTCGAAGACTGACGAGAACCAGTCCACGAGTGAATCGAGAGTTCTCTCTTCGTTCGTCGCATCGACGTTCTCGCCAAGGATACAATTCCTGAGTTTGAAACCTCATTTTTGCCGGATGACGCTCTTTGGAGTCACGTCATAAAGCCCAGGAGTAGTTCGAGCTCGCCAGGGTACGTTCTCGATAGCGGCCCGTGAGTTTGAACGGCCGCGATGGTCCTTAGCACCCCGGCCCGCGAACCATATTGCCCACTTCTGGCGTAAGTCATTGTGATATTGAGTGAATTCCAGATGATTTATACCGTATTGAGGGCTCGCGGGACATGCGACTGTGTCCCTCTACGCAAAATCCATCGGATTGCACAGGGGGAATTCCTCAACATGACTCGCTCCCCTTCGCCTTCTCGGGCTCCGCGCTCTGCCTGGAGACCTCATCCAGGGTCTCGGAACAAGAAGAGGGCTTCTGGTCAAGGAAACCGGTTCGAGGGAACCGAGTCGGGGAAGCGGGAGGACACCGATGCACTGAGTGCTGGGGCGGCTCGAACGTTCACGCTGGCCTGCACCGCTCTCGCCTCATGTAGCCGGGATAGCACTCTTGTGGGGAATTCTCGCGTTATTCGAGAAAAGGTCAGGGATCCCGCTGGAAGAGTCGGCGAGCTGGAATACACCAGTCGATTGTCTCCCGAGCGTTCTCCTGAGAGATCGCCCCTGATGCGAACGTGATATGGCTCTGTGATCATAAGAGCCTGGATGTTTGTTGAGACGAAAACTGGCGGAATGGGCATTGGCCCCAGGCAAAACCCAACGTGCCAAGGCCGAATCAGGCAGAAGGTAGGCAAAGTTATGGCTGATCAGTCTGAGGACATGCTGTTCCGGATTCGTCAAAATCGGGGAGAGATTCAACCGAGCCGGGAGCGTTGTCCGATCAGAAGCTGGGAACAAGACAATGTTGGAGCGTTTGGCCGCAATAATTCAGATTTATATTTCCAGGGATGGGTCGCGGAAATTTCGCTGAATTTGGAACAATCAGAACCTGTTATGTCTGACGCTCATGAAAGCAATAATCGGAAGCAAACTGAACTCCAGCTCCGAACCAAGTCTTGCCTCGAGAAGCAAGGTCAAGTAGGCCTCTTGGAGATAGCCCTGTGGTCCGAGCCGAGCAAAATGGCCGAAATCTAGCTAACAATACAGAACCTGACGCTTGTGTCTAACAAACGACGATCGGCGAACAACCGGAGGGAACTTACTACACGGAAGATCAGAAGTCAGCGATCGCCGTCCTGCAAGTCGAGGTGTTTCTTCAACAGGGGTATGTCTGACCATTGGAAGCAAGAGAACGGAATCAACATCACTCAAGCTGAGAAATGTATTTTAAATCCCTCCCGGAAAGTCACGAATCGACATCTAAGTGAGCTCCTCATTCGCCGGAGTCAGCAAATGACCAGAACTGTTCCGATCCCGACAAAATTACGCATGGAGATGGAGTTCGGCGTTCTCGGGAGTCAGCGAATTTCTGCTAGGAGTGTCTTGTTACGGGAGGACGTTCTCTCGACGTCAGAGCTTCTGCAGCCTTTGCCGACTCGATACTTCGTGCAATGTTCTCGAAGATACCGATTGAAGCATCGAGCAGTATTCCAATAGTGGGAATATCGCGCGGGAGCTCCGAAAGGTGCAATGGGGGCAAGATTGGGGCGGAGGTGAGAGTTGCACTGAAGTCCTAACGGTTGCCACCCGGATCCCGTCTAGTGCTCCTATGGCGTTACGTATCTTCCCGTATCATCCTGCGTATTAAAAAGCGGCGCTGATCCAGGTTTCCCACCCGGTGACCACCAGGCTGTTGTGGGAGGGCTGAATCGAAGTTGAGTCGGCGGACATCTGGAATTTCTGATGAAGATCTGAGGCAAACAAGCTTCATTCTCTCGATCAGGCACTCCACGTCGGATGTTTGTGATGGTTCCATCGTAGGGTTTTCTCTATAACGCCTCCCTTGGAATCGAATGATCGATAACATTCGTTGTGTAACTTCTGAATGACTCGTGTTGGACCTCATGCGACGCCCCAGGTGCTCCCTGCAGTCAGTCTACGGGGCTACTCCTTGCGTTGTCTAGTACGTACAATCTGTTGCACCGGAGACCCCTTCGATGGATTCACTTCCGATTCGCAGGTTCGCATTCGCGGGTCTTTCGATCCGTGCCGGAGTACTCCGCCTGACGACTCTGACTTACCGCCAGACCCTTTCTGCCCGTCCCGGCGTTCTGAGCGTGGCAACTCTCTGAAGATCGATGAACTTACAGACTCTAGCGGAGTTGTCGGAACTGTGTCCAGTTAACGAACGCAAAGCAACTGAGCCAAAACTCAAGACATTGTGTAGATCGATGTCTTTGACCGAGGAGCGATTGGATAGCTGGCGGATTTTGCCATCTGTCCGATAGCGAGTGATGCGCGAAACATCCGAGGTCGGCTCTCGCGCCTCCATCGTCGGCGACTCGTTTCTCATCGGTTACGCCGATTCACGAGAATAACAGGTCTCGCCGATATCGAAGCAGGCTCTTCAGTTGTATTCCAAACACGGAAGGCGCCCCGAGAGATGGGAACAGAGTACGATGATGCACTGTCACCAAGTATTACATGATGACTATCAAGAGGCTCCGAACTTGAGTTTAAATGTGTGTGTGATCCCAAAAAAGGGAGTAGTGAGCAAAGCACAGGCGAGATGAGGAAGAGAAAGGCGGGGAGGGCAGAGAACAGGTGAGACAGGAAGGAACGGACAAGCTGTGAGAATATTGTTTCAGGAGTTACCCAAATCAAGGAACCCATCCCATATACATGCCTCGTGCCAGGCTTCCTTCTGAGAAACGCGGGATAAGTAGCCGCTTGTGATATTTCCACAATCCGTTCGGAACGACGGGGATAATTCCTGAGAAGGAGGCGCCGCTGAAGCGTTACCAGGAGCTCTTGCGAAGCTGAAGATCTTTGGTGCGACAGAGAAAACAACTGACCTCTCTACAGCCACAAAACTAGTTCTCAGACACATGCAAGTACGATGAATCACGCTTGCCGGGCTGATCAATCGAGTTCGACTTCACACCGAGCTCGATGGCAGAGCGATGTTCGGGGCTTTGAGTTTTGGACCAAAGAAGCGGCTGGGCCACTCGAGCTGCGTGGTTCCACGACTTCTGGCATGATCCGCTGAGAACACGAAGTGAGCTTCCAAGTTACATCAATGACGATTGTGACCGAATTTTCGGCAAAAAGACCACTCATCCAGACTTTCGGTGACCGCGTACCACTAACTGACATTGAACTGTTCTTCGTCCCATCTATCCGCTGTTGAAGGCATGATTTCGGATCTACGACCTCCTATCTCCCAACGAGGGATTCTCCCTCAGCAAGGTGGATTCCTGACCCCGTGACAGACGCATGGGTCGAGGCTTGCCCACTCGAGGAACCGGCTCAGCACGGGCATCGCATGACGCTATAAATACAAAGTCTTGAGGAAATCTCCGTCGCGTCGTTTGGAAGAATGAGCTGTATAACGTGGCCAGCACCCAGACTCCTGCTAAACCGCGCGAGAAGTAAGCTCGGAGACTCCCGCCCTCCTGGATAGCTCGTTTCACATTCCTCACATAGTTTCACTGACGAGCTTCGCAACGGAGGAGGAGCTTCAGGGAATATTAAAAGCAGCACTGGAACGGGCTCCCTCCGGAGCGCGTCTCTCACTCCCGAGGCCGTGAGTGGTTTCCAGCCCTGGTTTCGATTGAAGCAAGGACAAGGAATCCTGGGAGAAGCATGCGATGTCCCGTTCATCAGGAGGAGATTCCGCTAATGAGATGGAAAAATCCTCCGCGAAGCTCAACATGCACGAGAACCATGTATCCATCGAAACAGTCAGCGTCACGCAGCGAGGTTCTCGCGGTGAATCTCACTCGGCTAGCCCATCGGAGAGAACTTCGAACGCTGCCGATGTTCGAACGTAGCGAACGTCGTCGCGCCGGACAGTTGACGTCAGATGCTCTGTTGGAATCCTCTGTCACTCCAGAAAACCTCAACGTTACCCCCACGAATCAGCTCAAATCTTCACCTCATTCGAAACACAGCTCTGTTTCGGGAGACTTTCAGTCCCCGGAATCGAGGGGAAGTCTTTCCGAGTGAGGAGACTCCAGGTCCCCCCCCTCCCTAGACTTTGCTTCCGACCATGATCCGATGACTGGAATCGAGCGTTTTGCAAATGGTCCATTGATTCGATGTCGGATATCGCCTCCCGGGAGCGGATAGCGGGAACGAACGACAACGCAATGAAATCGGGAGGGCGCTCGGGGATTCGGAGGAGAAACTCCTGCGAATCCTCCTCAGTCGCCACGAGCTGGAATTAGGATTGGACTCCGTGAAATATCGAATCTGGAAGATGCCGAAAGATGGCCGTGAGCTCGGGCCAAGCGAAGAACGTGTGAGCTCTTCCTCGAGGATTTTTCGACTTCCTTTTCGACGATTGGATCTACCTTGAGGGAACAAGTGCACGGGCACAGATTTTCGAAGCAGCAGTTCTGGAAAATGGAGGAAGTTCGGAGGTGCTTCGCTGGAAACAGCTGCATCTCTCAGGGAGCCCGCCAACACGGATCTCATGTTGGCGATGTCCGCGGAGAAGTTGCGGTCGATCAGCGTCCCTCGAAGCGGCCTCGCTCGTAGAACAGTCCCGATCAGCTTTGTGGCCGAAGCCCCGACCCAGAAGGAACTTTCGGTTCTCCGAGAAGCTTCAGCTCTCACACTCAGGGAGGAGGTGCGCATTCTTCTCAATGAGTCGAGTCCTCTGAGATCTGAGCGTTTCCCCCGCCCCCGCCGCTTCTGACCTGCTCACAACGGAAAGGAAAAAATGGGAAGCTCGAAGAATCATCGTTGATGGAACGAGACATCCACGAAATATCCGGACCGTCTCGTCGAGTTTCTTTCTGTGAGGGAAACACCACGAGGGCCCTGCGGCCGAGTTAATGATTGTTCCCGGCGTAATGATGTTTAGTATGTTTGGTGTTTTCGTGGCCCCGCCACCGTCCGAACGCTCCCCTCGTTCGTAAGTGTTCGTGTGGTCAGTCGAATTCTGCTGGTCGAAATGAAGTGTTGTGGTGATTGGTCTATCAATGTATTCGATCATCGGAGACACTCAACGCTCCAGTGAAAGAATGATCGAGTCTTGAGGGAAGGGGGCTCGCCGGGCCTGGCGGGCGAATCCAATCCGAAGGAGCCGGCCACCGAAGGCCTAGCGCCCTCTAGGAGTGGAGAGCAGCGCAGGGCCCTCGCCCAAGTTCCGAGTCTATTTAAGGCCCTTCTCCCTCTCGGAATAGCGGCACTCTCCGAAGAGAAGTCGCCGTACCTGTCGCTGTGGTGGTGAAGTTTTTCCCAATGTTCGCAGGAAATACTTGTGGTTTCGACCGATTGGAAATTCATCGACCAAACTTTTTTGTGCAGTGCTCCCGTGTGACTCGTCCGTCATCGACTAGGCTAAATCAGCGGAACGAGTGAGTAGCTCGCTCGCTTCTAAATTCCGTCCGGATTACGTAAAAACTCGAAGCGGATTCACCCGGAGTTTTTTTTTGGATGTCACCGGCACTACGTCGGCGGGTTCCGAGGAGAACATTCGGGGCCGTACACCCCCGAAGTTCAAAATTCTCGACGACTCAGACCCCGCCTCCGGGGGGATTCCTGTGGCCTTCAGTAGGAAGATGGGGAGGATCCCACCAGATCTTCGGGGCTCGAAGGGCTTCTGGGGGAACGTTTCGAGCCAGGAAGATAATTGTTGACTTCGGCCGCCATCGCATTGCGCAACTGCTGCGTTGTCGCATGGAATCGGAGAGAAATGAACTCAACGATGAGCCGAATGCAGAAGATCGAGCATCGGATATGACCCGCGCTCACCGAAGCCTATCAAAGTCGCGAAATCCCCGAATAGTTTCGAACGTTTGACACTGTTTCGTCCTTGGCTCGTTCGAGGGCTATTTCCCCGGGACTCTTATCGGGAAATCTTACGGGACTCAAGCGGGGTAGGGGGTGAGGAAAGGAAACAACAGAGCGGTCGGGGAGAGCGGAGACCGAGGACGCGGTAAGCCGACGACCTCACCATTGGAGGGCGATGATCGGCATCCTTAGCAAAACAGCGGCGTCCCTCAATATCTGCGAGGAACGAGAGATCGGTTGCAGGTGTAAAAAGCGAAAGCTCTCGCCTCATTATTGACTCCCCCGACGAAGGGAGATAAAAAACGGTCCCGAATGAAAGGCGGAGACACCCAAAAGAGATCGAGGAGAATGGATGTTCCAGTGTTTCGGCGAGTGACACGCATCAAACGAGAGAGGGAATAGACCGAACCAACCAAAAACCGTTTCGCTCCTTCCCGTTGAAGCCTCGCGAGGAATTTCACCAGCCGGTCGGTCGGTAGGTCGGCTGACTGGCTGGCTGGTCGGACGGTCGCTGCGCTTGCTCAACGCTTCATTTCCGAGTCATTAAATTCAGTTTGAAGAAAGAACAACGGCGACACGGGGCTGCGCGACAACTTCGAGAATAAAGACCGACCGGCATCTGGCTTGCCTCGGTCCTTGGCTGCCTCGAGACTCTTCCGAGATTCATTCACTCACTAATTCGCTCTCGGTTGCTATTCGCGGCGCTTTGAAAACTTGATTCAGCTCGCTTCTTCCCGGAACTTGTGCGCGGGAACCCCATAAGAACAACGAATTCCTCTCGAAGGATACCTCCGAGCAGTGAAGACCGAGTGGTCTCGAGTCGGACAGTGGCGGAGAAGGAACAAAACTCAGTCGGTCGGCGAGGAAAAAACGAAAGTTGCCGCCCATAGAAAGATTCGTGTATCTTCGTCTTATCCCCTAGTTTTTTTACGAATTCTCTGGAAGCAGAAACCGTTTGTCACTGTCCCTACGGGGTCTCTGTTGTGCCAAGATAAATCCCTGTATCCGAGCTCCGAGCACTGAGGCCCACTCTTCTCCTCCGAGTCACATATTTATACACCCACACATACTCACACATCTAAGAACACACTGACGCATCGAGCCACCGATAAATAACGGAGTGAGACACGAGAACGGTCTATTTCGGAAAGTGTTTGGCTGCAGCTCAGGAGACTCCCAGTGAGCTCTCGCCGGGAGGACTCGGAACTTTGAAGGTTTCATCGTGCTGGGAGGTTCCGAGTCACGACTCCGGAACCAACACGATTCCCCGGTTTCAACAGAATGATTCAGATCTCTTGGAGGCACTTCCCTATTGACCACGCATACAGCGCACGGCTACGAGCTCGCACAACGTTTTGTCTGTGCCGATCTGGCGCTCCAGAAAAACCTCGCTCTCTCGAAACAGCGGATGTCGAAAACGGCCGATGTGATCGAGGTCACCTCTGAAGAGTCAACTGTCCGCGCCTTCTGTTTGTTACAGTTACTGTGGCCCTGATTCCTAGTCCAGGCGACCACCACTGGTAGGTACTCACGTTTCAACAAGCCGAGAGAGCGCTTTTTCGAGGTTCATGTGGAGCGCCTGACCACAACAACGATGCGTTCATCCCGCTCAAAAGACTTCCAGGTGCTCGGGGAAGGCGCTATCGGGTTGGTCCGTGAAAAGCTGACTTCATTCTTTCCGTGAACTTCATCCGATTCGCCATCGGATGAAACCAGCCTCAGCCTCTCGCAGCGTGGCTCCAAGAGTCTTGGGCGTTTTGGAGTCGTCTGACTGAGATGGATCGATCGTGGTTTCCGATCGAGCGCCTCATGTCATCGAGGTTTTGCTCTGCGTGGCTTCATACATTCATTGCGGACGAAAGTTATCAGCTGGAGCTTTAGGAGCGGAATCTGATTCCGGCAACAAATCTGAACTATGAGAGGGAACTGTCAGAGTTCGGCGTCGAGCAGCCTGCATCGTTTTTGAGGGAGACGACGCTCGTACCCGTAAAGTCGGCCCGGCGATACTCCCAAATACCGGACTCACCGGAAGGTTCCGGCGAGAGCGTCGGCAGTTCTGTCGGATGGAGGAGATGAGGTCGACAGACGGACAATCGAACGCGTCTGACTTGATCGGAAAACGCGCGTGTTCCGGATAGTTCTCATGAACGCTTCTCTGGAACAGTCGTGTGCTCCACGACGGAAGCGAGTTCTTTCAGCCTCGACTCGTCTGGCACTGCTCGTATTGGACGCGCTCATTTCTGTGGCTTCCACCGCTCGTTCACACTATTTCTTGATGTTTCAAATTCTTCCGTGGAGCTCGGAGTGCCGTTGAGCTTTCTGGCTGGAATGAATTCGGGAGAGTGCTGTTCTCCTATCGATGCCAATGAGCGAAGAGAGGTTGGAACAGCTCTCATGCAATCAAAGACAAAGTGGCGGATGGAATTACGCGGAAAACATTGTCGCACCGACCGCAGATGTGCATAATAGTTTACTGACATCAGCAACGTATGCACATTATGTTCATCGTTTCGATGTATTATTCAGACGAACAGAGCCTGCCAGCGGGTCTCGGGGACGTCGTGTCGGACGCTCGGTCGCCCTTTCCAATTACCAAGTTTCCCTTGAGTGGAAGTCACGTGAGAGATTTCAAAAAGGACGATCCGCCAACGCGTGCGCCCAGTCTTTTGAAGCTCACCCTTTGAATAAAATCTCACAGCGCACACTGTCGGCGGCAAGAGAATCACCTGCCGAGAGAAAGTGACGAACACAAGGAGATAGTGAAGACCTTGAGGAAGCTGTGTGCGTGGTAGTTTGATCATCTCGACGATGCAGACACGGGAGCTCCGAGTCCTGTTCGCGGGACAGCAATATAATCTTCCGAGAGAACTCCCTGGGATCCAGCGACATTGTCATCTGGTCCGAATCTTCGTTGAAACTTGATATTCCGCGGTGAAAACTCGATGCCCTTGCTCGATGCGGTTTTCAATCGGGAAGATCATACAGACGACCGTGGCCCACAGGGATCAGGAGCCCACAGAGCTCTCGGCGACGAGAGTTCCGAGCGACGGCAGCGACGCATTCAGCTCGCATTCTTCCGCCTCTCCATGGGCTAAGATAACGCGAGCGGGCGTTTTCTCGCCATCGTGTGACTTGAGGACGAGGGAAATGAGCACCGTTGAATCCGTTTCCCCCAAAGACTCGGGTGCTTCCACAGAACCCGGCGATGTGATAACAAACTTGAGATGCCAACACCTGAACCCTTTGAGAGTTTTTGTCATCTTCGGAAAGCGACCCTAAGACGTCCCCGGCTCTTCATGAAGGCGAAGCTAGAGTCTCAAACCCTGTGTCACGCGAACCACTTGTAAACGGCGGAGCCTGGTTGTTTTCGCATGCGACAGCCCTATCGAGGAGGTTTAAGGAGACTGATTCCGAGATTCGTGACACTCGTTTGAATATGGCGGTTATCAATCGGGGAGGGGCGTCACAAAACGGAGTTTAATATCGTAGGAGCATCCGGCTTCACCTGCTCTTCGGTGGATGTTCATCGGGCTGTTCAATGATTGCTTTCGCTTGGCGCGAGACGTGGTGGCCGGTCTTGTGTCCAATGCGGATCATCAGAGTGGTGATGCCACCGGATCTCATGCATACAGTACCACGGACGATGTCAGCTGAAGCCTCGCTGGTCGGAGCCAACGGAATCGCTGGTGCAGACCAGTTTTTCTTCGTCTGGATCCTGCTGCTCCGTCTGAGCAAGGATTCTGCCGCGCTCGTCCCGTGCACATCGAATCCTAAGTCTACAGGAGAAAGCTCTCGAGGATTACGAAGACATTGTACACGCGAGGAATCGGAAACAAGATACCACGATGCAGACGCTGATGAGAAAGCATTGTCCAGGTTTTCAAGTGCGGCGATTCTTGCTCGATTGCCGCCAACAGGCGGTGAAACTCATTTGCGGTGTATGTACGGCACCCGGATGGAGAGCCGAAATCGTAACATGAAGCTTGTTAGGTACTTGAGAATTACCGGCAACTGTTCTCTGGTTACTCGTTGGGCTTAATGCACTCTGAGCACGTCGCAAAAAAAAAGGCGCGAGAGGATGAGACTCGCTGGCGCAGACAGCTTCGGCGCAGAAATCGCATGGTTATTTCATTCACGAGCGACAGTATCCATTATAAAATTGGTGCAGAGAAGAAAGAGACTTGGCGGCAACGCCTGAAAAGGCAGAACGCGGGCGGGAATATTGGCTCAAGGAATAAAATTGAGTCCGTGCAAAAGTGCATGAGTGATTTCAAAACGATGGAGCGTGCAGCTGAACTGAACCGTTTGCACAGTGCAAACGGTTCGGTTCGGCGTTTCTCATCTCCCTCGGGTGGAGACGTTGAAGATTCAATACCCCGCTGCACGTGGCGAACATCGCTTCCCGGCTCCACCTCCAGTCATTGCAAGGTTTTTCTCGTCATGTGCTCCGCGTTTCCTCCTGACGACGACCGACCGGGTGACCGACCGATCGGACGACCGAACGAGGAGGTGGGTGGGTTGTTGCCCGGCGCGGTCCGACGTAGGAGCGACACCGAGAGAGGAGACCTGGATCTTTGAAAGGAAGCAGGGTTGGGGCGCGTTGGGGGACGCGAGACGGAAATGATGCCGAGCGCTGATCTTGGGGGTGATTTCCGCCGTTATACCTTCGGGCAGCGAGAAGGCGTGGCAGAGGATTTGAATCCATCGAGGGAAAAAACGCTCGTCGTTCCCTCGCCATCACCGTTTTCATCTTCCCCGTATGAGAAGCGGTCACAGGGCCTCGGGGCATCATTCCTCCTCTGAATGACCCGACAACATCAAGCGACATTCAGGGCCCTGACAGATTGCGTTCTCGGGCTGTATTTCTTTTCTCTCGCTGTTGGTCTTCCCAACCTAACATCTCCCCACTCAAGCGGAGAGCGGTTGCAACGGGACAGTCCATTCAGGCTTTCATCAAAACACTGGCGTAGTAAATAGGAACGACTTGGAAGAGCTCAGTTCTCTCAGAGCGTCTTGTTCTCTGCTGGGAGGGGGCGCCGTCTCCTCTATCTTGATGCTCATTATCATCTCGCTTACCATCCTGGTAGTGAGATTGACTCATATGCTCTGTAATATTGATTCAAACTTCCGAGAGGCTCCATATCTTCCCTGGGATAGGAACTCGATGAGAGGGAAATCACGTTCTGCTTGTTCCTCTCTGCGCGTCCTCCTCTCTCTCTTTGCGTTCTTATTCATCGCTCACTCGCCTCCATTCGTTGCCATTGCTGTCTGCTCGGTCGGCATCGTACGAAGCGATTTGGCGCGGTGTTTGACTGATCTCGCTGACAAATCTCACGTATTCCAAGTGAATTCTAATTCTCCGTAAAATGGAAGAGTGATCCCTTATCAGGTCTGCGTCGTGGAATGTCTCGTCTGTCACGCACTCGGACCAGTGATATGAATGATAGAATAAATCTGGGGCGTACAATGAGCGACACACACGGAACTAACCAACCAACCGTCTATCGGAAACGAGCCCTGCCCAGATTCCTAGTGGACGTCTCTGCGAACCGATCGCGATCCGTTCGAGCGCTGATGGGAGCGAAACGAACCAGACGTGGAGAGCGATTCTCTCCAGCTCCGGGGGGACTCCAGCCTCCGAGATTTCTCCCCGCACCGAACGGATATTTCCAGTCGCACCTGAGCTGGATCTCATTTGGGCGCATCCCGGAACTTTCCTCCGCTTTGTCCTTCCAGAACTCTCAGCGGAGGCAGGTCTGAGAAATACGTCGTGCAATCTCCAGCGGGCCGGCATTTTATTATTAGTTTTGACGGACCAATGAAAACTCATCAGTTGGTGGCCTGCTGATTTTCTGGTTGTCGACGCGGGCATGGTTATAGCGAAAGTGTGGCAAGCAGGGTTCCTGGACAAGTTGGTGAACTGTTGGACGAACACGAGGATAATGACAGCGAGCAGTGGGCGACTTTTAGAATCAGTTATTCACAAGCGGTGAGCGAAATTCACATTTGCGCTTGTAGGACCCACGGCTTCAGAGTTGCGGGAGTTTCCGACTCATGAACCAAAAGCACCACTGGTCGGCCAAATGTGCCAACACTCCTTCACCTTCACTGCTACTACTGCTGTTGACGCTGCGCAAACGGCGACGTGTCGCCTCCACGAAAAGGATATGGCTCCGTTCCTGTTCCGGAGGGTTCGTTCCTTTCTCTCTGCAGAAGCTCTGAATGTTTTGCTACTCGGACGAACAACGCACTCCGAGAGGCTTGCCCAACGATCGCTTCGTGTTCAGAGGCGGAGTGTCCCTGACCACGGGGTACGAATTCGTGCCTCGGCACGGTCGCGATTCTTCGTCCGTCAGAACTCCACGGCTTTCCTCCCAGAGGAGCATGAATGTTTCGCTCTGATGGGCGGTAGTGCGCTATTCCTATCCGGCGGGCTATACATTGATATGAAGTGCGTAGCGGCTTTCTTTGAGGGATCCCGCAACGCCACATTTGTCAACAGACGATTCTTCGAGAGCGAAGACACAGAGTTTATTCTTAGCCTTTCAGAAAACGCCCTCGTAACACTGCGGCTCTCGGGAAAGCAGTTTCGAAGGACGGATAGCTCGCCTCCTCATTCCATCAAGATCCTCGGCAGAGCTCTGCTTATGGCGTAAGCCACATGACCTCAGATCCTTCTCCGAGCCGGACACAGTTTGAGAACCACTTTGAGGTAACCTGGAAGAGATCGATCCATTGGTTCACCTATCGGCAATGTGGCCGTTCCCGTCGCTGCGAGATATAAAAATAACGAAGCGCTCCCTCAGCCTCGAAGAAGGAGGAGGGAAACAAGGCCATGGTCATAATCGTGTCGACGGGGCCAGCGGGATGAAATCGAGGGAAAACGGGAATGAAGAAGAGGGAAGAAGTCGATGATCGCCTCTCGAAATCATTTTTTCCTCCCCGGAGAGGGAAATCACTCCAGCGCCTGCCGTCCGCCTTCCGTCTCGCTTCTTGACGAGACCGAGCCGTTAATCTCACCCAGGCCGCACTTGTGTCTCTCTCGATCCTCTCCTCGTTTCCCGCTAATTCTCTCCCGCCGGCGATCGACGGGGGCTCCCCTCTCCTCGTTCACCAGAACGTGGCTCCCCCTCAAAACGATCATCATTCGACGACGAGACCAATTACCTCTCAAAGTGTCAAAGCGCTGATAGACAATCGGCAGACGAAATCATTTTTAGAGGTCGTCGTCCATCATCGGCGATACTAATGGCACGATCGAAAATTAATTATCGATATCAGTCGATGTTCTCTCGCTCCTCCTCTTCCACTCTCTGCAAACTCGTCCGATCATCGGGTGTTGGTCGAGGCCCTGTCGACCTGCGTTGAACCTTCCGTTACAGTGTGTTGCGGCGTAGTATCGGCCGTGGGGTTTGCCGCGGAAAACAAACGACGAGAAAACACATACCTGTCTCTCAACACAGGGATATATGTCCCGACTTGACTACGGTTTATTCACATTTACATACATTCATAACGTGTATATTTCATCGCTGAATGCGAGTGGTCCCAATTTGATGGGCATCCTTCGAAGAATTTCGAAATGAGCAGGAATGTTCTGTCTCTATTTCTTTGATTTCATCTAAGTAACGTATATTCTTGAGCAGAGCGAAGGAGTTCCATCCTCTTCAGCATCAGATTTTATCCCCCGAAACACGATTCGGAGAATCTGAAAGTTCGCTTCGGCGGTTTCGTTGTTGCGGGACTCCACCAGAAATTCATGCCGGTTCATCGAATACCGATTTCCGCAGAAGGCCCTCTGTGGGTGGAGCCGGACATCTCCGGAATTTCCGTGCATTGATTTTGATGAGTGACTAGAGTACCAAAGTCGAGGAGGAGGAGATGAGAACGAAGTCGAAAACGATCCCGGAACAGGCCAAAAGGAAGAAGTCCATATCCATGCTAATACTCGCCCCTGCAGGAGACGCAGCTCCGACAGCTAGGTGAGGGCAGAGCCTTGAGCGTCTGAGGAGAAGAGCGGGCTCCCTTCTTCCGTTTTTCTGGGAGCTTCTAAAATGCGTGCCACTTGCTTCCAACAGCCCAACTCGGTCTCGCGGGGATCCGTGAGTTATTTTCCCGCGGCTCCCACGCCTTATGATCCTCCTCGGATAGCTTTGAAACCGAACCGTCGCGGGCGGAAGAAAAAACACCGCGGTGTCCTTTCTTCCCTCGCTCTTTTGTTCTTAACGAGAACAGCGGCGAGCTTCATTCTGTTGTTGATTCTATGAGCCGCGGTCCCCTTTGTCTTTAGCTGAGGCGGACTTGAGATTCATGTCTCCTCTCGAAGCGAGTCAAGCGAATTCGTAGGCCTCGGCCAAGAGTAGCAGAAGTTTGCGTACTTCTAGCGGCAACGATAACTTTAGTGCCACATGACACCTGAGCTCGTCGCAGCCGCCGAATATAGAGCGGAGAGCTATGGCCCCTCGTTCTCCAGGAAGTCAGCTCGAAGTCCCCTTTTCCGACAAGGGTTGCGCCCACCCGCTGGCCGCTCGGCGGGAGGAGCCCGAGGAAGAGACCCGCCGGGCTGACTTCTTTCGTTTGAAGGTTGGCGGAGATTTTCGGCTCCTGGCATTCTGTGCTCCTTGGCGAACAGGGTCGGAATGTGACCGCCGTCGACGACGCGGTAGCCGTAGCTATTGGCGGCGTGGGCGGCACAAGGAGAGCTCTCGCATCCTGGGAATCCTTGGAGGATGTCCGCTCTTTCAGCAGAGTCACACTTTGAGGGCTTCGCTCAATCACTTGGAAATGGTATGCCGAGCATCACTGCAGATGCTCCGTTTCCGGCTTTCAGCAAAATACCTGAAGCGGTTGCTGTCTTCGGGTCCGATTTGACGCTGGATGTCGATGACTGCATTCCGCTTCAGCTGATTCAGGAATCATGAGTTCAGGGAACTGGACCCTGACAGAGCGTCATTCAGAATCGGACTGCAGCTGTACGCGACCATCCTGATCCAAGAGAGAATCGAACTCATCCCTTCGAAGAGGAGCAGGAAACCCCGAGCTCTCGGAGCTCCTCGGCTCAATGTGCTCCATATCGCGTTGTCTTGGAAGTTTCCGGTATTTGCTCTCACGCGTCCGCTATCTCGGGTTCTCTGCCATGAATCGTAAAAGCCAGATTCCAGCGGAAAGCGGAACTCCTCAACTCAAAGCCCGACATCATAGGGTTCTCTCCCGGGAGCCGAGCAGGGACCGATGGGAGCAGAAGGATTCTCGAGTGGAATTCGAGGGAGGCTTCCGAAGTTTTTATTAGGAATCCTCGTTCGTCCCAAACACGCCTGGACATGTTCCTGGAGCGACAGGCGCGCGGAATCATAGAATATACGGAATACGTGAGACAGACGAGGTGGATTTCCCGCACTTCTCCTGTTGAGCTCGTGAAATTCGTGGAACTCAAAGAAACCTGGTTGATGCGGCTCTGTCACTCACGCAAGCGACGAACGAAGCTTAGATTGATGGGATCTTCGAACCGTTCTCATCGACGAACACGTTACGCGCTTGATTAGCAAAAAACACGCAGAAGGCTTGCTGGGTCCCTGCCGGTTGGCCCGCCCGCGGCAAATTGACTACGCGAGGAGCACGAGTCTCACAAATGAGTTGGTTTGTATGAGCACTGGGCGCTTCCGTTGCGAGGTCGTTCGACACACTCCGCTAATTCTTTGTCGTCAACGGGCTCCACACGAATAACTATAGACTTATTCCCACGACGGTGGCGCGGGGGCAGTCGCGAGTTTTTGAGAGCAGCTCATCAACGATGTCAACGCTACGACGACATCCATGCCGTGGGTATCGGGTTCAAGTCTGGACGAATTTTTGTGGCGCTCTGCGCAATAAAAAAAACAACCGGCGACAGGCGACCCGGCAAGGACGACCTAATTCCGGCGGAGAGACCGGCGTCCCGGGTAGGGAGGTCTCGGTCATGGGAATGGCGAACGAGAGTCCCGAGGAGTCGAGAGGTCCATAACTCCTGCCGGTGGAAGTTTCGACGAGTTTTTTCTGCCGTTGTTTCGGCGACTTCTTCCTGGACTTCGGGGCCCGCGCTCACCAGCGGAGAAAATAAGAAAGAGGTCAAGTGAGCCGCGTGAGCCCGCCATACGTCGACACCAATAAGCTCTCGGAGGCAGGCCTCATGATGCGATGGTGAATAACTCAACATCCGCCCTCGATATCAAGAGAGGCTGCTGTGGAGAGGGAGGCACGACAAGAACGCCCGGCCCAACTGTGTTCTCCCCTTTCGGACGTTGCCGGCGACAGCGATAACGAAGGGCAGACGAACGAATTAGCGGCTGGACAAGCGGACGAGGGAGTGAAATTTTCAACAGACCTTTCGTTGCTCTCGGTCCGCCGTCCACAACGGCGGGAAACTAGAATGGTCAATGCGTGAGTCGCAAAACCCAGGCGGAGATCTCGGTTCGGAGCATGCGTAAAAACTCAGAGAAGGAGGCGCTCGGCGGGTCGTGAGAGAACTTCCGGATCCTGCGCCTGTGAGCGAGACTCGCTCTCAGGTCTCACCAACGTCCGTTAGTCAAACTTCCTTTTAGCCCAAGGGCCGTTCGAACCTCGGCCTATATTCGGGGAACTCGCCTCAAGGGCACGGCCGCCGCTTTTCCTCGCCACTGAATCGGACTCACCTCGTAGCTTCAGGCCAATCAGACTCATGAGTTGGACTGATTGAGACGTCGACTGAATGAATCCCGCCTTGGGAACGCGGCCCGCTCATGAGAGCCATGGGCGTACAGCGCCGATTACGAACCGACGGGACTTTCCGGAACCGAATGTTTCGGAGAACTTTGTGCGCGTCCTCTTCGACGGGGATCCAAGCCCGCGCTCGGCGATACGCCCGAGGGGAGCCCTGGAATCCGGCGCAAAAATAAATGAACTGACCAAGAAGTGCGGCTACGATCCGGGCTCCCTGCCATGTCGTCACGCTTCGGCTGCTCCGTCACTGATTCATCTGACCCTATCAGCGTATCGTGGGCTCTGTCGACCATTTGATGACTGTCGGGCCGATGTCCAGCGTACCAACTTGAGGAGTCTGAACCCGCGGTTCCAAACTCCGCTGTGACATAACCTCCTGGAGTCGGATCCAGTTTCTCGACGCGAAGCATCATGGGCTCATGCTCGTTATGCCAGGACACAACCATTGGCCGAGCTGACAGATATTCCCTTGATTCGACGTGAAACCTTACTCGTCATTGGGCTGTGCGGTCAAGTATTCGGTCCCGGGATCTGTAGAGCTCCGAGCCCTCTCGTCTCACGGTTGAGCTCCTTAATTGAGGTGAGACCGCGTCGCCTGCGAGCTATCCCGGGGAGCCGCGAAATCATTCCGTATTCGCGTTCCAAGATTCGCGCGTTCGTGGGGTGGGCGCCCTTCCCGGCCGTCTCACTGCGCAACATAGATTCTAAACAGTTCTTACTCGGCCGCGCTCTCTCACTTGAAATTCCGCTAAACAATCGATGGGGAAAATTCAGCGCATGAGAGAGCTTCCCCGATTCGCTTTAGTAGAGTCTTAATTTGAATACGCCGGCCGGGCTGCCGGTTGATCGGCGCGCAACTCCCCGAGCCCAACGACGCAACCTACAACGCTTCCCCTCCCTCTTTCGGTATTCCTCGCCGGACTCGACCCTCATTGTGTTCCGAAGCAGCCCGTTTCCCGCCTCCTTCCCCCCTTATCTCCCGGCCCTCCCCGCCCTCTTCGAGCTGCGGGAAAGGAAGAGATACCCGCGAACGACACTCGGCAATCGCCCCGCACGGAGTCCGCGTGAGCTTATTGTGGCAGATTAGCGGACTCCCCTCCCCCCTCCTTCCCCGCGGTGACTTGGCGTTGGTATCCGGTGACATATGGATCGATGAAGCGGGCCGCCGGCCGCGATTCAGACTCACACACAGGATCACAATTCTTCGGCATACAAATCGATATTTGGGTTCGCGAATCCGAAGAACGCTCCCCAAATTTCTGAGGAGGAATCGATGGTGAGGAGGGGGGGGGGCGATTTTCCCAGGATTAGAGGCGGAACTGGGAGAGAGATCGAGGAATTCGAATGGAAAGACTTGAACGTCTGGAGTAGATTGAGAAGTGGGGATTGCAGGAGAGAGTCCAAGTTTAGCTGGGAATCCGGTGGACCTCGGCTCCAAGGGAGCGGCTTCGTCGGGTCGTTGAGAAATTCCTTCATGAGCTATGCCGGACGACTCCCACGAGCTAATCTGTTCGTAATGAATTCTCGGCAGGTTGGAAAGAACTTGGGAGGAAGAACGAAATGAGGGCGAAACTGGTCAGCCCTGTCCTTTCAGAGATTGGCTGTGCTAGGTCAATGCGCCGTCCGTCATCTGATTGCTTGAGCGAGGAGACGACCTGCGAGGCTTTGTATAAAACCTGTCCGCTGTTTCCGCCGAGCGTTCGCTCTTTTTTCGCGCTTCCAATATTTAATCGTGAAGTAAAGATCTCCCGAGCCCTGCTGCCCCCTGGCTTAGATTGAAAAGGAAACCGTTATGAGGAAATGATATGGAGGAGAACCGAGAGCGGCGGCGGCAGAAACGCGGGCTGGCACAAAGCTGACTGCGCAAAGGGGCTTGAGAGCCCCGTCTCTTTTCAACTGCTGCGCCACACTCACCTCGGAGTCGAGGCCTCTGTCGCCTCAGCATCCTGTTCTCTCAAGATTAATGTTCCAGTAGCGCCTGCGAGCCAGAAGGCAGAGCCCAGGCCCCGAGGTGCCAAAACCTACATATACACTGTGCGTCCTGGACCACTGCGGCAACTTCCTGCGCGCGTTCATGAGGAAGAGCCCTCATTCGAGCTTTGCACGCATCTGGCGGGGAACCAATCCATCTTGGGATGTACCGTTTGAAGTACCAACGGTTCACACGATGAAGCTCCCAAATCACTCGAGGGATCCTTCAGAGGTCATTCTCGTGAGAGAAGTCTGAACTCTCAGTCTGCGCCCCCCACTGAGCATGATGACCGGCTTTCTGAAAAGTCGCCTCATGTCCTCCAAGCTGGCTTGCAGGGGAATGGAGAGGAACAACTGATCTTCGGCCTCGAGCAAGACCCCCCGAGCAGGCGACATCGGCGGACGGGACGTGATCGGAGCTTTGTGGCCGAAAAGGCGACATGAGAGCAAAAAGGAATGAGGGATGAAAAGTGCTGTCTAGATTCAGTTGCGATCTCGCTTTTTGTCCTCTCTGGTTCATTTTCGAGAGGAGCCCATCGGGAGACACGGGAGAGGGGAGGAAAAAGGAGGAGAAGGAGCAGCTTGATGCGGAGCAGAGGGAGAGAATCCTGCAGCCTGGAGCAAAGCTGTGGTCTGTTCATCAATTTTCATTCACGCTCAGCTAGATGCTTTGGTGGTGAAACCCTTCATAAATATCCCAGCATGGGCCCTCGCTCCCGTTCTCCCCAACCCTTCCTGTGAAGGAAGAAGGAACATTCTCATTGTTTGGCCACCCAGAGGTGGAATCACCCTCTATCGAGGAGCCGATTGTCCCTCATCTGCTCCTTCGCTTCTCTGTTGGTTTGGGAGCCGACATTTGTCGTCATAACGGCACGCTCTACTGCGACTTGTTCCTCCACTGTTCGGTCTTGGGGAAATCCGGATCCTGAGCTCGAATCTCAGTGTTCGCGCCAGGCTCACGGGCTCAGGAGTCGACCTATGCTAGCTGCTTCCCGAATTCAACAAAAGCTCGAAAGTCACGAAGGAGCCACATTCGCGGGAAATGGATTTCCGCTGTGACTTTGTCAGGGACAGTTTTGAGCAAACTTTTTCCGACTGAGCTCTTTGTTCACAACGTTTCCCGAAGACAAAAGGAACGACGAGATTAATTGACTCGCTCAGTGAATAGACAATGCAATGAGTTTTCAAAATGTACGTTGCGTAACTCGTGAGGGAACTCGATCATTAATCGACCGTTTCGCTCACTCATGACCGAAGATACACAGTCGGGAACCGGTTCCGATTTCTCGCTCAATCCCCAATCTACGCACCGGCTGGAGAGGCTAAGTTCGATGGAAGATGAAAATCACTGATTGAAGCCAAATGATAGGAAGCAGCGTTGCAGATTTCGAGCATCTTGCTTGAAAATGGCACAAGAGCCTCCTGCGACCTTCGGGCGAGGGAGAACTTCGAGCGGCTATTGAGCCAGCTTTGCTTCGAAAACGCTGGCGAGCTTTTCCGTTGTGCTAGATCCTCCAGAGTCGATGTGTCGGTCAGATTGTGGGGGTTCGGTTGAATGTGCCGGTCTTGGAGCAGAACGGATCCCAAGGTAGGCTCACGTTCCACCGGCAAAGGTTGGCCTGTTGTGCCGGAAGCTAGCCGCAACGAGACTGGAACCTCCCAGAAATGTGCCGTCCAGGAGCACGCTTCATTCGCACTGCCGCTGCCCGTCAGCGGCGCGCTTCCATGAGACCTGTCGTTAATGAGATCAATGTGGGACGTAAGCCCACGGAACCACTCGTTCAGCAACTGTACTCGACCCCGATTTTGGTCCGGAGCACTCTTGAATCGACAGTGAAAAAGAGGCAAGAAGATCCACAGATCACTCCTTAGCTAGATAGTTGGTGGAAGCACGTGTTTCAAAGAGTGTCTCATTCGCCAGTCACGCATAGAAGAGGGGCTCAGAGACAGCAGCGGATTTGGGAGATGCCGCCCAAAGAATGAACCGGATCGCCGAGTCACATGAATGGAGATGGAAAATAGCTAGACATGCCATTCAATCAGCAAACTATTGGTCTTCCTATCCCTAGAATTCCATTCCTGTGACGAAGTTATGTGTCGAATTAACTCCGTCGGGCATGTCTTCTGTCATCATTCAGCTACATCCATCGCCGTCTCGCCCCGTTCTCTGCGCTGACTCGGATGCTAAAGATATTCATAGGTCTCGCGGTTCTCTCCCCACTGTACCCCCTTCGTTCCTCCGTCAGTTGATGCACTGACGCTGCAAGCAAGCGGCAGCAGCAACAGGAAGGTAACCGTTGAGAGGTTCTGCCGATTTTTCCGTTTTGTCTCGATCACGGGGATGCTGCTCGGTCGCTGGTGGGGAGCTGCATTTGAATATATGCGACGGAAATCGAATCAGTGAGTGCGCACCGAAGTACAGAGTTAACTTTTTCCCCACTTTATAGTCTGAACAAGTTCGGGTCGAGCTCCTTCTTTCAACCCTCTGGTACGGTGCTTTGCCTGGACACCACTGATTCGGATCAGACCGCGGCGATAGAATCCTGACGTCCTGAGATGAGCTTCTGTGCCACACGGACCGGATCCACTCGTAGGGACTTTCCGACCAGACAGAGCTGTCCCGTCTGACTCCAAAATTGCTAAAAGCCTGACGGTACGCCTGCCAGCCATGCAACCCGCTGTGAACACGAGATATAGGAGCAAAGTGCTCGTTCTTTCCCTCATCCTATCCATTTCTCCCTTCCGGCTCACCATCTTCCAGCCCTTGTTGCTTCTTCCCCCTTCTCGAGTATTTTCTTCCTTGTTCCTCCTCGAGCTCATCCCTACTCCTCCTCTTCCACCTTCCATTTTTCTCTGATATCCCTTTTTCCTCTCGATTGCTCCCCCTCGGTTCCATCTCTACCCTCGCTGTCATTTTTCTCCTCGCTCCAAGGCCTGCTTGTCTCTGCGATGAACAAAAAATATGGAGCGGAATATCGGAGCCAAGATATTCAGACCTTCTCGGCGTGCCGCTATACAACAACAGGTTTCGCTCCTACGTTTGCGTTGGCTACAGTTGGCTGAACTGCGTTTCGGATCGTCGATTTCTCTGGCTCCGAATCTTCCCCTCTTTATTCTCGGGATTCCCTGGTTCCTGCTTCCCTTGTTCCGCCTCCAATTTCGCCGTTGTTCCGCCGCTCTGAAATCTTTGACGTCACGTGATGAGATCTTCAAGGAGGGCATTGATGAACGCGTTCGTTCGTAATACGAGACGCGTCCCTCGGAAAGGAGACAAGGAACACGAATAATGGGGAGCAGGGAAGGCGGCGTGAGCTGAGCCGATACTATCTCGTCCTCTCATTTTGTCTAACACCGAGCCGACACGTCCCGATGTCCGCCGCACGGATACGTTCGGCCGTCGTGCGACATGTTCTGGCCATTACGTGCATCCATTGTATGGCTCCACTCGGTTGCTGTGCGCCGGTTTGAATGTATTCGTGGACCGTTTCTCATTTGTTTGATCCTGGTTGCTTGTTTTCCCGCCCAAACTCGATCCTCCCCCCCTCCCGTACCTTGCCAGGGAGTCTGTGACCCGCTGCAGCGGGTCACAGACCGGGGAACTGACAACCCGACTCAAGAGATCCAAATCAGAACAGATCCTTCCCGTGTCTCGAAGCCACCGACGAGTCCGTCCAAATGAAGATAAACATCTCTCGATTCCCCTACCGCAGAGAGAGATGTCCTCTCTCCCTGTCGGCCGCTTTTATCGTTTGCTTTACCCAGCTCTGGTGTTCCGGCTCTAGCTCCCTGATTCCCGATCTTTCCCGAAGATTTCGGAACTCGAAATCTTTGTAATCGCTCCTCCTAAATTTCGCTAGTTCTCAGCACCTCTCGTTCCGATCTTTCAGCTTCAGTTTCATCCCAGTCCGACAGTCTCCCTCTTTCGCGGCGTTCTCTATTCTGCCTCTCTCCGGAATTCGCTGTTCGCCTCTCCAAGCCGTCATTTCACACGCTGTCTCTCAAAAGGCGTCTGAGCCGACGGATCTGCGGATGGAGACCCGGCGAAGATACAATCGGATGAGCGAACCGTTGACGCAGTTCCCCACGCAGACGCTCTTCTTCGCGTTTCTCCGCACACGCAGTATCAGAGCTCAGAGATAGAGGTTGGCCTTAAAAGCGCGTTGCGAGGTGTAGTTCTCCGCGCGGATCCTCCGAGGAATGAAACAACGCACGCATCCCAACGTCGACACCATAAACCGTGGGAGGATTCTTGACGACAGTTTTTCTTCTGTGACAAAGGAACGACTCCGTGAGCGCTCCTAAGGCTGACTGAGCAAGGCTCTAGTTCCCCGAACATTGCCGTGTAATTCCGACGTTCAGAATGACGACGTAACCTGTCAAAATCTTGCAATCTCTTTCGGGCGATGCGCGAGAAGCATCGGGCACGACGGTGACGACCACGCCAACAACAACAGCTATGCAAATGCCGACGCCGACCAAATTCATAAATATTCAATGTTGTGCAGCAATACAATTCGACAACCGGTTGCTGCCTCGCTCCGCCGAGCAGATTGGAGTCGCTTCCTCGTCTGTTTGTTCGTCCGCCCGTCCCCTTCGTGACGCGCTCAGTTCACGCTACAATTAGTTCCACGACGTTTCCTCCGTGCATGATGGCGCCCGGAAGTCTATCTGCTGACCGTTCGAGCCGGTCGCGCTCAGAGCGAACAGTTGTCGGCTGGAGCGAAATTAAAACGCAATAAGACGCTGTAGCGATGCGATCACATGTTGGCGACGGGCGACTCTTCCCCGCGAAGTCGCGGTGATCAACCGCTGGGTGGTGGGACATGTTTAGTCATGGCGGCACGTACTCACACATGGAAGCCACGCCCAAGTGGGATAACAGACTTGGATAAATAAGGAGAATACGAGAAAACGAGTGAAACATCAGCTCTGGGAAACGCAAAAGCCGCGGTTGGTTTTTCATCAAGGTCCTGAATTATTGTTTGCGCTTGGGCCAAGAGCCGTGCATTAGCGGCCAACTCGCCTAGGATCGGACGCCATGAAACCGAGAAGAAGCATCGTTCGTTCGAAACCTCCAAAATTCTCCAAGGTTGGATTATTCACAGAGGAGTGAGCACGAAGGCTATCCTGAATTATTCAATATGGTGGTGTCCCTTCCGGTGGAGAACAGCGGGCGGAACGCACGATGCTTGTGGGGAAACGCGAGCGGAAAAACGGCGACTCGAGAGGGAATCTTGAGGGATCCAGCTGATCGTCCAGCAAGCTGACCCTAACGGGACGAGAATGCCTGCTTAGGTTCTGGTGTTTCAAGTAATATTTCCCCGCGCATTAGGTTCTTCGAAGCTGAGAAGATTGTCGCTAATTCCCCCAACACGTGGAAGCTGCGCTGCTCCTAATCTCAGAGTTCAGACTGACGTTCGGGCTGCTCGGGATTTCAGCGTCCTCTGGGTGTCTTCCGTCCCGCGTTCAGATCTTGAATGTTTCCGCCTGCCGTTCGTGGACCCCGGATCCAGAATGGGAGTCGAGCTCGCAGATCACAGAGGTTATTTTTACATTGGATGCTCTATTCGAGCACTGTTTCAGCAGACCGGACCGATAATTTCGACAATTCGAATTGGTCAGCAACGAAGATGCTGATAACGGATGCCAAGGATTGGGGAACGTCAGGAAGCGGGTGTTCTGTCGTCCGATAGCCAGTGCACGCAACTCCACTCAATAGAGCGTGCAACCCGCAGTAGAGACAGCGGTAGGGTCTACTCGGCGTGACGGCCAGCCAGTGAGCACGCGAGCGGACTTGTCAGCTAACTCGCCAGTGACATTCCAGTGGAATAAGTTGATTATTTTGGGTTATATATTCACCCTGCGGGATGCGGGCTGGCTATTCATCCGACCGACCGACCGACCGACCGACCGAACGGACGATCGGGGGAATAAGGAACAAGTTAAGACCTGGGGCCGGGTCTCAATGGCCGTCCACCGAGATTGCCCTTCGTTGCAGCAGAAGAATAACGGTACCCTCTCTCGCGCTGATTCGAGCTTCGGTCACCACCGTGTTTTGTCCGAAAATACCTCGCCTCGAGAAAACTCTCGCCCGAGTGTGAGGAATCGAATGAGCTGCTGGCACAGACACTAGATTCCCCGTCACTGGCGGAAAGAAAGCGATCCCTGCGGTGTTTGCGCGCGTGTTCTCGCCCGCGAGGAACGGAGAATGAAACTCACAGTGGGTGCATTGCGTGTTCTTGAGCTCGTTCGTCTGAACGCAACGTTTGCCTCCTCTCGTTCCATGGGGCTCACGATTGACAAATTCCTCCCGTCTCGTGGCTCCGTCGAACTAGCGTCGCTTGGGTGCTCCTGTTAGTGATCGCGTGCTCCGCCGACAGACAGACGATTGCGTCCGTCGCTCTCGATCGGTCTGAATAGCCGCGCTCCAGACAGCGCCTGTATTGCTGAGCGGTAGCCGACGACCGGGAAACCATCCGTGGTCTCCGGTGTTTAGTCCTCTGGGAGCTTCGTGTATGTTTTTTTCCTCGAAACAACACTGCGCGGAATTGCCCCAACGTAGAGAGCCCCCAGTGCCACGCAGAGCCCGGACTATGGGAGAAAATACGTCTGTCGGCATCAAGCTCCGTCAGCTTGCCAGCCATCCGGAGGGCCAGCTCCCAAGCTACGGACAAACAACGAGATGTTCTTGGGCTGGAAGATGGCTTGCCATTTGCAGCCGTCGAGTCGCTGCGATGGGGTTTCCGCGTCAGCTGTTTTCCCCTCCCTCCTTGACGGTGGTCCCCGGGGTCGTCGATACTGCACGGTTTGGCCAAAACCTCGTCCTTGCCCTGTACAGTCTCTCCCACGCTTTTTTCCGAAGACTGCAACATGTTTCGTCATGGACATTCCGATTGGGAGGATCGGATGCTAACGAATTACATTCGGTTCCGCTCCCCAGGCCGAGTTTGTTGGAGTCGTACCGCTAGCGGGTAGGAGCTGAGTGAGGTACGACATAATTTAGGGGGGGCGATCGCGACCCGAACAATCGGGGCCCATTCGATGCGCCCCCCCCCCCCCTTGTGACCCCTCCCCCTTTGTTGGGGAAGTATCAGCACCAGTGACTTTGCATTCGTCGGAGCGATTGCCGAGATGTCCGCATGACGACGCATCAAATATAGTTATTCATAGTTTCCATCCCAGAGCGGCGATTAGCTCCCATTGCTTGGGAAAAGCTGTGCGGCTCATTCCGAGTCTACCGAAAGTTTGAAACTCTAATTGAGAGCCCCCCGAACGGAGAATCCCCTGCAAGAACCGGCGAAGGGGACCACGCGCCCACTAGGCGAAATGATGCACATGAACTTGTGAGATTCGGAGTTTTCAATCGGACGTTCAATTATCATCCGCGAGAGATAGACGCGTTCGCCCACAGCTTGATTCCGAAACAAACTCCTCACGGATGATTTTTGTTTGCAGTGACCTCGAACAAATCATGTTCTGCCAGCCGCTGGCTGCGTCGAGGACTGTGGAAAGCCTTGCAGACAACCTGCTCGATAAAACTTCGCGCTGGATCTGCCGGCTCCTGTGCTTCCGCTGTTGATGAAGACGACGACGACGTCAACGGCTGAGGAATCGACTGAATCGGCCGCCAGTCCGCCCCAGCCCGACTAGGTTGCGTTCACAGCTCTAACATCAAGCTCCCCCCGATTCCATTACACGTTCGTTCATAGGATGATGATTCCGAAATTGGGTGAGTGTTAGCTCAGGCATCCATCATTCGATCTCCCATTCGTCCCATTTTACGGATTTTCCCTCGCGATCCGCCTCTCCCATGACATGCGCTCACTTCCGTTGAACGCGTCATTGAACTCTGGTTTTCAAATTCGACCTTCAGTAGAGTCGAGATATCAGGTTCTGCTCCGAGACCCGAATTCCATTTCCGAATGATGTTGAAAGTTGTTTTGGAACGTCGCTCCGAAGCACGGCTCCCCGCTCCCGAGCGTATTTCGCGGCCTTAGAACCCAAGCCGTGGACCGAGTCCGCAGAAATCCCGCCTCACGCCGACTACACGTTTCGGGCGAGTCGAAGGACCTCGATGAGAAACGATAATTCTACGTCAGTGCGTAATCCTGAGATAGCTTGAGAGTTCGAGGCCCTGTTGTGATGTCCCTCCATGGACACGAAAATGGCGTCGGTTCGGAGGATCTCGTCTTAGCTGTTAGACCGGCCCTGAGATTAATGCGGCGCCTATTACAACCCGGACCGGCTTCTCTTCTGCGCTTGGTCTCATCGACGTTGCCGGTACCAGGAGAGCAGTTTGGAATCGGGCGAGCGACGGAAGGAGTTTTCCTTGTTTCCTGTGATTGCGTTCCGTTCGATCCGACCTCATGGAGCAGGACTCGCTGTTACCCAATGCTCAGGTTCTCAGCTAGACCCGTAGTGAGGATTCCGACGGCCCTTTGTGAAGGACAACGTCGGGCGTGTTCCTTGAGCGTGACAGCGGCAACTCTCGCCCGGACTTGATTGCTCTAGAATCGACGCGGAGATTCGAATTCTGTAATATCTCCCCCTCGGCCGTCCGATGGGGAGCTGGGAGGTAACAAGATTACACCTCGCACCATTCTCCTCGCAACATACCGCCTTGCTTCTAATCGAGGGGCACCCCGAGCATCGACCAAGTAGTCTTCTGAATCATCGTCGACAAGGGATAACGCGCAGATTCGAACGTAATCTTCGAGTGAGATGGAAGATCTCTTTCGTGGAACCCTGAAACCAGCGCCAGCTCTCAGCGACGAGATTCAATGGATCTTCAGGGTCGGAGCTCGGAGTGCCCTTCTATTAGAATAAATACGGAATGCAGATAAACGAGGAAGTATCCTATCGATGATCGGAGTCGAGTTCGGGTTGAGATAAAGTGCACTGTGCTTGACGGGACCCCCGGATATGAGGACCGACCCCTCATTCGAACCAGGATTCAGAGTTCTGAAACTTCGATTGGGTGGACTCCAGTTTAGCGTATTTACTGGATTCCAGGGCTCTGTGCCCGAGACCTCGTTATTTTCCACGACGAATTCCAGGCCGTTGAGTTGAACCTGTTCGGAGCTTTTGGCGCTTCGCCACAATGGCGCGACGCGCGTTCTGAGAACAAGCGTGCTCGCCAGGGTACGTTTTGAATATCGGTGTTTCGGATGAATTGTAACAGGGCACGTAAGATTGCCTGAGGCATTCGATAGGGGTATCTGACCTCTGCTGAGACCTCTGTAGCTGACATTGGGAACTTTCAACCCACTACTCCTCTCACCGAATGTCCCGGGCCCTGGTCTCAGCTATTTCATAGTGGGTTACATATTTTCGGGGAACGGTGATGGCTGTCCCCGAGTGGTCCCATCAGGTGAAGTCCGCCGTGGAGCGCCTTAAGCCTCACGAGCATGACTGCACTGTGACGCTCTCGAGAACATGCCGGTTGCTGACACTGGTCGACGACGATGCCAGCGGCGCGTGTTAGCGGGGAGCCACATGGAGAGCTCCATTGTATCATTCCTGACAGAGATTCTCTATCCGAGCGACATAAAAATGAAGCTGAGTAGAGCTTGTGACCCTGATCCAGGGGCGAGAAGTCTCACTCTAGTTTCGTTCTCCGCTTGCAGCGTCATTCTGTCGTTCTTCCCCGTGGTATTTTGCTCGAGGCGTTGGGATTCCGACTCTGGCAAGCACCATGATGGCACTTCCACGGCTATTTCGATGAAGCCTGCTTGCTGCGACGGTTTTGTCAGTCCATTCTCTCTATTAAGGACGCATTGCCTTGGCTTGGAGCTCATTACATTTCGCTCATGTTGTCTACTTTTCCTCTTACGCGTTACTTCACGCTGTTATTAGAGAGGCTCATCATTCGTTTCTTGCTCCCCATCAGAGGGGCATCTCTGTTATACGTCTCTCCTAAGAACCTCAATCCGATCACAGCTGTCGTGAATGTGTTTTCAATAAACATCACAGACATAATCATCAAAGCCATCTTTTCGAATTCATGACACCTGCACATCTCGAGTGAACCCTCGGATCTCACTTCGTGCTTCCCTTTTCAACTCAGATTGGAGGTACATGCTGCAGACGGGAATCGGGGCCTGACCGGACCTATAAGAGTGGTACCTTTGGAGAAGATCCGTACCACTCATTAAGACTCGCAAGCATTCATTGATGTCAAAACCGCGGGTTTATCGCTGATGACGAGCATCCGACCTTGGCCGGAGAACTGCAAGTTGTTCTGTGCCCCGTGAAACTACGAATCAATTGATGAGCAGCATGAAGAGGAAGCTGATTGCTTTCGTTCGAAGCATGCCGCGCTCTTGTGTAGCAAAATATTATCAGTTGCCATCGCGATGCTTACGCGAGAGCTAGAAGTGAGCCGAGAGGTTCGCCGCAGCTCACCGAAGAGTCTCTGAAATGATTCTCGAGATGCCCATCGGACTCGATTTCCATTTTGCTCGACGGAATAGTCTGAAGTAGGTTCTCGATTCAGAACAAGATTTTCGAACGCCGCGTTAGCTCAAAGCTAGAGAAGGATCTGATCGGGATTGTGACTGACGAGTTGTGAAATACGTTCACAATGGAATATTCTTCCAGAGGTGCGCTAAGTCGGATAATTCCCCGGAAGAGTTCGACAAGAGAAACAGACGCAGGCATTTCCGTGCAAATGGGAGCTATTCTCATAGGCGAATCGGTAGTGGAAGCTACATGTTTCACTGGGAAGCGAGAGTTCGCGGCAGCCTGAAGTTGCGAAGAACGGCGATGAGCTCGTGTCCCTACGTGGGGCGTAATGCCAGACTTGGCACATACAGTGGGTTCTGCTCAATCGCTGAATCGGATAATCGGATTATCCGCTTATCTGAATCAAAAGTCCAATGCCCTGCTTCTCTCCATTCCAATCACTTCGGTCGATCGGGACGTCAAGTGGATCATTCGAACCTGGATCTCGTAACGCATTTTCGAACAGTCGATCATGCAATCACATTGATCAATGAATTGGAATTATTGGCTTCCCGCGCCCAAGCGAAGCTCGATATGGATCGAGTCAGTGAGTTTGGTGACAAATCTCAACGAATGGATCCGCGATATCTTCTCTCTGAGAGCTGCACACGGCAAACCCTATGATTGTTATTCATTACACGCGAGAGCTCTCTCCAATGTATGAATAGCGGACTCTCTGTATCATCCTCATTGAGTCGAAACTGACTTTTAAGCTCAATCCAGAACTGAATAGGGGTTTATCTAGATCAGTACCATATACCATACCATATACCATACCATATACCATACCATATACCATACCATATACCATACCATATACCATACCATATACCATACCATATACCATACCATATACCATACCATATACCATACCATATACCATACCATATACCATACCATATACCATACCATCTCCCATACCATATCCCATACCATATACCATACCATATACCATACCATATACCATACCATATACCATACCATATACCATACCATATACCATACCATATACCATACCATATACCATACCATATACCATACCATATACCATACCATATACCATACCATATACCATACCATATACCATACCATATACCATACCATATACCATACCATATACCATACCATATACCATACCATATACCATACCATATACCATACCATATCCCATACCATATCCCATACCATATCCCATACCATATACCATACCATATACCATACCATATACCATACCATATACCATACCATATACCATACCATATACCATACCATATACCATACCATATACCATACCATATACCATACCATATACCATACCATATACCATACCATATACCATACCATATACCATACCATATACCATGGTACCTCTCCGCGATCGTTGACTCGGTCTGAGAGGCTTCATAATCTTAGCCAGATATTAGCCAGATAGTAGCCAGATAATCGCGTATCTGGCTACTAGCCGGCAACCCGTCGAGTGGCTTTATTGGCTCCTTCACTGCGTTGAACGAACGGGACGACAATTATGTAAACAAAGGTTGAGTGCCTTGCGCCGCCCGATGATCCTCTGCAGGCGAGACGGCCGGCCGGCAGGCAAGCATGAGAGATGAGCAGAAACAACGAAGAGAAAGTAAGCACCGGCACACCGTCAGAGGATGAAAACCTGAGCACTCTCGACCGGATTATCATCCGTGTAGTAATAGCTAATGCTAAAAGCCTCCAGGAGCCGTACTCAGAAGCCATAGCGATACCAGGGCCCTAAACGGCACGTTGTCACCGTTGAGCGTGAGGTGTTGCTTCCATTCATTCGTCCGTCCGTGAACGTCGAAGTCACAGGCGGAACAATCGAACGACAGACCGAGCCGAGCAGCAATAAATTCATGAGAGCCACTCTCTTCTGCTCTCTACTTGGCTGCTGCCAATCCAGTCGGCATGTCCAGAACTTGTCGAGAATATTGCCTCGGTATGCGCCATCAGAAAAGAGATAGAATAGTCCGCGCTAAGGGAGCTGAGCCAGGTTCCGGAATCGAATAAGTTGATGAGCTTGAATTTCTCGAGCCCCTAACCCCCTTCCGATTGTCAGCTCCGCTTCGTCCTGCCCGGGCCAGATCTCCAAGGTCTATCCTGCGTTCGAGGCTTCTGCTCCTGATCGGCAAGTGCACAAGTGAATGATAGCCCTCTGTGGGGCGACGTTTTTAGACGTGATCTCGACCTCCTTCTGGAGTTAATCAAGGGAGGGATCTCGAGTTTGAGGTGCCTCGGGGCCTTTTCGAGCGCTTGTAAGTATCTCTTTCGTCTCTTCCGCGTTTCGTTTATGCCTTTCCCCGATCTAATCCAACGCCGCGCTCCCTCCCTCCGTAGATCTTCCTCCGTGACCTCAAGGGGAGAGGCGGTCCGGCCGTCGTTCCTCCAGTCATCCTCGAAATCTATGAGGCAAAAATTTGCTACGGAAAGATCCGACCCGGAGAGTCTGCGATAACGGGGCTCTTTCCTCGGAGCCCTCACGGCACAGACTACGAACCACCAGGGCTTATCTGGAATTTGATTTTCTCTGATACACAACTACATGTAAGCTTTCACGGGCTCTCTCTATTGATCCGATCGTGCGTTATCATCAGCGATCGAGGTAATCCCGAATTCCATCCGCATAGAGCGTTTTGGGGGCCGGAGAATGCGTTTCGAGCGGCGACTCGTCGAGGTGGTCGCGCGAATGGCGAGCTCACTAACAGGTCGCCCCGGAAGGCCGCATGACCGTTGGCTAAGGCGGCTCGGAGTAACAGGGTGTCCTCTACCTGGCAAAAAAAGTTCTGACCCTTGAAAAACTCCTCGAGCGAATTGGGAAGGACGTCATTGTTCGGTGGACACCTTCCTCCGTCTATATTTCGCCCGTTCCGCCCTTCGTCCGATCGTCTCCCGGCAAGCTCCACGCCAAAAGAGAGTCCCAGACTCGCGAAATGTGGAGGGAAGGGTATTCGAGGAAACACGGACCGAATGGGAACGTGCATCAACACGGATGCGCTAACAGTGAACTCGAGAGCAGCGTGGAACTCAGGAATCACTGTGGCACACAGGCCTTCGCGTACGACAGCGGGGAGAGGGGGGGGGGGGCATCCAGGAGAAGGACAGCGAGGGACCTCGTTGAAGACTACGATGGGCTGTCTCGCGCCGCTCGCTGTTGTTGCGCCTATTCCGAAGTAGCCGGGCCATTTCTCCAGCGTACGACCAACGAACATTTATTGCTCCACAGGCAATTTAACTCTGGCTTGGTTGTTCTCCCCCATCGTCCGTTATTTTCTTTCTCCGACTGCCTTTCTGTCCTTTCCCTGCGAACGCTCGACGTAACACACTCGATTCTTGAGAGGCATCCACTCGGTTCGAACAATGCCAACAGCGAAAACAAACACATTTCCACGCTGAATGGTTTCGCAGTGCGTCTCGAACGAATTGCAGGCCGCAGTGAAGGTTATGTTTCCCCGATTCCGGCCGTTCCCCGCACCTGGCTTCTGTTTTTTTCGGTCCTCCGCACGTTGCGGAACCAGCACCGCCACTGATGATGAGCAGTGCTCCTGGAACCGCATTGCTGTCCCCGCTCAATGGCGTGCGATGCGGATCACGACACGGAGCTTCCCCGCCGTCAGCGCAACACGTTTCTCCCATGAGAAAGTCCTCGCTGGCACCCTCAGGGATCTCACGCGGATCAATCATCGACGGGTGAAACACAGCAACCACCACGAGCACACGAAATACGGCGGCGATGAACAACTACCGCGCAGAGGTCCGGTACATTCGAGAACACGCCGCATAACTCATCGGCGGCATTTTCCTCTTGTCCCCCGCTGAATCATCCGAGCGTTCCCCGCCGGAATTCCGCGGAGCATCGATCAAACAACCCCTAGTGGGGAACAGATGTATCGCTGCCATGCGCAGCAGGCTCGAAACTCGCATCCAGGCGGTGCTTTTGATGCAGTTGGTCAGCTGCCACCGTATCGCGATTAATTCAGCTCATTTGACGGAACGGTGAATTTCCCTCAGAAATCGAGCAGTCTGAGGGCCTTCCCGAGACGCAAGCATCGATCACAGCCATTAGAGGCTCGATGTCCCACTGCGCGATCCTCATCGGCACGTCAGTTGGATATCATCATCGGCACGTTCCCGCATCACGTGTTCGCTTCACGGAGCTTGTTGCTGCCGCTGCGGCCGTGGGTACCACAAGTCTGATCTCCTCTCCGCCCTCCAACACAGCTCTACCGCTCCCCGGCATCTCCTAGTCCTTGTGCAGAGCTCGTGGCATAATCTCGGCAAGAGTTCATTCATCGTCGCGATATCCTCGGGGGTGTGTCACTGAGAAACTGCATTGCATCAGCTGACACAAGAAACATTTAGCGCAGTCCTTTGTCAGCGGGTGCGTCTTTTGTGTCTCTCCCCCCCCCCCCCCCCCCCCCCCCGTCGACGCCCCGACAAGCGTCCGGACCGCCAAAGCCAGGACCAGTGGAGCTGTTTGAGAGATTCGAGCTCTGTCGAGTTGCACGCCACGTTGCTGGATCTTTCAAAACTCTGAAAGCTTCCCTCTGAGCCGTCATCCGCGAGTCGGACGAGCCCGACACGGCGCATCGTGGGCGGAACAAGCCGTCCGGTCACCCGGTTAAGTACTGGGTCGACTCAGACAGAGCCACTTTGTCGTCAAGTCAGCATGTGGACTTGGCCGTGGTGCTGTGATCTCTCATTTTTCACTCTTTCGCTCTATTGCTTAGTCACTAATGAGAGGCCTGTGTGGGCCTTCCGCTTGGCAGGCCGGCCGGCAGCCAGGCAACCGGTTGGCCTTCCGACTTGCTGACAAGCAGCCTGAGAGCACGGCTACATTATACGCGGTATCCGCATCGGCGTTTCCGTTCAACGTGACTCCACTTCGTATCGGGGACTGACTGCGTCATATCCTCGACTCCTCTGGCCCGTGGGAACCCGTCATGGAATGCAGATGGAGAACCGTTGTAAACCTCAGACGGCACGTCTGGTTCGCGCTGCCTATCCGCCGCCGTCTGTATCCGTTCAGCGTCGTCAACCCGTCCAGCTGACAGAACCTCAGTACGAAGAAAAGCGTTGAAAGGCACTGCGTCACATGGCTCGCGCATCTATTTTGCAACACGCAAACACCGCAGAGCAAACACGGCCATTCAAGATAAGTCTTCGGGTAAACCTCTGAAGCGGAACAGTGATTCTGAATGTTCCGATCATATGGTAATTTGACATCTGAGAACTCGTTAACGCTCCAGATTCCAGTTTTCTCCTCTCGACGATTGGGAGCATCGCGAACGCATTCATCACCGAACGCGCCGAATATAGAGCACAATTTCACGTGGGAATCGGGGGCTGCGGCCCAGGGCGCGAAGCGACAAAGGGGAAGATTTTTCGATGTTTATCTGAGTTCCGAGGCGTCTTCGAAAAATTTTCCAGTTTTGGTGATGTTCCCGCAAAGTTGTTCCGGAACGCTTGGCGCATAACGCTGGCGGCTGGCGCTCTCCGGTGGGCTGAGCCGCAAGCACCAGATTCAAGAGCTCTGTAGCGATCAGTGACAAGGCTCCAGCGGCCAAGTTGGGGATCCACCACCGGTGCGACCCATGAGAAGGAAATATTGGCACAGGAATATCTCGACTAGTTTCGAGTGGTACTCCTTCTATGGTGACTGTGGTCCTCTACAGGTGCTCCACAACCAGCTGCTGCGGTATAAAAGTATGGAGGGCGTCAACCTCTTTCAGAGCGTTGGAAAGTCGTTCCGCAAAAGATGAGGAAGTCTCCCTCCTCTTTCGGGAGCAGGCACGCGCAAACGAACTCGAAGGCGATTCGCTGTCAGTGTCGAGAACTGGGCGACTTGTTGAACGACTGGGCGGCTCCGATGAGCCGTCGTTTGACGGGGTGAAATGGTTCTCCAAAGATCCTCGAAGGGGGAAACCACCGTTTTGAACTGAGCGTCGACGAAAATGCGGTGGAAACGGCATCTATCAAATTTTTAATAGCCTACGTTGAGATCCATCTGGTGGTGAGAAGGCTGGAGACTTCAGGGTCAAATCTGCGAGCTCTATAAATGAGCGCCCCACTCGTTCTAGGAGCCGGACACCATAGCTGACCGTTGGCGCTTGTAGGGTCAGATACGCTAACGTCGTTCATTGCTGTTCAGCAATTATCTCCCGTATCGGCCGAACACCCGGTGGCTGAGGTACTTGCGACGATGGCAGAACGTTGTCACCAGAGACAGTCGAAGGCTATCAATTGCGAGACACGGTGGGCAGGGCGGTTGTTTGCGGAACGCGAGTATGGTTCGCATAGTTTGAGCGCGCAAGCTTTATTCCTCCACTTTAATGGAGCCGATGTTTGCATCAACACCATTCATGAGGTGTAGCGGTGCCGTCAGCTTACCGTTGACGGAGTGCGTCGCCGTCAGGGAACGCTAAGCGTTGAATTCCGAGCCGCGATCGCTGAGAGATCGAGCCCCATTGACGTTATGATGATCCCTCGAGGTGGGTCCTCGTCGCCGACTCAACGAATATCACCTGGTATGATCGCGAACCATCGGGTTCTGAGCTCCTGTGGAGAATATTCGTTGGCCCATGCTGAAAAGCTTGAGAGCTCCTATCCGCAAGCAGACATCGTCGCCCACATACTCCTCCCGTTTTGACGAGACCTCCTCCAAAGCCCCGATAGCTCTTCTCGAGTGGCTTACTGGCGAGCTCACTAGCCGGTCGGCGCACCGGCCTCTTTCCACGCCGGCCAAACAGGCAGGGTGATTCCAGGCATCGATGAGCATCACTAATTAATGCCTGGAGTTCAATTAGGTGAAAGCCATGTACCGAGCTTCTATTTGTCATTTCCTCCTCCCAAATCGCCCGACTAATCACTTCCATCTGGATTGGTGCAGCTTCATCCACGATGATACGCCGGTTGAGTGTCTTCAGGACCGTTCAGAACATTCACAATACATGGTCGAGCGCCGCACGGACCCCCGACGGTCCACAGAACGGACAAACAGCTAGATCGAGCTATTCAGTCGAATCGGATCAAGTCAAGTTTGACTGTTCGAGCTCTGCTATAGAGCCGAAGCGGGTCATTTCATTCGTTCGCCGAGCGGCATGCCTGGGATGAACGCATCCACGCAGGATACCTCATCAAGGGAACTTCCTTCTCGGAGCTCAACCCGAGTCCGAGATCGACATGGAAACGATGCTTGGACCCAAATCCTGATTAGTTCGTTTTCGATCGCTTTTTCCTGCCGCTGTTCAGCGCTTCCGCGGTTCTGGCACCCACGCAACGTCGGTGGGGGAGCGATCAGGGGACGATTGGGGGAGGAACTTCGCTAATGAGGGTTATTAGAGAGTGTTTCAGCCGGGCGAATACCTCCATCAATGCGCGCCCGAAAACACGTCTTTTATCATCGGCCGACAGCTAACACATCCGTTTGTCCATACAGCGGCGGTGACGGCCTCACAAAAAACAACACACGCTTCAATAAGTGGCGCGAGCCCCTAGCGAAGTGTCTTCATCCTCTTATTCCCCCTCTTCTCTTCCTTTCCCCACCCCTCATCCTTCTCTCCTGTTCCAAAACCCTCTCCCTCTGTCTGCTCGCTCTTCCTGGATTGCCCTGCCTGGATCTATCACTCAAGGTTCTCCAGCACCCTTTATCTCTTCTCGGCGCTAGGCGTGGACGCCGGGATCTGCTTCGGACTGGCAGCAAGGCGAAGATTTGTAACCAGGGTCGTCGAAAACGACATTGACGTTATTGATGAGGACGTTGAAGTTATTGACGACGTTCCCCTCTGCTGTGTGTGTTCTTTGCACTGCTGTGATACACAGGCGCTTCGATGGTTTCAGTAGCTGGGGCGAGACTCTAATTTTGCTCCGCGTGCTCTTTGAGATCTCCGGGGAAATTAGCTTCTTTACTTTTTAGCAGTCGTCGTCTTTCCGCTGCTATTGCTCCTTCTCTTCCTCACTTCCCTCTCCGCCTTGCTCGTCTCCATCCTCGGTTTCCCTCAGAGCCTGCTCGCCCTCTTTTACGGTCCCCCCCCCCCCCCCCGAGCCTGCTAGTCCTCTTCATCAGATTCCTCCCGGTGTGAATTGGTGTTCCATGACCGCTGTCGCGTTCGGGAGTGAGAGGAAACGTGGACTCCTAATATTTCTTCGTTTCCTTCGATTCTTTCCTCCTTCTCTCTGTTCCCCAGCCCGTCTGGGAGAGATGCTGCTCCTTCCCTCTCATTTCGCGCTGTCGCGCATATAAGGAACGCGCCAGGAGATCAAATATGCGGAGAGGAAATTGACTGGAAGCAGAGATTCAGTTTGAACTTCATCGCGGACGAGGGAATCGAATACTACCGGTGGATAACTTGAATAACGTTCCATTCGCTGCATACGTTCCGCAGTTACAACCCGCCGCCGTTGCTTGCGTAGTCGCAAGTCTCGTCTAATGGATCTGTTTATTGCATTAGATGCCGTAGAGAATAGAGAGGGAGGGAGATAAGGAGACGGGGAGCGAGGAAGGACGGAGGAGGACAGAGCAGTTGGAGGCTGCAACACTGTTTTCCGCAGAGCTGCCTGCTTTTATTAATTATGGAGCGAACCCAGCAAATGCGACAAAGCTACATCGGCTCACATAACATCCAGTGCACGCACGGACAGACCGAGAAACGACCGTCTGACCGATCCGCCGACCACCGAGCGAGCAGGCTGACAGTAAGACAGGCGGGGGGAAGGTCGGGGGGACGGTCGGCCGACCGACCGGGCAGACAAACCGAGAGACGAAAGACAAAACACACGCACGAACAACGCAGACACATAAACAGACGGAAGCAGATAGAACCACAGTTGTTGCTCGCTGGAGGCACTCGAGAGGTCGAAGGCCACCGCCTTGAAGCCTTCAATGCCTCCGCTCCAAGTCGCAAGCGAAAATAATAAATGCCACTGCCGCATTCAGTGAGCCTGCATTCGTGCAAGCCAGCCAAACGACAGAAGTCATACAGTGGGAGCAACCCACCGATCGTTCCGCCCCGTCCCCTCCCTCAAGTCAGCAAACGATGCTGATTCGGCAATAGATCGTCCGAGAACACGCTTGCAGCAACCGAACGGGGATGACAGAGCTGGTGGGCTGGGGACAAAGCTGAAAACAAGAACGAAAGACATGGGGGACAGGCTGTGAGAGAGACAAAGAAATGTGTGAAGAAGGGCAGGGGTCGAGGAGAGGCGGGGGAGGGGGGGGGGGGGATTGTTCTGGGAAGAGGAACGTCCGGCTCTACTTTCCAACAAGCTCCTCAATTTCCGATACCGGGTCGCCGGAGAAAAGTCTGGAAATCATAGCCGAATGAAGAGGAGAGGAGCCGCAGGAACAGAAGAAAGCGAAGAGAGAGGAAACAACAGAACAAGAGCGAACAGCATTGATTTCAACGATAGCGTCGGAACAAGCGCCAGATTACGATGAGTTCCGAACCTTATTGGATTGATCCCCGCTCGAAATTTTCACCCCCGTCGATTCCCTCTTCGGCCCGGCCCTGACCTCGGTCTTGAACCCGTTCCATTCTATCTCATCGTGGATCCCCGCCCCCACTTGCCCGTTCACAGCTACCTTCGTTAAGGGTGTGTTGTTTGACATTTTCATTCTGAGACTCACTTACGATGCCACGGCTTGTTCCCCGACGATACTCATTACGTTGTTGTTGCGTTTTTCATTGAAATCCCCCGCTCCATGAGCCTAGGATCGAATAGGGCGGAGGTTTCATTTTTGTCGACGCTGGGACTCACACGCACGTCCACCCATCTGTTTGTGCGATCGACCAGTCGGCGAGCGGACGCAGAGAACAGAAATTCGGAAAAGTTGCGGTCCGTCGTTTTCGTCTCCTGTGTCGCCATCGATGTTCTTGTTGTCGTCACCGCCGCCTGCGGGGTCGGTTGTGCGCCTCTGGGAATCATATGCCTGTCGAAATGAATTTAGAATTCCTTTGATCCTCTCGTGCTCTCTCCCCCCGTCGCTCTATATTTCCTCCTCTGTCCAGTCGCTTCTTCTGAGGTGGTCCCTGCTGTCGTCCATCCCGTTCCATCCGCTCTGTTCTAGCGTGGCTTCCCAATCCGCGTTGCCCTCGCTTCCCGAATTCAGGACGTTCCTCCTGTGTTCTCCAGAGTTTCACCGGAAAGAAGGAATCCTGAGAGCATTTCCTGGCATTCGGCGTCGCAGAGCTGGGCCAGAGGGCACTTCTACGTTTTGCTTGGGAAAACTCGACCCAGGACGATAATACCGAGCAGCGAATGCAGCCGGATGCAAATTTAGGAGTTTCGAATCTGCAGTGCTCATCCATCTGCCTTGTCCAACCGACAGAGAACCGGGTCCACTGTGTTCCGAGAAGGAGATTGATACTGAACAGGAATCGAGACAGATAGCGAGTGTGTTCCCGTGCGCAGATTGCTCGCTCCGTCGCGCGTAGTCTGCCCTTGCCGAGCGGGATCTGTTCGGTTGCTTTGTGCCCGCAGCTCCCGAAGCCCGGTCGTTTTGCAATGAAACGAGACGAAAACAGCAACAGCGCCAACGACGACCAAACAGAGGAGCGGGGGTATGACACGAAGAGAGAAAGGAGAGCGCGTCGGAGCTGCGAAAGGAGGGGGAGGAACGGCCTCGGTTTCGAAAACATTCCGTCGATGCCGTTCATGATCGACAACGCGCCGAAAGGACTTTTCCGTCGTGGATAACGGGCAGCATGGAATTCCGTTCTCTCGATCGACTCCTCGCTCACTTCCTCAAGGCGAAGCGTGTCCTCCGAGGGGTACCCGTCCATGAGAAACATGATTCCTGTTTAAGGTTCCTAGGCTGGAAGGCCGAAACTCGGGAGCGAGCCTGTCGTATAGACTCGACTCGGGAGAAGACGGTAATCTGCCTCTTCGATCGAACCGAAGCGGACCGATTCGAGAATGTCTCGATAAACCGGAGCCAACAAGACTTCCTCCGTTTTATCTATCCCGGACTCTGTTTGTTCTGAGCTAACAAACATGGAAACCACTCGTTGAGGTCCCAGCAGGTCTGAGTTTATTCAGAGCGTATTCATTCAGTAACCATAGCCTCCGAGCAGCATGTTGCCATAGGCGTTGTTTTGACGTCCCAGCGCCACAGCGTGCTGGCCGTTGCCTTGGCGGGCGACTCTCCCAAATTGCTCATCCTGTTGAAGACCGTAGCCCGCGGCACTGGATTGGAGTCCGTGATTCCCGTAGGCGGCGTCATGTTCTCCATAACTGCCGTCAACAAATAATTATTCCAAGCCCTCAAGCTCGGTCGACGTGACTCGTTGTCGCGCCGCCTTCACCCTCTCTCCCCTTTGCAAACCCAACGTCAGGACCTGATCAATAAAGCCTGGGAGTTCAGGTGATTTTTCTAGATTATTCCATCAATCCTCTTGGATTGATCCATTACATTGCGGGGATAATCTCGACGGAACACCTAAACTTCCAGACTCTACTGATGACTCAGCCGAATGTCATCGAAGGCGAGAACAGAATCTGAAAATCACAACCGCTCGAAGGATCACCTACCCTTGCGCGTTGGAGTACACCCGGTCGTAGCCATACTCCTTTTCATAGCCGTAAGCGCGGTCTCTGTGGAGCAGTGATGCGCGTCCGTGATGTCCTGCCGAACGACCGTGAGCCCCATGCGCGACTGACTCTCGGTGACCGCCGCGGAGGGCGCCGAACCTCGAAGCGAGCTCCGCTGTATCGACGTAGCCCGCGGCGCCGTAACCGTCTAGCGGAGAAAAGGAATGAATCTGAATCAACTGGGTAAGGTGTTGTCACCGTCTCTCAACGATTCCCCCCTGACAAGGCCGACTGCATACCTGTGTAGGCGTCGTCGTAGACTCTGCCGTAGTCGGCGCCGTAGCCGTAGTAGGCGCCCAGGTCACCGGCGTACGGCTCGGAGGCGATGGGAACGAGTTGAGCGTCGACCAACAAACCCGCAAGGGCAGCGAACACGACAACCGGCCTCATGACTGAATCCACGTCTGCTTCGTTACGCTCCCCGAATCTCTGCCGTCCCGGTTAAACTCTGTCCCAAGTGTAATCCGAAGTGGCCCGACGTGATCTTATATGCGCGCACTCCGCATATCTCGCTGCGGGAAACGTCACGAAAGGAGGAGCGCCGCCGGAGCGACGGCCGACCCGACCTTGGGACATTCTGGGGCATCAGCGAATGACAGATAACCGAAAGAGAAGGAGTTTTCTGTAACCGGGCTTAGTGACTCGTGAAACCTCTTGAAGTGACGTTGGAAGGGTAAAAACGGTCGCAAATCCAACTGATGCTTCCGTTTAGCGTTTTTGCGCCGAGTTCCACGTCGGAGGATTGTTCGGTCTGCGGTTTAGGAAAATGTTTCTTCGCTTTCGGTCGGATTCCTCCGCCAAACAACGGAATCCATCGATCCCACGAATCGCAAACGAGCGACCGGATGGGGCATTGCTCTTGATTCACCCGATTCATCCCTCAGCCCGGCAAATATAAGCTTCGTCCACGCTCAGCATGGGTGGAGGAAGAGCAAACTCTCGGAACAAGTTCAGTGATGGTGTGACGCTGATGGCAACCATGCCGTCTGCTCACATTTTCCGGCTCGTTTATACCCCACGTGGGAGTTCCCGAAGTTTATCTGCCGAGCCCGGGTACCCTTGGGATGTGATTCTTCATTCTACGCGCTTCTCAATTCTCTGAACGAGTTCGTCGCTGACTTCCAAAACGAACCTACTCAGAATTTACTCTCAGAAAATCGGGTCCCAAAGTTAAGCTCCCGAGCGAAATGGCTCCGACGCTGCAGAAAAATAGCGAGTCGTGAGGAGAAAACATTCGAAACTCGGACACAGGCGCCATGAAAACGGCAATCGAATTCTCCTGCCTTACAAGCACTCGAACAACTAGATAGCCGATCTACACGCCAGCTCGGGACGGGGAACGGGAGAGATGCGGAACGTAACGGCAAGGTTCCAAAATGGCCTCAGGCCAGATTAAGCTGCTCGGCTTGCGAGTTTCAGACCCACCTCTCGGGGCCTTCCCTTTCAGAGAAACTCCACATCCTCTTTTTACATACAAGCTCTCCGGTCACCCTCAAAGGTTTGGACGGCGCGCCCGCCACCCGTGACTCTGGGCCCCCTTCTCCCCGCTTCGCTCCACGCCCCGACTCTCCAAGTGCGGCTGAAAACAGGATGTGGACTCGGTGAAGACCTAAGAATAGATGAGACCGATTACAAAAATGAGCGAATTCTCCAACACAGGAATTCAGGCTGCAGAATGGTGGAAGAAACCGATTCCCTCACTCCCACCGTCGCCTATCGGAACCAACGATAGATTGGCAAGAAGTTATCACCCGGGGAGGAGTTTATTCATGATAAGGTTCGACGGGCGGCGAGGAATGCGCACGATGTCGAACTTCCCTATTGCCATCAATATCAACACGAGTCCGGCTGGGGACGCTCCCCGACCCTCAAGGGAGCTCGTTGAGTGCGGGAACGGAGGCGGCCGGAAGCAGTAAATGAGCGAAAGATGAGCCTGTGGTGAGAATTCCCCGACTTGAGCCCGTCGTCATCGCATGCTCATAAGGCGTATTCTCTGCCTCACAGCGAACCGCGGAAGGATGGCAGAACGCCGAGCGGATGACTTAGTGTTCCGCAGCTCCCGTGGAGCCAGGAGAGCCGACGTTTTTCCAAACGCGACATTCATTCTGCTCAGTTCGAATCGCGACGCGCTACCGCCCGCAGTCGAGCTCTATGCTACCGTCAAACGCTGGCACCGCCTGGTGGCTCCGTCGTCGAGATGTTCCGACGCCGCATCCTCTCGGTTGAGCTCGAATCGCCGAGCCGTCGATTCCTCTCACTGGGCATGGTATTGACGGCATCGGAAAAGATGAGACGAGCAGAGCTCCGCGAAGACAGCAGAGGATTCCCGGCCTTGTAGGGTTGCGGCCCGATTTGCTTCGTTGTGTTCGTTCCGCTCGGCTTCCGTCGCGGTTGGCATCTACGAGCTTCGGACGCCGCCGCTGTTGATGCTCTTGTTCGTCCGCCCATGAACTGCCGATACTGCGACAACGACGTGGAATGGCGGACTCCTCCGTTCTCGTCGATTACAGTGATAACACCTCTCCCCGAAACTCAGTGAATTCCGGAAGGTCCGCCTTTCCAGCGCCGAAATATTCGTTGTTACCCTTGACTCTGAGAATGCGAGCTCGGCGTCGCCTTTGCCGTTCTCTGATTCCGGCCTCTAGATGGAGTCGGCGGACCCTAGCTCCCCAGCCGGCGGTCAGCTCGAGGCTTCGCTCCCAATCCATGAGGTCGTACTCTTGTTCTCTTCTTTGCTGCCCTCTTCCCGCGCAGCTAGAAGTGGGCAGCCTAGAACAGGGACGGAACGCGCGGCGTTGGTGTTAGCGTTGGCGTTAGCGCTGAGCGCAACTCTTTTAGCTTGCGGGGTCGCCTGGTGTTTGTGTCGGCAGCTTTCCGAGCGACGAGCCGCCGGGTGGACTCGACTTCTGCTTGTGTCCAAACAAGCCGAGCTCTATTTGCTCGCGATCTCGTCTTGCGTTTCAGAGTTGAAACCGGACACACCGAGCACGCAGCAGCCAACAACATCCGCGCGGATCGCATCGAATGAGAAGAAGAACGAGCGAGCTCGCCTCTCAACAACCCGTGTGGTACCGGTCTGCCGCGCCGTATCCACAGCGGTAGCGAGACCCCCATCCCCAGTGGCCGCTGTTTACTGATGCAGAGTCACGTGATGGCGCGCTACTTCATTCGCGCGAAATCTGTATGGCGCCGAACAATCCAATGTCAGCGGGCAAAGTGTCAACAGGGATGGAGTGATGGACAAAATAGCTCTTCTGATCATTGAAAAGTCGATGATCCCTGTAATCAAACTTCCCGCTTGAGGTTTATGGAATCGCGAGTTCAGAGATCTCGGTTCAGAATTGACCGAGAGCGCGGGGAGATTCCCGAAAGAGATTCCTCCTTTGGGGTCTCGTTCTCTTCCGCCGACTGCGAAACAATGGGACAGAAGGAGGCGAGGGGAAGAAAGAGAGGAAAAAACCCGAGCGGAGTATTTCGTTTCCGGGTGAACCGAACGTCAACGCCTAAGCGCCCACTGTGCTCCGGTGGGGGGCACGATGAGTGAATTTGGCTCCTTGGGTTGGTTTGAGCAGACGGGAGTTGTGTGCTCCGAGGAGCCGATGATAAATGTGTCTGTTGCAGAAAGGATGGAGCTTCCTTCCGTCCAAGTCGTTGGTGAATGGAGCCGGGCGGCACGGGACCCGGCGAGGATCCTAACGAAAAACCCGAAGAAAAAAAACATGGCAAGCTGTCCCGACTTTCGCGAGGGTTCCGCTAAGGTTTTGTTGGGGGGAGGGGGGGGGGGACCTGTCGGGGAGCGATCTTTCGCGATGCTCCCTCGAGGTTACGCTCGAGGAGCCATCCAGCGGCTTCTCCTCCTGGTCACCGTCGCGATCGGCGCCGTTCTAAGCCTGTAATCCAGCAGTGTGGGCGGCAGCTGTGGACGCCATCTTTGAGCTCCATCATATCTCTCCGTATCCCCTCCATAGTGCCGGTGGTTCTTTGTCTCGCTTTGTTCCCGCTCACTTCCACTTTTATCCCCCCCCCCCCTTGAAAGCTTCGATCCACTTCGAATCGGCGTCGAATCACCCAGAAACACGTGTGAAGAGGAGAGTTCGTTTTCTGGCGTCCAACAAGGAGAAGAGGGAGGCACAGAAAAGCGCAGCCCTGCTGATCGATACAACGGAACGATCGTTGAGCAGTGGGTGATTCGACCGAAGGTTCACATTTGGGGCCGCTCAACGGGCTCGTTTCGGGGTTTGGCGATCCCTGAGAAGATGAGCGGGCGGTCCGGCTAAGTGGCTCCGGAAGAAATGAGTTGCGGTTGAAAATGACCCACGCTTTCGAAACGTTAACGCCTAGCGATCTGGATCAGCTCCTGGTTCTTCGTGGGGGAGAATCCCCACACGCGAACCGAGAAAGCGGATTCACACTCTCAACGCATGGTTTTTCAGCGAGAAGAGCTGGAGCCCGGACGAGTGCATTTGAAATGCTTTGGGAATAACTTGATTCGAACGCAGCTCGCTCTTCGGCTCGCTGCGCGCTACCGAGCTGACGTTCGGGGAAGCTGCTGGCTCGCCCCGCTGGATCGCATCTGGTGGGCTAAAAACCTGGCGACCATTATTTAGCAAGTAGAGCATCGCCGCTCATGCGGTGTTGATCCTTGGGGATTACTGAGTGAGGCTGAACGTGAGCGAGTATCCTAGTTCCCTCGTCCTCGACAATGACTGACGGTGTTGTTCTTTATGTTGCCGTCGCTCCTATTGCCGTTGACGTTGCCGGCGCGCAAGTCATTCTTGCCCGCCTGTTCGCCGGAGCCCTCATCACCAAAGCAAGAGGAACTCGTGGGCTGGAGAAGGCTCTGGACACGAGGGATGTTCATCGGTCGTTCCCCGGCAAGGAGGCGTGTTTTCCTCCAGCGTTCCGCCGCACGTATTCTCGCGCGGCCTCGTCCCAACGGTTAGCGAACGGCTCCCACAAAGTCCGAACCCCGCGAACGGACTATTCCGCACAGAGACTGACGGTTTATGAGGTCCTACGACATCGTCGCAACAACGGAGTTGTATAAGGGCGTGGGGAGAGGACAACAATGAAGACAGGTTGTCGTGGCGCAACGGAGCTCACGTTTTGTGTAACGACAACGGAACAGCAATCTCAACTCCGCGATCCAGAGCAACGACGATAACGAGAACAGCAGAAACACTTCCAAGATGAAGTGAGACGTTCTGGAGGAATTCAAGTCGAACGTTACCACTCTGCCATGGGACTTGAGCCGGTTAGAGAAGTTCGCCACCTTTTCGAGCGACCGGAGGAGTCGACCGTGACTCGCTACGAAGAACCCCAACGGCCGCCGGGGAAGAGATTCCATCGGGAGGAAGGGAGAGCCGGCGTGTCTCGTTAAGAACGAAACTTACTACTGATACAGCGAGTTGCCTTCATGGGCCATAAAATCCAAACAGAAACGGAGCTGTGAATTCGCTTTCTTGCTCCCCTGTTGTCTGTTTGTGCATGCGTCCGCTTGTCTGCCGGGCCGTCGAGCTCCGAAGAGGACGGACGACAACGAGTCGAACGTTGTCCTCCCACGCGCTCGTTGGACGAGGTCCCCGAGACAGTTGACCTCCTCGTATCCCTGCCCGGCCCCTCTTCCCATTTTACTCGTCGCTCTTCGCCCGGTCGTTGAGTCACTCGGTCTTTCCGGGAGGGTACGAGACCGCATCGTTCCATACAAACAGTCACATCCTGAGCTCGGGTCCAATACTGGCCCCAAGCCAGCGGCCGGCGAACCGTCACAACGTAACTTTACCCACGAGGCGTTCTCCCTGACCTGCTCACCTTTTTCCCGCTTGCCCTTGCCATCCCCGCTCCTCACTCGTGCTCCATCGTTCTCATTCTCTCTTCCGGCGGGATGCGAGCAAGTCTCCTCGGATTCGGCACTGATTGTTGAACGCCGCTAACAAGGGGAAGATGGCTGAGGGAAAAAAGAACGCTAATTGGCAATTAAAAATCAAAACATCGCAAGGGAGAGAGAGAGAGACGGAACACACGTCGGAGATAGCCTATTGCGTTGCGTTGGGGGCCCGCAGCATCGACACCACTTGATTCGGAGTCGATACCCGGGATGTTTGACCAAACACTCCGCTCGTCGAGACGTGCTCGGATAACGAGCGCCGTTGGGCGGGGCAGAATCAGTCTGTTTCTATCCGTGGTTCGGCTCCAATCAGTTCCCGGTTCGAGGAGTCCATCAGTCATGCTGTTTTCCCCACACGGTCTGGGACGTGGTGGGCTTTTCGGGAGCCAGCATGCGAAGGAGCAGCGGTCAAAGATAGTTCGAGTCAACCAGGCTCCGGAAATTTCCGTTTCCGGATAATCTCGGACGGTCTTCCGAGCGGTTCATGCACGGAGATCGAATCAAGCATAGCTATGGTCGTTTCATGCCATTTCAGCTCATGCTTTGCATACGGACCTCGGTGCTTGGGTCCGCCTACCATCGGTGAGGGGCCGTGAACACGCTCCCGGCGCCCAAGCATGAGAGCTTCAGAGTGGACGAGCATGACAAACCAAAGCTCAAGGAGGTGTAAACTTGAACGCCCAGAACATCGAGGATAGCTAACACTTGGACAGACAATCGGAATACGTGAGCGAGACAGCACGATTTTCTCGCACAATCCAACTTCGTCGAGTCGTTGAAGTCATCCCTCTTGGAGCTCAGATCGACGATAATTGCTCTATATCATCAATGTACTCTTCGTAAACGGGCTCGTGCCGCTATCGGTTTTTCTAGTCTCTCTCAGAAGCGACGTGTCCCAGGGGAGGGAGAGTATACGAACCACCTCCCAGTCAAGAGCTTGGGAACTCTTCGATCCCTGACTCCCTTGACACGGAGATCTCTCTGCATTAACGGAAATTCCCACAATCGAGCCAACCGTTAAAACTCACGTTTTCCGAGGATCATGATCTCCGCTATGGGAACCAATCGGGAGCGCTGGATGTCGAGGAACCGATAGATCGTCTCATCTACCACAATGAATGACGGGGAGCCTCATGTTCCTGGTTGACTTATGGTCACAGCGTGGGAGGTTTAGGCGCTATTCATCGATCACCTTTCATGAATCCATGGCTGAATGGAGGGAAAGCTCGATGAATAATGTCTTATTGCCGAGAGCGCTGGAGAACGCGGATTCCAAGACTCATTTGTCCATCCACTCGAATGGTTGGGGGGAAGGGGGGGGGGGGGGGGGGGGGCATACAACTATTATTCTCTGAACTTCCAGGCGCTATCCATGACGTTTTGATCTCTCAGAAAAGGAGATCTCACTCAGATTCCAAAAACCAGGGAGCTCACAAGGTCAGGACCTGGCCTGCCTGGGCGCTTTCTGATTTGCGAATGAGATCCTCCGCGAAAGTTTCTTACCAGGTCGGGCCGTTCGTAGGAGACACTCTCCTGTACTGCTGTATCCAAACTAGACAGCGCCAGCGCTATGACTTTATTCGAGACCGAGATGGCAGGGGTCGATTTTGCTCTGACACCGCATGCGGATCCGCACCGGTTCGAGCCGCGCTATCGGTTTCGATGGTTTCATTAGCTTTCTAAAAGTTCCTCGATGAGAGCGGAGTTCGCCGATGCCTGATTCGAAAAACATGGAGCGACCGCTCCCCTCAACGACTGTGGCATCGGTTTTCGCTGTCAGGGCCGCCGCAGCGGTTCAATAATGCGAACGGCGCGACGAGCCTTAACGAAGCAATCACGGATGCAGATGCGGTCGGCCTAACGGGTCTCCGGTCTGCGAGCTCGCGGCAAATTGGACTCGAAGAGTGGGAAGCTTCTTCTAGTTGTTATTTCGCGTCCCGCCTCCCTCACACTCTGAGAGTCGCGGGCGGAAGTTGCTTCCTCTGGTGGAAAAAGAAGATAGGGAAAATCAGCGACGGCAAGCTGCTCGTTCCGATAGATGCGGTTTCTCCAGACACCGGGTCCCGCGCCCGCCTCCAAAGTGGCACTGTCGTGATCGAGAAGAGGACAACCGATCCAAGCAGACTCTGTCCTGTGCGAAATCACAGCGGTTCGACCGTTGTTCTGAGGATCGGGGCCCCCCATCAAGCTTCGAGGGAGGATGGAGGAGGAACAATCGACAGGAGTTGATTCGTTCGTCCCCTTTCGTAAGCGAGGCGGTGATGCAATATCGCCGCTGCGTCGTTCAACTCCTCCGAATGACGATGTCGGAGGCTCACGAAAGATCCCCCACCACCGGAAGATTTCATTTCGGCACGAGACAGACGGTGGGAAGGTGAGGATGAAGTAACCGGTTCTCGCCTCGGGAAGGATCAAGAAAGCATCCGAGAGAGCGGAAAACTAAATCACGGGATGGAGGAGGTCCGAGATGGGAAGGAGCACTGCGACCAGCAGAGACGGAGCGGGGAACGCCCGAACAGGAACTCGCCCACTGTGTCCTAATCAAATCGTTTTAAGCTGTTGGGCTTCAACAGAAATGGGGCTCGTTCCGCGTTGTCTTTCTGTTCTGCTCTTTGCTTCCTCCTTTCGCTCGGAGGTCGTCTATCTCGGCGGTGAATGTTGCATTTTCGGTCTGTCGGAAATCCGGAGCGAATCGAGTACTTCGCAGGTCTTTCCCCTAAACCCCGTTCCGCTCTCTCTCCTTTTTTTCGCGCTACGCGAGTTTTTTCCCTGCTCCGCGGAACGACCAACGGATTTGATTAGGGGATGGTTCGGAGCGGAGGTTCTGATCGTAGAAGCCCACGATGCTGTGTCATCGATCTGAGGCAGTTGTTGTGTTCGTCCCCATTCGTCGCTCAGTCGCAGAGTGATCTCCTGCCTCTACATTTCCGTGGAGGATCCGCAGGACTGCTGCCGCAGGAGGAAGGCTGCTGCTCCCGTCGATCCCAGGAAGGCTCCGCGCCCAACGACTATGTCCCATTGTCTTGTGGGATTTCATTCTGTTCTCTTCGCGCTAATTCACACGAGCGGGAGCAACTAACATTTGGTCGAAACTCTTCGCTAGAATGTAGAGAAGAAAAGAGCGATGCCCGCGCACTCAAGCAGTCCTCGACGGAAATAGGACGCCAGACAGCGCATTGTCATAGCCTAAATGGAGCGCTACTTTATCAAGATTCTGATTATCTACTTCGTCTTCTCGGAGATAAACGATGAGGATAGCGAGAGGCTGGACGGGGAGAAGGAGGATAACGAAGCCACTCACTATCAATAACTCGTTGCCGAGAGAGCAAGAAGTTTGGCCGCGCTCCCCGGTTCTTCTTTCTCCCTTCACGAGTGACTGGATCTTTTCATGGAGGCCGGCCAACGCCGGAAGGAAGAGTGAGTGAAGCGGGTCGAGTGGGCCGCACTCTTCGAACACCCTGAGGGGGTGGGTGGGTGAGCACCCGATCGATTAACAAACACGACTCGTGGTTGTGTTCTTTCCCGGTGGAGGGACTTTCCTGGGATCTCCCCTCCTCCCCGATCTTCACCAGTCGCGGATAGCTCTGTTGAACTGTTCCATCCCGATGACGTGAATTTTTTCGGCCGGATGAGATCTTGACCGATTGACTGCTTTCCCCTCGCAAGTGCTCGTTGATCATCGCTGTTTTTTTCTTCAGGGGGAGAGAGAGAGAGACTCTGCGGGAAATTCGAGGATGGAAAGGAGAGAAACTGAGGAAGGGAGAGGGGATCTTGCCGAGGTTCGTTATCATTCGCTCAAGTTCTTCGTGGTGGGGGACCGTCGCTCCATCGTTCGGTCCTATCGGCGGACCCTCGGCTTGTTATTAGAAACTCCCAGGGCTCTGGGCGGTAAATGCAGCGTGTCACTTACGCTGTCATCGAACGTTGTTTCTGTGAGAAAGTTCTCCAGCGCATTAGCACCTGCGTTCGGCTGACTCGCTGTGGGAGGTTCAGTCACTCCCAGCCTGCTCAAAGGGTCGACCGCAAGGCTCGCAAATCTGACATACGTCGAGCGAGCGTATCTTCACTCTAATTATATACGGTGGCGGTGCTGGCAGCTCCTGCGAAGTCTATAGATGGGTCTACCAGAATGCGTAATCCTCTTTTCTTCCCTCACACTTCCCGATACTCGCCCGGACCCGAGCACACCGAACAGCCATACAAACGTGTGATGGACACGGGTCGCTGTACGTCTCAGGCAGTTCGACGGGGAGCCTTCCCAACTTGGGCATGGCATCGCCTGCTGCGACCGCAACCCGCCTCCTCTGAGCGGAGCACGGATCGAGTGGTTGCACCTACGCAGTGATCCGTTCGTATTGTTTCTAGCGAAGCCGCTATTTTGAACTAATGACCCTGAATTCCTCCCTCAGGATTGCTGGCCAGGAGGCGGTCGTCAAAAGGGACTCACAAGGAGTTATTGGTCATTTTCCTTTTACTGTGCCAAACGTCACGTGCCACGCAGCCCAGTCAGAAGCTCATAGGTGAGTCTCAAAAGTCGAAGGGATCTTGCAGTGGTTAGATAAGAGCCGTAGCTCGTGTTGCGTGAGTGGTGTCCATTCTATTTTGGGGAATGTTTGAGATGGTTTTGGGCAGTAAACACTCCGTTTTCGATTTGAGGGACTCTCCAGAGAGAGTGCGGCTCTCGATTCGCGGGACTTTCGGGTGGTTCGAGCACGGAGTTGAGGGAAGTTTCGTACTTCAAGCGGGGGTGCAAGGAAAAAATTTCAAACTTTTGAAAGACAGGTAAACAAGCCAGCGATCGGCTCGGTGACGAGGAGTTTGATCATCTTTCCTATTCCACACAGGAACTTCGGCGGGCGACGTCACCATAGGAGCTCTGTTCCCCGTTCATGAGGCTCCCGACTCGGAGAACGCACAGAGCAGAATTTGCGGCCGAATTCGCGAACAATACGGGATCCACCGAGTCGAGGCAGCATTCCAAGTGCTGGACGAGATAAACAATAACCAAGAACTCCTGCCAAATATTACACTTGGGATTGAGATCAGGGATTCCTGTTGGTGAGTAACTTACTTCGACCGGAGCTCAACGCTCGAGCATATCACTTTGGTTCATCTTTCACTCTTTAACAGTACTGACAGTAGCAATAGTTATTCGAAGACGATTCGAAGGAGCATTCTATTCTCGAGCGAAAGACAGACGTTCACCGAATTCCAGAAAAGAGAAGGGGAACAGGCGGCCGGCAGGGTTCTCTTCCCTCAAGTCCAACAAATAGTTGAGTTTCAAGAAGAGCTTCCGAGGGAGGAAAAAAATGAACCCCTCATAACTTCTGCGTTATGAAGCCTTCCGCTTGATGGAGACCCACTCGCGCGGAAGCCACTTACAAAATGAACAGTGAAGTCAGCACCGCAGCACGCGGCTTGTATTACCCTCGTATGCAACGGTTGTGTTCGCTCTCTAGCATGCGGGCCAACTCGAGCGAATGAGCAAAGCCCCACAACGGTTCGCGAGCATCCAATATGGCCGCGGCTCTTGATGATGATGTTGATGAATCTCGGCGGATTCCTGTTCATCGACGCTGGACGCAAATTAGTATTCATGAGGGTTTTCAGCAGAGTGACGATGTTACTTTTAGTGGAGCATTTGTTCAATGTGCGAGGTGTAATGGAGATTTATCACTCTGTCTATTACACGCTCCCAGCTCTCGTCGAGGCCGAGCCGTTGTGTCGAGCGCTATGTACGCTATCGTCGCCCGGCTCGCCCGCTCCCCATCCGTAACGGCCGCGCTCAAAGCGAACTTCGCGTTTGGGGCAGGGCTTTGCAGTGTCCGAATTCCCCTAGAGAAACAGCAGCTGGATAATCGGGAGTTGCCAGAACGGCTTCCCCCACACGCGCTTGTATCCCGAGCGTCGTCGTGAGACTCCCGGAAGGAGTGGAGCCGTTCTCGCGGCTACAACCAGCTCGTACCCGCCGAGTGACCCCGTAGTGTCTACCCTGGCCGTTCTCTGGAAACTGATATTCACCGAGAGTTTACTGCTCGGCCCCCAACTAGGGCTAGGGAAGAGGGGAAGATCGCATATCGTTTTGTTTAGCAGGGGTTCGGGCGGCGCCCTCCTCCATGAACCCCTGAGAGTTAATCATCCGCTCATTGAGCTGGGAGGCGACCGCGCCCGGCTCCGGAACTCGGATCCGAGGCACTGGAATGCTCCATAAGCTCTCGAGGGCCCGAGTAATGAGCGTACGAACTTCGTTAAGCACATGAAGATGGGGTTGAATCTCGCCACATCCATAATGCACTACATGGTGTTCGAGCGGTTCCCATTGAAATTCAGCTTGCGCGGCGATCACAAAACCATTTGTGGCAAGGCTGCCGATCTCCATTAGCGCAGGCAGCGCACTTGGCCCGGGCTTCGTTTCGGTTGTGCTGTCGATCTCACACGCGTCCTCGCCAGGTGCCAGATCGCGCGTTCGGATTCGCCGGCGCTAGCAGTAACCAGTCGAGTCGCCCGAATGGTTCACGGCGCCTGTTCGCGCCTTAGAGAAAGAAAAACGAATCGGCTGCTCCGTTCCGACGAAACCAAAGTATTTTTCCTCTTTCCTCCTCCGCAGGTATCCACCGAAAGCATTGGAACAGAGCATCGAGTTCATTCGCGATACGATTGCGATGCGCGACGATGCGAACGGCACGTCGGGAACCAGTCCCACTGGGGAGAAGTGCACTCGGGGAACGAAAAATACGAAAAATATCGTTGGGATCATCGGGCCGGGGTCGTCGGCCGTCACCATCCAGGTTCAAAACTTGCTCCAACTCTTCAACATTCCCCAGATCGGCTACTCGGCGACGTCGCGGGAGCTGAGTCGCAAAGACTTCTATAAATATTTCTTGAGAGTGGTTCCTTCCGACGAATTCCAGTCGAAACTCATGGTAGACGTGTTGCTCAAACTAAACTGGTCGTACGTTATTACTGTGAACAGTGAAGGTGAGTATCGAATGTTGACTGCTTTACGTCTAGGTACAAAATTATGGATCGACTTTTGCTCATCGACTTTCGTTGAAAGGGATCGCTCGACAGAGAACTGCCGAAGCAAACCCGACCGATGATAGTATCGAGAACTTGAGCCGCACGATGCTTGGCTGAAGAACTCGTTCGATATCTTGTGACGCAATCAAAGTGAAAATTCCAGACTTTCTGCACCGTTATTTTCCCTACGCGGGCTCAAAGAAAATTTTGTTTTCATTTCCGGACAGCAGACGCCAGCGGCCTGCCTTAAAGGCGTCCATATGATGATCGGTTACAGATAGCACAGCGATTATCTATCGACGATATTCTGGGAGAAAGGAGAGTCGCTGCAGGGGCTAGTCGACGTACTCTTGGCACAAGCGAAACATTGCACAAAAAATCGTTTTCTAAGCGAGAGCGTTGGGAAGATATACCGAATACTGGCCATGACAAACAGCTCTAACTGAGGGATCCCTAGTTTCCGCATTCATTTCCTCGTTATGGGGCACAGCCCCATTTTCCAGACCTCGTTTCAATGAGGGCTCGGATCAGATCCGAATACATAATCAAGAACAGAGTCGAATTCCTACTTCTTTCTGTGTTCGAATTCGTCGCGCGTTTCCCGATCTACGGTTGGAGCAAGAGACGCAATATTTTAGATATCTGTATTTAGATATTTTGAGCGGCTGGGTGGTCAGTGCGAACTCCGTTCCGAAAATGGAGTGTGGATAGTTCACTCTAGCATTTGAGGAAACATTGCCAACACGATTCCGTCACAGAGCGAAAGACGCTCGGTGAGATCTTTATTGATTGAGAGTGAGGTTAGGGCATCGAATCTCCGCTTCCAGAAGCGACCGATGATATCACTCGATAGCCTTGATCGTACCGGAGTTTCGCACGCAAAACTCTCCGGAGTCCAACATAAACTGCTCGATCTTTCCTCCCGAATAGGGGAGAGAGTCTGAGCAAGCCTCCGGCGTCTTTAATCCGTTGTTCCGTGGAAGATCCTCCGCCTCCTCCAACTGAAAAGTGGGAGCGTCAACGTGAATCGGCGAACGAGGGAACTCCTTGCAGAATGGTCTGAGAGAAACTCAGAGCGGTCCAGCTTGATCCAGGGATCGTCTGCGGCTACGATTCAATATTCTCTGAAGTTTGTGAAGCTGCGTTACGGGGAGACCTAACTAAGGAAGCTTCAATCAGGGGAAGCTTAGAAGACGTTGAGAGCTCTCCCTTTCAATTCCGTGGCGATGTCGACGTGATATCTGCGTGCGTAGTTCCTCTTCAAGATGATTGATTCCGGCGGTACGTCAGAACTTGTCCTCCTCGTCTCCAGGAGGTGTTTCACATCGCCTGGAAAGCTCCGGTCGGAAGCGCTAGCTTCGCATGAACTCTGCCGCGGGTACTGTGCTGGGTTCAGAGAGGGCCCGCCGCATTGACGAAGCCGAGGCCCCATGAGTGCATCCCCGTGGGAAACTTCTCGTTTGGAAACTAGCATCGATGTCGCTTTATTCATTGGACTTGGAACCCGACCGAAGAGCTCCGTCCGAGAGAAACATCAACAACGACGATCTTGAGGTCGAACTCGTTCGGGGTCTCGGCCGCACTGCCCGTAGTCTCATCGCCAGAACGAGCCAGCGAATTAAGGGAGCAACGCGAGCTCCCCGTTCCGACGCTCAGCGGAAGTCGGAGGGTTGGATAATTTCTGCTTCGTACCGGAGAGCGCCTCAAGATATCTGGTGGGAGCCGACGCGCGGTCATCCCATTCGGAAACAACGGAGGACCGGGACCTCAGTCAGCTGACTGCGAGGTCATTTCGGAGTTGAAAGGAGCTCTCGACCCGAACGGGTGGAAAGCATGTAATTTCGTCAGCACGGAGTTTTCTTTCGCTCAGACTTACGGACAAGGCAAGGTAGCGGAGCAACAGAGTGAGTTGGAGCCTCTTCGGAGCCTGCCTTAACTCCGGATGGCCGGCGGCTGCGAGCGACGCCAGATTCGACAGTGGCGGTGTCATTGGACACTTTATAGCGTTCGAGGCTGCTCTGTCGTAAATTTCCATGGCACCTAATGCGAGTTTAGCAGCTGACGCCAGGCTTCTCCTAGGTCGCTTGCTCGATCCAAGGGTCGCAGGGATCCCCGAATGGCTTTTGTTGTTGTTGCTCCCACCACTGGCTTCGCTGCGGCTGTTTTTACTCGGATACAGTTTATACTTGCTTCGGTGTCTGTTGATGAACTGCGACTACGATGCGTCGTTTCGTTCCACGACGGACGGCTTCGATCACTCCTGCTGCGTGGCCATCACAAACGACTCCCTTTGCCCAACGGATGAATAGCTCGTTCCCGATCAGGCCCTGCAGGAGTGATTCCGCTCGGCAATTAGGTTGCTCGGTTATTTTCTAACAGCCCCACTTTTGCGGCCACTTTCCTCCGACTTTCGAGCACTACCGCGTTGTTCCGTTCCGAAACTTGGTCCCATGGTTCGAGGCTTCGTGCGCAGCTATGTCCAAAACTTGTGCACGATGTGTGACTTCAGCGCTTCCGACGAGCACGACCCGAACGGGTGGTCAACGGCAAGACGCAGAGAGTGCTCCACGCTCCAGAGAGTGCCTCGGCTCAATCGGACACTCGAAGTAGGAGACGGCGGCGGTCGCGTTCGTTTTGAGGATGGCGTCAACGGCGGCTGACTCCGTGCTTCCAGTTCCTCTGCGCAGCTTGTTAGTTTCGCATGACTTGGCTCAAGCTATGCGTCGACGAGGCACATTGACACGACGTTGTTTCGTTCTCTCCTCCTCCGACGAGGGAGTCTCGTCGGCTCTTGTGTTCGAGAGAAAAGTTGCACTGGAAGTCCACGGGGGCTCGCCGGGGTCTGGGCCCGGTCTTCGGCCGGTAGGCGAATTTACCAATCCACTCGGTCGGGGAATTTCCTGCTCCAGCGAGCTGGCACCTACCGTTTTCATGGAAGTAGCAGCGCGACTTGATAATACGTCGGCGGAGAAGGTGCTGTGTTGTGAGCTCGCTCGTTGGCTGGGGCTTCCCGCTCCCATCTAACCACGAGCAGCGCGAGAACGATAGCGTGGCATGAAAATCGAACCTCTCGAAAGATTGATGGCTTTGTCCCTCGGTCGTCGGACGCTCGTTCCGTCAGTCAGTCAGTCGGCCCGACTGGCTCGATAGCGAATACGGAGATGCGCCCCCCAGGGCCAGTTTCCATCTTGCCTGAGGACCAAGGAGATAAGCGGCAACGAAAACCGCGAAGCGCTGCGGAGATCGAATCAGCCGAGCCGACATTATCGCAAGATGGTACAGTTCGGTACCCAGCATGTCATTCGGAGTTCCCGCGGTTTCCTGAAGAACTTTGGTATCGGAGCCACGGAATCCGTGTTCTGTGTTCATAATCATGAGCCATGATCCCTCGAATTACCCTAAAATCCCGCAGATAACGAACCTTTCTTTTTTCTCGAAAAACCGCGTCAGATAATATCGTTGTTTGCCGAATTTGCCATATGATGAGCTCGTTCCTTGACGAGTTCGTCATCTGATGATTTGATTGTCTGATAAGCTCGTTGTCTGATCCGTTTTCCTCACAGTAAATCGAAAAAAAGGGTTCGTCATCTGGAGGATTTTGGGGTACGAGCGACACTCCGCATGTGAATCAGGGAATGTTCGGGCTCAGCCCTCTCACGAGTTCCTGTCTGGGGTGAAAGTTCCTCGTCCTGAGACGTCCTCTTCACTTCGACTGTTGTGACTCGGAGAACGACTTTGCACCGCATCTAAACCTCGGCTGTGAAAATAATCGCGCTGCTCTGCTCGGGAGGACGGCATTGGCAGTGTTTCGGCAACTCGGATTTTCAGTCGGCACGCCTCCAGCTTTCTCCTTTTCCCCTTGATTCACTAGTCGGGCGGTTCCACGAACAGTGGAAATATCTCTCCCATTATGTGATTGGAGCGACAACAGTTCGTCATGGTTCGTGGTCTGCCCATCTGTTCTGGAAAACCCACCCGAGCCTCCGACAGTTGATATCGGACGAACGAGGATCGGGGACGGGACCAAGGCCGACCAGGCTCGGCGGAGCCTGGTCGACCTGGGTTTCCGGTGCGAGGCGTTGGGTCCTGTATGGGCTATGCTGGGTTTCGAGAGATTCACCGCTCAATGATCTGTTATGATCTCGTGGATTGGAAAGTTTCTCACACGCGGGGCCCCGACCTGCGCAAGTTCTTCCACGCGGGTCGGAAGCCACGGGCGACTATTGACCAGATGCAGTGAGGCAAGAGGCTGTACCGATGGTACGTGAACGGGGAACAACAGCCAGACGAGGAGAGCATAGAATATCCGCAATTTACGCCCCCGCCTCGTCCCATACCCCAAGGGTCGAATTCTTACGCTGCCCTACATTCGACAGCGCTGCTTCCTGAGCAGGGACAAACGATGAACAAGTTTTAAACAAAGCCAATTCTCGTTCCCATTCGGAAACGAAGACTAGCGGCGCCGGCGACGGCAGCCTGTGGGCGGTGGGCTTTGAGGAAGAGGGAAGATCGAGAAGCCACCGAACCCGCAGTTGGAGCAACCGAAACAGGAGCAGCAGTCAAGGCAGCAGCCGCAACGTCAGAGGGGGAAACGCAGAGCGGAGAGGAATCGGTAGAGAAGAGGAAGAAGCGTTGAGGTGGAAAGCCAACTGCGGAAATGAACACCACGCCACTGCTGGAGAACAAGCAGCAACTTCCCCCACCGTCGTCTTCGCCTACTCCGCTGTGTGGACGTCGTTTTCGCGGGATTCTGCGACAAGACGAGAAGAAAATCTCGACTGGAGGCTCGGAAGTCGATCCAAATGAATCCTCCTTTCCTCCCCCAATCCCGTATGAAATCCGAGCGAAGCAGCGAACGGACGTCGGATAATCTCGTTGTTCTGTCCGGGTTCGACTAGGCCACTCCTCGTTTGAGGTTTACCCCGGCGGACGGTTACATCGATGCTTCGTTGGAAAATCTCTTTTTCTGAGCTCGGCGCGGCAGTGTTCTCGCTCATGACCCCTGATGGAATTGACTGAGTCTCCCAGCCCGCGCCTTGATACTCCAAGGTAGACGATAACCGTTGCAGCGTGACCAGCCTGAGAACCGGATTTGGGGAATTGATGCGACGGTAGAACGCGCTTGCGTCCTAATGATCTCATTAGCAACGACCGAACCCGAACCATGAATTCCAGGGAATCGAAAATCTTTTCATTTAACTGTACGCCCCACTGAAGTCAGGGGAGCCGTTTGCAGCTCAGCCCGTAGTGAGATCTAGGCTTGACACGGAAACCAGTCTTCATCTACGGACTTGTCTAGAGTCTTCGCGATCAGCATTTTTAACCGGGCTCTCATCACACAAATTCGAATGTATATTCGAGGATCTTCAGTCACGCTCTACGCCAGAATTCACGTGGCTACTTTTGTGAACGGAATCATCGTTATCAGCATGAACCTGGAACTGTGTTCCCGGAAAGAGAACTCCTCGCACGCCTTCGAATCCAAGAAGAAGACTCCATGCTAATTCCGTATGCCTCACCAAGAGCGAACGGTATTCAAGGGAGAAACCCTGGCGCGGACTCCCGTTTCTTCGCGTCATACAGTCTATCTCTCTCTAGCCCATTCACCGTTAATCAGCCATTTCCGCTGATTTCAAGCGGACACGCGAGCTGGCAAAGGCCGCGGCCTCAGAGGCGAGAGCGCTGGTCGAGGAAACTGTCACACGTCCGGCTACGAGAAGGGAGGAACTGCGGCAGAACGTAAGTTGGTTGACGGCTAGCTGTGCCACCATTGGTACGGCCACAGCAGCGAGCTGGCTTATCTCACACCCACGTCAGGATCTTTATCGGAGAAGGCTCTCCTTCCTGACTACAGGATGCCAGCGGGACATTAACGCGAAGGCCGGAGAGGAGCTGTGTCGCTGGCAGGTCTGCGCGCGGCGCCCTGGGAGTGAGCTGCATTGGGAGCTTCTGTTTGAGCCGACTGCGCATCAAGTGAAGAACGACGACTCTTCCGGCATTCGGTTCGAGTTCGGAATGGTTCACGGCTCGGAATGAAAATAAATGGGTTCGGATGAAGTTCTGCGTGAGTCGAGAAACGCCGGATGCGGTGAGATCCGCCGACGATTAAGGACACAGCGTTTTAAATAAGGAACATACTTAAATAGCTCGACGGCCTCGTTAGCCGTCTCCTTCAAGAGCCTTGGTGCGGTTTTACTTCTCGATTGCGTTCCAAACAGCAGAAATATCACCCCAAACCTACGGAGAGGAGGAATTCTACCTCGATCACCCCATCGAATTGCGCCTAGCACTCATCCGAGTAATCGTTCGGGCGAGTGAAGCGAACAACGCTGGCTTATATCATGGCCGACATGAACTCAAGAGAGCTCGCGAAATCGGTTTGAGCCCCATAATTTACTCGATGCGTGCGTACCTGGGCAGACGCATCTGACGCTCGAGCAAATCATTAATTAGGCTCATATTCGAAGGCCAGCTCGGAACGTGTTCAAGTGCTGGAAGTCCAAACAATCATCACAATATCACTATCCGCTTCTCGGATCGTATTTTATAATGCGTGGGAGAGCGAACTGATGTCTCGCATCGGAATCAGGAACTGCTCAATTTCGAAACAAACCGCTCCTTGCAGCACCATGTTCAGGGGATGCGGGACCGCGTAGCGTATTCGGGGAGCCACCCATTGACAGTTGTTGCGCTGCCTACATCTACAAATGTTCGGCGCGATAGTGTTCCTCGAGAGTGGCAAGCAATGTCCAAGAGCCTCGTTCGATTCATCGGAACAAGAGAAAATGTCACCGCCGCGTCCGAAACGTAGGGGGCGGCGATATGAGAGGGACGCAGCTCGGCTTCCGGACCAAGCGAAGATCCGCGCTCGTTCTGCGCAAGATGCCTGATGTCGTTGACTCAGACTTGTACTCGTGGAGAAAACCGATCGCGAGCCGTTGGTAAGCACGCGCCGAGGGAACTCCGGGGCAGTAGAGCAGGAGTTCTCGGGCTCGGAGTCGCGACACTTGAGGTGTCGCCAGTGCCAGCCTGATGGCCTCCTTCATCGAGGGCTCAGGTCCTCCACATGTTCTCCCCGACAGGGCATGGTGGGAACATGGGCCGGAATGGGAGAACATGCAGGAACGTTGGGAGCTCGGCGAATGCGACATCGAGGGCTTTTGAAGCCGAGAAATATCCGGATCACTGCGATAGGAAAAGAGGGCGATTTCAGGTTTTGACAGATCCGATGTTCCGGACGCGCCCAGATAGGAAACAGGGACCCCGCTCGGGGTCGATCTCGCTCAACGGAGAATGCGTCCCGGGGGCGCGGCTCACTCCAAGGAGAATGGGGAGATAGATGTTTCTCCCCGTTCAACTCGGCGGAGAACAGCTCCTCTGCACCGCAGTGAGCGCACATTAGAGCCAGCGCTTTGCGAACCGACTCGGTTCGTTTCATGGCTGGCTCGCTTGCGTCATGGCTATGTTTAGCAAGGCTGGCTCTTCACGGAGCCAAATATACACTAACCATCCAACGACTTGTGGCGGCGGGAGAGCATTGTCTACAACAAAAGGCGTCTTTGCTTCTCGATGTTGCCGCTGCTTTTGCCGCTGCTGCTGCTGCTGTTCGCTCCTCGTAGGTTCCTCCCATCCACTCACACATTCCCGGCTCCCAAAACCAATACCGAGGCGTGAGCGAGTGAGCAGCGAATAGTACAACCAGAGAGGCGGGTTAGCTGGTGGAGAACAAGCGGAGCAGAATCCGCATTCCTCCCACTGTCTTGTATTCCAGCCGAAGGAAAAGACAGGACTCTGTTTCCGGGAGCCGCCGTCGACTGTTGTTCCTCCAGGGCTCATTTCTCGCACTCGTTTCGCGCCTTCATCCGTTTTTCTTCCCCCTTTCTGCTCAATTTTTCTCTTTCCCCCGTTTTGGGTCTCCCGTCTATGCTGTATCTTTCGGTTTCGTGTTCCTTCTCCTGGCGGACTCCTCCGGACCTCTCGTCGGATGATCTCCGTTATTCGTAGGCGAGTGGAACTCATCCCAATCCATCACGCACTTGTGAAAGAGCTCATGAATGAAAACTGCGGTAGTGCATCAGGGGGACGACCCTGCTGTCATTGTGAACGGTGGCAATGTCTTCCCGAAGCTTTGTGAGAGAGGGTATCGTGTTGATGTCCCTCCGCCCCGAGAACCGGAGACAGACAGATCGAACTCACGAGGAGAATAGACAACGACACTTGTTTCCTAGAAAATAACCTCGGGCTCCGCGAGCTCAACACCCGGCATCCTCCGGTCGCAGCTCCAGCTGATCTGAGCGGGGCGCGGCGGGACGATTATAGACGTTCCCTCGGTACCAGAATTGAGTAAGTCGGCCGCCGTTTTTGTCGGTCATCCGACTGCAGCCCACGATGATTGCGACGCGCCGCCACGTCGCCGGGTTGGTAGCAAACTAAGTCTGAGACGGGAACCGAGATGGCATTCCACAACGTTCGCTCTCGGCAACGAGGGTCGGGAGCCAGGAATCGAAAAGTCCTAGAGTTGGAACCCGCGATACGGATTGAGAAGATGAAGACGGCTGACAGAGAGAAAGAGTTCCCGATCCCCGGAGATTTCGGCCTGGCTCAGTTTTCGCTGACACCCGTGCTCCCCCCGATGGCCGCTAAGGGTTGGAGACTCTCCATGGCCGCCGCGGCGGAATCTACGAGGACGCCGAACCATAAACGAGCCGAAATAAACTGCCGGACCACCTTGAAGACTCGGCCTGGAGTCAAAACAGACTGCCCCGTCGGTCGGCTGGAGTCACAAGAGTCGTTGATGTCGTTGTTGCTGTTCCGTTCCCGGGCGTCGTATACAACCGAGAAAGCCATGGTTCTTCGAGACCGAAGAGGCTTCCCCCGAATACTTTCTCGTTTGCCGCAGCCTCGTGGATTTCGAATCCGGTTAAGAGCCGTCTCATCGTTGACTATTCGGCTCCGACAGTAAAATCTCTCCTCCCCGTCAATCCTCCGAGGATCGCCAGGAAGCAACCCCATTCGAAATCCATATCGTATAAATTGCCGCAGCGCATGCGCTCAAGGAAAACCTCTCCGAGAAAACTTCCTTCGAATCATCCTGCAAACTCATCGGCCTGTCTCTTGACGTGACGAACTCTTTCACGATGTTCGGCCGTTCTCAGAAGGATTCCAATCATCCGCGCAGTTCCGATGCGGGGGATCTGGTCATTGTCAACGGTTCCGGCAGCTTCGGAGCTATCGCTGTCGACGCAAAGTCGCAAGTAGAAAAAGTCACCGAATTTCCCTGCACAAGAAGCCCGCCCCTCAGAGAAGGAGTCGAGCGGCGCAGGGTGGGTACACAATCATCGCAACGCTGGCTGGCTGGAACGCCAGGACGGCAAGCTGGACAGCGAGCTGGCCGTGCAGCGTACAGGGAAAAAAGGCCAAGAAAAACGGCTGGAGGGGATCACGTTCGAGACATTAGCGCAGAAGCTCCTCTACTGGACCTCGGTCGGCGAACGCTACCCGACAGCGGGAGGCCCAGAGCGGGGCTCGAGCGAATTAGGCGACCAAGAGACGACAGAACGAACGCAAGGGGCTCGAATCGGCCGGATTTTTGTTCTCTTAGGAGAATTCACTCGAGGTCTCGCAGCGGAAAACTTCGAAATTTTGGAAAGGGGAACCCGGAGAGACATCTCCAGCAATTCGAGGAGTTCAAGAACGGAGGAAGGGACGCATTAGAGTGGCATGCAGGGTTTGAACGTCAACGTCAAGTTTTGGCAGCGAACGCATCTGTCACTCCGACGCGAGGCCCGGAGCGACCAACAGCGATCTCAGAACAGGAACGCCGAGAGCAAGATCCGGACCGAGAGAGGACTCGGCCGTCATAGGGCATTCATCGGAAAACCTAACCGGCCTCAGAGATCATCGGTCGCGCCGAGAATATCACGAAACTCCGGCGATCGAACGATAATTCACAGCAGACGATTGCAGCCACTATCAAAAGAACATTCCCTTCTGATCATCCGAACGGTCCGGCTGCTGTTCGTGCGGAGGAGTCGATTTTATTAAGCCGTCGAGCGTTTCGTGCAGCAGCCACGAGGGAGGAAGACGGTCAGCAAAGAAGGACGACAAGCTTCGTCGTTTCCTAACTCGGTGGATGGCGTTACCGATCAACAACTGTCCGGAAGTCAGCCCGGAAACAGCAACATCGCTAATGGAGATGACGACGCTGATCTCTGCCTTCTTTAGCCTCTCAGCCAGACTGCCGGACTAACTGCTGCTGGCCGGCCAGCCAGCCAGCCAGCTTGATGAGGCGGGTGGCTGAGAGACTTATGGGGAGATTTACAGAGTCCCACTGCTGAGCTGAGGCTTCTGAGCGAGCATCGCGAAAACTAAAGAAGCTTCCAGGAGGAGGAACGATCGTTCGAAAAGCAAGAGTCACGAGCTAACAGTTGCACTCGAGAAATATCGGCTCCGCCGTGAGGTCCTCGCTTGAAGAAGTGCCCTTTCGGATGCACATGCTTTCCGTTAAGTCACAAAGGAGAAATTTTCGCGATTCTCATCTACATTTTCCAAGAAGAGTGGGCTTGGGAGGAGGGCAGAACAACCATTTATCTCGGTCCTGATTGCACGCATCTCCCCAAGCTCCGCCAAAGTTCCGTTCCGACCTTACTAGACATATTTATGGTTATTTCGAAGTTTCACCACAGGTTCCTGCGGTTTTGCGCAGCTCCAGCACGTTAAGTAGCGTTCTCCATTGTACCTACAAGTGCCGAAATATGTATACCTAGGAAAACGAGCCGCTCACGAGGAGATTCTCAACTCCGATAATAACTGCTTGTCATTGTGCGGTTATCGCCCGATGCAAGTATCTCTCTGCGGGACGTTCTCGGCGGCTAGCCCCGTGACTCGTTCACAAGATTCGGTTGAGACAGATTCAGAGGAATGAATCACATGCTTCTCGGTCCGTTCGAGCCCTGAGAGGATTCATATGCTCTCCGCGAGCGGATTTGGCATTCCTTATGTGAGAGATAGGGATCATGTCAGATTTTTTGAGCATCTTCGTTGGATGAATGGTCGGCATAGCTCACCTACAACGCAATTTCTTCGAGGAAACTGAAATGACTCCTCCCAACTGGCTTGCGAAAGGAGCCCACCAATTTTCTGAACGGCTGGTGCGAGGCTCATGGTCTTCCTCGATGGGCAACGTCGTCCTCGATCAGGAACTATCGAGGAAAATCATCGAGCAAGCGAGTGTAGGATTCAGTTTCGCGGGGCTCACTCAAATCTGATCGAATGAGGCAATTCCGTGCCGGCAGACAAGTTATTTCGACTTCCAGGCCCGGCGCTGTTGTCGTTCATCGGTGTAATTGAGTGATGTTGAACGCTCTTTCTTCATCTCAGCCAACAGACTACATGTTGCTTTACGCAAAGAAGAACGCCAAAAAGAGGCGTGATAGCAGGGAGTCCTTGGGAAACTGTGGAGCCTAGGGCGAACGGGCAGACACTAAGATGCCGCGGGCGGGGCATCTTAGCGGTTAGCGGGGTGTCGGCCGCGGAGCTGGGCGACCGTATGGTCTCGCGGGGGAGGGTAATCGAATTCGGATTACATCGCCTTTGTGCAACTTTTGATAGTGTCCATGCCACAAGAAGTTGGATCTCCTTCATCAGAAGGCCTCGCTGTTCGTCGAGGCTCGCGCCGATTCAAGTTTCGGCGAAACGGCTACTGACTTCAAGACGTGATCAGAGAATCCTTCAGACGAACGCCAGCCGGAACTATATGGGCACGAGGAGCGAGCCGATAGCTAGCATAGACATGGATGAAGCTGGAAACTGAGGCGCGGCTATCTCTCAGAACAGGAGCGTCGAGATGGCTATCGGCATCTTCTCAGCTCATGACAATATACGAGAGTACGTGACGAGTTCCGACGAAGAAAAGCGGAACTTGAGGACCCGGCCGCGGACATCTTGTGTCCACGTGAATGCTTGGTCATTCTCCATGGTTCCCATGTTTCACGTGAATATAGGCGACAGAGAACGGTGAAAGCGGACACGGTCGACAGCGCGATGAGTCTGTGAAGGTCTCTCTTAATGAATCATTTATAGAAATCCCCCCCCCCTCCCCCCTGTCACAGAACAGGGAGATCATGCGAGCATCTTGGTCAGAGCATTGCATGCTCCGTCATCTTCATTCCTCGAATCTCGCCAAGGCCTCTTTTGCGGCCATCTTGGGATTCTTTCTGAGATCTCGATGCATTTCCGCGGGGAACTCGCCCGGCATGTTGGGACATGCGCGTTCGATTCTCGTTCGTCGCTGACATAGCCTCAAATTGATCCAAATGTTCTGCGGATGAGGTATCCCCGTTGGATCCTTGAACGGGTCCGTGCAGCCTTTCAACGAGATCGTAGTCCACAAGTCAGCCCACAATCGATCCCCCGAGCGCAAACCCATCATTCCCATATGAGGTTGACTCAGAGCGCATGGACTCTTCTACGTACAACACGGCAACGAAAAAGCTTGTTCGCCGGTGATACATTAGTCGAATCGGCTGGCTCGGAGCCAACTATGAGCGAGCGACGAGGAGGCCGACAGACAGGCCGGTTGGTAAAAGGAGCTACAGTCATCCTGACAGACCTAGTCGGCAACGAAGCAACCGAGCCAGCCAGTCACCCACTCGCCTGAGCCGACCGACCGACCTACCTGTCCCCATATGTCACCAGAACATGACGTTCCAACACGATGGATAGCGTCTTCAGCATCTATATACTGTTCCTGCGACGCTGCGAACGCACGCGTTCCGTTCCCTTCCCTGGTGAATCGGCCGCCTCTATACTTGCAGTACGAGGGCCATGAGGAACAAACATTCGGCGGGGACCCGCCGATCGCGTTGGCCGCGGAGCTAAGACCCCGAGTCGCTGAGAGCGTGACAAGACCTAGTTACACGCTACGGCTAGCATTCTTTCGATGTGCGGAAGCGAGCGAACGCGGTCCTTCGTGTTCCTCAGCGCCGGCATACCTACTCCCCGTGTTCGTTCATTGGAGTGCTACTAGCTTTCGAACGTTCTAACATTCCTAGGCCATTCCAGGAATTCGATCTGATGTTAAGGCCACCTTTGTCTTCGTTCCTAGAGCGCGGCTGGGACCGTCGATAGTTTCCCAGCCAATTCCAGAATCGATTTGCAGGGCTCCGACCGTACCGAAAGTGGAGAAGCCCTCCCCCCCCCCCCCCCCCTAGACCGCGCCGACTTCAAATTGCTTGCGATACATTTCATGGACTCCTCATAGGAACCTGACCCGTGGCTGCCGCTCAAAAGCGTAATTCCCGATACTGCGCTGCCGCCTGTATCGCCCATATCAATTTTCTCGACTGCAGTTCTTATGAAAATGGCTGCGAAGATAACCCATATGAGTTCTGTTTGATCGCCATTTGATAGGTTTCTCGGTGATCTAGCCGGTCGAGTCCCGAACCCCCACGGAGAGTGTCTGCGAATCATCGGATGTCCGGAGTCCGTATCGCGTCGGGAGGTTGGTTGTCTTCCCCCGTTTCGTGGGAGAGGGCATTGGATGACGAAATTTGCATAGCATTCGAGCGATGCGCAGATCAGGAGGCCTAATCAACTCCGTAGCCCTCTCGGATATTCGAACTCGGTAGAGAGCATTTTTGTTTCGCCTTGGCGCCAAGTTCGAAACCGGTTCGAAAACGCTGAGCCGTGGCGAACTTGATAGGGTCAGATTCTCCGACACTGGAGTCGATAGGAAGCACTCGAGCTTCGAGAATCGATCAAAACTGTCAGATTCACCTTCGACCCCAGCTGACGGGAACCATAATTCCCCGGATAGAATCTCTGGACGAGTATGAGTTCTTGGGAAATGAGTTCCTCGCATGGGGTTCGATGGCTCCTTGATCCGCGAGGCTTTCAGGAGCTCATAGAGAAGATCCGAGACAGGTCTTTCGTGACACACTTCTTTCTGAGGCGCGTTGTTTGCGGGGAAAAGCAGCAAGACTCAGACTTGAGAACAGTCTGAGTACAACGGGACCTGGCCCTCCGGCGACATTTCACAATGACCGCGTTCTTCGTCGGGAGCTGACTTCTTGATGAGCATTCAGTTGACAACGCTCTAAGACGAAATAAAAGGATTCGGCAGTGTACTCGGGTTCGATTCGATGATAGACGAATGGTTGCGGGAGATCATCGTTCGATGCGCCCGAAGGAGAGCCGGAACAGCCCACGACAAACGCGAAGAAGGATGTGACGATGAAGGAAAGTTTCGAGGAGAGTTCGCAGATCTTACCACGCCCTGCGAGCAACAACAACACCAGTCCCGCCGCGTCGGAAGGAGAGATGTTGTCGCCGATAGAAACAGAGCCGCTGAACGTGACTGAACCCACAAATTACAGCGAGGGAGTCCTTCATCATGGCGGATTGAATTCTCCCCGCTCCGAGTTTGAACCGCCGAATCATTGCGGCTGGTAATTTCTCTCCGAAGCTGACCCTCGGCGAAATTCGTGATTGATTGTAGTTTTTCCCGAACATACGAAACGGAAAGTTCTGTGAGGTTTGGAGACACTGGCCGAACGTTATTAGGAATTCAATGAGTTGTGATTGGCGACACTTTTGCCTCGAACGAGAAGAAAGCTCCGCGGGCCGAACGGTGTGCTGTAATTGTTATGCACTCTCCAACTTTACCCTGCGACTCTGCCGACGTGGTCTCGACGTTGCTTGCGCTTCCCCGGATCGCGGGACTTCCGGCGCGTGTTGGATGCGCTTGTCGACCACTTGGCGGGGAACATGTTCTCCCGACATGAAGAAAAATCGAGGCAATCGGCACCCTACCCAGCTCAGCTCGTGGGCGGTCGTTTTGTCGAGCGAAACAACAAAAGAGTGAGTGAGTCTGGTAACAGAACAAGCCCGGGAACGGCAGAGGGATTCCGCCCCCCAGAGAGCCACGCTCTCGATCTCCGCCTGGGTTCTTGACTCTTGTTCCTCTTGTCGAGTGTACTCAACACACGTCATCCAGAAGACGCAGTGGTTCACACTTGGCGTACTTTATTACGGTTAGATGTTTGTCTTTTGTTGGTCTGGACGACCGCGCACTCTTACGGATGCGTAGAGAAGAAAAGACGCGCTCGTTCAGAAGCCAGCAATGCTTGATGCGGGATTCGGGAAGGAGTCCTGGAGAGGCGCAGCGCCAAGGCGTGCTGGTCGCCTGACTTTGAGACGGACGGAGGGACGCTCTTGCCCAGAGTTCCGAAGTCTCTCATCTCGTATTTGGTATTTAGTTCGAAGGAAGAGCCTTTCTTTTCACGGAAGAGAACCGGGTTCCGCGTCCGCACCTTTGTCAACGTGTTCCTCTCTCGAACCGGACCGCTCGCGAGTGGCCTAAGAGGGCCGGGGCCGTGCGGTCGGCGAAAGAAGTCTTCCCACTTGTTAAGTGGACGCGACGGCCAATCTGATTACCGTCGATAATTAAGCCAAGAACAGCGAGCGGCAATCGAGCACGGGGAATCCGCTCCTAGGGGGCTTTCGCAAAAGCAGCGGGGGCGGCCTCCAGGGTACGCCTCCGTGGCTTCGATCGTAAGGATACCCGCTGTTTCGTTTGTCCCGAGTAATGTGTGTGCGCAGCGAGTTACGAAGGAAGACGACGTTGACGACAACGATTCCGTCGAGAGAACAAACTCACTGGAGCCACCTATCCGCCAGCCGCGCGGTACGGAGGATATCCTCCTCCCTTAGGAGAACTTCTGCCTCCTCGGTCGGGTCAAGCCGATTTTGTCAACACATCACGCGAGTCAACAGCTCGCTCCTAAGTGGACACCAAGGACCCGACAACGGAAGCTCGATCGAGATCACGTGGGAGAGGAATATCGAAAAACAGCTGAATCCCGTTCCATCATTTCATCATCTAACGTCAACCCGTCATCATGTGTAACGGGAAACTCTCATCCTGGGAGAATCGAGGTCTGGGGAGGGAAGCGGCAGCTTTTTCCGCCATGGATCCGAGCTGGACCTCATTTTCCGTTATCCGTTAAACGGAAAATGAGGTCTGGTCCGAACCGTAACGGGATCATAGCAGCGTCTTGCGACGGCTTGGCAACAGAACCGCGGGGCCGTTGGCGGATTCCAGCACCGGCGGCGGGGGGAGGCGTTGGGAGGGGGGGGGGGGGGGGGGATTTCGGTCGAGTTTCGGTGTTGCGGCAGCTCGCGACAGAGATATTCATCATCCGCCCGAGACCGGCGGTCCGTAGCTCCACAGCCCACTCGCGGTGCCCCGATTTCATCGCGATGCCGTGATGTGATCACGCTTCCGTAGTTCAGTTGCGGGCGCGTCGTCTCATTGGAATGCCGATGGATAAAACGTTGGAAAGTGACTACCCTCAAATCCCGCAGAGAACGAACCTCTCTCAACGTAGGCTCACGTGCTACCGGCGAGGGTTCGCGTGTTTTGCCGGAAGCTGGCCGCAACGAAACTGAAACCACCCAGAGTTGTGCTTGTAGGCACTGTCGAGTAGCACGCATCACTCGCTCTTCGGCAGCCCCTCAGCGGTTCGCTTCCATGATAGTGGTCGGTATGGGATCGTTGTGGAACGTGAGCCTACGGAACCACTAGTTCAACTATTGCACTTGACCCCGATTTTTTCAATTTTTCCTAATGCCTTCCTCAGAGGATAAACCGGGCACATAACGATCTTGAAGGGAAAATTTGGAGGGAAAGGCTCGTTATCCGCGGGACTTCAGGGTCGATTCGATGACTCCAGGTGGCGGAGAATCGTCCATTGATGCCATTTTGCGAATTGATGGAGGGTGTTGAATGACAAGGAATGTTTTACGAATAACTCCTACTGATTGAGCCATGTTATTTCTGCCAGTCGACGGTACAATCGATGGAATACTATTTCAGCAGCGGGAGACCCTTGTTCGGGTCCGCAATCGATGCTCGACTCCCTCGTACGGATTGGGAATCAAGAACTTGCTTGGTTGTTTGTAATAATGTTCTCGTTTGTACGTTCCAGGCAACTACGGTAATAGTGGTATGGAAGTATTTCACACTCGGGCTAAAGAAGCGGGAATTTGCGTGGCTACCACAGCCGTTATTAACCATAACGCACCATTCGCGGAATACGAATTACTTCTCAAATCTCTCGATGAGTTCCCAAACGCAAAAGTGAGTATAAATTTTCGTTTTAATGCCTACACCTGCTCACCAGCTCCGCTCATTGGCCGTCGCTACCTCCTCTGAATCGAACTTCCTGATAGCATGCTCCCCGGAATCTCGAGACTTGTTACGTCTCCAAACGAACAAAGCCCGACACGCTCTTCGACCCCGGTCCGGATCCGTTCGCTTGTGTTCGGACAGCGCGAACTCCGCTACAAGGCTCGCCGCTGGGCACAGCTATGGAGAATAATTTTCGAGCGGAACTTTGCAAACTTTGATCGTTGGAAGCGTTGGTTCGGGCCAACGCTTGAGCTCGTAGAGGACCCTGAGAGATCCCGAACGGAAAAGCGCAGGCTGTAATCGGAGCAGGGTATTCCTGTAAAATTGACTGGAATCAGCGAAAAAGTTCGGAATCGCCCCGATTGTTGGGTGACCGGGGGTAGACATCGACAACGACGATGGATGACTCGACATGAATAATGCAAGAAATTCGTTTCTTGCAGGTGATTGTTTGCTTTTGCGAAGGGTATACTGTGCGTAGTTTACTGAATGCTACGGCTGAGATGGGTTTGACGGGCAAATTCGTTATCTTCGGCAGGTAAGGCCTCCCACCCTTTTTCTGGGTCCCTTTCATTTAGCGTTTTCACTCATCGGACGCTCTGTATCAGATGAGCACCTTCTTGCGCTCTGATGAAATAGACGGGCATGCCGTTCCTCAGTTGAGACATGTTGTTCAATCGTGCTTTCCGATTATCCGTCCTCGCTCCACTACACGACGGTCATCTCTCGGCGAATTGAGGGATACGCAGGCTGTGGAGGGGGTACCTCCGCAAACATCCGGAGCTCGGCTGAAAGTTACAAGCATACTTGGAAGCGCCAGGGTCCTGCGGTTCGAGGCTTCGACGGGATCCGTACGGAGTGCGTAGGATATTCGCCGGCTGTGTTAACCTAGATTGCCACACTGGTTGGAGTGCCACGTTCAATCAGTCTGTCAGCTGAGCGACTGGTCGCTTTTGGGTTCCCAGAGCCCATGGACCAAGGTGACCCAATGTGGGCTTCGTTTGTCACAGGGTGTCTTCCGCCGCTTGGCTTCATCCATTCATCATAGGCTCATTCCCATCGCCGGGTTGAGGGCTTCAGGTTGCGGGCGAAGCGATGTCAACTAACGTCTTCTCCAAACGACCGTATGACGCCATCGTGACGCCAGCCCCCCTCCCTCCCCTATCCTCTTCTCCGACGGAATCCGGTCCCGCACAGCCATTTGCTGTGCATTATGCACCCTTCTCAGAGAATGATCAAACCAGACAACAGGGAAAATTAATGGAACCGAAAAATTCGATAAATCCTTTGTGGAGCGATGGACCGTAACAGCAGGTGCCTTGATTCGTTATCACCATCTAGCGGCGGCGGCGTCGGTCGTCGCGCCCGGCGTCGTGAAGCCTGGGCCCTTATTTGTCATCGGGCTCAGGCACGCTCTTCAATTCTGAAACTTTTCCCGTTTTGTTGTCGCCTCGACTCTTGATAACCGGACTAGAATTCACTCGATTCGACCTGAAACGAAAAGCGTTGATCCCCGACCGGCGCAGCAGCAAAGCCTCAAGTTCAGAACTTTGAATTGTCTTGTCGTCCTCGGAGTCTTCGGGGCGAAGAATTGAGTTCCGCTTCGGCCGCCTTGCCGCAGGAACAGTCTCGGCTAAACTTGGCTGAAGGAGGATGAGGAAAAACGGATTCCTGCACGTCGCTGCACATTTGCTCTCGCCGAACCCCCTCTTCTCTGACCGTTTGACGAACGCAGACACCATCTCTAGAGATTGTTGAAGGAATTACAGTTCATTTACGATAAACTCTCGGGGTCATCACCATCTGACGTGTCTGCCTGCCGGGCCTAGCTTCCCTGACCTCGAACTGCCGGTCATGGAGAATGAGGGGCGATCGAGCGATATAACGAAGCCAGCTGGAAGCACGAAACGGATTCTCACCTCGGTCGGAGTCCGTCCACCGGAGGCACTCTCCCCGAATGAGCATAGCGTGATGATGAAGCGTTTGGACCCGGAACTCTTGATTCAGCTGCCGGGACCGCCACGGCTGCGGGTGCAGCTGCTGCTGTTCTCTTTCTCATTACAACGATTCATCACGCACACGGAGGATTCCTTCGCCGCCGGCGCGCGAGGCTGGGGTTCGAGACCGTTGTTAGCTTTGAGACAGCCGATGTGTGCCACGTAATGAATGGAGAGCCTCTGTCGGTCTGTTGGCCCGCTTCGAGGTGTCCGGCCTTCCGGCTGCTGTACGATTTCCTAGCTGCCACCACTAGCTGCTCGCAGACCGAGCTCACCTTTATCGAACGCCCTGCCGTAGTTCCCGCTCCCCACCCCAACTGACAGCTTCCTCGGTATTCCCCGCTCGTGAATCCCCAACAAACCGCTCGCTCAGTTCCGGACTGTCTGAGCATTCGGCACGTACTGATGAATTCGAGAATGCAGTGGTATGGGAGCCTTTGTTGTATCCGTACGGAACCACTGTTCTCGGCTCCCGGTCGTCTTGGCTTTTCGTGATGCAGTCTGTCGAAGACTGAATGGGGAGCATTCTCTGTATTGGTTTTCGCGACTCTCATCTAGGTAGTCTGCTCACGTCGGCGACTGTTGTCGGATCAGAGTCTGGCCCCCGCCAAACAAGAGGTCATAGCCGTCAAAGTCGGTGCCCCCGAGCAGCTGGAGACGGATCGCTCGAAGGAACTCAGCTCTGGTGTCCCCGCAAGATGTGCTTCAAGATCTCCGATCTGAATGAATCGCCAGAGTCGACCCCGTCGTCGCCTCTTCTTTCTCCTTCCGTCCCGCCTCAATCCTCAAATTCTTCGCTTTCCTGCCTACCCCCTGTAGTTCCCCGTTTTCAAAACATCCTCCTTGCGACCTTGCCCCGCTTACCCCGCCTCCTCTTCCCCCCTCTTCCCTCCCTGACGGTTCCCACTCCTTGCACTTCAGCCCCTCCTTTGAGCCTCCCTCCTCCGCCCTCTCAGAACCCTCTTCTTCTGCTCCAATTTTTCCTCTTTTCCCCCATCTGCTCCATTCGTTCAGTTCCAGGAAGAGTACGGGAAACTGCTGATAGCTTCGTTCAGCGGCCGAAAGAGACGTCCAGAATCGTCACAGCAGTTGCGGTGTACGGTTATAGGTGTCACGGCGTGGCGTCTCTGCTTTCATTGTATCAGGAGTGAAAGTGGAATTTATCGCTCGTTAGTGCGACATTGTGGAACGCGGGAGGGAAATGGCAGGGGAGAGAGACGACAGTGAGCCTCGCAACAAAACAGTGCTGTGGGATTGGGGAGGCTGTTGAATAGAATGCCGGAAGAGGGAGTGGTTCTCACGACGGCCTTCAGGTGCAAGGCAGCAGGTACGTTAGAAAACAGACAAATCGGCAGAGCGCGCGAGCGGGCGAAAAGCAAGCTGTCTGGTCCCCCCCCCCTCCCCCATCGGGTAAAAAGATTTAAAAGAGGAGCCATAAAATGGAAGGGCTGCGAGCGCAGACTCCGGGACGAACGTGGCGGCAGTGAGGGCTGAACTCATGAGGGGGTTTCCAATTCCATGCTGCGGTGACCATTCTCATGTAGATTGCGATCTCTGGCCTGTTCGGCGTTTCCCTCCAGCGCTGTCGTCCCCTGACCGTCTGGCTTGCTGCGGAAGCTTATCCTGCTCCGGCTCGCTTAGTCCTCCCCCATCTCTGCCGTGTTCTCCATCTGTGCCAGAGACTCTCGCTCTCCCAAGCCCCCCCTCCTCTCTCGGCCCCACCTCGCCGACTGGAATTCTGCGTCTGTCCTTCTGTTCGCCTGCCTGCCCGCATGACTGCCGGCTTCTTGGCTGTGGAGAGGCGTTCGAGCGAGAAATTGTGTTTGCCTTTCTTCCCTCACACAAGGCCGTCGTGGGCGCAGGGGCGGTGAAATCGGTGCCCTATTCCCCGGATGTCAATCCCTTATTTTCTTCCCCTTGACATGTGTTGAAGGCTCGGTTTCTTTACCGACAGCGGCGGTGACGGCCTCGGGAAAGAGCACGAAGAGCGCAGTGAAAAGAGGCGTCTCGTTCGATCTCATAGTACAAGTTCGAAAGAATTAAACACCGCCGGCGCGCGAGCAAACACTGGCCAGGAGGGGGGGGGGGGGGGGGGGACGCGACGCCTCTGCAGACCGAGGCAACGCTGATGAGCTAGAGGAAGCAATGATGTTCGTTATCGACAGCATACTCTGTTGGTGGACGTTGTTCCATGACCGTTATTTCACGGTCACGGACCTGTCGCCCGTAACGGCAATGAGCCATGAGGACGACCATTAGGGCTAATTTTTCCACTGTGCGCCGGAAGATAAACAACAACGAAAAATACCAGCGTTAGACGTGTCCCCGCTATCCGCCTGAGTGAATGGGAGCATGGGAGGCCGAGAACGGTCAGAACGGCCGCGAGGAGATCACCGGAAATCGTTTCCAAAGCTTCCAGTGCGAACCGGTTTCGATACCGAGAAAAACAGCGAGTTTTGTGACAAGGAGGATAGGTTCATCCTCCGATTCCTCCCCTCTCTCTCTCTTCTTTTTCCAAGCGATCGATTAGGGACGGTCTGATGATTTCGTAAAATCTAGTTCTAACATTCTTCTTCAATTTCAGCGACGGGTGGTCGGACCGAATGGATGTCGTCTCGAATCTCGAGAACCATGCTCAGGGCTCCATTTCAGTACGGCTCCATACAAATTACGATATGGAATTCGACAATTACTTTTTCAAGCTGAATCCCTTCAACAACACGAGAAACCCTTGGTTCCGTGAGTTTTGGGAAGACCGGTTTGATTGTTCATTCAACACGACGAGAGCCGCTCAGGGTGTACGGTAAGCATCCATTAACTCTCCTGCCGACCCGCCTCCCCTCCCGCTCCGCCCCGTGTTTCAATCCTCGAGCCCTCCGCTTCTCTGACCTTCTTTCTCTATCTCTCGAGCTCGTCCGTTCCTATCCAATTTGCCCGTTTCCATTACTCACGGGTTTGGAGCAAATCGCTTCCAGCGCTGGCAACATAAATTTATGGATCAGGACGGTGGTTCTCAGAGAGCTTCGCGCCTCTCGCTGTTTCCCCACATCGTTTTCACCAAGGTGCTGCTCTAATGCTCGCTTTCCTCGTTTTCAGTATGTGCACCGGCACAGAAAAACTCGGTCAGAAGGGAACGTACAAGCAAGATACAAAGCTAGAGTTTGTGAAGAAATCCATCTACACAATGGCGCATGGACTACACAACATGCATAAACATTTCTGTCCGAATCACACCGGCCTCTGCAGCGCCATGTTGCCCATCAATGGCTCCATCCTGCTCCAACACCTGTTCCAAGTCAGATTCCAGTACGGAGACGACGTTCACAGCAACGAAAGTCGTGTCTTCTTCATGGACAACGGAGATCCTCCAGGACAGTAAGTTTTCCTAATCCAGTCGGTCGAGGCAGAGTCGGGGAATGCGCGTGGATCACTACTGGGCTCTCCTCACTTCCCGACTCCTCCTCTCCCCTCTCTTAGTGCGGCTGCGGGTTCGATCCAATGCGCACTCCAGGTTATTCCCAATAGCTTGATCTCGATGAACTTCAAACAGAATTCCTCAGCGAGTCCGATATTCCGGAATGGACTTCAGAACAGACTTTGTGGGAGATTAGCGTCGGTGATATTCCCCGGCGATGCGCGATTCGCGCTCTTCGAGAAAACGCGACAAACAAAAGCGGCGCCGTCCTTGGCGAGAGTGCGAAGGCGAGGTGAACGATGGAGTAGAAGTTCTTTGATGTAGCTGATGTAAGAGATGATGCCATGGCAGTCATCGCCCATCGGACATTCTCCCCTGCACGATTGGTTCCCCCACTCTGTGTACAGGGCGCCCCGAATCTCCTTCTCCGAGCTGCACTTGAGAACTTTGCGTCCTGGGGGAAAATCTGCAAAGGACTCATTCACCTTGAGCTCAAACCTCTCTGAGAAATTCGAATTGGAATATGTTGACCCACGTCATGTGAGGTAAAGAGAGAATGACGGTGAACTGATCGATCCCTACAGTTTTGGAGCTCCCTATTGACTCCGAAATCTAGTTGTGCACGAATACTAGTTGATTCCGTGATCTCCCGACTTCCAGAGGGAAATTGTATACCGAATGAGGAAATCGATCGGGGTTTCTCCCCATCCGGGACGCCTCGTTCGCGAGGGGAACCGATTGGGAAGCGCATTCGATACTCAGGTTCTGTGGCATAACGGAATTCTAATTCGATTCGGATCCGTCGTTCTCCTCCTCGCACGCCCAAGATCTCCAAGCAGCCTCCCGGATCGCAGTATTTGGGCCGGTCAGACGGAATCTATGCTTTCTGACAAATAAGTTTCCCGCTGTATTTCATCGATTAATTCATGTTTGATGGATCTGTTCCCGTCGGCAAAAACATTTCGTCTTCCGGAGCAGGCGATCCAACGCGCGATTGGTCGGACTCTCTGCAGTTCGATCGGTGTATTGTCGTTTCTCGTCAAATCGGTTGCAGCCATTACGTCGGCGGCGGTGGCGGCTCTCAGAGAGCCTCCTCGGAATCCTTTTTTTTGCTTCTTGATACTGCCCCTCCCTCCCTGCTTTCCCTCGCTGCGATCCGCTTCCGCTCGATCTGCTTTTCAATCTACTCCGAGTTTCGTCGAGTCAACAAGACTCTCAGCGATAGTTTCGTGCCGCGACTAACCGTCACCGACCCCGAGTGCTTGTCCCTCGAGTCAGGTGCGTTCCCGCGGAGGGTTCTTCCCCACGACTCAAAGCCCGTATATTTCGCGCGGTCCGGTGCGTCGTTTCTGCGGGAACGATAGTTGTCGATACCTGAGTTCGTTTGTTCGGAGTTGGATTCGCTCAGAGTCGGATTCTCATCGACCCAAACTCGATCGCGGTCCAGACTCAGGCGGTGACCGCGGGGAGCTCATCCCACCCAGAGCAGATGGGACTCCGGTCTGGGATATTTCAAAGCCACGCTCATTGTGACTTCGTCCTGAGTAATTTCTTTCGGGTCTTTGCTCACCATGCTCGAGAGACGCGTAGCGAATGGAAGAACGGAGATGGTCTGCGATGAGAAAATCGAGGCTCAGATCGCGACTCGCGCCCCGACTGACGCATCTGTGGGAAACTTTGTGGTATCGCTTGAAATAACTCTGGAATTCCCTGCTCCGCACATCGCCATCCACTGGTTCGCGCTCGACTGACCAGCCGAGGATTCCGAATGAATTTTCGTGTCCTCCGACCGCATGCTCTGCGAAATCCCGCCACATCCGGGTCGGCAGTTCCCGCGAACCTCGCGAACGCCGCGATATGTTCGACTCTGCGAGCACGATGTCGAGGTGTCATTGCGGTCAAGGGATCCCGCAGGTGTCCTCGATAGTTCATGGTCCTTATGAAGAGCAAAACTTGGAAGAAGCTGCGTCGACTGATCCCGAATCATGTTATGAGACGAAGATTGTCGAATCGTACGCTCTCCTAGCTGCGGAAGGTACTCGTGAGTGAAAGAACTGTCAGGACAGGTTCTGACTGATCGCATTTGATATCAGCCCCTTCACCATTATTAGGAATGTTTCATCGGTGGCTGCATTCCTGCCATCACTCCCGCCAACGGCCGCTAGAAGTTCAGGTCGGAGAATCGAATATTGGCCAACGTTTCATGTCCAGCAACGTGGACCTCCGAAGTCCCCGTGAACCGGTTCAGCTACCACTGCTCCGGTTCATCAGACTGAGTAGAAACTAGAGCATCTCTCGATTCCACCGCGAACGGATTTCGCCCCATGGTGCGATGTCGTCTCGAGCAGATACGACTCTTGCGGAGGCGACAACATTTTTTGTGAACTTTCAAGCTGGTATCCAAGGTACGCCACTGTCCCCTTGGTTCCTGCTCTTGTTGCTCCCAACACCTGCTACGAGGGAGATCGGAGGTTGAGCCTAGCCAGGAGCAATCTCTGATCCCACGTTCTCAGGTCAGTTCCGAGGAGGAAACTCCCCGTTTTGGTCATGAATTTGATGATGAGCTGAGGACGATGAGGCCGTTCGAACGAGACCGATGCCGCAGCGAGAAACCTCTCGATGAACGTGGAAATGATGACCGGATAAATGGATCGGAGGCGAGAGCGCGCCTGGCTCGGTGTGGCCCGAGAGGTGGGTAGCTGTTGAATTTTTGCAGCCTTAATATGGGATGAACAAAAAATCTCGGGATCAAGCGTGGCATCGCTCCTTGCGGAGGGCCAAAAATGTGCGTTTCCCTCCGTTGTCAGCGGCTCGGTTCTGCCTGTCCGCCGGGTAGCGAGAGGAGGTTGAGCAAACGGATAGGGGATACTATCAGGAGCTGTCCCATAAGTCGGCTCCATGATCGGCGGAAGCGAGTCGGCAATCCCTCATCCGTTTTTTCCAGCCGAGATGCAGTATCGGACCAAGGCAGAGGGGCTTCCAGACTGCGAGTTTGAATCGCGAGTCGGCGGCATCAACGAACTCACGGAGCGGCCGACGGCCTGGATCGCGAACGTTCCCGGATTAGGCGGAACGCAAACAAATGTGCGCCACGATGTTCTCCAGCACCACGCCAACAGGGTTTCTCATTGCTTAGCCAATGAGCCGGGAGCCGCTACATTGTTTACCGTGCGGGGCACGACACGAATCGAGCACACGGACGGAGGAACTAGCGGAGCCGGTCGTGGAAACACGACGGTCTCGCTCTATTGGTTGTGGCCGGCCGGCTTACTGGTTGCCGAACCCCGGCCCGCACTCTTCCCGCGCGGGATGGCGGGTATTCTTCCTGTGCGAAGATACGATGCTATTGACAGCGGGAGCCCAGAATCGTTTCCCGTCCGTGCCCCGAGGACACCCGGAGAGGCCGAGCGACTAACCGAGCGACTTACCATCCGACGACAACAGAAAAACACTTGCCTTCTCGTAAGCTCCTCGTCGCCTGTCCGCGTAGAGCTCCATCGTTCCCCGCCGCGAGACGTAATAACATAATAAGCATCGGACTCACGGCTGTACATCCCCCAGCGAGCCATGGTCGACGAGCTCCCACTTTTCCTGTCGCCTTTCACTCGGAATCCGAGTAGGCATCGCGGGCTCGGGCAAATGCTTGACGGGGTCGGCTCCAGCCAAACCGGTGGACTCCTCTTCTTGTAGCTCCCTGTATCGTCCAAGTGTTTGTGAACCTTCGAGCCCGTGTGTGGAACATTACGAAAATCCCTCCAAGCCATCGACTTCGGGCCGGGCTCGCCACAGACAGCCTGGATGATGACGGCGGCGGTTGACAACGACCGCGCATCAACAATGTGTCCTTCAAGGCAGCGTCGGCCGCCGACCGCAGGGACTGTTGCTCGGTCGGCCTGGATGGCAGTCAGGATAAAAAGTTCGGTGGGGACCGAGGTGCCTCGCGAATGTTTTGAAAATGCGTCGGATGAGAGAAGAGGACGAAATCACCTGGAGAGCGAGCGATCAGCGCGAGCGGGCGCCGTTACCCGCGGTTGAGGCTACGTGTGGAGCTGAAGTGGGAACGGATATTTGCCCCGAACCCTTGCGCGGTTCCTCTCCTCCGACGCCGCCCCTCTCGCCCTAAACGACTCGCTCGTCCGGTTCCTCTTCATTCGGAAGCTGATATTACTCCTGTCGTGGTCGCCCGAATCGTTGGCCGTTCCCCTCGAGCGGGAGGAGGTCCGGCAGGATCAAAGCGCAAAGGTCGTTCGACCCTACACGGCAGCTGGGGCGCGAGCCGCGGCTCGGGAAGGGGTCGGTCCGCCGGGAAGCTGACTGACTGACAGAAGGAGCGGACGGACGGACGAGCTAACGGTTCGCACGCAGTCGAGCGGGCAAGCAAAGCGTTTCTCGTTGCTGTCGCCGCCAAGTAATTTCACGCCAAGCTCCATAGCTGCTTGGCGTGCGGTAAGGATCCTCCATGCCGAATATAGCCCGCACACCGGAACAGCAGTCGACAGCCGGGCTGCAATCCAACTAGGCGGGAGAGAGCAGCCCTTGTAATCAAAACCAGCTAATTCCGAGGCGGTGGCTCCCTGACGCTTGCTTCTGGATATAACCTCCCCTCCCTCGGAAGCTCCACACTAATACACAGCCTCAGTGGTTCCTCGCTCGCGGATAGGAGCACGAGCCGAGACGCTGAACCGGCTGGCAGTCAAATGAATGTTGGGACAGACCGACTGCCGTCCGGTCGGTTCAGAGGGACGGATGGAGCCTCCGCTCTGCTCCGCATGGCAAACCAATATCAAGCGTTCCCGCAACACTCCCGCGTTTCAACCACGTCAACGAAATATGTTGGCGGCGCAGTCCCTGCGACCGCGGCGCATTGGAGTTCACTTCTCGAGCCGCGCGTTTGCTTCGTTCGAGCAGCTGGCAAATGTCTTTCAAAACGAATTATGTGTCTCTCCCTCTCTCTCTGTGTCTGCCCCCCCCCCTCCCTAGCCTGGACCCGCCTCTTTATTTCCCATTTTCGGTTCTCCGTTCTCCGCTCCGACTCTGAAAGAAGCGCTCTCTCTGGTGTTGATTCTCTTGCCGGGAGAAAGAACATTCCCGGCCTCGGCATCGAGGCTCGGCGCTCTATGGTGGATCTAGAGATCTATCGAGCGGCTTGAGCTTCAGGGTTTCGATCCTGACCCTCCCGACCCTTGCATGAGTCGGGAACCGTACGAGCACGAGAGGAGAATCTCTCAAATGAGGTTCGCTTCCTATTTTCATAACGAGGTGCGAGAAAAACGATTCTAGGATTCCGATGCATTATTGAGACGAAGAACTACACGCGGAGTTCCTCAGAGTGGCCGAGACAGCGGTTTTCGACAAGAAGGATTTGCGGGTCCAGAGGTGGGCTCTCGGGGAGATGATGAGCGAATCTTTCGTTCTTCCATCCGTGCCGCTCAGGAATCAATTAGCCGGTCCCCGCGTCAGATTTTCATATTCGTTTTCTCTCCGCTTCGCTACTTTTCCCGTTGCTCGAGGGCAGCTTCTCTGACTCGCCGGTTAATTTCCCGCTCATAAAAACGCCGATCGCTCGCTGGCCTGCTCACGCATTCTGCCGGAATTCGTCGTGGAGTTCTTGGAGCTCCAGTATCACACAGGAGTCCTCCGAGGTCGACGATTGAGATCAATGAGTCGAATTGCAACGAGCTCACCGAGTCGAGGATCCTGGTTCCTGACACCCGACGGATACTTCACAGAGCTCCTCTGGAAACGGAGGATCAGTCTCGGTTTCTATCAACATCTGTCTAGATTCACTCCGGTGTCCCGATTCCTCACAGCAAGGAGTCATCAGAGTCAGGGCTGGTGCCCTGACTCTGATGCCCATAAGAATTTATGTCTGATTTATGTCTCTCTTCAGCCCATAAGAATTTATGGGCTGAACGGGCACCGGCTTCAGGGGGAGTCTGAATGGAGGGGGGGGGGGGGGGGGGGGGGGGGGGTTCGATGGTCTTCAAAACAAACACGAGCCGGTTTCCTGACCCTGCATCAGCTCTTGGAATCAATCGCAGCTCATCTAGACCGCTTTCTCGAGAGACTTCATTATAACGACGGGGAGCCGCCGGGTCTATGGCTTAGCACGTTCAGCGCCAATCTCTGAGTCCATAGAGGGGGGACCTTGAAGAGCCGATTGATCCGAGCCTCGAGAAGGAGCTCCCCCATTGAACGATCCATGCCGAACTTTCTCGGTTTCTTCTCGGAGGAAGATTGCATGCGCCCGAGATGAGCGGCCCGTGAGAGTGTCGAAACTTCTCCACCGAGGAGCCTGCGAGCCGAGAGGAACGCTGCCTTGAGACAACTCGGTGGGCACGATGTAGATTTGAGAATCTTGACCAGCTCGAGGCGTTCGCGACAGCAGCACCGCGGGTGGATATAGGAAGTCGTGGTGAACTGGAAAGTTATTCGGATGGTAAATATCCGCAAAGTTCACTCCGGTTCGACTGGGTAGCAGTAATGAAAAATCTTTTAATAGATCTCCGGAAACCCTCGGCTCGACGCTTGGTTTCGTTCGTGCCCATCAGCCGTTGGTCGAATGGAGGGTGACTTGCGACCTCGTTTACACAGCGTGCGTCACGGAAGCTGACATCTAAAAGCAAGTCGACTCATCGAAGTTTGTCGAAGCAGAAGAGCAAAACCGCTGGGCGATAAGCACGGGCCACGGAAGGGGACCGGAAGGAACGAGCGGCGGCTCGAGATGTCGAAAGCGAGGGAATTCAGATGAGTCGACGGAGGAGGTCTCGCGAAATGAGGAGCTTAGCGAGCCGACTTGCATAACCAACAAATGTTCAGTTTTGTTTGCTCCCTAGCCTCGCTTTCATCGACTTTCGTAATAAAGAACGTGCCGTATCAGATGGCGGGCAACCTGTTTGTCGGTTCGCTCTCGGGATTTCTTGTTTCGAATGGTATGAATGCGTAGAGAGGTTTGTCCCCTTGCTAACCCTGGTTGGACGGAACGCCCGGATTTTTCAGACCTCTAGACGCGGCTCCTCATCCGTTAGAGGGTATCCGTCCATCGGCGAGTGGTCTTCCATTGTGAAGTTCTCTCACGCGCGAGAGAGAGGGAGAGAACACGGGTCGGGGATGAGGAGGTTGATGCGGATCGAAGCAAAATCGAGGAGGCGAACAAGCGGTGTACCGGATCAAGGATGGCCTCCTTAGGCTGTAAACTTCGTTCTCGTCACATCTCTTCTATTCTGAGGGAACGACTCCGGCACTCGTCGAAAGCTAGTTGGAACCACTGGACCAGCAAGGGAGCCGGAACGAGGACAGGGTCGAGGGGGCGTGGCCTCGCCCCCGCTTCCTCCTGTCTCACAATCGGGATCCGTTGCCTAGGTCATCGACTTGGGCGGCCGACCCCGTGACGCAGACGCTGAGCGCTTCACGTTATCGTCGGTCATCTGAACGGAGAACTCACCGAGAGGAGATACATGGAATTGGAACGGAACCACAGGTTGATACTAGTTGGAAACCTTCGATCGATCGATGGAAACTTCAGAAATCGCGGCAGGATTACGAGCCGGAACCACTCGCGTGAAGTTCATCGCAATCAGCGTATCCAGCGAGCCAGACGATTTTCACGTTTCTCAGGGGAGACTCATCGACGATCATGATCACCGCTATGATGAAGGTGCACGGAACGGGCTCGAATTCCAGGAAGAGGCAGCGCCCCATCGACCCGCCGCCCCTTCCCTGGATACGCCAATCTTTAGCGCTGCTTTGACAGGCAAAACTTCTCGAGATCCATATTCGCGGAGCAAAGTTAAAGGAAGACGATCTGAGAGGAGATCTTCTTGAATCGAGCGCGTCGCTACCAGGCAGCGAACCAACCGTCGTAGCCGAAATTCAAGTAGAACGCACCGGTTTCCTCTGAGCGGGTTGGAGGAGCACCGGTGTCGCTTCCGAAAGAGCTGGAATCGGGGTGCGGAGGGAGGGGAGAAACGGGGGGGGGGGGGCGAACGATCTCCCCCTGGGAAAAAATATTCCTGACCTGCAGAAGAAGCACCAAAGCGAGCAAACAGACAAGTGGTCGCGCTTCGAGGCCCGATTGCCAACTCGCGCTCTCCTCCAGGAAGCAACATCGTACTGCTCTCGACAAACAAGACATCTTGATTTGGCTTTCTGTTTGCCGACCGTATGTTTGTCTGCTTTGTTTCATCAGCGAGCGTTCGGTCATCGAAATTTGATCGTTGCGAGACAGGCGGCCAATTTTTTCTCTCTTGTTTGACCAATGGGGCTGCCGATCGTGCGCCGGCTCGGATGGCCAGGCAGTCGGGCGGCTCGATATCAATTCCTGAACACCCTGTTGGAGCCACCTCATCCACTCGCCCCCCAGTGCTAGGCGCAGACAGACAGCCAGCCAGCCGGGCGACCGAACCCCGCCGCTCTCTGGCCGTCTCACCCATCGTTTCCTATGCCCCGAATGATAAATGCCGCTAATAACGTGGCCCGTATGGACTCCCTGCCGTGTTGCCAGGACACAGATAAGGAGTCTCCGTCGGGTCCACGCCGAGCCATCTGAATACAACGAGCGAGGCCGCCAGCCGCCTACGAGAAGCCTTCCGTGGTATGCAGCGTACACCAGGCATGCGGACTCGGTGACCGACCGACCGACTGCGTATTATCAGAGCAGTTGCGATTGCGAAAGTTTCGTTCCGTAGGTTTTTTGCAGAATCCTCGCGTCTCATATGACTCGCGAAACCAACATACGGTCTATTTGGTAGATTGGCGCGGAGGATCGTGAACAGAAGTTTCGGTCGAAAACAAGTTCCGACTCAGATTTGAGGGTCTGAAACCGGCCCGAGTCCGGCTCGAATCAGGAATATCTACGAGGTGCCCCTGAAACATATTTTCAGAGTTCTTCTTGAGAACGACGCGTCCTAGGAAGAACATGCCCGATGGGAGAGCTAGCTAACGCTGTGATTCGACATCGGATAGGTGCGTCCGGAAATCCGAGAACTCGGATTTTCTCAAAACGTCCTTGTCGAGAAACCTCGAGCATAGTTAAGCTTCGGAAGCTCGGAATGCTCTGTTGAGTTGCGGTCGGATCACTTGGATTTGCGGTATATCCAGCCCCTTGGCTGGAAGAATTCCGCCCTATGATGACCGACGAGTCAGTTCCGGTGTTTTCTAGTCTTTCAAGAATATCAGTCTTCGCTGTTCGATCGTCGCGGTTTCACTGCATCGCTTTTTTTCGAGCCGACCGAGATGGGTAATCGAAACTGAAAGGAGGTCATCTGTCGGAGGAAACTTCGACGAATGTATCGATCGCGTCGAAACCGCTTCCTGTTTTGATCTGTCAGTTAAGAGTTCGCTCCAACCTAGACGAGGGTTTCGTTTGGCTTTGTTTGCCATTTTTTCGACGAGGCTGGTGGTTTTGTGATGTCCCTGTACGAGCCAGTAGATATTCCGTGGTAGGACCGAGCAGCCGGTGGCTTCATCGAATCGAGGGCTCCCTCGATGTCAGCATCAGAATGAAAGGCGTTCGAAACACCGTGTGCTTTTGGAAATCACCTCATGTTAATCAGTTTGAGTTCGAAACAGTCCTCGCGGACGCGTGTTAGCAAAGTCAGACGTCGCGGGAACATGCTCACGTTGCAGGAAAAAGTCGAGTTCCTGGTTATGGTCGAAGAAAGCAAGAAGGCTGCAGACGTTGGAAGGCACTGCGACTTGAAGGAATCTTCCAGTCTTTCGATTCGTAAAGAAGAGATCAAAATACGTTTGGAACAAGTTTGGTCAATGTGGCCGTGACGGGTCTGTTTTTGAAGAAAGCGCCCTCTCGGACCCACATCTTCAGAAACGAATCGACTGTCAGAGGCTCCAAGACTTCCAATGATCGTGTGACTATCATCATGTGTGGGAATGCTGCCGGGTTTCTGCTAAAGCCCAGGCTCACCCAGAAATCGGAAAGCCCGAGAGCCCTGAAGAGCAAGAATCTCCTCCCGGCGCACTGGATGCACAATAATGAGGACTGGACCACTAAACCAGGTGCCGTGATGCAAGGGGTCCAACGGAGCCCCAAGAGAGTGCCGAGGGGTGGCGAGGGTTGTCGAATAAGGCAAAAAGATGCCATTAATTGTTTTGATCATACTTTGGAGATAACTCCGCCCTGGTCTGATCCTACACTTCGGCCCCATTCGGCAACACCTCGGCGGGCTACGGCTGCGGCACCCTTGGGGTGCCAATGTCGGAGAGGTTGCCGACAACGTCGGTGACGACCTCGGCACTGAACAGTTGACTGTGGAATGGTTCACGAGAAGATTTCTCCTTCAACTCGCGAAGCTCGACGGTAGACGACTTACTAGAGGCTGTCGAAGAAGCGGAACCAGACGAAGAGCCCGACCCCATCGAAGCCCAGGAAGGAGATGGGGAGCGTGTCTCACGATTGGTAACAGGTCTCAGAGAGATACGAGATCGAATCGGTGCATGGGATTCTCGCATGATCCGAGCTCTTCAGTTCCGAAACTCTATCGATATGGCGATGGTACATGTAGCGAAGGATCAGATAAAATCAGAACGGGAGCAACTACCGATACCCATGTGTTCGAACTGTCTGTATGAAACTCCTCCGCAGACTCCTACGGCAGAGGAACGCGATTCGATAGTTGGGTCGGGCTCTATCGATTTCATTGTTGTCGATGAGGGAGAATAACCAAACCGCGCACACTGCTGATTCCAATCAGAGCCTTGAGCGCAATGAACCGACCTCCGGAGTCAGATCTGACCTATTCTAATTGAAATATCAGATTCTTCTTTGAATTTTCCTTCCCATTCTCCGATGCAGGTCTAGGCCAAGTTTCAGAGAATAGATTGAGATGAATTCCGGGAGCATAATCTCCTTATACAGGCCAGTTGAAACATTCTCCCAGTGAACAAGCCCTTTGCGCGGAAATTCATTTATCGCGCTGGGGCCTGGAACGAATCAACTACCCTAAGCGTCAGAAGGGTCGGAACTCGCGAAAGTCATCATTGGTTGGATAACCCCGCTATCTTTCTCTTCCAGTTACGATATCATGAACTTCCAAAAAAATGGGGACAAGTATGACTATGTTCAAGTTGGAGCATGGAATGACGGGGAGCTCAATCTCTCCGGGAACATACAGTGGAACTACAACTGGAATCTCTCCGAGGATCAGACACCCGTCTCAATCTGCAGTATGCCATGTCCAAAGGGCCAGGTGAAGGTGAGCCACATATTTTAAGACATTCACGTATCTAGAACACTTCAAAGCTCCGAAAATGCGACTTCGGGGAGTGGGTACCAGCGCTCGACAGAGCCGTTGAAATGCATGGAGAGTCCGACACGCGAGATCGCCTATCCTGCCGCATGAGACAGCGTTGGTCAAACTTTCTGGGGCCAGACACGAGGATGCAACCTGGGTCACGGAACGACAAAAACCTCATTTCCCATCTCCCCCATATTCGTTCCATCTCCCCCTCCTTCACCGCATTTCTCAAATATTTGCCTAATCTTTTCACGACGATAGGAGCACCCGGTGCGCTAGATGCTCGCGGATATCTTGACACCCCGTCGGTATTGTGACACCCCGCGGCACTCTGGATTTCGCTTGCGGCAGTGTTTGTCCAATATTGGGTGGATGCAAAAGTTCTGGGGCCCTGATTTCACTCGCTCATTGGCGGCACAGGAATATGACAGAAAATTACGAAATGCGCGGAATTTAGTAAGCTTTCAGATGCAGTCAAGCGTGTCATTATCCAAAAAGCACCGTGCTCACATGAGCGAATTTACTTGAAGGGTCGAAATTGGAAAAATCGCGGTTCTGCGGCTCCGGCGAAACTAAGATTATGACCCCCTGTTTTCTCTCCAAAATCATGAAGTTCGTCGAGAAATAGGTGGTTTCAATGAAAAATCAGCATTTTCGCCGCGGGAAAGCGGAGGGATCGGCCCGGAAGATTCGATTATTTTGTGATTTCTTGGTGTTTCTTCCCGCTGATTGAAAGGTCTCATGGATGGGATCTTCCCTCTGGGACGATGAGCTCGATGATGGCTTTATCACAATATATCATTTTCTGAATGGTTAAACTACCAGAAGCGACGCTAGGGACGGGAGAGAAATTACTTCTGCGTCTGTTGAGCACACGAAATCACTCCTTCGCAAGGCGAACAACGATAAAACGTGTTCAAGTGACAATTCCGAGCGTTTCCGGTGGAAATCCAGCTCATCCCATCCACGAGACCGTTAAGTTCGCGGAAAAAAAGCACCAGAAAATCACCAAAAAGTCAAATCTTCCGGGGCCGATATCTCCGCTTTGGCGCGGCCATAATGCCTGATTTCTTCTCTGAAACCACTCATTCTTCGCCGAACTTCATGATTCCGGAGAGAAAATGGGGGGCCATAGCGATTTTTCGAATTTCGACCCTTTCAGTAAAATGGCTCGTGTGAGCAAGATGCTTTTCGCTGTCGCGCTTGACTGCATCTGAAAGCTGACTGACTTCCGCGCATTTCATATTTTTTATCATCTTTCTGTACCCCCTGGGAGCGGAGTTATGGGCGATCGAAATCACGGCCCAGAACTTTTGCACCCAATACTTTCCTCCGTGACCCAAACTTTCGACGCTGACTCTTCTCATGCCCACACGATGGCTCTCGAAATGGTGAAGGAGGGATTCTAAGGGGACGAAGTAGTTCCTATATCTCTCCAGAAAGCTGGTCGTTCGGAACGAGGCCAGTATCATACACCTGATAGAAGGCTCGCGAGAGGGAGAGCGCCAAGGAGCGCCAGCTGACGGAAAACCGCCACGAAGCATTATGCTCACGTAACAGACAACCGTCTGTTCGGGAATCGGTCGGAATGGACTCAGCCTGGATTCCGCTCCCTGCTTCGATAGTGCGAACGGCGTTCAAGATTCGAGCTACGCATAGAAATTTCGGCGCTTCCTACCTCTTGAGAACCACATGCTCAGGGTGTTTCAAGATTCCATCGTGTAGACATCCATATGAACCGTATTCCTCAAACCAATACTCTCAATCCAACGGGTTTTCTCCAATCGCCGAGAGATGGGCCTGCCGTTCAGTTAAATAAACAGTACTTCCTCATTAATGCGGGAGTGCATTCAGGAGTGAGCTCCGCACCTGATCCCCGACAGAGAACGTCTCGACGGAGATTCAGAAACGCCCTTGGATGTCTCGATGGAACTTGTTCAATTCGATTCTGATCCCAGAGAGTCAATCGGTTCGCGGTATTCACCGACGATGAGCTCATTGCACCATGTTGTTCTGTAGCACTGTTTATTAAGCCACAGAGCTCGCTAGAAGAGGAAGCACGGAGGAAGATGGAGGGCTGCGGCTGCGGTGAGGGAGGCTGGGAGGGAAGCTCAGGAGTGTAGAAACGAGAGGAGCCGAACAGGGCCAAGACAACTAACAGCTCGGCTTTGAGGCGTCGCCGGTACGGAGTCAAGGAGGGACACTGGATGGGCGAACGGCCGAGCGGTGAACGTGACGCTAGAACGCAAAAAGTGCTCGACCGAGGGGGGTCTGCACACGGTGTTAGAGTAAACAGGCGGGCAAGCCCTCTTCTGCTTTCGTTCGCTCGCTCGTTCGTTCGTTCCCTAATAACGACCGAGACAGCTGGCCCTTCTCTTCGTCGAGAGCTAGTCAGGCAAGGTCTCAGACGAGCGGACAGCGGGTCCTTTCGTTTCAGTTGTGCGCGTCTTCCAGCTGCAGCTTGTTTTCCGTCGGTCCGTGTGGCTTTCGTTTTTCCGCGCGAAACAGGAACTCGTTTTCCTTTCCCCGCCCCCGTAGGCCATATTGACTCGGAGCAATATTGAACCGGGTCCTGATGGTTATATATTTTCGGCTGGCTGCTGTTCCTTGTTCGATGGAATGAGTTCTCGATCTCGCTCGAGGAATCGACTCTGCTCGCAGTTGCAGGACTGCCGGCTCGGGCGGGCGCTTTCCTGCACCGAGAGTCGTCCGAAACTCCCACGGAGCTTTTCTCGCTGTCACTGCTTGTCGATGGACGGTTCTCCCGGAAGTTAATGCTCGCAGGGTGACTGTTGATGCCTTCCTGGTTGCGTGGTCCCAGAGGAATATTCATTTGAATCTAGCTCATACGGTGATCAAACCGGCCAGACCGCACTCAATCACCGGCGTCTCGGAGTGCGGTTTTGTTTGGAAATCAACTGTCCGTGAAATTGCGTGCTCATATCTCAAGCGATGATTGCGGGCGCTGGCTCGACCAAACGCCATGACCGTCAGGTCCGGAGGAACGTCGGCTAAGAACATTGGGAATTCTAGCAGTCCAATAAGATGGTATTAGCGGATAACATGGAGGGTGAATATGAGAATGTTCCCTCAGTATCACGGCTCCGATTCTACTTCCATTCACTCGTTGGTGTTGGTCGCGTTCTTTTGTCTCCGACTCCCTTTGTGGGACAAGTAAGTGAATTTCCTCAGGCCGACAGCCTCGTTATCCTCGGCAGGCCGTCCTGCAAGCCAGCTTGGCCTGGACGACCCTTCCAACCTCGGTCGTGTTGCTATTCTCTGGCTGTGAGTCGCTAAGGCGGCGACACCGGCGTTATCTGCTTGTGACGGCAGGAGTTGTCACCGTTAGCTCCCACCGATAGCTCCCTATCTCAATCACAGCTCATGTTTGACTGTGTTTGGACTTGGCGGCGGAACAAGCTCGGGCGTGTTCATGAATGACTGTCCGATCCTCGGCTTACGTTCCGAATGACGACTGTCTTCCTCCACAAATGCTGGAAGTGCTCGAGGGGGGATCTTTGCCTCCGTGCGTGAAATGCGGCTTCTCGGCGGGCAACGCTCCTTGACTCGGGTTCGTAGATTTGTCCATTTTCGGTCCTTCTACCTCCTAGAGAGGCTCGTATCGTAGTCGGGAAGCTGACAGCCGACGTCTGAGGCCCCGTTGCTACGGAGGAACGACATGGCTGACATCCAATATATACCGGCAGCGGCACCGATTCGGGGGAAGGAAGTAGAAAGAATTTGTTCAAAATTGAGAGCGGTGCTGGCAGCTCCACCGGCAACCGAGAGTCCTCTTCACGTTTGAGAATTTCTCGGAACTCTTTTCCCAACTCTCCCGTCCATCGCTTCCAGCCTCTCATAGCCATTTCCCCTAACGGCAGCCGATGCCGCCACGATTCCACCGATTTTCTGGTTCCCGTTTCTGCCGATCAGCGGTTTCGATTCGCGCCGCGTGCGCGATGTGAACCCGAACGACATCCCACAAACTCGCTCAACGTTTGACGTTCTGGCGTTCGCGACTAACTCGACGCGAATTTCGTATCCGATCCTACTCTCCGGCCCCGGGCCTGACCTCCACAAGAGTCCCAAGTTGGAGGTCAGTCCGAGAATCACGGAGGCGAGACGAAAACGATCCCTTCCTGTCTGACTTCAGCGGTCCTGCTCAAGGACTGTCCTCTCACTCGACGGGTCTGAAATCGGCCGGTCTATTTATCGACGTTCCTGGAGCAGAAATACGTTTCCGAGTCTGAAAAGGAGGTAGAGCAGGGGGGAACGGGGCTGGATCTGGAGAGGATAACTTCGCTCACCGTTCGGTCGACTGGTCCTTGCCGGGTCCGTCTATATCTCCTATGGCACGACGAGCACAACTTTCCTCCCGGAACCTAGACGGAAATCTTGGAGCGGAAACAGAAGAATACTTTGGAAGTTCTCGGCCCCGGCTGTTCGGCGTGAGTTCGCGTACCGTACGGCCACACGGGCCAGCGAGCGAGCGTCGTGGTGGTGGTTTTTGATAGAATGCCGAATTAACATTTTGAACGAAACTCCGCTGATCTTTCCTTCTCTCTCTCTTCTTTCTAACTTTATATCTCCGCTTTCTCGTTCGCGAGCGAGATTTTTATGGGAATTCCCGTCCTACTCGTCGTCTGAGGGGAGAACCTCGGACTTCCTATAACCTCAGCTCGGAACGCCCTCTCCTCCGCCGAAGTTATTCGCCCCCTCCCTTCCCCTCCGCCACCCATCGACGTTCTTGAGGACAGGTCTTTCAAGCCGTCCTCGGATTGTCGGGTTTGAGATCGCGGCTGCGCTAACGCTAGTGGCAGGTGACTCCACACGGGCGAATTCCTTTCTGTGCTCGCGAGGGATCGCTTCGCTTGCTCGATGGACCAGTTTGAGCGCTTCGAGGGGAGTTATGGGAGCATGTTGGCGTCGAGTATCCAGTATCGACAATCGATACCGCAGCGCGCTCCATCTTGTAATGGTTGGACACCGGTCTCGCCCTCCGCCAATGACGTTGAGCTTTGCTCGGACGCGTGTTGATCAACTATATCACGTCGGGAATGGTTTCTGTTCGTTTGGGAACGTTACAGGAAGACATTTTGGGGATCCTCTCCGAGCTTGTGGCGGGCTCCCTCCAGCAGAACTGCGGAGACCGATCCACGGGTCAGGGGGATCCCGGTCCCCCGTCGCCTCGAGGGACCGGGGACAGACCGAAAGAGTTAGGAGCCGGGTAGTCAGCTCCGGGAGTCTCTCCAAGTTCGGGAACATCGAATCTCGCGTTCGTGTAGCGGAATTCGTCGGCAGAAAATGAGTGACCACGCGCACTTCCATCTAGCCCCATGTCTCGTTCCCAGGACGGAACCGGGCATCCGGAGTTGGGTGGGACGGGGGCGACGATCCGCTTACGCGAGCGAAGCAATACTACGTGTAATTAAGGAGTGGCAACGTACTAATCGAATGTTTCGTTACAGAACGTCCACTCAGAAACGCTCAAATGCTGCTGGACGTGCACGGAATGCAGGAAGAACGAGATTCTCGTGGACGAATTCACTTGCAAAGCATGTGCGTTGGGATTTTTTCCCAACGACAACCTGACCGGTGAGTTATCGTGCTATTCACCTTCGCGAGGAGCGTCAGCCAGAGCAGTAAACTCCTCGGCATTGAGAACAATGGGAGAGAAATCGGAGAGGGAGGAAGCGGGATACGGTGTGAACTGTGGGACAGACACACGGAAAACCAACTATGAGATCCACTATGGAATGTCGGAGTTCGGCACTGAAGTAGCCGAGCGAGCGCGTCAGTATGCTTGAAGCACAATTTTCCGATCACGGTCTCCCGCCCATGATGCGAACTTAGGTTTGACCCCCGATTAGGAGCTAGCTTTGGTGCGAAGGCGGATCCGGTCCGTACTGAAGCGTCATGTGTGCGACGGGGTCATGTAAGACGTGAGGAGCTCGAGGGAATCGAGGTGAACTGAAGGGGGACGAGACCCTCACTGGAGGAGCCCGAGCTCCGCCGAAAGTTTCTCGAGTTTCCACACATCCTGCAGGCACGTTCGGCGATCGAACCATATCTCGGATTGCTCATTCCACCACCTGTGTCACGTTACATCTATAAAGCGTTCACTGCTGCAGTTTCGCCACTCGGCCGCCACGTTTACGATCGCTGACTCCCGAGAAAGTGCAGCTGTAGTAGTAGGGGAATTAGAACCAGATCGAGGGAGAACACGGAAAGGAAGAGGACAACGGGGGAGAACGAAAAAGTGCGTTTTTCTGTTTTCCTCAGCGGAAGCGACAAGCCAAGGCCTGCTCTGCCCGCCAGACTAATTGAAGTGGACACGTTGTTACAATCTTGGTTCGCTCGTTTCCTTACTCCTACGACCAGGAACTCCCTCTCGACTCTCTATCAATTAAATGAAGTAGACGGGCCGAGGCTCCTCCGGCGGGCTCCTGAGAGATCTGCTTTACATATTCCACGACCAGGCTCGGGCTGTCGAGCGGGCGCTCGGCTCCTCCGATGATATTCCCAGAGAGCGTGGACGAATCCCCCGGAAGGTTGCCCCTCTGTTGAGAGCTATGGTCGAGACCTTGTCCAACCCAATGGAGTGAGCCCGGAATTCGCCCTGGCACACTCACCTCCCCCCCCCCCCCCCCTGGAACGAGGGCTTCCCTCCTGTTTGTGGTATTCGGCAGCCGGGATGTCGCAGCCGATAGAGGCCGGGGCTCCATTCGCGCCCGTCTGCAGACAATCCGGCCGTTCGGATACTAGTCTAGATTGGGCTGAGTACGGCAGTTGGTCCGATCATCCGGAGGTCCAAATGAGCGGGTCACGTGGTACCTCGGCCTCAGACACACTAGAATGGCACATGCTCCTCGACCTTAATCTTGTGCGATTCTGTATGTTCCAGACTGCGAGCAAATCAAGATCGAACATTTGCATTGGGACGACTCTGAATCCATAGTGGCAACATCGATCGCTGTCGGAGGGATCGTTCTCACCGTTCTCGTCATGGTTGTCTTCCTAACAAACCACAACACGCCGATCGTAAAGTCGTCGACCCGAGAGCTGTCCTACATCATCATGCTCGGCATGCTCTTCTCGCATGTCACAACATTTGTCCTGTTGGCCTACCCGACCTGCGAGCGCTGCATGGCGGCCAGACTAATACCGGGGTTGAGCTTCTCAATAATATACAGCGCGCTAGCCATCAAGAACAAGCGCATCGCCGACTGCTTCCGTCGATCTCACAAGATGAAGATGGAAAAAGAGTCAAGCTCGCATTTCACCTCGTTGAAGCAACAGCTCATCGGTATCGGCATCACGATCGCTATCGAGGGTACCTGCTGTTTCATTTTTCTCACTCTGGAACCTCCAGACGCCGTACTCACGTACCCGGACGTCAGCCGGGTCGTTATCGATTGCAACACCACCACTCAAGGACTTCTGTTTCCGCTGGCTTATCCCTGCGGACTTCTCGGTGTCTGTACGTACTTTGCATTCCAAACGCGGAACATTCCGGGGAACTTCAGTGAAGCTAAACTTATAGGCTTCACTGTGTACACCACTATCGTCATTTGGATCGCATTCGTTGCTATATACTTCGGCAGCAAGCATAAGGTGAGTTCCGACCCGCTTAGGCAAAGACGACTGTAGCACTCGCTCGGTGGAAATGCACGCTTCCTTTAGTCGCTCAGAAACTAGATAGAAATAGCCAGCTGTTGAGCGTGACAAACGGAAGATCTACGTGGGGAGTCTGCAATTCGGCTCAATCAAGTGCCTGTGGTTGACCGCCTGGAACAATGATGCGAGCTCATGAAGAGAAGGACACTCTCCTCGACTGCCGATGACAGCGCCTATGAGCGACGTCATATTATTGGAAGTTTTCTTTGAAAGGTGCTGTCTAGTCAAGATTGATGAGGGTGGTGATCGTCGGTGCCTTTGGCTCAAAGTTGGGCAGTTTCGAATCAAAAACCGTCGAATCGGGCTGATTCTGATGATTTTTTTTCACTTTTTTCCCTTCCGATTCGAATCTGCCCAGCTCTGCTTAGGCTTAATCGGGACTCGCTGCTATGGATCGATGGCACGACTCACTGTCAGTGGACTGCGGGGGGAGAGGAGGGGAAGAGGAGGGGGGGGGGGGGGGGGGGGCAGAGCGTCGATTCAATCTCTGGCGCTCACGGTGTCACTTCAAGAAAGGACTGCATCGCCCACGCCTCGCATACTAGAGGTGCACCGCCGAGGCCTGTAAGTCCGCCGAGGGTTCCCTTGCCCGATGGAGAACCGAAGGCTGACAAGAGATGAGATATTGCCGCGGCGTTCGAAAATGCATCCCACATGGAATCCAACCGATAGCTTGGAATTGATCACAGCTGAACCGGACGGACTTTCGTGAGTGATCCCGCCCTCCTCGAGGCGAACAGTCCTCACTGACACGAAACGCCCAGGTTTCACCTGTGGTTGCAAACGGCAACTCTTCAAGGCAGTCAGCCAACCAGTCTATCGAGTTGTTCGTTCCTGTGACCGTGCGCCTGTCGATGGCTAAGACGTGTCCGACTCGGCCTCGCAGCATCAGATCATGAGAATAATAGCTGAATTCTGATTGCAGGTGATTTCCATGTGTATCTGCACTTCTCTGGCGTCTCTTGTCTGTCTCATTGTTCTCTTTATGCCCCGAACATACAACATACTATTCGAGAAGAAATCCAACGTCCGGTCACGTTTTGCTGCAACAAATCCTGAGCTCCGAATGCACGTTGGGAACTCCAACGTCTCCCGAAATTCATCGACGGGCGACAACAATCCTTCTGGAAGGTGGGTCAATCTCGAACAAGAATCGTCCCGAATCCATTCCCCCTCCCTCTCCCCCGATGCCTGAACTCATATTCAGCTGGGTTGAACGGAATCCTTGAGCGGTATAGCACTCAGCGACTCAATCCACACGTTCATCTCGCCGATGGAAGTGTACGAGCCAAAGTAAACAGTCATGGATCCGTCCGGATATACAATAACATATATTTTTCGACCTTGTTCATGGATATGCTTCTGACAAACAAGAGGTCGGGAGCTGGCTTCGGATTATTTCCACGTCGGAATCGCTTGACTTGCTCAGTTGTCCGACCAATATCCCCATCTTCCGTTGTTTTGACGGCAACGGCACACCCCAGCATCACAGCAGCTGGTCAGGAAATTATCCTTCCGGAGCCGAGCGGAAAGGTTTGCTCCATCGATGATTTGATCGGATTTGATCCGACAGCGTTCAATCCCTCCCCGTCGATTCACATAAATATTTCAGAGCTCAGATAACGGCATCCTACATTTTTGGTCTGCGTGTCATCTCTTTACATACATGGTCGTCGTCTTACACCCAAGATCGTCTCTCTCCGCTAATTAAGGTTATGTCGAGCCTCCGCCTACCTAGGTTATGATTTCTCCGCGCGAGTCCATCAATGAATCCATGGTCGAATCACGATCCGTACGATCCTACGTCGTCGCTTGCGGGCAAGGGATTTCCACCGAAAACAGGGGCCTCTAACACCGTCAGCTCTCTGGAGCCGTCGGAGCGACCAGACAGCCAGAGAACGGATATCCTCACGTCATTTAGCGGTGACTGCGGCGGTCGTACCTCCGGCGGAATCCCTCAGGAATCCGTAATAACTGTAACGTCGGAACTCCTCGTCACGAGTGTAAAGCTGTTTCCGAATCCAGTCGTTACTGAAAGGACCAGCTTTACCGCCGTACTCGCTCGGCAGGACCTCGGGGTCGACATACTGGTGCAGAGACTCTAAGTTTGAGCCGTGGAGGTGGATTCGCTTCACTATCTTCGCCTTCAGGAAAGGCCGAATGCAAGCGTAGATGTAATCGTACAGACCCGGCTGGTTGACGATATGGATCGCTCTGAAGCGCGCAGGGAAGGCGTCCTGCACTGTGTGAACCATCACCTGCAAGAAACCACCGTGATATTCGTGTCCCACACTCCATCCGTCAAATCGGCTCCGGCGCCCGCTAAATTCGCCCCGGAATCCGAACAGGTGTCTCGACGAGTCGTTCTCGAATTCTCCGAAGATATGACCAGGAAGACGGATGACCCAGGGGGGACCGGTGGCGAGAGAACGGCGGAGAAGAGAACGCTAAGAAATGGGGAAGTGGAGGAGGCGGGTGGGGGGGGCACGTAACACGCAGACGCTCAGCCATTCCCACACCGCTTCCTGCGAGCATGCAAGCGTCGTCTGCTGATTCATTCGAACCGTTCCGTCCCATTCGAGTCATGCATGCATTCATTCATTATATTTACTTTGTAGTAATAACAGAGTCTTCGCTCAAAAGTCCGGAGCTTCAATTATGTGCATGAGTGCCGAGGGATGCGAAGACAGAGAACGAACGAATGAGCCAGCGAACGACCTGCTCGGTGAGCGATCGCGGGAAAAATTAATCATCCAGGTTCTCGTGAAAGCGAGGGTCGGGAAGCCATCTCGCGCAGGGGAGAAAACGCTGCTGAGTACATTCAACCTGGGCGGCGAGAACAATTTCCATTCATCCCTCCGTCTGCCCATTTATCCATATGTCCGATATGGGGAAGAGCTTATTGCAGAGGGTCGCACGACAGGCCGAAGGTGCGAAACCCAGGGCGGGGGTCGAGGCGGCTGCGGAAATCGCCGGCAACAATGACCGGAGACAGCTTCAACGCTTGATTACAATCGAGCGCGTTCATATTACTCTGACAACCTATGCATGAGTTGCAGATGTCCCGCCATTTCCGACGACCAGACGGATCTCCGCGAGCACCCGGCGTCCGAGGGCCCGGTGGGAACGGGAGCGCGGCCAACCTGAGGGGGAGGAGGAAACGGAAGGTGGCACATCAGAGAACATACCGGGACGGGGGAGAGGAGGAGCGTGGAGAACGGGAGATTCCCCGGCTTATTGGTTATTTTTCCTCCATTTTCGCCCTCTGAATGCACATGAACAACGACGAGACGAAGAATCCGAATTATAGTCGGAGATTCATCAGGTTTCGAGTGCTAGATCCAAAAGTCCTCAGCTCGCCGGCAACTCTATTACACCCGCTAATAACCGACGACCAACCCACCCGCAAACTCCCATTCGCATTGATCCGATGCTATCCCAAGCGACACGTTAAACGTTGCTACACCTCCGACCCCCTTACTGCCCTCCCATACTCTCTGCGGCCAGGTGTTCCATCTGCTCGCTTTTTTCTTCACGCAAACAGACGTTCTATAGGGAGCACTGCCGTCTGTAACCGCAACGACGATTGGCATCGGGCCGCGTGGCCGATAAGTGAAACGGCGATCACCGCCGTGGGAACGAGTGTCGCCATTGGAGCTTCGCAGCACACTGGTCCGAATTTCGTGACGGTTTGCTTGAGATGTTTGTGTCAGTGATACGTGACCGCAAAGAGCGCTATTCGTAAAACATGAGTTATCGGACACGAATCGCTCTCAGGTAGCGGTCACTGGATGGAACGATTGACGAACAGGAACTTGACCGCTCCACGGCATCAACTCATTCGAAGGCGATCCCAAGTCTGGGAAACTGGCGATGACCTTCAGAAGTTTTTCTTTTCCGCAATGCTACCGCATCATCTCGCGCCGGCTATCCAATGTCATCGCCACCATCACCGCTGATAACGTAATCTTGCTGTAACTTCAACAGAAAACGCTTTGTATGTCTAACGACCCCAGTTACGTCTTCGTCAACCCCGGTTCTCGAACGAACGCCGTCAACGATTCCCCGATGACAAAAGAAAGGAAACAAAAAAACATCGCTCGATGACTTCGTCAACCACGAAACGACCCGCGAACCTTGTTCTGGACCATTATTGGAGAAGTCACGAATTTCCACGACGAGAGTCACTCAGGGCGGAACGAGAGCAGTGACCGCGCTGTCGAAACTGCGCGTGTCAGTTATTCCTCAAAAACACGGAACTGTTTCACCATCGTCAGCCGCTCGAAACTTTTGAACTTCTGTTTTTCCGAGAACTCGTATTCCTCGGAGTTGGGCTCTAATTTCACTTGAGGTGAGCGGAACAGAGCGACTTAATCCGCGCCAGAAACCCGAGAGGAGCGAGGCGCGAAACCGGACTCGAGCGGCTCCCGGCTGAGATGAGAATATCTGGAATGGGATTCGATGATTTCGCTCTCCTCACCTTGAGAACCATGACTTTGATGTAGGGTAGCATGGACCAAGTTATGCCGTCTCCGTCGATTATGATTTGAACACCGCGCTGTTGAACCACGGGCTCTTTCAGAGCGTGCTCGATCATCCAATATGAGGGCGTGAGGTGTTCTGCCAGGTCCCAATCGGTGCCGGGAACCCAATCGCCTTTACGCCAGATGTAGACCGTGCTCCCGTCGATTGGGTTTCTCTTCGGCTGCAGCGTAACGTTGTTCAACTCGAAAAACTTGACGCGATCCAGAGGTCCGATGCCTGCGGGATACATTATCGTGGGGTGCGCGCTCCGCACTCTGTAGTATTTCTGATAGCACTTGAACGCTCGTTCGACGTCAAACTTCCTCGACCGCAAGAAGCAGAGCAGGAAGAAGTCGTCCTCGCGAAACTCGCTCAGCGGGTCCTCGTTCTTGAGCGTCTGGACCCTGGTCCGGAGCGCCTCAATGCCCTTCTCCCGCTGGCCCGCGCTCTCGAATTCGGCATCGGCGGGTGTGCTTTTGGCGGGATTGATACGCTGTGAATGAGCGCCGGGGCCCCGAGAACTCAACTCGGTAATCGTCATGCTCGGAACCCGCTCGAACCAGGGCTGGAACACCGGCACAGACACAAACCGAGCGACTCGCGGACAGACTGAACAGCGAATGAACCGACACCGAATCTGAATGCGGGACAGCGCTCATTGCTCGCGGAAAGAGGGAGCCAGCCAGACGGACAGACAGACAGTCAAATCCAGACAGACGAAGGTCGGAGCCGGCCACAGAAAAAGGGTCATTTCAGTTCACGGATAGTTTGGACGCGACACCGTTGCGTCATCGACAACATTCGATAGGTAACGTCCTGAACCGCGAGTTGGTTAGCCTGCCTGGCGCTGACATTTCAGCGTGCGTGCGTGCGTGCCGGGCTGCCTATCGGGCGGACAGCCTGCTCAGCGACTGACAAAACACCCGAACCAGCGCCGCCGACAGACGGAGAAGAATACCAACTTCCATGAGCCCCAGGACAGGAACGATTGATGGATGGGAAGACGACCAAGACTCGCTGAGCAATCGCCATCCAGAATCGAGATCGATCGATCGATCATCGTGGCCGCTTACTCGCCCGGTCGAATTAGGCAGACAGTTCGTTAGACCCTTAGCCAGCCATTTATCCCGGTCTCTGGTGGCACCCCTCCGTGGCGGAACCCCGAGAACTGGCTGCAATGGCACACTCGGGCTTCGTCCTCATCCTTCTCCTCTGAGAGGAAAGAAACGAGGAGGACGGAGAGGGAGAGAAAGAGAGAGGGAGAGAAAGATAGTGACCGAGGGAGAGGGAGAGAAGAGTCCGTGGAGTCTGGGCTCGAGGAACGTATTTTCGGCCGCAGATGGGCTAAACAAGATAAGCTCGCCGCGGGTATCGACCTCGCAGAGAAAAAATATCATGAGGCTGAACACAACGGAGGGAAGGGGAAAAATTGATCCAAAACTTTTACCAGCGTCTAGAAGCGAGTGTTCCTCGGTTGGTCAGTTTGTTTGTTTGTCTGTATGAGTGCCTCCTAATGTATCGAGGTAAGATAATGGGTTAAGAGCTTTTAAGCGAATCCGACCACCAAACATCAACCAGAAAGCAATCGGAAATTGTTTGAAAGGAAGCTAGGCGACCCGCAATGGCGGCCGCCAACTCGAAAGTGTCACGATGGCCGGTTATGTGCTTGTACGTCATGGGGTTGATTCTTGCCTCGAGCGCTCGGACCGTTCACAGAGACGATCAAGCCGAACGACGTCGATGCGATGATCGTCCGCAATGGAAGATCATCCATTTCTGAAGGGTCGCGTTCCCAGACACGGGATACGGTTCGCCCGAAAGGCTCCGGCCGCGGCTATTCGCAAAGCAGGATGAATGATAGCTTCCCAATACTTTTCGAGTGTTTGCGGTGCTACCCCTCCCATGTACAAACAGGAGTACTACCTGTGTACTCGCGGAAGTGCCGGGCAATGCACTGGTTCGTCGGATCCGAAGATAGCATTTCGTATTTTCTGTGCGGTCTGGAATTACGAAACGCCAAATTACTGCTGTCGGCGATTCCATGTGAGCCGAGAACCATGCAACAATCAATTCATATCAGAAACCAAGCGACTCATTCCTTCCAAGTCGACCAACAGAAGAGAAGTGTCGATGCAGTTCCGAGGTCCACTTCTTCGGCCGAAACCCTTTCAAGCTAAATCGGAGCCGAGTTCCCCGCTTCTACTGCAGAACCACAGAGCGCGGTCACAGTCTTTAGGGGAACGGATGAAGTTCAGACCCATTCCGCGTTCGACGTATGTCGATCAGTGCGTACATAAACTTGCATTCAGCGTTGTTGCCGACACGCTTGCGACTCCGTGTGCACATCATTCGTTACGCATCGCGTGGCGTGCATGTTGGCGGCCGCCACGCTCCGAACCACCATCGAGTCTGGGTTCCAGCAGTGGCAATCGGCCGCTCAGTCTCTCTTTGGAAAACAAAGGCCGACTCGGCTCCAGCCAACGGTGTCCATGTGAAGTGAGAGTCTGGGCGGACACGACCCAGCACCAAAAGACGCGATCCGAACCACTGTGGGTGCTCCTCAATGCTGGAAGTTAGCCCGTCGACGCACGGTCACACCCCCTCCATAGAGCACCGGAATAATATGATCGGCTACGCGTCCTTGATTCGTTTTCGCTCTATGTTTACAGCTGTATCGGGAAGTCGGAATGAGTCGAAGATATAAAAAGTGACACGCGGAAATTCCATAGCTCCTCTTGCATTCTGTGTGAAGGTGCCTTTCGTGAGGCCTCGATGCTAAGGCGTCCGATTTCGACCGAAGGAGAGATGTGTTACTTATTTAAGAATTCCGGAGCCGAAAGCGTTGGATCGTTTGTTAGCGATTTCTGGTTCTGTCTTCGAGGAGGTCGAAGACTCAGTTCTATGTTTCCTGCCGAGCTCACGGTATACAGGATCGAAGAAACCTGGAGGTAACACCGTCACTCGTTTCGAAAGATTTTCCGAAAATGACTTTCGAGAGTTCGACGTGTGAGATATCGATACAAAAGCTTTTTGCGGCCATCAGCCCGGATCTCCGAAATCCCTCCACGCGCTCGGCTCGCTGCCAGTCGGGACACTCACTGTTTGATTCGGTAGCACATTGAAGATGTGTATCCTTGCCCGTCGCAGTGCGGTCAACGTCGATAATCGTCGTCGAGAGCGGTTAACCGAGCGGCCGTTCGTTTATGCAGTATCGGAAACCGATGGAGTCCTCGGGATTTTGAGCGGGGAAGTCGACTCCCGCGGTCGACAGTTGTCTTGGCTCAAGTCGTCCGCGAGCTTTCGGCCACAGACTTGTCACTGGCAGGAGCCGGTCATGAATAACTTTATTCTGATGCGTCTAGGGACGCTCCTGGCCTGGTTACGTGAATTCGATATTCCAGTTTCGACAGGGCGGCAAGACCCGCGTCGAGTAGGGAGATCGTGGCGTTCCATGAACTCCCTTGCGTGGAAAAGAAATCTGGAAAAAGCGGAACGTTCCCCGGAGGGTCGACTCCTGCAGCCATTAGCGAGCTCAATCGCACCCTCCCGCCATATTGGGGAAAGCACCCACCGCGGGAAGCTGTCAATTCCGTCAAGCGTTCCTATCCTTAGCTGCGTAGGCATAAAGCGCCTAATTGCTATTGGCACGTGGCTCGGATATCAGTCCTCAAGCTCCGTCCCGAGTTTTGCGGCAGATTTGCAGCTGTCGGCCTCCCTCTCCAACGGGAGTCGAAATTGCGGCCTCGTCGTTACCTGTGGCTGAGTTGGGTGGTTGCTCCACCGCGAGCTACTCGGGACATGCCTGTCGCGGACTGGAATCGAGAGACGGCTCGGGCCCCGAACGAGGCGGGCGTCAATCCTTGAAATCGAGTTTGGCGCTCTTGCCAGCTCTGAAACGAGCATGTCACCTCAGCATCCGGTCCCCTGAAGCAGACGACAGCATCTGATAGCACCGAATCGTTCCGAACAAAATGTCACCTTCATGCACTGAGAGTTCGGAGCAGCCAGGAGGAGGGAAATGAATGGGGAAAAATCCCGAAACTCGGTTTCGAGATTCGTCGTCGCTAAGCTCCTGACAGCGAAATATTCCACCTAGCCACGGAATGTATTCATCTCGTTTTTCACGTAACTCCTCCTTCGGGATCTGAGGCATGGAAAACAGCAGGGGGAGAGGAGGGGGCGGCTGAACCTCAGGCTACCGCGTCTCGGAGTCAGCTTTTGTGAGATGTTTCCAGAACGTGCGTAGCACACCTCGAGAGAACGCTGCCGTCAACCGAAGCCGAACTCACTTTATCGGTAAACGACCGGACGGGCGGCCCCCATTCGTGAAAGGCGTCGACGAAGATTGAGACCCGAGATGGGGGCTCCGAGCGATTCGCATTCCGAACGAGATCCCGAATAACACCGAGTTCGTGTTGCGTAACGCTCAGCGTGCGCGCAGCGGGTGATTCAGCGATGATCGAACTCGTATGGGGTATACGCATCAGCCATCTGCAACAAAGGGATAAATTAAAGCGGATCATTTGGAAGCGAACGAAGGCGCTCCTCTGTGACTACATCGGCCCTGAGCGCCGCGGCGCGACGTCGGAGCGGAGCTGGAGCGATTCTGTTCGCTCGACCGAAATAGGACCTCAATAATGAACTTTCGTTCTTGGTGTGCCCCACGTGACGCAGCGAGAGCGGTTCTACAACAACAATAATGGTTACTTTTCAAAAGGCTGGAAGATCGCCAATTCATCCCGGATCGTCGATAGAGAGATTCGCTCTTCGAAACTTGAAGAACAAGCGGAACCCTACATCTATCCGGTCCGACTAGGTCCAGGCCTTCTGCGGATCCGACTGACTTTCGGTCATCGGAACTTTCCGCGCCAACCGGGCTCTCCGAATTGAGGAACACATGCTGCATCGTGTATATTCTGATTTGCCCACGAAACGACACGTCGATTCGAGTATTTACGACATTCCGATTACCAACGTTGAGTTTACATTCGTTAACGCGGGCGGGAGAAAGCGGGCCTCGGAAATCTGTCAGAGAGCGCCCCGCAAGAAGCGGGCCAGCCCGTGTTCGCGAGCGGCAGACTGACTGCGCACGGAACAATTCGTTTCCTGATCAAGAGTTGACGGCAAAAACATCAGTCAGCGTGAGGCCGCCGCGGGCAGCGGTCCGCCGGATTCCCCTCATCGTTCTGTCATTGTTCTTGCGAGAGCGGTAATTACGATATTCGCTGTGCGTGCGCGCTTGTTGCTCGCGGCAGAGATATACGCGAGACTATGTGAGTCGATATCGTCCGGATTTTCTGCTTACGAAGGTGAGGCCTAGTCTCCGCTCGTCGACGGGCGAAACAGCGGCGACAGAGATGAAAACTGCAGAAGTCCTTGCATCAGAAATTTTGTTCGCTCGTTTGTCGCCGAAGGCTCGAACGTGAGATAATTTCCGTTCGCGATCGGTGTCCCATGACTGAACAGTTGTGTCGAACCGTTGTTTTCTCGGAGAGAAAGTCATCCGAGAATATTCGAGAGGGTATCGCGGAAAAGTTGCCAACAAGACCTTAAATAACACTCCGCGCAATCAGTCGAAAGATTTGCTCTCCATTGTTTGCCCGAGGCCTCGTGCACGCTCAACGGGATGTGTGTTGGTAATTAGCATTCCAGGGGCGAGGAAACTTAGCGACGATCTCACTCCGACCTCCCGTTGCCCCGATCACTCAATGAGAGATTTTGCCCACAGGGAAACGATCTCGGGCGAACCCTAGACCGGCGATTCATTCACTTGGGGACTCCTCGATCAGGACAGCCTCGAAAATTAGCCGAAACCGGACTGACGGCCGACTCTCTTCGATGGTGGGGAAGCCTGATCGGCCTCCTGCCACGCTCCCGTAGTTCGGCTTTCTTTCGTTTCCGTCTCCATTTTTGAGACTTGTTCGTGTTTTCGAGTGAGAACCTTCTTGTCATCACGCTCCGTTGAACCTACTTCAAATCCTAGTCAGCCGGGTCTGGTCTCGCCTCAGTTGCTGTCTGATAGAGATTCCCCGTCCAGTCTGTGCATTGGACTTCCACTTTCCCGGTGGTCTCAGAGTCTGAAGATGTCTCTCGTCCCGAGCCGGCTCGTACGTCATCGTTGCTCTGACGTGCTGTCCTGTACCGATGAAGGAGATCGCCGCGCGGGTCCGACCCTGTCGTACGATCAACCCCTCTTCTTCCCGATCCATCGGGAAGCGGATTCCCCTCAGTGTGTCTGACGTGGAAGCTGTGAATGGGAACCACGAGCGATCTCGTTTCACCGAGCGTCCGCCATTCTGAAGCGAGTTGGAGGAAAGAACGATTCTATGGCTGTCCTCACGAAATCCGTAACTCTTGGCCTCCCTCATCGGATTCCTAAATGATAATGGCACCACCTAAAGAAAAGAGAGGAAGAAAGACTCAAACTCCGGTACGGTCTCCTCGATCCAGCGAGCTGGCACGGGGAATCGGCCGGGTGGCTGAATGGGGCTCGTTTCGCTCATAGAACAGGAAAGTTGGATTGTGAGCTCTCTTTCGAAAGCTGTTTTTTTCTGCCTTTCTTTGCGTTACCCTTTGTCGAAAACGACCCGAGCTTCGTCTACAGAACGATAACGTCCTCGAGCTAGCCGAGTGTCGGTACCGAGCCCTCGAACTCTACCTGAACGGCAGAAAACCTTTCTGCCCCAAATGCTCACTCATTGATTCCCGTCGTCATTAGGCAGCGATCTTCGGGAACACGCGATCTGCACGTGGTTCCGGGTGAACTCGGATTCACTTCATCACTTCGTGTCGATTTGCCGCTTCGAATCGCTCCGTCGAGTCACAAACGCACGACCGCTGAGCTCAGAGGCGGCTCATGAGCGCTACGGCCCGGGAAAACTATCAGTGAATTATCCTCAAGATATTCTCGGAGATTTCCTTCCCCGAGCTCTCCCCAGAGAGTCGTTCATCGTCGGAGATCCGTCCGGCGCTTGGAGCTATCCTCCGTGCGTTCCGTGTATCTGGGCGGGGAGAGAGAAAGATTCACCTGTAAGAGGATCACAAGTTTTGGGATCACGTATTGACTGGATCCCTTGAGTTCCAAAAGGTCGCATCCGCGGAAAAATCCCGAGGTGTTCGCCGAACAGCTAGGACGATTAGCACATGATTCGAGAGCGTCGGATGCAGCTTTCCCGACCTCGCTTGACAACCGACGCAGCATGGGCTCTCGGATAGTTCCGACGACCCTCTCACCTTGATCGTCTTCTGCGAATATGTCAGATAGGCACTTCTGGGTCGAGGCTTAGGGGAGCTCGTATGCTGGAGTTTGGACGATTTGTGTCATGGAAAACCTGGAAGGCCGAGTCGAGTCTCGGCACGAGTCAGAGGGAAGGCATCATGGGAGACTTCGAACACATGTCCCAGATATCGAAAATTCCTCGAGAATATCATTCATATATTCATATCACATATTTCATATATTCCATATACTTACCATATATCCTCAACTTACATTTTTTATTTTCAACTCCATAGATATTTTGTATATTTCATATCATATACTGCATATTCTGTGCGTGTATCATATCTGCCCATATCATGAGAGGTAGGAAGACCAACGTCAGTGCGTTCGTATCCTCGGCAGGATTTATGTTGAAACCGTCCCCATGAGTGCCCCCGACAGACACCGTTTTCTCTGGCCCTGAGTGCGAACATTCGAGAGATAACGGCTCACACACGTCAACAGACCTTGAATTAGAGCGAGAAAAATATGGGAGCGGGCGTTGCCTGAAATATTGGGACAGTTCACGCTGTCCCGACCGCAGTCAAGCGGGTGATGTCGTGCATAATGTCACGTCACCTTCGTTCGGAAAAATATTCTGAAATCTCGCTCTGGCCATCTCCTTCGTCCGAAGAGCAGCTCCCAGAGCGCGGAAGCTCATTAGAGGCGGATTCTCTCCCGCTACTCCAGTGACATCCAGGAATATTTCTCCCTGTCGTCCTCCAGTGACATTGGATCCGCGTGAAATTCGCACGAGGAGCAGCTGGTCCCAGGGCAAGATAACCTCTCAGAGGTACAGACTCAAGGATACGGATCAGGAAATCCAATTTTCTCAGAAACTTCGAGAAAACTCTGGGGTTCAACACCAGAACTTCTCGATTGCCGATCCTGGGGTTGGGCGCCGACCTGTCCAGCTCCCTGAGTCCGGATTCCATTTCAGGCTTCGCTTCAAGTGATCTCCTCGATCTCGCGGTCACCTCGGCTTTCGGATCTTGAGCCTCTAGTTTCTTCCGCGCGGAGCCGAATCGCGTTCCGTGCCCCAAAGTAGAAGTATTGAGAGGTGCGCGTGTCGTGCTCTTGAGGCTGACAGACTGGCTTAGTTAGTTGCCTCCTCGGTTGCGTGCTTCTTGAGTGAGGGCAGAGGGAGAGCGGGCGAGGGGATTTGCAAATTCCGGCCGAGGATCCTTCAGGGAGGAATGATCTCCCGAGGAAAGGCTGCTGCTCTTTCACCAGTGATTTATTTCGAGGTTAACAGCCCGTGTCGGAGGCGGATTTTGGCAATTTGCCCGCCCGCTCCCGACGGGATTCCGAGTGCTCGACTCCTCGGTCACCTGCCAGCTTTTACATTGTTTACACAACAACAATTTCTCGGGCGATAGAGTCGTCGATGTCGCCGTGGACGTCACCGCCCTCGCTCCGATGATGATCAATTAGAACTTTCCCGCAACCCGCGGTTCCTTCTGCGGCGCCAGAAAGTTGGGAACAAGTTCCTGCATCGATTCCAGCTCGAGTTCCCACCGCGTCGATTCTTCGCCCCACCCCGCGCCCTCCCCACGGACGGGTTATTCTGTGACCGTCACCGGAGTATGGAGTAAGTTTATTCGATCATTCCCCGTTAACCTCCCTGTTTCCTTCCTTTCAGAACTCATTCGACAGAAAACCGAACGAATGCGCCCGAGCAGAAGGGCCTCACAACCAGATTCCTACGAGGTCTGAAGTGTTGGTCTACGAAACAAGATGCGCGCGAACTACGTCGAGTCCAGCAAGCGGACATCAACCGGAAGGCGCGTCAGCTCGATATGGACCAGAGGGCTCGGCACAGGGATCACGGTGACGCGACATCGCGGCCCACGCCAAGTGCGGAAGAACCCTCTGTTGGTGGGTATTGTCGCGGCCGTGTGTGTTTTGTTTTCGTCGGAATCAAACATCTGCCGCCTTGACCAAAACCTTGATTAGATCTGGGGGAGAGCACGGCTCGTCGAGCTCACGCTCGTCTGATCTCGGTCAAGTCATCGTGCTCGGCAGTTCTGTGCCGCAGACTAGAAAGGAAAAGGAAGCATTCCACTCATATACGTGTACCTTCGGAAGTCTTCCACCGCGATGCTCCGTTCCGAGCGAATTCCCGACCCCGACACTCTATTCATCGCGTGAGCCTCATCCGAGCTGGGCACTCGAATGGCAAGGTTCGCCGAGAGCAGAATTATGATGACTGGTTCCGGGTAAGGTCTCGGTTGAGGAGGGGGTCGTTACATTTTTGTTCCCGCCGATTCGCCCATCAAACCATTGATTTGGATGGTCGCGGAAGACCTCCTCATCTTTCGCTCGACCCCTCTCGTCTCCTTCCGCTGCTCTCGGGAGAGTACAAGCGGACGTTCCCCAGTCGGCTCTCAGCCGGTGGGTCTTTCGGCGGTGGAAACGAACAAAAACTTCCTGTCGGAGATATGCAAATAAATTCGCAGGAATCTTGGGCACAACAAGCTGCCCGACGTGCTCCGCATTCGCCCCTGTAATAGATGTGGTCCTCGTGCAGGAAACACAATTTCGGAAACAAAGCGGCGAGGGTTGGGGGGAGACCATGATGTCAGTTATTATGTTCGCAATCATGCGCATTAGCCTCCCGCCAGCGGGGCGCCGATAATCAATACAACTCAAACAACTCGAGGAGGAGAGCTCAGACGTTGTCGAATCGTCCTTCTTAATTGAGGCGAATCCCCATAGGTCCATCAGGATACTGTGGACGGAAGTCCTCACCAGACCGCCAGGATCCGGAACGAGAGCGACGCGTGGAAACCGGTGTCCAAACCACGGACGACTTGTTGGAATCACTCGGTCCACGCCTTCGAAAGCGCATCAGATCAGAACTCGATCTTCACGAGCGGCCTGATTTGCTGAATCAGGAGTGTCTCCACACGGAAAGGCTCACGGAAGTCATGGAAACTGGCTGGATGTCCAACCCAACCCGGCCTCATAGTAGGGAGGTAGGTTCCCGACTCGGGCCCGGATCCAGTGCCGGCCGGCCGCAGTCTTACCGGAATACTTTATGGAAGAAATTTTTCGTTCAGTTGACCATCCTACAGCGAGGCGACTACGGGACGGAGCTTGCCGGAGTCGGGGAAATCTATCCTGAGATCATCGAGGACGACGACGCGACTCTGGCCGGTGAGGATATCGAGGAAACGCAAGACGAGCCCAGCCCCGTGAGTATACTCTTCCTCCGCCTCCTACGGGGACGGGAATACGGGAAGAGTTCGGCAGTGAACGCGACACTCCTTCCCTCCAAGTCAGCGGAACGTTTGATTTCCGCAAAACAGAACCATGAAATCAGAATCATTATGAGAATTCAGGAGGAAATACCCTCGGTTGGACTTTCCAACCAGGCCGCGTCGAGTGAGTGTTGCTCTTCCGGACTCTGTAACTCACAGGTTCAACAATTCACAGAAAGGAATCATAGGGTGCTACCAACGGCCCTAAATATTTACTCGCTCTCGGGGGTGCTAACGAATCAGGTATCAGCTGTGAGGCAATGCGATCATATGCAATCCGTAGCATTGCATTTTTCCATTGAGAACACCCATTTTCCATCACTCACGGAACAGACCCCGATCGAGAGACGAGCACAGATCGCTCCTCCGTTCCCTCCACCAACCGGCACTATCATTTACCCAGCGAACACGGAACTTAGCCCTCTTTCCACTTCGTTGTTTCGAGCCTTTCCGATAGCTTTCACCGAACAGAGCGGAATAGAGCTTCACAGTCGAGCAGTCGGTTCGGGATGTTGCACTTGGCGGAGCATCGAAACCAATCACCGAGCGTCTACCGAGAGTATTTCTTTTAATGGAATGTCCCCAAGTTATTTCCTCCCCGGAGTTCTGACTGTTGTACGTGAGCTGCTTTTGAACGAGAGTTGGACGCGGAGAAAATAGACAGACTTGACCAGACGAATGTGTGTTTCAGGTTCGCGGTTCGTGTCAACCGTATGGTGTCATCCAAAGGTCACGCGACGGTCCCTCCATAATCGAGGAGAGTGTCAGTTCGAACGGTGACGAATCGTCTTCGGGCGATTACAAGAGGATCATCATCAACATCGGGCTGGGAGGCACGCGTCGCGGGCCCGGCTCCGGTCTGGTTTCCGGGCCCGGCCCAGTTGTGAGTATTCATCCCATTCATTGAGCATCCCCGCTCAGTCGCTCCACCGGGGGATCGGTCCTTCCGATAGGTCTACCCGAGGAAGAACGCTCTGGAGCCGATCGCTCGGCAAAGTTCGCGGAATCTGTTCCCCACGTCGTCCATGCAGAGCTTGGAAGACCTCTAGGACACTCATTGTTGGAGCTTAGAAGCCCAAACAGAGACGATCGGGCACAATGGGCATTTTAAGGCGATCGAGAGGGATTTCGGCTCATATAGTCGGGCAGGGGTGAGGGGAAAATGGGGACACGGAGGGATGGGCAGGAAGAGATAGTGGGACGGGTCATATTAATGTCCGAGAACTTCCCTCGAAACCTTGTCGGAAAGTCGACTGCCGAGACGACAAATTGTGTATATTCGTGGGGCGTACCCGCAAACAAACGAACATCTCATCCGCCTAATTGCCCCGTAGCGATGGACAATCGACTTGCCCCCGTGCTCGGAGGGTCGAACTTGCGGTCACGTGTGCTTCCAAGTTCGGAGGATCGAGAGAAGGAGGCCCTGAGATGGCCGCAGTCGATGGCGCTCCTTGACGGAATGGAGCTGTCCGAGGCTAAAGTGGCGCATCCGGCTCCCGGAATCGCCGAAACTTTTCCTCATTGCTCATGAGCTCTTCATCTGACCGATCCAAAGCTCTTGAATGATGACGGCGAACGATTCCGAGCAGCTACGAAGTTCGGAGCATTTTCATTAGGAGTCCCTGAAAAGCTTTTGAAAACTACAGTTTGTTTCCGGAGCCCTTTGGCTGTGAACTGCTTTCGAGCGGCTGTCTTCAGTTCGCTTGTTTGAATCAGCATCTAGTTGAGAGAGCAACAACTTTGGAGCCGCTGGGTACTCCTCGCTCCGCCAACAAACAAACGAACGAGCGAACGAATGAACGGTCGAACGAACAAAGGAGCCGAAATCTACGTCCCGAGATCGAGTCGTTTGCGATATCTGTTGCCTCGCGGGAGGGAATGAGATCAAGTCTTTCGCAACGTTTGAGCCGTTTCGCCCGTCCAGGCCTCTGAGGTGACGTCCGAATCGTTTCAATGTTCGAATCGTCCGTTGAACCTTCGAGGAAAACCCGTCCTGGGAGGGGTTAGATTCTCAAAAGCTTCGGTCGAAGTCGCTCGAGAATTCCCGTTATATCACGCAGGCCCTGTATGAGTGAATTCGCGATGAGATCTTGAACCATTCTAGAGCGCGCTCCTTTCCTCTTTCCAGAATGCCCCTAGACTTAGAGAATTCCCCCCTGTGGAGGAATTCCCCGAATTGCCCGAGACCCCAGGAATAAATCCAGTTTGTCCCGTTCACGGCAACTGGGCGGAAGTTTCTGCTCAAGAACTTTTACATGAGTACCGTGACAACCAGCATCATCGAGGTCCACGTCACGATTATCACGAACATAGTCATGGTGAGTGCGCACATCCTTCCAGATATGAACTCGACTCTGCTCCGATATTCACCCGCTCGCACGATCAGCGCCTGAGCTCTAATCCCCGAGGAGTTTGTCAACGATGCTTTGACGACGCAGAAGAGGCGAATGCCGTTCCTCTTTTGTTGCCGTCAGATTCGGTGCGAAGCGCGATCTGAGTGAGATTCCTGTTGAAGTTGAAGCTAACTCGGAGGTTCTCTGGTATATCCCTTGAAAAACCGATGTGTGAGACCCAACACATGCAAGCCTCGATGCGATCAGAAAAACGATGTAAGGCGGGAGGGGGATAGAGGGAGGGCGTCTTCAGCTCTCGGCAGGGCTGAGGCTTGAAAGATCAGAGACTCTACCCCCTCACCCAAACGATGGTCACACTTCGGAAAGAATTAAAGGGAAATATGATCTCTGGTACCGACGCGACTACGTCCAACCCTCTGAGTCAGCCCCGCTGGTCGCGTCTCCTCTCTGTAATGACTAGAGCCTTGAAGTTCGGGCATCGAGAAACTCGGAGAAATGCAGTCGAAGAAGCATTGGAGAGCTTGGAAAAATGCAGGCGGAAAAGATTGAAGAAACTCGAAGGAGAAGCACCAAGACACTGAAAATCAAGAAAGAGGTACCAAAATCCACCGGAAGGGGGTGTACATAATAGAGGATATCTCGGCGAGCATTGTCAAAAGTCTACAAAAACACCGACCGTCTCCCTAAGTGGGAGCGTCTAGCGTTCTCAATGTAGTTGGGAACATAAGAATATCGCGTCGCGATGTTGACCAGTTGTGCTTGAGGAGTACTGTCTTGCATCGAACCTTGTGCCCTCTGAAAGGCGGCGGCTTCGTTCCTATCGAGCTCTGTCACAACGTTCTTGATTCCTCCGAAATGCTCGGCGTAATAGAGGGCAGCTGAGAGCCATGTACACTAGCGCGTCACAATTTGCTCTGGAGGTGATTCGCGCTCCTTTGGAGGACTACGGTCTTCGATATTTCGTTTCTAAGTTCGTCGTATCACGGAGTAGAAATCAGGAGCTGATGCACACAAGTTTCATCGACATGGGCAGATCGGCCGCTCGGTAGCGGTTCCGACAAAATGCTAACCAGGATTGCGCTTCCCAGGCTCAAGAATAAAGAATCTCAGAGCGCGGAGCCTCGAGGTCGATTTGGACGACGTGGCAGTCTGGAAATTTCAGAAGAGCCACCGGTGGCGTGGCCAGATCGCATAGATCATTCGATTGACGTAAAAAGTATCAAACGAGTGGAGTGATCGGAAATCATGTTTTTGCAGGTGGTGGTGAACATGGAAGACATCCACCGAGCCGACGACGATCGTCGATTTGGAGCTGCCGGAACGGCTGTGGTCATTACCACGTCAGGCCCCATTCGCACGATCGAGACGGCCGTGATAGATATTTGCCTCGAAGAACTGGTTCCAGACACGATGAACCTCACAGGAAAGGCATTTGAAACTAACATAAAAACTGGTTTTCTGGTCGAGCTTTTACACAGACACCAGATAAGCGTGAGACACCCATGTGACGAGCTACCTATAAGTCAGATCATCATCTCTGTAGGATGGTTTTCTACTGGATAAATACCAAAAAATGAGTGTGAATGAACGACATAACTGATTTGCATGACTTTCTTGTACGGGGAACGATGTTCCGACAGCACCAATGATGTCTCTGTGTGAGAGTGTATGGGCGTGCCAGCGAGAGTGAGAAAGGGCGTGTGCATGTGTCGACTACTGCAGTTACCTAACTACGATCATGATTTATCTTGTATCACCCCGCTCCGACTCGTACGATTTCACCGAGTACTCTCAACGCTAGAGGAACTACGCTTACTGCTTAAAGGAGGACGGATATTATTATGTAATAAAGGATGGACGACAACGTTAAGTAATCTCAACTCATTATCAATCGATGACCCAACAGGACACTGCTGCCTTAGAGCAGTGTCGAAGACACCTTGAGATAAGATTGACATGAAAGCGTGTTATATCAATGTTCCCTTGCATACCTAATCCACGTGTCTGAAACGGACATCGTTGACAAATTGACTGGAGAGTTGAAGTGGAAATAAAGGGCCTGAAAGCCAAACATCGCAATTGTTCTCAATTCGCGATATCAGAGAATACGGTCAGACGGTTCGATCTCTCTCAAACGCGTGTCCCGTGTTTTCGACAAAACTTATCGCGAGCCGTCTAGCGATCTGGAGCTCGGAGTTCGAACTCGTCGACTCCTCGAGCGGAAAGAACATTCTCATGTCGAGAGGAGCGACTCAGATAAAACATCCAGCTCGCCAGCCGGCCTTTGAAACCGCCTCGACTGCGAGAGCGGGAAAACAAGACACGCATTCAAGGAGTAAACGAGCAACGGAATGGCTGCTGGAGGACCCATTGTTCCCAGAGGACGTCGTCAGCGAGTAGTCGAGAGGAGACGGCGGTTTCAACTCTTTTCATGTTCGATGATATCTTCCCTCAAGATGACATCATCCGCCGAGCGACTTTCTTCCGTCTCGCCTGGCCCCTGTGAGCGAGCGCGTTCTCGAACCCATGGCACGGCGGACGAAGATTCATTTGCCGGAGACAAGAGTCGATCAGCCGCTAGCCTACAGTTGACCATATTCCGAATGTCAACTCTGAGTCCTTCGAAAGGATCGTCGCGAGATACAACATATCACGAAGGGTTCGACCAGCACTGGGCTCCTGCCGGACGATGCGGCAGGACACGAAAATGGGTCGAGGAGTTACTGATCGCTTTGCCTCCAAGTCCTCCAGGACATCAACTGGAGCAGAGAATCGACTCGGCTCCTCGAGTCTGCAGTGGGAAATCGCTGTGATACGTGCTGGATTACGAGAACCTTGAGTGAGGGAGCTCTCCAATGCTGGTGAAAACGAATATTTCACGAAATTATGACCTATTAGGAGTCGGGAAAATCGACAACGTGTCTCGCGTCCAAACTTCGTGGGTTGGAGAAAAGTCAGAGCACATCCAGGTCTCTGCTGTCGTTAGCGACGACCCGAACGTCGAGGAGCCATCTGCCTGAGATCCCAATCAGCGTGCCTCAACTACAGCTCTCATGCTCAGATTTAAAGGGAAAATCTGAAACAGAAACTCTCAATCACCAATCTTCGACACCGGAAGCCAGCGCAAGCACTTCTCGAGACATTCATCCGATTTTCGTAGGAACTGCAGATTTTTCTCTATGAAACGGAAGCTGTGGGATGTTGACGGCGTTTTCAAGTGAACAGATAACATCGAATCAACGGCAGCCCCAAGTGGATTTTTCAATCAAACTGTGCGACATTCGGTGCAGCAGTTGGAGTTCGATTTGGCTTTGCGCAGTGTGGATTGGGAAGTACTTCGAAGCTTCCAAGCTTTGGTCCTGAGATTTTCCAAGGTGATTCCAAAACAATGGTTCAGAACGATGGAAGCAAAATGGAACAGCAGTGTCTTCACCGAGTGTGAGCCGCACTCGATCTGGCCGCGCCCAAGAAAAATGGCTCTGGTCGTCTCAGCTTTCGCCGAGCATGATCCATCATCGGGGAACTGGATTTCTCAACCCACACCCGTATGTGGTCCCGCTGTGCAGACAGACCCTTGAAGGAACAACTAGGTCATTGTTCGAGACTGAACCCGAACTATTGGGAATAATCTTCGGTACCACGTAGTTGACCAAGGAGGACTCATCGTGTCCATATTCGGTCCCGGCGACGTCTGGATGTCGAATGACTACTACATTATTCCGGCTATCCTCTTGTTCGATGATAGAGATCGGTAACTCGGAGGTTTCTCAGTATTTTCAAAGTCAGTTAGACATTCAGTGAGAAATGTCGATGCCAAATTAGGAATCTTATCTACTAGAGGCGACCCTGGCACACAAATGTTATTCAACAGTTTTATTTCTCAGAAGGTAACCGGCGAATATACAGAAGATTTCTCATCTCCGATCTGTCAGCTCCACAGATCACGATGTTGTTGCTCGACATCCCCATTGAGACCCTGTAGGTCGCTGAGGGCCTGTAGACTCATCTGAATCCTGGCTTTGACTTCAGCGCACAGATCGCCTGTAATTGAATAACCATATCAGCCATTCCCCACTGAGACGTTGCACTCCAAGCTCGACCGTTGAAGAATGGTCGTCTGGAGCTATTTTGAAGGATCGTCTGAATTGAACGTACTCAGGTGATCGATGCGCTTTTGGAGCAGCTGCTGTTTCTTCTCGATGAACGCCAAGGCATCCGCGTGCGTCATCTCGAGAAATATTCCCATCCCCAGACAAACGAAGACCTCTGAAGCGTCCGGAACATTCGCTTGACAGAAGAAACCACACCCGATGTCTATCTGTGAACGGATCTCCAAGAATTTGAGAGTCGAAATCGAACAGGCCCAACTCGAGCGGCTGGGAGTGCAGTTCCACTCGATTGGGTTCCGCTCTCAAAATTCTCCGACGATCAGCTGGAGCGTTTTCGACCCTACACTCAGATTCGTCCCAAAAACCCACAGGATTTCCATAGCTCTGAAGAACTTCGATGAACAAACCTGCATTCGAAGCTCTTCCCTCCTCGATCCATCCTCGGCAAAGCTGCGCTGGAGGTTTTGTATCGCTTTCTGGAGCTGTAGATACTCGGCAGCTTGGAGAGTGATTCTCTGTCGCTCTTCGTAGAGTCTTCTGAGCTTCTCGCGGAGGAAATCGTTGACGAAATGTTCGAACCTGGTCAACTTCGAGTCCATGATCAGAATTATTCGACGAAATGTTCTCCGAGTGGTTTCAGAGCTTAGGAGACATCATCAGCCCGAATTTTCCAGGGAACCCCACGTTCGGAAGCACAGCTGTGTGAGTTTTTGTGTTGACATGAGCTCTCCCCTCAGCCGGTGGTTCAGCAGGAACCGCGAAAAGGCAGACCGGCGCAAGCAGAAGGAGCCCAAGCTAGCAGACGACGCATGGCTCCGCTGACCGCCTTTCGGATGAATGAGTTCCGTTCGAGTGGATGTCAGTCCTTCTTGGCGTAATCTGGAAGCGAGACTCCGCACCCTCTGAGTTGCGTGCAGGGGTTGATTGGACTCCGAGGAATCTCAGCGTCGGGCTTTCCTCACTTTATGGTCGTTGGAGCCCTGGCCGAAAACTTTCGAACTCGATGTCAAATGATGACTGTGATTCTTCCCGGCTCACTTGAACGCTCGGAATAGCAAACACGTTTTCGCTTGCTGGCATCGGAGAACAGATACATTCGGTGTTCTGACAAGATAAGCAGCATGATGAAATCCTCGTGGGCCGACAGAGTGGAGTTTGATCAGGGCGAGCTGCCTGAAGCGAGTGAAAGAATCGACGGAAACTTGAAAGTCATCACTGACTACAGAGAAAAGGTGAGACTGTGTTCGAGATTCCCGATATCGAAACGAGCCCAGGAAACCTTTCCCACTTGGGACTCAATGCAAAATCGACCTCACCACCGGAACGACAGATCCTCCACTATGTTCAGGGATCCCACAGACGTTCCCATGCTCCCGGAGTTCGGTTGCTCGCTCTTGCAACGCTGGCATACATCTGTTCCCCAGCCGAGCGGGCAGTCTGGACGCCGTTCGAAATCACACTTGCTCGTGAAGCAGAAGTCCGGAACCTCGACGGAAATCGAAGTCCGAGAGTTCGATCGCCTAGCCCGAGTTAACGAATGCTGATTCTCTAGCGCAATGAGCTCACGAAAGAAATCAGAGTGGCGCGTTGAGATGGAAATCAGTTCAATGTGGAACATGTAACCCCTGCACTCATTGAGCAACCAACGTTCCAACCAACATGGAGCTCATTCAGGGCTGAGTGCGGGTTCCATCATGAGAACCTTTCGACCACCATGCCCCCCTTCTCGCTGAGTCCGGAATCTATAACTATAATAATTCAACCCTTCCAGGATGGGAAGAAATTCAAGGTCATCAGCACCTACAAGATGGAGAAGAAAGACGTTGCCAAGTCCGTCGCCCATCGGAAAAGTCTCAAAAAATTCGGTGACTCGCGAAACGATTCTGCTGGCCCGAACCCCGCCACGACCATGATAGCTGAAGAGATCTTCATGCAGTTCATCTCGGTCAAGGTACTTGAGCATGAGTCGCTCCATTCAGGGATTTCGATGAGCTTTCACGTTCACGTGGAAGAATGAATGAGCGTTGGGTTGTCTGCGCTCGAGACACTGAAAATCTCATTATTTTTCGCAGGCCGGCGTTGAAGAGCAGCAAGAAACCGAGGAGGACCTCCAGCTGCAGGCGAAGACTCAGCTTGGGAAAGTCATTTCCTGTCGTATTTGCAAAGAAGAGCACTGGACGACACAGTGTCCGTACAAAGACCGAATGCCGTCGAACGCGCAATTGGATGAATCGAGTCGAGCGGCTGCCGCAGCAGCGAACGCTGCCTCGAAGACATCGGATTCGAAAGTCGAGCGGTACGTCAGCCCAGGTCTGCGCGATGGATTCAGCGGCCGACGGGGCGAGAGCATGCCACTAGGTCGCCAGCAGAGGGACGAGGCTACTGTGCGTGTCACGAATTTGTCGGAGGACGTCAAGGATAGCGATCTCACCGAACTGTTCAAGCCCTTCGGACGCATCACCAGGATTTTCCTCGCGAAAGACAAGAACACCAACGCCTCCAAAGGTTTTGCGTTCGTGTCGTACGAGCGGATCAGCGAAGCTCAGAACGCAATCAATCACGTTCACGGTTACGGTTATGATAATCTTATCCTCTCGGTTGAAATGGCGAACAAATCCAACAACTAATAAGGAGATGTACGAATTCATCGCAATTAAAATCATCTACTATAACTACGAGTGGATTGTCGTTTTTTGTCACTGGGGACAGTCACTGTGATTGAATCACAACACGGGCATCTCGAATCTTCGCCATCTGAAACCAAGAAATGTGGAATCCCCGACGTTCTGACATGCTCCAAGGAACCTGGTCACACAACTCGGTAGGGCAGTTGAGCAGACGGAATTCATCATAATCCCCAAGAAGCTCCGAATGTCTACCCGTCATGCGGTCTGCGGTGGATTCGAGGACAGGGATAAGTTGGGAAGAGAAAATTAACACGATTGAGCGTTCCTAGAGCAACGGGTTGAAAATATTTATTCCACTTCAGATAGCTTGCCGGTGTTCTCCTAGTTCGCGCAAAAAATCGTCACCGAAGTCCTGCTTGAGAGCTTGCTCCTTCACGAAGTCCACGATCGTCTCGTCGCCGATTTCAGCGCAGTATCTGACGCAGTCCTGGAGATACGGCAAATATACAGAATATATATAGTTGGGATGCATACAGAACCGAACATGTAATGAAGGAAGCAATCTCTGCAGTCCTAGATTCATGTGGGCGATAAGTAGCCCTCAAGGTTAACGAACGGAAATTTCATGCTTACTCACCATTGCCATCGGCTTATCTCGAGCTTCGCAAGCCTTTTCAGCGAGACGCTTCAGAACCGTCGTCGGAGGATATCCCGGTGTAATTTTCTGGTTGTTTATGAGGTACTTCAATGTCTCCGAGGCATACTCCAAGTTGTCCGCATTCAAGTACGTTTGCAACATATTGCAAACCATCTGAAAAACGAGGAGCATCCATGGGACTCGCTCGGTGGTAGAACACTTGCGCTAAGAGCTCCAACTTAGATAAGATTCTCGATCTTGCCAAACTCACCTCTGCGTCGATCACTATCGGCAGCCGGAATGACCGGTCCCGCTCCGTGTTTATCTCCGCGACCCGTGTCTGGATATCCCGCGCGATCACCACACATTGCTGCTGGAGGCTCGCGGCTTCTTTCGTTGTGCCCCGCTCAACTTGAGCCGTCAAAGTCAACATCTTCTTCAAGATCGGGTCTCTTTCATAGAGGCGCATGAGTAAGATATCTGACCACAGCTGGGGCAGATATCTGTGTGCGCACTTCAGCTCGATAGCCTGAAGGATCTCTGCCATAACCGCTTGCTCGGGGGAATAGGTGTTCGGTACGAAACGATGGTAGACGAGCATGAACTTGTCGATATCTTCCACCAGAGCGAGAAGTCTGAAGAAGTACTGGAAGAAAACCGACTCGGTGTAGGCATTGCTCAATAAGTGGGGATTCCGTTCGGCCAGATCCAGCAATTTGTAGAGCAAGTCCTTGTCGGGTTCATATTCGAACAAGGTTTCAACGGCCGTCAACAGAAACGACAAGTCCTTTGGATCACGAATCTCCCAAGTCTTGCCGGAGACTCGATCCATTATATCACTCAGGCAATGTGTGACGCTCCTCGGCCTGTATAGAGCTTGCAGTAGGTTGTTATAGGATGCTAAGCTCGGTTCGATTCCGAGGAATTCCATTTCAGCCAGTATCTTCGAGCAGAGTTTCTTGCCTTGGAAAGCCCTGCGGGAGGAGAATCGATTTGATGATTTGGTTCCTCCCGGGAGGGTCGTCGCGGCGACCTTCGAGAGTGTTCGAGGGAACTCAAGGATATTCCCCCCTAGACGGACGACTGACAGGCGGTCTCACCGTGAGCAAGTGAACAGCATATTGTTGAAAGTTGAAAGATTGGGCTGCACACCCAGATCCCTCATCTCGTTGACAAGGAGGTCGAAGAGCTCCATGCGGGTTTCGGGACTATCTTTCATCCGACGAACATTCACAATTAGATGGTTGTACACATGAACTGTCGGCACGAGATTTTTCGAGCGCATTTCCTCATACAGACGGAACGCTCTTTCGACGTCGAAATATCTTAGCATTCCTGCGATGAGCGCGGAGTACGCGACCGAGTCTTTGTTTTGAATCTTCTCAAAGATCCTTTCTGCGAGACCCCCGGCATGCCAAGAGTTCACTGCCTTGTTCGCGGCTCGGAGGAAGTATCTTTCTTCTACCAGACGGCTATCTGGGGTTGGTGTGCCGTTGTAGAATGAAACCATCTGCAGAAGCTTCAAGAGTGTCTCCTGGGCGATCTCCACACCTTTTTCCGAAGAAAATCAAGGAAAAAATTATTCACCTCGAACTCTCACATAGGATTTTTGCCTGAAATTTCCTAGCCTCCCTGGAGATCGCAACGATCCCGAACTGAGAGTCAGGACACTCAGGGCACTCGCAGTCGAGACAGTAAGGGAACCACAATATCAGATCTCATCAGATCGTATAAAGGCCATCAGTATGCCCGAGCGTTAACCCGCATCAAGGAATCGGATACGTACCACGACTCTCTAAATTTTCGTAAACTACCAGACCCTGCGTCAAATCGAGTTCTTCGATGCATAGTAACAAATTTTTTTCCGTGATCTCCTGATTCGCCTCGAAAGCAGGTCGCGGCGGATTGAAATGCGGGACATCTGGCTCTGCGGGATTGTTTTTGAAACATTCCGGGAAGTTTTCCAGCATGTACCGAGCCGCACTCCTTCCACTCTCTTTTGCTAGCGCGAAAGATCGCTTCTCGAAATTGAACGCCGGAATGAAGTAAGGATCATCGATGAATTTGTATTCAGGAGCTGTGGGATCCTTGTGGATAGTCGATTCGAGTGCGCGGAGAATATCCGTTGGTCCTCTGTTGAATTGGGAACATCAGTTGTCATTGGGTCGATGAGACATGATCGGATCATCCCATTGAATTGATATTGTGCTCGACAGCTGGCTCACCTCGGGATCCGTTTGGGTATCACTATTTCTTGCTCTATCGCCGAAGGATTCACCTCAGTGCCGACTTGAGAGAAGCGCCTGCTGGATAAGCTGTAACATTTCGGAGTTTCGTTAGACTTGAGAGCCACGTGTAGTATCCGATCAGCGTCTGAAGCTTGACAACGATTCTTGTAAGGAATCGGCTCAGGCCTCTCACTACTTTTTATCCACAACAAGGAGTTAGATTCCGTTAGGCGGAGGAAAATAGTCGACCGCGCACACCACGCCATTCCGATCACACTACTGACCCACACCGCTGTCCTAGACCTAGCATCCGCTTCATGGTCGAGCCGCGCGGTCCCTGAAGGAAAACTGCTTTCGCAGGAAATGGCCTAGACTCCCGAACTCTCACGAAAGAACTTATTTCCCTTCAGGAAATGGTCTGGAGACAGTATTCGATCATGCCGTGTTGATATTCCCTTTATTATTGTTGTCATGTGAAGCAGACGACGAGACCGCGCCGGCGGCTGCCTTGGTTCACTCATCACAGCAGACAGCTTCCATGCGAGAGGAAAATTTCAAGATGTTCGATAGTTTCTTCTCACTTATCTCACAGGATGAGGTGAGAGCAGGTCTGCTTTCTCGAAGAGAGAACAAACTCTAACAGAAGCGAAGCTCGGATTGATTTTCCGTGGTATGTTGTATATTCTCTCTACATGAGCTCTTGTGGAGAGTTTTTTCGTGACGTAAGTAGTATCTGACGTCGTCGCACTTGCCTTGTTTTCTTTAGTCGCGTCGCGTCATTGATCCACTGTGTGTCCTGTCCACAGTGGTTTATCACATGTCTCTAATTGGGCGACGATCGCGTTCTCTCCTGACCCTTGAGTGCTTCCACTCCCGAGAGTCTGGGAAGCCGATTTGAGCGCAAGAATTTGATCTGGCAGCTCGCCACAAGTGTTGTGCTCGAACCATTGTTCCACCGTAAGTCATCGCTCGTTGAAACTTCGAATTTTCCCCGAGTTTCTTCCAGCTACAACAAACGAAACTCGACCTCGGAGCCAAGTGACGTTCCATCCAGCACGTGTCACGCAGCATCACCCTCACAAGAGCGGTCGCAGAGTGCCGACTTGATATGCACCATTCCAGGGCACTGAGTGCTGTCAAAAACGTGTCTCGAATCCGAACTACTGAAATTAGATCAATGATAGCGTTCCTCTGAACTTATTTATTACTCAAGTCGTGGTCCCAGAGAAACAACTTGCGGCACACCGAGCTGATTTACAACCCTCGAAGCTCTCGAAACTTTGCTCAGACGGACATTACAGTCAGTGAGACGGACATTTCTGCTCTTATCTCTCAAGAGCCGATGAGGTATCAGTTTTGATCAAGTAACTCGGTGAACATATTTGTTTCTTTCCAGCGTGTTGAGTAAGACTCCGCTGCCTGCGGAGGAATCCTCGAGGAATTCGCTGCGCTCAACCATGCTGTCCCGGTTGAAAAGTAGCACTTTGGCTCACACCATTCTATTCGGCGCATACTTGACCACTGGATTAGTCTTGAATGCACTGCAAGCATTCGTATACGTGTTCATCCGACCTTTCCATTTAAAGCTGTTTCGTTTTCTGAACAAGCACCTCATCTATGGAAATTGGGCACGTGAGTGAATCAATCTCAAGCTTTACGCGGAATATGCATTATTCGGTCTCGGAGATTGAAATCTTCTCGATTCACACAACGTGGCGTGACGAACAATCTTGGAAGTAGAGCTTCGCACTGTGATCTCCCCAGAGGCGACGTTTTCTGTTGCGTGGCCATCCCAGCGACCAAAACCCGACTCTCGTGGCTGCCATCTCTCAGTGAACTTCGAACCCTCTTGCAGACCCTCATTCTTTGCCAAAACATCTTTCTCAGATCGAGGTGTTCTGTCTCGACTTGAGCCAATACTGCGCCGTATCAAACGACGGGATGAAACACAATGCGGTGTTCCAAATTTTCGGGAGCTTTCGAAAGAGATCTCCCAGCTCTGACATCACAAAAGAGTGAAGAACGAGAGAGGAAAATCGATAATGGTAACCGTGTGAAATCAACGTGCGCAGTGCTCTACCTCATACTGTACTTGCTGGCCTTACTTTAATATTACGAATCGTGAAAAGTTTCACGATCTTCTGCCAGGCCTGTGGACGAAAGCACCGGTTTACTTCCGGAGGAAACGACACCTGATGGTCATCGTTTTCGATTTCCTCTTCGGCTCACACGAGTCAAGTGTTCGCTGGTGTGGAAGCGGAATGAATCGCGATGATCCCATCCTCGGAATCCAGAAGCGATTCGTTCGGATCGAATTAATATTCATACCGTTCTCCAGAAATCGTTTCCCTCGGCCAGTTCTGGAGCAATTCGAGAGTAAGAGTCTTCATGGAGAATGAAGACTCGATCAATACGTTCGGGAGGGAGCATGGTATGGTTATCATGAATCATTCGTACGAGACTGATTTCGTGTTCTGCTGGATGGTTTGTGACTCCATGAACATTTTGTCGGTGAGTGTCCTGATTGATATGGATGGAGGAAAGTATCTCGGATGGAATGTACAACGAGGATCCTGGAACGAGGGAGGTGACGTGCTCATCGAGTCATGGCTCACGAGAATTCGCTCATTACAGAACTGCAAAACCACGGCGAAGAAAATGATCCGCTATGTGCCAGTCATGGGTTGGAATTGGTTCTTCGGGGAAATGATCTTCTTGGAGAGATCTTGGGAGAAGGATCGCCAATCCCTACCTCAGAAGCTGGACGTGATCACGAGTTATGACGATCCGGTGTTGCTGCTGATGTTCTGCGAGGGCACCCGTTTCACGAAAGCCAAACACGAAAACTCATTGAAATTCGCAATCGAAAACAATCTCCCTCAATTGAAGCACCACCTACTACCCCGGCCCAAAGGCTTCGCCTTCTGCGCCAAACATCTGCAGGGGAAAATGAAGTACATATACGACATCGAGCTGTGCATACCCAAGGAATCGCAGCATCCAGCCACGCTGAAGTCCCTACTGCAGGGGAAACCCTGCTACGCGGACATGTACATCAGGAGACACTCGTTAGATGATTTGCCAGACAATGAAGAGGATCTCAAGAAATTCCTGTACAAGATGTACGAAGAGAAGGACAAGCTGACTGAGTATTACCACACACACAATAATCAGTTCCCCGAAGGTAAGGGTGGCCGTCTCCAGCTCAATGGGGTGGTTGTTACGATTAACCATACACTGGAATCGGAACACCGATGCTCCTGCTGACACGATCAATTATTTTACCCCATAGGTTGTGTAGAGTTGCCCATCATTAAACAAATGCGACCAGGCCTGATTCACTTGGGCATGGTGGCCGCTTTTGCGATTCCGATGGCTGAATGGATACTGAACGCCTTCTGGCTGACGCCATCGGTTCCGCAGATGATAGGAATCATCTCTACTTTCGGTCTCAGTGAGTAAATGAGTTTCCAGCACTTCAGATCGATTAAATCATGCTCGTGTAGTCGTGAGGATATTCAATGTTGCGGACATTATTACCCTCCATCCATTCCTGTCCATGCCCTGATTTTTCGTTTGTTCCCGCAGTGTACGGTGCACTTTGGAAGATGGTGGGGCTAACAGAAACCTCGAAAACAGCGTCACAATACGGAAGCAGTACGGACGGCACCAACAAGAAGTCTCGATAGACCTGAGGAAGCAGTTCATGTTAACTTTCGCGGTTTCGGGGACTAACCTGTGACTCAGTGTAGGAATGACAGATCGCGCAACAATATGTGAGCCGATGGTTTCAGTTTGGGAAAGGGTAAAATAACAGGGAAGGGGGGAGTCTACAAACTTGCATTTTACTCGGTACTAGTGGGATGTGTGAATAGTCTCGGCGATTTACCTTAAAGTGCGCAGATTGCGATTCTCGCAGCATTTTTACTCTGTGGAATTGTTATGTCTTTATAAGAAATGAAATGGTTTATTTCAACGCAGTCGTGTTTTCCTTTCCTTTAAACTGAGACCGGTTCCGAGTCGCTTCATTGAGGGACTTGAAGACCTCCCTCGCGGAGGGCTGGTCCATGAGATTCTCTTCATCAGGATTAGTTATTCTCGCGAGGATTCCTCCGAGAGGCTGGGGAGGAGGAGTGTTCCTACCTTTCCGAGACAAGAGTTCCAGATAGGAGATCAGAGTCCAGCCGTCTTCTCAGACTCATCGACCTAAGACTCAAGCCGGGTCTAATATGTTCTCGAGCAAGTGCAGTCTGGATGACCAGGGAAGAGTGCATATGAGTAGACGCTCGCCTCCGATGTAGATTTCGACAGAGAATATGTCGCAGGACCATTCTGGAATCGCGGCGAAGACTACTGTGATCTTCGGGCTCCAGCTGCCTCGAGGTGCTGATTCATCTTGACCGTGCCGAAACGTTTTTGGAAGCCACTTTCTCATGGTTCGTCACATGCGTCCCTTCGAGACGCTCGAGCAGCGCAATGTCACCACTTATCTAGCGATGATGTCGTAAATCAGTCGTTTGTCAAGTGTGGCGGAATCCGGGTTTCCACTGGCGCCGCCGTTTCAAGAGAATTCCAGTGGTCTTCGAGCTCTAGCAGCCACCATGGACCGAGGACGGCCTCGAGGTTCCGCGTAAGTCGTCCCCACAACTCCACGGAATTCACCGGATTGCTCTTGCTTGAGTGGAACCTCCTCGAAAAAAAATGACGAGTGTTTGAAACTGTAGAGAATGAGCTTCCCTTCGTTTGTTTGAAGGTGCCAACGCGTCAAGCCGGCGGTGGAGTTTTTTCAACCGGCCCCTCATGTCGAAATTGACGATACGGAGGAGTCGGAGTTCGTTGTGCTCGTGGTGCGCTTGATGAAATTGTTGAGCTATGGGATAACTTTCTGTGTTGTGCTGTTCTCCGCGGTGCTTTCGAAGACCACCCTGCTACTCATGACTTCTCAGCTCTCGTATCCCAAAACTGAATCTTTGAACCGTACGAGGCTCGTTTGCAGGTCTTGCCTTCCGGGTGAGTCTCAGCGTTCTCGTTGCGCTCGGTGGATTCCAAAACAAATGCATGTTCACCAGATCAGATCCCTCCAGAATCCAGCTTGCAGCGAAGGCAAGAAGTGCGACCTGTTCGACATTGTAGACATCGCAGCGGAGACAGTCACTGTCGAGTATATGTATGTATGACGCTCCGGGATGATAACCGCTCCGACACAGCACAACCGATGGTTCAGATACTCGCTCCAACGAGTACCGCACACAGGTGCGGTCAACATGTGTCTCGGAACTTGTTTGCTGTCTACAAAAACGATGACTTACACCCACAAATGGAGTCTCGGGTGTGGAAACAGAGTCGGAATAACTTGTCCGCTGGCTCGGCTCAGCTGGTTTAGATCATCTTCCGCGGGGAGCTGAGGCGAGTCATGTTGATTAGCCACGTTATGAAGATGCCCAAGAGCAGTGCACGTCGATTGGACGTCAGCGCCGGCGTGCTTCCGTGTGCTCCTGGAATTCGTCTAGTGCAGTCCCGTACGACGCACGACACTACTCTGACACTGAACCGATTCGTGCGTTTTGGGAGCCGCTTTTGCTCCCTCGCCTGACGATTCGCAATTCCCCGCAGGTAATAGGGTCACCCAACATGGGATCCCCATCGAATGAACCCAACCTATCGCGTGAATTTGTCGCAATAGGCGCGGCTTTGGCCGCTGCGCTGGTCACCCGTCGATGGGAACTCGGTCCATCATTTCAGCCCCTTACTTGCGATGTGCGATGCACCAGCTGTGGGAGCCAACGCCCATTCGACGTTGTCACCAAATCGGCGGCGGGTACCAATTGACGCCAGCGCCCGAATGAAGCCGGGGCCCGATGGAAGCCAGCGCCCATGTGACGCGCTCCGGCCCAAAGGACCTCAACTTAGCAGAACGATGAGGGGAGACTGAGATTTTCTATCACTACAAGCTTGCTTTCATCATCAACTCAAGAATCAAGCGCTCAATCAGCTATTTTTCACATCCTCGGATCTGTATCTCTGACTGAGAGATGCAGGCGGATTACTAATTCCATGCGGCGTCTGAACCTCGAAAGCGATGGAGCTACGCGTGTCAGTCGATTTGAGCGAAGGATCAATTTGAGCGCAGTTGATTCAAGCGCAACGGATTCACTTTCGCTGCTTTGAGTGTGGAGTATGAGATAGTGGAAGAGGAGAATTCCTCACCTATTCGCCGATTGCAGACTGCTAAAATAACGAAGAAGGTACGTTTGCCCGGCGGAATATGAAGAGGAGGGAGTAGACGACGATATGAGATACGTCGGTGACGACACACCCTCGATTAACCAGCCGGATGGACGTAGCTTAGGCAGGCGAAATGTTTCTTACCAGTCGGCCGCGCCGTGCGCGGTTGGACGGCGTTCCGTGGTATCGAAGCGCTTTTCACTCTCTCCACAGGGTCGGCATCATGGTTTTGAGAAGTATGGTTCGATTGGTCTCGTGATCACGATGACTCGGGAAGTAATGGTCAGATTAGTCCCGGAATCACCCCCCCAGAGTTGGAAAGTAATGGCCAGATTGGTCTCGGAATCACCTCTCCAGACCCGGGAGAGTATGTTCAGATTGGTCCCGGAATCACCTCCATGTCTTCCAGAAAAAGTGCGGACAAACTGACAGACTAAGCCGATTATATATAGTAAGGATGAGGTTCGGTCTCTCTTCTCTAAATTCCCTCGAGAAATTGTAATTTCTTTGTTTCTGCAATTGGCGGATAGGTGAGGGATTCGTCCTCTTCCTCAGTCCCATACTTCACACTCACAGCAGCGCGATTGAACTGATTGCGCTCAAATCAACTGCGCTCAAATCGGGTAGCACCGGAGCTACGGAGTGTGCGGCTATAAGTCGAATGATAGCCGCACATCGCTGGTAATCGCTCGCGGATATATACTTGGATTGGGAGATGACCGCACAATATGCGGTCATTATTGGGATGAGAAGAAGTTCGTGTGCGGCTCTCTCTTTTTCTAGCTACCCTAAAATCCCGCGTATAACGGACCCCTCAGATAACGGACTTCAAGTAGCAGGCCTGTATGATGTGAATGAAAACTCAAAATGAGCATCGTTGGAGGAAACACGACGCCGCGAGCCCCGGGAGAAAGTTATCTTAGGAGTCCTTTATCTGAGGGGTCCGTTATCTGAGGGACAATTCGGCGAAATGAAGGGTCCGTTATATGAGGGATTTTAGGGTATATCTATTCATGCATATGTGACATACAGTACAACCTCGATTATTTCAACCCCGATTATTTCAATCTTTATTCTTTCAACCTTTCGCATTTCAACCTCGATTATTTCAATTCTGAAGAACAGGCCGAAGGATGTCGACCGGAAGCGTGTTTTCATGTCGAAGATGAATCCATCGTTCAGAATCTTCTATCGTCAATATATCTCGTATCATTCTGGATCGGTTAGCGTTCGACCTCGTACTCTCTTTCCCGAATCGGTTGCGGAGTCCAAGAATGTGGGTGATTTCGTCATCTCTCAATTATTCCAACTTTCGATTATTTCAACTTTTTTTTGCATCAATTAGTTGAAATAATCGAGGTTGTACTGTCCTTCATTCATGTCACTTATATTCATGTAGCACTATTGTGTTCAACGTTGTTATGCTGCGATGTGCTCCGCCGCAGAATCACTCAGGTCTAAAGTTCCGATTGAGTTGAAATGGCCTAGCAAAACAATAACCCCACTTCTTCCCGATAACCCGCCCGCGGCAGTTTCCTCCTGGACATCCCCGGCTTAGCCTGGCTGAACTCATGACAGTGAGCTCCCCGATTCAATCCACGTGCACGGTCTCGATCGACAAAGAACCCACACGCTGCCTATAGACTACCCGCAAAATGGATGCCGGGCTCCGAGTTTGAAATTATGACTTTCCAAGTCGAGGTTCCGGATCGTACACCGAACATTGGCACAATTTTCACACCCGTGGGGGACCGATTGCAAGCTGGTCGGGTCGACAAACGGACTTTCAGGACTTTCCGCGGTTCAACTCTAGTCAAACCTCTAACTTCCTCCGCAGAATTGCTGCTGAACCAGAGCGCGGCCATAAGACCCGACCTCGATTACACGGTAGGCACGAGCGAAACCCAAGTGATAGCATTCACTTGGGCATTGCTGTTGTCGCTGGCCCTGCCGGAAGTTTTGAAACTACTCGCCTGTCTCAAATCATGTCTCTTCAAACCACTGACATGGCCATCGATGAACGTTTTGTTCGTGGTGAGCTATAGAGTGTACTTTCCGCTTCATACAAGCTGTCAAATACCACGGACCCGGAATGTCTCGAGCGGAAAATATGCGTTTCGTACCGATCGCGGAAATCGCGTTCCGGAACGTATCCTCGATATGAGAACTTGTCGAAGGCCTCGCGTCGTTCCGGGTGGGGCGACACCGGGCTGTCGGACGAGCCATCTCATTCTCGTCGTTCAAGAACATGACCATTTGCTTGCACTCTCCCCAGACCTTCCTCATGGAAAGCATCCATGCATGTGGAAGCGCTTGGTTCGTCTTTGGTATCCTGCCGGAAATGAATGTGCTTCATGGAGCGATGATATCCAACTGCATGTTTGTTGTGCCCGGAATCCTGCAAGTGAAGCACTGGAGGAAAAATGAGGACGCATCATTCAACCCGGAGTCAATAATCCGGCTCATCACCCTAATTTTCCAGGCGAGTAGTTTCCATTTTCCCCAGCGCTCCCGAGCTCGTCGGCCGCGATCCGAAGAGGTGGCTCCATGGGGCGGCCCGTCGGTCGGAGACCCCGCTCGAGCCCCAACTTATGAGGGTCTCGAGGGACCCGATTCGAGCCGGTAGCAGCCTTGATTGGGCTGCGGTCGATGGGCTCGGAAATTCAGCGGGTCCTTAGCACGTGGCCTTTTCGAGACTAGGGTAATTTCACTGCTTGAGAATGATGTGAGCACGAAGTTCCGGATCAGCTGATGAGAGTCACCTTCAGACGAGCGGGTTGTTCATCTGGGCCGCTCTGGATCGATCGTGGGTGACGCCCCGGCTCTGGTGGATCCCTCTTGTGCTCATGATGCTCTCGTGCGGATGGTGGGAGAACTACCTCGGCAGCAAGGGAGACGATCACATCAAGGAACTCCACCTGACGATCGATGCCAGCAAACCCATCACCAATCTCATACTGGTGCCAGTGCGATGCAGCATAATCCTCGCAACGGCCATGATTCTGACCCACAACAGGCCCGACATCGGGGACGATTTCTCGGCGCTTTTCACGAGATCAAACCTGAAGACTCTTCTGGACGGTAAATATCTAACCGCAATAGGCTGACCACGAGTGTTTCCGTCGGTGTTTCGTCGAGGCTCCGCCGAAGAGCTGTGACGATTCCGATCCAATTCCTCACGCAGCCTTCGAAGCGCTCGTCGTCTCCGTTGAAAAAGAGCTCTGTCACTCAGGAACGTCGTTGAGAACAACGCGACTTTTCCGCTGTTTGGAGTTGACCGATTTGTTTCGTGAACATAATCGAGATCATTTCGCCAGATGAAGGTGTGATCGTGCAGCCCGTTTTCCAACTCCTCAATTACGGATCGTTCCTGCCCATGAAGTTGGTTTCGAAAACTTTCGAGAACATTGGAACGTATGCGAGACTGCCGCTCTGCTTGGCTGGGGTTCATTTCATCTCGTCGTACCTGTGTTACGCGGCGTCGACTTTCGCTTGTCAAGTATGTATACAACTTTTCTCGATGGCCTTCCCACTGACGCTGACGGTGCCGTCGACCGTCGGCATCCTTGGCGTGCTCTGCTCGAAGCGAGCTTCAGGTGAGGATTCCGAGCTCTGTTGTTGACATCATCCTCCACGAGGAAGCGCTCCCTCCCCGAAACTGCGAATACACGCGGAGCGCTACAATTCCATTCGACAGACACCTGCCTTCGAATCCCGGGAGTGTCCTGTCCGTACTTCTTCAACTGTCCAGACATCGCATCGGATCACGATCTCCTGAACTTCCTCTTCATCGACTACACCTGGGTGTGGTATCTATGGCTCCTGAGCCAGACCGTGATCACTTTCCACATTTGGACAACGCCCGTAAGAAGAGTTGCTGGTGTGAAAGAGTAGGTTCGATGGACATCCTCGTCCGGGAGTATCTATCGTCTCCGAGCGATTTCTGATGAATTGTTGGACAGCCGCTTTGCGATTTGAAGCGGCATTCATTTATGCGATTCCAGTCTCTTCATCGACTCGCTCTTCAGTCCTGTGTGCGTGGATCAGTCCATAATGGCGTTCCGGCGACGCGATGATGTTCCAGCTCAAAAAGTAAACACCTCGAGATTGAATTCATTCACGCGTTCTGGTATAACGACACTCCCATGACTCACCATGACGTGGAGCGAGACGGCCGATTGTCGAGGTTTTGCGATTCGAGCGACCGACCGACCAATCAGAATCTTACTCCCTCAGATACGGCTGGCGGCTGTCGACAAAGGCTTACCCCGTGTGAGGGGCCGAGATCCAGAGAGGACGACCGGCGCTAGCAACGCTGAAGAAAGCGGCCTGGCAATGGATTCGGAGAGCGATTGGGAGACAAATATCGATCAGAAACCGAATGACATCGTGAGTTGACATCCAGTGCTCTCCGAGACGCTCAGGATCCTCGTTCCACCGAGCCGGGGGTCGATCTCGACCACTCTGAAGACCGCTGGTCTGGAGTATATACATACACATTGTGCCCAGAGGAAGTCGACTTCTGGTGCACAACATGCGAAAATATGAACGCAGCGAGGGTGGCGCCAATGGGCATCTAGAACAATCTTTTGGTGCCGGACGCGCATCAAAGAACCAAGATCAATCAATGGGGTGCGCGAAAACACAACGAAAATCGCCTCGAACGAACTTTGATGATGAGACTCGTGAATCTCAGAGGAATCCAAGTCGTGAGAGGCTGATCTCACATCTAGTTAGAATTTATTTGAATCGATTTCTGACAGAGAGTTCGTCATTCCTTGGGGATATTCTCAGGTCCGAATCATCGCCTGTGCTACGATGTGGCACGAGAACGAGGAGGAAATGGTTCAAATGCTGAAAAGTATCTTCAGAATGGATTTGGATCAGGGAGAGATGAGGATCACTCATAGAATGTTTGAGTTCAGGGACCCTGACTACTACGAGTTCGAAGGTATGAGACCATCGATCACTTCTCGATCGTCATCTGTTTCTGACCTCGGCAGTGCGTCCGCAGAAGCCTCCTTTCGAGGCGATTAAGAGCGAATTGTCACTCACACGGATACACGCTGATTTCTAGCCGAGATTCTTTTCGACGACGCGTTCGAAATCGACAAAGGAAAACGAGTGGTGAACTCGTACGTGAAGGATTTCATTGCTGCGGTCGACACAGCTGCCAGGTGATAAACTAGAGCGGGCGATCGAAACAGAAAGTTCCCGATCATCCGATTCCCCGTGTTTCAATGAACTGCTCCTGTTACGTGGGTATAGCCAATCGATCAGAGATTTTCCGACAATTTCGTGACGCTCGTTGAGCGAAGAGCCTAGGAGACGGGTTCGTGAGGTTCGGAACTTCAGGGGGTGGAAAAAAAATGATTCCGATCGCGAACATCTCGGAGTAACGTTCTCTTCGCTGAACAGCATGATCCATGGACGGGAGATCAAGCTGGAGCCTCCCAGGAAAGCGAACACACCCTACGGGGGACGACTCGAATGGGTCATGCCGTTCCGAAACAGACTTCTTGTTCACCTCAAGGACAAATCTTTAATACGAGCCAGGAAGCGTTGGAGTCAGGTATGAAGAGCGCTCAAGAACTCGATCGAAAGACCGATTCGGAGGACTAAATCTCTTGACCTGGCCAGGTGATGTACATGTACTACCTCCTTGGACATCGGCTGCATGAGCTCGATCTTACGCTCAAACAGAAGCACACTCGGGCACGGAATACCTATATCCTGGCACTGGACGGAGACATAAATTTCAAGCCTCACGCCGTGAAACTCCTCGTGGATCTGATGAAGAAGAACGTCTCGTTGGGAGCGGCCTGTGGACGGATCCATCCTGTGGGATCGGGCACGTCTTTTCATCTTCGTTATAGCTTCCCTCGCACCCTCCGCCACGTTCAATTCTGATGCTGGTGTCGTCTGTTTTCCCATCTAGGAATCATGGTTTGGTATCAGAAGTTCGAGTATGCAGTGGCTCACTGGCTACAGAAGGCAACAGAGCACGTTTTCGGCTGCGTCCTGTGCAGCCCGGGCTGTTTCTCTTTGTTCCGAGCTGAAGCTCTCATGGCAGACGGCGTGATGCGCACCTACACCCAAGAATGCAAAGAACCAAGGCACTACATCCAATACGATCAAGGTAGGCGCCGTCACAAGATGGCGTGATCCTGACGCAGAGCTCGGGGCTTTGTGGGATGAGACGCCAATTGAGCTTCGAACGAACAGAGAAAGCCCGGCATTGAAAAATTTGGATTCGACCAGTTCCAACCCGGATCACCTTCCTTACCGCAGGGGAGGATCGTTGGCTCTGCACTTTGTTGCTGCAACGCGGCTACGGCGTGGAGTACAGTGCCGCGTCCGACGCGTACACCCATGCTCCGGAAGCTTTTGGTGAGCATGTCATCATCATCACGTGGACGTCGATGTTCGCGTCTGCCGGAGATAGAGGATTGGATTGCAGACGGTGATACCACCGAGCAAATTTCATAACGAACATCGGGTTTGTCCACAGGTGAATTCTATACGCAGCGGAGGAGATGGGGCCCGTCGACGCAAGCCAACATAATGGATCTCTTGGTTTCTGCCCGGAACCTTATAAAGATCAATCCAAACGTGTCGGCCCCTTACATCGCGTATCAGGGAATGCTCATGATCGGAAACATCATCGGTGAGCCCATCGCGAGTCCTTGGTGTTCAGTGGAAAATTTGCTTTCGGAGCACCTTCCGTCGAGGTTCCGATCGCGCCAACCAAACGACTGCACTTTCCAGGACCAGGAAACATCTACATGATGATCGTCGGCAGTTTCGTAACTGTATTCTCCATGCAGGCGCATCACGCAATGCTCATCAACCTGGCGCCGTTATTGGCCTTCATCGTGATTTGTTTCGTGTGCAAAAATGACAACCAGGCGAGTCAGAGAAGAAGGATACCCTCTTCGATCCGCATGATGAGTGAACCTAACACCCCCCCCCCCCCCCCCCCCCCCAACTTCACTAACGGCGCATTCCCCTGGAACCGCATTCATCTCACCCTGTATTCCGACTTCCAGATACTTGCGGCGTTACTCCTGACTTTCGTGTATTCGTTGATAATGTGCGCCGTGCTCATCGGTTTGTTGATCCAAATAAAAAATGAAGGACCGGCGTCCCCGTCAGGAATGTTCACGACGGCTCTCGCTATGACCTACATACTCACAGCCATCGCACACCCCAGGGTAAGACAGCTATCGGTTGAGGCCAACTCACCTCCACCGGCTTGAGCGATTCGTGATATCTAGAATCGTGGAAAATGGTCGGTGGAAACATACGGGTGCCGATCCTGCCAATCGGTGTCCCAAGAGTGGGACTCGGCTTCGCGTTGAGTCGTTGATGTAGCATCGATCGGGACGATCTCAATCGGGTTCTTTGATCTAGGAAATAACTTGCGTGTCTCACGGAATCCTCTACTTCATGCTGATTCCATCCATGTTCCTGTTTCTGGTCATCTATTCCGTTGTGAACGTCCACGTGGTCGTGTGGGGGACTCGAGAAAAGCCCCCGAGCCCCGAAGAGAGGGAAAAGCTTTTCCAGGAACAGCGCGAGAGAAAAGGCATGTGAACCATGCTGGGTTGTGTTCCCCAAGAGCGAGTCGACCGGAGAAGACAGCGGATGAAGCTGTTTTCCCGGAGGACTCAAACCTCATGCCATGCTCTCGTACAGGATTGGTTCGTGATCAGAGTGATGAGCCAGTTCACGGGTCGATTTCATCCAATTTGATTCCAGAACGAAAAATGGAGACATCAGCCATGAGGCAAATTTTCGCTTTCCTCACCGGTCGTCGTGACCAGCAGGACGATCTGAATTCAATGATCGCTGAGATGAACAAAGACATCAAGGAGATGAAAGCTCACCTCGGTGGGGAACGAATGGTCCCATCGATGGTCACCGAAATCGTCATCGAGCCCGAGAGCGAGCCTCAGCCGAAGAAGAATGCGCGGGTTGGCTTCAAAGGTAACCGAAGTGGAGAAACGTTTTCTGTGGATACGAGTCCCGACTTCTTAATCCACGAGGAGCAATCATTCGGAGATGAGAGTTTTCAGCGGAGTCGTCTGACGCACGACGCTCAGAGGTCCGAATGCGCGAATGGATGACCGCTCCACAAGTCTTGGATGGCCCGGTGGTCGAATTGCCGGCGAGTGAGGAGAAGTTCTGGAAAGACCTGCTGAGAGTGAGTTATCGACGACGGCGATAATGCGAGCTCTGTGGGAATGCTCCTTCCGTTACGCCTGGTCTCCTCGATCTCATTCCCAGGAGTTCCTTCATCCGATAGAAGAAGACAAAGCGAAAAAAGAGGAAATGCAACGGAGTCTTCTACAGTTCCGCAACAACGTGAGCATCGCCTACTTTATGCTGAATGCTTTGTACGTGCTCGCCTTGTTCACTTTGCAACTCCACAAGGACAGTCTCTACCTCGACTGGCCCGTTGGCGGAACATCGCGAATAGTCTATATCGTTGAATCGAAGGTGAGCTCACTTCGACTCTGACCCTCTGTTCGGAAGAAAGAAACGCGCAAAAAAATCAAATCTGATGGCCCGCCCACTGTCTGACAGCAAATCACCATCGAGCACGAGCCGCTCCAGCTGGATCCAATCGGTCTGGGTTTCATTCTCTTCTTCGCGATCGTGATGTTCATCCAGTTCACCGGTATGCTCCTGCACAGAGTCGAGACCACGAAGGTCGTTCTGTCTACGGCCACAGTGGGCGTATCGCAGAAAGATTATTCAGATTTCTCGCAGCTGATCAAGGAGGTAAGAGATGTCTCAGAGCCGGTCAGCTGTTTGTTGGTCCTGCGATAATGTCATGTCATCACCGGGACCTGCGAGGTGTAATAAATCGGCATCAGGAGAAAACCGGGGAGAAACCGTCCTCCGAGGCAAGGATGGAGGCCCGATCGTATCACCAAACACCTCCATCCCTGATTCCTTCAGGTTCGAAACGAGGCTCACAAGAACAGGGCGACCAACCGCGTGCGCCGCAGGAGCCTCTACGAGGATACTCTCGAAGAGAACCAGGAGCTGTACATCGATCAGAGGTTCGAGAACGCACTCGAAGATGCCATGGATGTCGGTGAGTCTGGTTCGGATGCTTATCGGACTCCGACGCGACAAACCGCCGGAAATGTGCCAATGACCCTCCATACTGGTAACCCGCCCAGCAAGTTCCTCTCCACAGTGGAACGGAAGATCCAGAGAAGCAAGCACAGCGAGCGGTTCGCTAAAGTTCGGAGGAACACCTCGATGCGCTCATCGTCTTCAGAGGTCCGAAGTCGGGCATCCTCCAGACGCGGGTCCCTGGACAGCGTGCGGAGCAAATCCGATGAGAGGTCCGGTCCTAGTTTTTTGGAAAGGAGCTCTTGAAGTTTCCCGGCGCTTGAATAAAAACCAACTCCATCCGAATATAAATGACAGGATTCCTTCTCCGCTAAATCCTTCGCGAAAACAGTACTCATCCCGGCTTGAAGCCATAGTAAAACTCGCTCCGAGCGGCCGAACCCTCCTCCTCGGTAACTCCAACGTGGTCACCCTCGCCATGCACCTGTTCGGAGCTTCTGCATCTCAGAGCTCTTGTTCCAAGCTAGATGTCGCAACAAGCTCTGAATCCAATTCTTCCGATCGAAAACGTTTGAAGCCGATGATTCCCGTGTGACGCGGCAATGTGGACATCTTTCGGATGAGACCCTCCTTGTCGGGCACCCATCCTGGAAGCAGCTACAAACAACAATTCCAAAGGAACCCTGCGGTGAGTAGCGCGAGTTTTTCTTGTCCGCGGTTCGCTCATCCGGAAGGTTTGTCTGATCCCGTGTCCGAATCCTCCTCGGCCTCATCTGTGTTCCCATGAGTCGAATGGTAATCGCAAACGAAACGATCGACGGCAACAAACCTGGAGTTGGGGAACGCTGACCAAGCAATGCCGAAACGTCATCTCCCAATATCACATGATAGATTGTGGACGCCACACGCAAGGAGTATCTCTGGAGGAGTGAGCTCGACTCCAGCACTCGGAAGAGCGCAACTCATTCCTGAGCCCCGAATCACATCAAGGAGTTCGAATTCAGAGGCCTGGTCGAAATGTCCCGACCTCGGATCGTAATCGGGCACATCGGGGGGCTATGAAACAGATCCGGGGCGCCGTGAATTCCGTGAATCGTTGTCCTGGGGTTCAGATCCCACGTGAAACTTTCGAGCAGGAGGCAGTGATCCGAAAAACCCAGCATCGCTGCGTCATCTGCTTCTTTGGGACTCTCACGAAATCTGAAGCTAACAATCTCAGAGCGGGAATCCTGATGGCGAACCTCAATGCAGGAACCACACTGATTGGATGAGCCTCACCCAGGAGACCGTTTTTTCCCTTTCGCGGAGAATGCGAGAGATTCATTTCCGCTACAGCGGAGTATACCACAGTTTCATTCGATCATGACAAGAGAGCCTACCAGGCCGCGTCCGATCTCTGATGTGAGCTTCTCAAGTGGAACGGATTCCATGGATACGAGGACCACACTCCTTCAGAGAATCCGAGATTGCGGGTCTTTTTAACATATTTCAATGAAACTAGACACAGATTGGATTTCTCTAGACTAGCTCCAACCCACCTTCCTCTGCTTGGGATGACTCCGGCTCCTGCCTTGGCGCGAACTTGAGCACACGGGACCGGCGCGTACACCTCGACTTCCGAACGATGTTCGACGTACTCAAGCTCGGATAGATCCGAAATGAAAAGAAGTCATATTCGATCCATATCTTTGTCCGCACAACGAGTCGAGAGAAATATAAATCCGAGAATTATCAGTTCGGGAGAGTCAAGGGAACATCATTCAGTCCACCCAACCGACCTGAGTTCAGGATGAGTTCTCCTGAAAGCTCGTCTGTTGTGGACAAGCGATCACTCTGAAAGCAAGTAACCAGTTGTCCTTGACGTGGTGCTGAACGCGTGTTTCCTTCTGCATCCAAGGTCGCGCCGCAACCTGCTGGGCGCACTGTTTGTTTTGAACTCCTGACTTTTGAGCTCCGTCGAAACGATTCAGGGCTGAAAAGGAACGGAGAACGAGTTACCGGCGCGAAGTTCCGACATGGCCCTCACGACTGGATTCCCTCCCTCTGGTCACGAACCCGCCGTGGTCGGGTTCAGGAAAGCTTCGACTCGGTTACTTTGAGTTACATTTTGTGACGGTGCTATCCCAATCTCTGTGCGCCCGAGGATCACGGTATCCGGTGGTCGAATTGAGGAACGGAGGTCGAATTATTCCGCAAGCGGTGTGCGCGAGACGCGGGCGCCGCCCGAGCTTGGAAGCTGCTCGCAGCGGAGCTCGTCTATCGAGCTCAAAACGGAATTGAGCATCTGTCGATCTGGAGAATGCGATGCTTCGAGAAATACAGTTGACCGCTCGGAAGTGTGACGTCAGCTGACACACGGGAAGCCGTTGTCCGGATAGACTCATTAATGTACTCCGCGCTGGCAACGACAGCGGCAGTTGCGGCAGCGGCGAAACACTGTTCGTAAAAACGTGCCGTCCGACGGGCTGAAAAAGCCCGGGACAAAAAGAGGACGCAAGAGGGGACTTCTGGAAACCACAAACCGGGATCCGATACCACCGTCGGATGCGACGCAGCTTTTCAAGTGCTCTGCTGTGCGTGCGATGATGGTTGTGAGATGTTTGGCAAAATGGTGAACGATGGCCGTGGAGTTCACGTTGCAGAACAACCTAATCGTGGTTTACTGGTGTGGTAAGTCGCTCCCGACTCAGTTGACGGTCCGATGAGGGGCGAATCGTCCACAGGGGTCCAGTCTGCCAGATCGACACGATTCGACTCCTGGCGGGATTGCACTTCGATAAATTGTGTCTCGGAACGATTCGTTGGAACATACCTATCAGCACTAGCTATGCGCCTTCTGCGCCGCGCGTTCGACGGGATGCCTGGCCACGAGCGATTTGTCGCGAGACAGTCGTTCATGATTGTCATGAGTGCCAGTATTAAAATGCCGTTACAACTACGGCCGGAATCGTTGGCACCTAAATATAGGCGGATGGGGCTCAGCAACGCGACTGGGCGGACACCATAATTGGTTCATATTCGCTAAATGGTGGTCCGCATTACGAACTCGACGACAGTTATAACTCTGCTCCCCTCAACGACCCGGAGGCTCGCTCAACAGGCCCTGCGGACCACTGAGACATTCAGGAACAGCGCCATTAGTGGATTCGATGTTTTTCTCCCTGCCGGGCTTGGGTACCGTGAGTCAGTCCCTCGCAGCCTGAGAGAGCTTCTCTGACCTTTACCCGTAGAGGACGGCAAAAACCATTTTCGAAGCTTGACCTCCTGCTCAGGACGGCATCCAAGGCGCGCCTGCACGTGTGCTACGGATCGCCTCATGCGCCCGGCATATTCCGAAGCCAAGTGAGCAACTTCGTATTGCCAACACTCACTGAGCTGTGTCACCGTAACGTACCGAGGGATTTTTTGAAAATTTCATCTCACTCTCAAAATCTGCCCGAGACGTTGAGACCTCGATCGATCATTCCAATCTCGATTCAATGAACATTCGATGTGAGTGATGTCTGCCGCCTTTGGATCTTCTCCGCCGCGGACAATGTTTGGAATGCTCCCGCAGCCGCCCAAGTGCCCTTCCATTCTGTCGCGAGCAAGGAGAAAGCTATCTCAACGAGCTAGCTCCGAAACATTAACACTCAATCATGTAGTTCGAATCGTGAACTAATCCCTGATGACTAGAACTCCCATTTTCCCTTCTGCGTCCGTTCGTCCGGTCTTCTTGAGCAACCGTGAAAAAAAAACGGTTTTCAGGCTGACAGATCGAGCGGTCGACCATTGTTCCGAATGAGTTTTCACTCCGCAACACTCGATGGTTCTCGGACAACTGGGGGCGAAACTTTTCCGGGGGCGAGGGAAGAGTGAGGAGCGCTCTTTCGACAGCTTCATTTGCGGGGTTGTGTACTGAATGTCTTAACGGAGTTTCAAAACATCGCGGAGTGTACTCCGAGCTCGAGGTGATGCCCTTTGGCGCCCTCGTCGATCCTTCTCCATGTACAAGAACCTCTTTCCGGCCAGGAGACATAGCTTGTCGCGATCGAACTTTGAGAGGCTCTTATCAATACATTTTATGCTGACCTGCTTTCCAACGAATGAAAAGCCCGTGAAGATACCGAAGCTAATCCGATCAGAGAGGTTCTCATTGAATACTCCTACATGCTGAATTTATCTGAAGAAAGTCCCATGTTTGCATGTCCGCTTCGCTGTCCGGTTTCGGGCAGTCTTCCCGCCGGACGAGAGCCAGTTTTTCGAAAGATAAATGTCCGGCCATATGGGAGCTTTATTGATGAGTGATTGGATGGCGTCGATCCCAGCATCGTCGCCGACGTCGCGAAAAACTCGGGATGGTTCTGTACTGCGTCCTTCTGCCGGTTTCGAGGTCTCCAGCGAGGGCGGTACGTTAGACGGAACCGGGGCGAGCAGACGAGAGAGCAAATGTCATTCATCCCGGCCTTGAGGAATCTAGAACATGAATTCGACAACGAAATATCGGTTCCCGAACCATGAGGTGTTCGCTTTCGATGCGCGATATTGCTCGTTGCCGAAGCTCCCACCGAGGTACGCGATTTCTGCAGATGGAGGACATGTCCGTCTGTGTCTCGACATTCATCGGAGGGTGTTTGACAGTGAAAGGTTTCTCCTCGGCTGTATCGGCAAAAACACTCGTTTCGAGCGCCGCCCGGGAGTTATTCTTCTATAAGTGATTCCCCAAGCCGAATCGTGCCTGAGAACTACGATTTATCATTCGATCAGAACCAAAACGACGTTTCGGAAGCAACACTTAGCTCCATCAGAACTGGCGGCCATCCCTGAGCTCGGCTACCTCTATCCCGGCATGCGCGTTATCCTGGATGATCGTATGATCGGTCGTCAGCACGACGGCCGCTTCATCGCAGGACAATCTCCCGTGATTCGAAGTTGGAAACACCGAATACGGCGGGAGTACGGTTTCACTCCGCAAAACTTGAACGTGGTGTAGGGCTGGACTCATTTGAATCAGTGCGCAACATTTGCTGTCGCGGACAGCGGGGAGAAAAAAAAATATACACCGAATGTCCTGTCGGGCCGCGGCGAGCTCCAACTCGAACGGAAGCTCAACAAAGTGCTTCCCTCCTCCGATAACCCTCGCCCCACCTGTCACCCGGAACTTGCTACCGCCCAGCTTCAAAGCATCACCGAGGCAATGATACACGATATCGATTGCCTCGAATACAAATCCATCCCAGATGCTCAGAAGCAAAGCTACTCATCTTCGTGCCGCTCATGCCGATCTCAGCCTTCCGTGGTGGTGCGACCGTTTCGAGGAAGCTGGAAGCTCTTTGTAAGCGCAAACAGTTCGCTGCAAAGTCTAAGAAATTCATCGTGCGGATTTCCTCCTTCAGTTTTCCGGGATTACCCCGGGGGACATGGTGGTGGTGATGGCTTTTCCCCTCTTAGCTTCCCTCTCCCGATTAGAACCGGGCTCCTTTTACAACTGACAGTGACAAAGGTGTACGAAATGAAATCCTGAGATTCAGATGAGGTCTGGGCTCCCCATTGCGTTGACACTCGAGATTCAAGAGGATCCTATGAGCGTTTTCTTGCTCCGCTTTTCATTCCATCGCTGCTGAGGAGGAAATCATTGGAAACACCCAAGAGGCTTCACCGGTCGTGTTGACGTTTCTGAAGTATCGAAGACAAATTTGAGTGCAGCTGCAGGAGAACCGCAGACAGCATTCAATGGTTCCGCGCTGCCGCCGGTCAGGATTTCTGGGATAGAGCATCCAACAATGTCCAGTTTGAGTTATGCGGATCTTCAACGCCGATGAGTGAGATTAGGGTCGACGAGTTGCGGCGGTGGCGGCGGCGGCGACACCGAATGTTCTAGAGTTTCACAGATATCGTCTCGTGGTCAGCGGTCGAGCTTTCCATGCTCAGGACCGTGTATGGTCGTCTATGAATCTCAGAGGGGGAGGGGACTGGGCGGTAGGGGCTGAGGCCAATCACTGGTTCCGTTGCATTCCTTGCTCCCGGGGGAATGTTCCTCTCTGAGGAAAGGCTCGATTCAGCGAAATGCATCCGCGCCCTCCTTTCAGGTTCCTGAACCCAAGGGGAACTCGAAACTAAGATGCACCTACTTCACTGGGCGGTGAGGCTGGCAATCCTCGTCGACGCTCAACTAATTGCCGCCTATGACGAAATGGTGAGCATCAGTTACTTCTACAAATCAGTGGATCCGGAAGATTTCCTCCTCGGCCTGATCGTTCCGGTTCACGCCGAGCCCAACCTGACCGATCCTTTGAGATGCGGCAAGATCCTCGAGCAGGAAGGAATTCAGCGTGTGGAAATGGCCTTGAAAACCGTTCACGAAATCAACTCGAGGCAGGACATACTCCCGAACACGACGTTGGGCATACACATTCGCGACTCGTGCAACTACCCTCCCATAGCATTGGAGCAGACAATAAACTATATTCGAGCCTCGGTTTGGCACGACAGCGACTACCAGGAGACCCCGTATCCATGGAGTCAATCTCACAGTATCGAAACATATAGTTTGAAGAAGTGCACGGTTCCGGAGAAGCGTCGTAACCTCATCTCGGTTCTGGGCCCTGCCACGTGCACCGGCACTACGCAGGTGCAGAACCTGCTCCAGCTGTTCGGCATTCCACAGATCGGCTACTCGGCAACGGCCAAAATTGCCACAGAATATTCGAAATATTTCCTCTCGATCATTCCGAACGATGATTACCAGAGCCAGGCAATGTTGGACATCCTGATACGCTTCAATTGGACCTATGTTTACACGATCTACTCGGACGGTGAGTGCTCAACCAGCTTTCACAAATTTACCGTTCCGCGCCGCGATCTCGTGTGGCCACATGCCGTCCACGCGCTCGGGATTCGATTTTCTCATTTCTCGGTGCGGCGCGAAACATCGACGCGGCCCACTTTAAGAACCATATCGATGCTTTCGACAATCTCAAATTCTACCGAAGGGATTTGCGAATAACTCATGGCAACAATGTGTTGATGATCTGTCGCCGTTCCAGACGACGATTATGGGCCAGGGGGAATCGAGCGGTTCAAAGCAAAGGCTTACTCCAACGGGATATGCGTGGCTCAGAAGTATGTGCTCTCGCCCCGATCACGACAGAGTGATTATGAAACGACCGTCAGGAAAATGATGAACGCCGTCCGACCGACCGGAGCCCGCGTGATCGTTGCTTACCTCGAGAAAACTATCCTCATGAGGTTCTTGCACACCCTTAAGTACCTCAACGCATCACAAAAGTTCCTCATTCTAGCTAGGTCAGTGAATCGAGATATGACCCGTTGAAATCTTTTGATCTCTATTCTTTGGAGCGTTCCAGAGCTAATCCGTTCTGTTACACGATCACAGCGACAGCTGGGGCACTGATCCGTCCGTTGTGCAGTCCTTGGAAGACGTTGCCGAGGGATGTATGACACTCAGCTTCCCACATCCACTCGACAGTCACTTCAAAGAGTATTTCAAGAAACTCCGTCCGGAGAGCAACACCTACAACCCCTGGTTCAGAGAGTTCTGGGAAGACAAATTCCGATGTACACTCGCCGGGCGGAACGACTCACCGAAGGTTCTGAAATACCATCGCTGGTGTACCGGTGAGTGTGAAATTCCAGATCAGCTGTCGAATTCGCGAAACGTCATCTTACTCATGTTCACGCACGGAAAAGTTATCGGATCGGGAAGAAGACCAGATATTCCCATTTGATGATGACGATACTAATAATGATCGAGAGAATGATCCATCGACCATACCAATGATCATCGGAGTGTGAAGCAGTATGACATACAAACAGATGGGATATGCATAATTTGTTTCTAGAAAACCCCATGGTCATGATTGTTCCATTTATGATCGATGATTGACTCCGTCATATTCGTGAGCTTTGCTCTCACTCATAATCGAGAGTGGAGAGATCTCGTCGTGGCTCCTCGAACCCCCATTAGCGCCGCCTGATCCCAACTCAACTTCTCCATCTCGGGGAACTTACCAGACCCATCTCCCGTTCGAATATATTTCGCAGCCCACAGTGACGTCCCGAATATCGTGTTCGGTAACTGGGTATCGAACTCGAGGGGTCTTTGGCTCTGAGCCCCCTGCTACGCGAAGCGGAGCCATTAATTCGTTCGAAGATCAGGAGCTTTTCATTGCAGGGAACGAAACTCTGAGTGACGGTTCCTACCGAGAGGATCCCAAGCTTGACTATCTCCGGCGATCGATATACCTCGTAGCCGAAGGTCTCCATCGAATGATTGAAGATCACTGCTCCGAAAATAAGACCGATGAGTGTGTCTCGAAGATGCATTTGAACGCCTCGGCTTTCGTGTCGTACCTCAACCAGACGACTTTTCCGTGGCCGCCACTTGCAGTGAACGCAACGGAAACGATCCGAGTAAATCCAGTCGGGGTCTACAATATTTACAACTTCAGAAAAGTGAGAATCCTCGACTCATCATAGGCTTCTCGTTAGCGGTAAAGATAGGAAATTAGCAAGTCCCCAAAAATCCCGCTCGATTCGATCACATTCATATACTCTTGTCCCTGGGGAAATGGAGGGACTACAAACACTGTCATCTTAGAAACGCTCGCTTTGAATATAGGTCAAGGAGAGGTCGTATGACTACGTGCAAATTGGGACCTGGAAAAACGGGTTACAACTCTGGGAAGACCCAGTTTTCAAGGGCGGGTCGCGCAACCTCCCAGAGTCGATATGCAGTAAGCCGTGTGAAAAAGGACAGATCAAGGTGACGTGAATATCCAGTAATCAGGGGCACTTGAACCTTGCTCGGTGAGAACGTTATCAATTGAATCCGGGTCGAGTCCACCGACTGCAAATAGTCGATGTTCATCTTCTCCCGGACGCCTCGGTCGTCTGCTGAGAATTCCCGATTTATTCCATCTTTCGATGGATGGGCCAATCCATGAGGCAGCACTGAATAAATATTCATGGCGGCGACCTCAGGCCCAAGCTCCGCTCGCCCTGAATACATTGATATTCCGCAGAGTGTCTGGTGGCCAGGAGATTGTTGCTGGAAATGTTTGTCATGCAAACAAACCCAGTTCATACGAGATGAGTTTACGTGCGAGGAATGTCCCAAAGGATTCGCTCCCAACGTGAATCTGACCGGTGAGGACAAGCCGCGTAACACCTCTTCGATTTTCGTTTGAGCGATGAGCTTGTCGATCGCTATCACGATCTCTTGCCCACGAAGGTTGACTTGTGTCCTCGATCCCGTTTTTCCTCCCCCAGGTTGCTACGCGATCCCTGAGGAATACATTCATTGGAACGATTCGCCCGCGCTGCTCGTGATCGCAGTCGCAAGCGTCGGAGTCGCCACCACTTGCGTAGTGACCTTGATTTTCATCCAGCATAACTCTACGCCGGTCGTGAAATCGTCCACGCGCGAGCTGTCGTACATCATTCTCGTCGGTATGGCCATGTCCCATGGGACGTCGCTCGCATTCCTCTTCAAGGTGAGCTGCCGCAAAGCTCGCGCCCAGAACACGGGCCCTCAATTGAACTTGTTCTAGCTCGGCGTGAAGCTGGGCACAGCTAGAGCAAAACACGATTATCCTCAGTGGAGCCTCGCTCGGCTCTAAACGTGACTTTGCCATTGATTGATCGCCCCTAGCCTTCAGATTATTCCTGTTTCGCCGTCCGAGTCCTGCCTCCATTCAGTCTGACGATGATCTATGCACCCTTGCTCGTGAAAACCGTGAGAATCGCTCGGATTTTGGGCAATATACGATCGATGGCCATCTCACCGCCGAGGAGATTCCTCTCGTCCACCTCGCAGGTCGTCATAACATGCATCCTGATCTTCATCCAGGTCGGTGGAACGAATCATGCGCTAGATCGACTTGTTTCCCTCGAAGACGGTGTCAATCGTTCCCATATTCCAAACGTGCGCAAACGCGGCAACATTGTTCCGAAAAGCCGAATCTCAGGATCTGGTTTCCCAGGTGATCATACTGACGTGCACGCACCTCATCCTGCCTTCCGGATGGGAACACGACTATCCTCACTGGAACCGAGTCGTCCTTCAGTGTCGAATGCCTCACTTCTCGATCATGCTGCCGCTTGCCTTCAATTTCCTCCTCATCATCCTCTGCACAGCATATGCTGTGAAAACTAGGAACGTGCCTGAAAACTTCAACGAAGCCAAGTTGATCGGTGAGCTGCTTTGCAAAATTCCTGCTTCGCCGTCTTCCCCGAAAAGAGGTCAAGTAGATTTCCGTCACAAGGCGGGGAAGAGCGCCATGAGAATTACCCTCTGAGCTTGTGAGTATGCTGTGGTGAAGCGACTTTACAGCGTGGGTTGCGAGAATCGGGGATCAGGAGAGCTGGGATCAGCCTCGAACGAATCCACTTGCAGTTTAAGAGTGAATAGCCTGGTTTTTGGGCGCAATCTCGCGTGAAATCATGAAACAGGAGACGTATAGAGCACCGATTCTGAGAAAATCTCGCGATCTAGGATGATCCATCTTCTGCGAGGAAACGCAGATGAGAATGGACAGACGTCTCCGTTGAGACTACTGTCTCGTAGTTCATTCGTTTGTCTGAGTATCTCTTGACTTGACGGGATTCTTCTCTATATCGAGTGATTTCCGACACTCCATACGGTGACTCAGAGATCAATTCGGAATTACGCGGCACAATGAACTCGTTTCGGAATTCATAATCATCACATCACTTTGAAACGTTCAAAATTAGGCTTGCCGCTCCTCTGCGGCTAATTCTCTGCGCGGCCGGACCATCGCGCATTTCCCACTGACAGGCTGTGGAAACGCGAGATAGCACTGGAATGCTAGAGTTTCGGCATTATTCATTCATCACGGTCCGTCAATCCATTGATGTATGGATGAATGCATAGATGAGTCCACGGATACTTCCTCTCCCCGCGAGAACCGAGAAACTAGCCACGCACTTATCCACCATCTGTCCCCATGAATTGATAGAACGTTGGAGGCGAACGATGCCCAAACTTCCAACTCAGTCTCTCAAAAATAGAACTGAAACTGAATCCTCTTCGCAGGTTTCACGATGTATGCAACGGTCGTGATATGGATCTCGTTCCTAGCCATTTACTTCGGCTCGCCTTACAAGTCAGTAGCTTTCGCTTTGTCGCTGAGCTCGACGGCCCACGTCGCTCTGACCCTAATGTTCTTCCACAAGGTGAGCGCGCAGAATACCTGGAAACTCTGCAGTCCTTCCCGTTTGTGTGGAGCTTTGACCTAGCACGCCTCCTCACGTGTCCGATTTCCATCCCGAATAGCTGAGGTCCCGGGAGAATGATTCCCCGAGCTATCAAATCATTGATGTACACCTTCAGGTTTACATAATCGTGTTCCATCCCGAGAAGAACCAACCGAGTGTTTTCCGTCAACTCACGGACAACATGCGGATGCATATCGGAGCGCAGGACAGTTCTAGTTTCAAATCCTCGATTTACAACACCGGAGACTCACCTTCACCAATCAGCCGGGGGTAATTTTCGAAAGCGATACTTCCAAACATATGAAAGCTAAAGCCATGATTCGCCCTCTTGTCAACGCGACGTGACGATTCTTCCAGGACCATAAAACTACGGCCCGAGAAAAAGCGCTACAGTCATAGCTCATCAACGAAGAAGAAAATCGGAGAGCATATGAGGAAGACCAGCGCGGTGAAGCTTGCGCAGAATCTCGACAGAAGGTTGTCACGTACACCTAATTCCGATCCGACGTTCAATCTCAATCGATTCATCGATGATCAAGTCAACACAGCAAGCTGCGGTGGGGTTTCGCCTCTATCGAGTCACGCCATAGTGTCGACTCAGAGTTCCGGGGAACAGGATGGAATCTACGCAAACTCGATGTCGCGCTTCAACCAATTTGACTCCGATAACAACTCCGTGACGAATTCCGAGAACCTCGACACCCAGAAATCCGCGAACAGCGAGAACACGTATGAGAGCGTCATCCCCGTACAACGGAAGACATCCAGGCCTTATCCGACTTGCTACCTGCCTCAAACGCCGGATGCGGATCGAGCTCGCGATTTCACTAGGAGCTATCGCCTTTCTGTGGATCAGGGTCAACCAGCTTCCTCGAGGTTCAAGACCGTGTCCGAAAGCGGCGAGACTTCGGAGCCTGAACAGACGGTGAGCGAAGGTCACGAGAAGAAGCCGAGGTTCAAGAAGAAGGAGGACGCATCGCTTCAGCTGAATGCTTCGAAGCAGACGCGAGCTCATGGCCACGATGAGACAGAGAAGCGGCGGTTCCACCACGAGCCCTTCCGGTACGATTGGTTTTACAACCAGCCTTACCCGTCGAAGCTGTCCTATCGGGCCGTGGTGAGCAAGGACAAAGAGAGCCCGGTGCGCAAGTCACCCAACCAGAAGCGTTCGCTGGACCACACGAGGGACCAGGAGCGAAACAGGAATCGGTTCTTCGCGCATCGGCTGTCTCTCGACCAGGGCATCGGGCTGCACCGCGAAATCGCATCGAGAGATAACATCGTTGACCTGTGCAAAAAGAATGGCAGCATCACACCAAAGCGACGAGTCTCATGTGAAAGGTGTACCCCTCCCGAGGGTAGTCCCGACGAGGAACAGAAACAAGAACAACAGCAAGAGAACGCTTTCGGTCTGGGAGACATGATGCTCATTGACGATTCATCTGAGGACGAAACTCCTCTGAAAGTCGAATGAAATGAAAAGCTCTCGCGGGATCTTCGAAATCCGCTGATGGGTCCCTTTCTGGCTCAATCGTGTCGATTCTTAGCGGCCATGCAGAACACGCCATAGAGGCGACTTGAGCTCCCCACCTGGCCGCTGACAGAAAGCGTCACAGCTCACAACACGCCCCATCCGCCGTGCAGAAGCCGGCAGCGCTGGCATAGGAAAGACTCGAGTGTTGCAGTGTGAGTCGGAGCGATTCCGGGCATGATCGGAGCAGCACTGTATATTGAGAGAGAATGGGCTCCTAGGCAATTCCTGCTGGAGAGCCTGTCAATCGTTGCACACAATGACCGCTCGCGTGATGGAATAAGTTTCTTCGAGTCGGTGACATCGGGTCGAGATTGCGCACATCTGACTCGTCTCGGAGCGCAATGAGATAGATCATCGCGGAGTGGCATCGGGGAGGAAGGGAATGCACGGTTTTCCATCGTTGTCTTCCCAGTGCTGTTCTCCTAGCTTGTCAGTTATCGATAGGGGGAGAACAGGCTTCATGTATCCAAGGAGCGGGTTCTCCGACCCTGGACACGAATGCAGCGGAAGTAAGATAACTAGACGGATACTTCTGAAATCGGTGCACCAATATTTTTTTCAAGACATTCCCGGATTCCACCTTTTTGACGACGCAGTTCTGAAATCAGTGTGGTAAGCAGCGTGGATGCCAGAGTTGGTGTCACTGTTGGAATGCGGTCCAGCGTCTGTGAAAATGCCTGAGGATGTGAATGGCACCTCTCATGTTCAGCCCAAGTTTGGCTCATCACGAAATGTTCCATCGAGATAAACGCTCTATGAGGGTACCTTACGTGTAAAGAGACTTCAGTCAAGAACATTTGAAAAATCAAACATCCTGCCTTTGCGTACCTGGTCCTGGTTTCCGGTAGAGGGCAATTTCTTCTGCCTGACTACGAATGCCTGAAGAATTAAGGATCGGAAAGTTATTGGAGTTCTGTTTGCGCCAGAGGTCTCGCGTTTTTTTCCTCTGATATTCCAGGAAGAAGGAGAAAGACGACCAGGATTATATTCGCGGAGAAACACCTAGAGGAATCGAATGCGAGAAGCTCAAATGCTGTTTCTCTGCTCAAATTTTCTTTTTCCAGTTCTCAAAGCCATCGGCATCGATTCCGAAGGAGAGTGGCCGGCCGCATCCAATCGAGTTCCCCAATTTCTCCCTGGATTGCGCTGTGCGAGCGCCACGAATAGAATTCTCGTCATATTTGAGTTTCCTTCTCAGAGCCGCTGAAAAATCATGAAACTCTCGTAGCAAACAGAACTTCAATATCGCCCCTATTCTGGGACCGCCACGAATCCGTAAACGGGGCCATTCCAGTATTTCATCGTAGGATGGACATTCCTAGCGTAGACATCCGTGGATATTCCTATTAAAAAAATTAAGGGTGCCAGGTTTCCATTCTGTCCCAGGCAAATATGAGACAGGCGAGATTTTTGATCTCTTCGCGGGCGACTCCCAGCGTCATCCGGACCGCCCGAGATCCTCCCCGTCAACGAGGATACCGGGAAGCAAATATCGCTTCCATGGATGTAGGAGTTCATCCGATAGTTTTTCCGAGCAACCCGTTCCACTAACATATAATACGTATTATTTTTGTTCGGTTTGGAAAATGACATACTTTCACGAGGACCTGAAACTGTCCGTGGTATCGGGTGGATACATATTTGACTTCGTGACCCATGGTCACTGAGTGACCATTTGTACACTCATTTGTATACTATTGGAGCATAGAATCGATTCCATCGTCTGTACGGGTATCAAGGAATTTCTTGGTGTTCTTCTTCGTCTCTTTGATCCAGAACTAGGTCCACACTCTCCATGATTTCATTCTTCAGAGGGAACATATCGTTTCAATTTTTGCTCGTGCACACTCTCAATCACTGGAGCGGAACCATCGGAGCATCACGAAGGAGTATGATGGGAAGGAAATTGCATTCCTCCGTCCGTTCAACCATGAACTCACTCCTAGCTTCCCGGAGGTGCTACGTGGCTCCGTGGGCACACAGCAGCAGTAAATGGTTCCGAGTTGAAACTCAAAGTAGTTTCTCAGAGAGCTCAAGTGACTCGCTTTCAATTGGAGTGTTCTCTCCGGATAGGACTCACTCGCTCCGATTGAGGGGTAGACCCGATTCATCTGATAGGAGTGCATCTTTGAGAGGTTCAGAGAATAGACTAGTATCCCCTTCCACATAAGCCCTTAAAATACTGCCACTGGTGCAGGGAGGGACAGAGCGAGATCCGCTCGTGGACCACTGTGCCCGTAGTCCAGATTTCCTGTGCCCGCCTCTGTGGGCGACGCCAAGTTGTCCACCCCTGTTTCGGATGATTGGAAGATACAGGCTGCTCGTGTCATGGGTGCATTGTACACCCGGGTTTGATTCATCTCTCATTCTTTCCAAAGGAAACTCTACCGGCTCCATCCAAGCTTCGTGTTATGGCCCCGCCACTCCGTGTTTTTTTCCGCCATGGATAATTCCTTTTCGCGGGAACGGCGACCGATCCGATGAGGCTATCAGAAGCGATTATGAAATTTGATATTGGAGGTGCTCATCGATGAACAGTTGAGTCAAACATCGAATTTAGATCGACCTGTAGACGTTCATGCCCTCCAATCAGGGAGAATATGACATCTCCACAGATTGACAGCGCGCGGTAGCTGGTCTGTAGGCGCCACGAATCGGGTATCCGTAACACTCGCATGCCTTGGGAACACGTGAAATTCTAGGTAGAACGGCGTCCCTGGATCAAGCTGACCCCGTTTCGACGACGTTCACTGTCAGGCTCCTGACAGTCGGGACATGATTTCCACTCCGTTTTGCTCATCGAACCGAATCCAGCTCACGGTGATGCTTACGTCATTCCTCAGGTTCAACAGGTAATTTTATCACCAACGCCTTCTGGCAATATCTGCAGGTACGCGTTTCTAGTGCTCACGCGTGACAATGCTGCTTCTACAATCATAGAATCATCATGCTGCTTCTTCATTTTTTCCCCTGAAGTCCGCGTTTTTCGCTGATCACATCGAGAATGTTGCCATTCCAGACAGGTGATTCCCGCGAAAAAATCTCTACCGTTCCCATATTCGGTTTTCCTCAGCGATTCAAGGTTGCGCCGCGTCGAATCGTTTTTCGATCCCTCCGTAGAACACACGGCGGCCCACAGGAACCCTCGAGAATCCCATTCCACCTTCAGGAGCATCAAAAATTCCGGAAACAAGGACACTTCTGAATGCGCTACATCGTAGAGCACGAGCGGCACTCTAGAATTCTATTTCGACCATCCGTTTCTCAACCATTTAGTCGATCCCTCTAGCAAACTTCAGGACCGGTCTCCAGAAGCTTCCGGAACGGATTGTTTGCCTCGACGGGGCCTCTTCGATTGCGCTCCCGGTTATGCACATACATGAAGCTTGCTTCATGGAATCACAAGATGTTGCTGTGCATGTTCATGCTGTCGTTACAAGCTTCACAGAGTGAATCATGAGCGCGCGACAAAATAACTCAGGAGTTGTCAAATCAGCTAATGTATGACCTCTGACGAACTGTGTTCAGCGCGAGTTCGATTCATCGGAGCGAATCTAGATCATGAGTTTTGCACAATCCTCTCAGGGCTCCCGACCCGAATCCGGCGCTCGCTGCCGCTGCTGTAAGCTGTTCTCACCACATGCCCCGATATGACCCAACCTCTCGGATCATTCTAACGTCTTCTACTAGGCGCGAACTGAGCTTGACCCTCAATCCCAGCTGTCAGATTCCATGCCTTCGAGGGGGATGGTCTGTTAGGGTTTCCATCCCGAATCTTAGCACGTCATCGAATGTGGGAGAGGGTCTCGACGGACGCCGTTTACCCCATCGAGTATCGAACCCCGGTTCAATTCGTCAGGATCTCGAATTCCGCCTGAAGGGAATGCACCAGGACGTCCTTTACAGTACTCTGTTTATTCTTCACCTCAATTTACACGAAGTTATCTTGTCATCATCATCATCATCATTATCAATATATAATCTTCATCCTTATTTATATTATGCACAACTAGTATCTGTCGTAACAATGTTCACGTCCAGTGGCACGCATCGTCGCGGTTGTAACCCTGATCTGCTATTGCTGTGGTTCATTTTACAGTGACGTCACGGTGGACCTGGGGTCCGTCGTGGCCGGTTGGTTGCCGTCTTGGCTGCATCTGAAAACTCCGGTCGTCGGCCTCGATGTCCTTCCGCAAGTGTTTGCCATCTATGAGGAGAAGCGCCCCCGCCACGTACTCCACTACCGTGCCGATGACGGCGAGGATGAACGACCACGAGAGATAGTTGTGGTCAGGGTCGGGCATCCAGTCCCGACCGTCACCCAGAGCTCCGAACACGATCACCGCTACCGAGTTGAACAGGGCCGATAGCAGGAGTGAGAGCGCGGTTATTTGCGTCACTCGAAGCTCCAGTTCAATAGGCACGCACACGTGAACGATCAATAGGCCAATCGAAGCGATCAGAAGAAACGTGAACCCGATGGTGAAGAGCGTCTGCGTCGCGATGAAGAACGGGGGCTCGAGGAGGGGCCGAAGGATTCGCAGTTCTCTGTGGAAGATCCATCGGCAGCCGTGGAACTCGTAGTCGTATCTGGAAGGGAGTTGAAAGATGAGGGTTGGTCGAAGACTCCGTTCTCTGGGTCTCTCTGAACTCAGATCGACTCGAGTGAGGGCGACTGGGACTTTGCTCAGTCCTTGAGGCGCTCATGACAGTTCCTGCAGAACAGCAGCTGGGGATAGAACAGACCGCGTATCTGGATGGGGGAGGAACTGGCGAAGGTGTGAGAATCACAGACAGCGGTCTGACGAAGATCTGACGTTGGTTTTACCCCTCGATAAGTCATTATCGCAATGGACCAATCGGCCTCGCAGCTCTCCGCTGCGTGGAAAAGTTCTCCAGAATCCTGGTAGGCTAGTCATAGCGACAGACAGGAGCGCCATCATGAAAATTTCTCCAGGAGTCACATCTCATTAGGGCTTGAGAATATTCCCATTCTGTGCATCGCGTGCGCGAGAGGGCCATGAACTCATTGTCTCGGAAAACAAAGAGACGGGACGATGTTTCACTTCCGATGCTGAGCACGATCGGGAAGCCTCGGAGGAAAGAAGTCATTCGCCTCCCCAGGCTGAGAAAGTCCTTTCAATCATGCATTTGTGGCATCGCGGCTGACCAGTGATTGCGGCCCCGAGTGCAGCTGGGCTGAGCACCACGTGTTTGGAACGAGTTCGGGTGAAACATTTTGCTCGTTGTCCCACTCGAACACAATGAGTATCAGCAGTTTCAGACTCGCTGGCAACAAAACGTGTCCGCAGCTCCGTCGTTCTTTTTCGGTAGGGAAGCCCAAGGCGGCCTCTCAGATTTTCTGGGACAGTTACGCATTTCCTCGTGCGACACTTTGATGCTCCACCCGATGTAACATTCTCTTAGCGTTTAGCACAAGGGCTCCCCCGTCTGAATTTGGTTCGTTTCTCCCGCTGTTCAGCAATATGCGCTTGGGAACCAGTACGGGACAACAAGGAAACGATGGTCGATCGCAGATAATCTGATCTCCTTGACTTTGATGGATTGAAGACTTGATCCTGGAGGAACTTTGGCCAATGAACTCACACTTAGACACGATGTGCATTTTCTAAAGACGAGCGTGGCAACCACCGAGGCTGGCCACGACTCAATTCCAGCCCCGCCAGCACCGGTTCACATACGGTAGCCTTTGTGGCGTGCATTAACGAGAGCACGCATCGATTCTAGGGCGCCCGAACAAACGAAACTATCCAACAATCCCCGGTGGTCCGGCGATTAGAACATTATATTCGACGCATTGATTTCTCCGAAGAGTTCTTCCTCTCACGGCTCCTCGGCGAACTCTGGACCGGGAGGAGTCTGACTTTCGCTTGACCATCCGCAAGAGTCTTCAGGAAAATGCCTCTCGGGTCCTAAATCAAGAGATCGGACTCGCTTAGTCATGGGAAGAATCGAAGCGGACTTCGTCTGCACGGGTTCGAGCTCCAGACAACATCTGCATCCCAGGGTGAACTCGCGAATAATGCGGAGCTGTCTCGACCTCTTGTCGTTTTCATGACTGCATTCTCGGCATGCCTTCAGCGACAGGTTGCAACATACCGATCAGGCACATCCTGTGTTCGGGTCGAAGTCTACATATGGATCTCGCACTGGGCTTCGATCAAGAACCGGAAGTCCCCGTAAAATAGGGGGAAACGATTGCATGCTCGGCGTACCCACCGTGATCGTCCGGGCGTGCACCCCATTCTCAGTACGGAAGAATCACGCTCCAAAGCGTTTGAGGTCTCAAGCCGTTGAAACTTTCAGGAGTTGCGGCGCATTGGAACAGCTCGAAACCCCGCGTTGATCTTCGGATGATGGCTGCGTTTCCGGCTGTCATGGAATTTCAGTGCTCGCGTGATCGCCACGGACAGTCAAGCAAACGCTTCGAGGTAATTCCGAGTCAGTCAGGTGTAACCCGAGTTCAGCTGGTGTTTGATGTTTCGAGTCGTCTCCAACGCACTGCGGGGGTTCTCGCGCACTTGTCGTCACATCGATATTGAAAATTAGGCCAATTCACAGGCAGATGAGAATTTCCGCTGTTCGGCCGGCTCCGCTCGCTGTCACACGAGCAACCAGGCGAACGTTCCGCCAACAGTCCGAATTCTTTCTGATAGTTGATGGTTTTTGAAACCGAACTACGAATCGTGAACAAAACCGATCGGGGATCATCGCGGATCCGCGAAGAACGTGCGTCGGAAACAAAGAGTGGCGCCGCTCCCCTCGAGAGAATCTCCTGCATTCCGCTCGTTCCTCGGCTGACTGCTGTACATTTGCTGCTCTAACGTCCTTCCCCCACTTCGGAAATCACCACTCAGCAGAAACCTCTGCGGAAACTCTGTTTTCTCGACCAAAAGACCAAGTGATACTCCTGTTCACGATCGCGGCACCAACGGCGCTCCGAATTATTTTTTCCCCTCAACTTCAAGGTCTTCGACAGAATAACATACACGCGGAGTTTCCGTTACCGAATTTCCGCCGCTTTCGACGACCGAGGTTTCCATCTCACAGAACGGAGTGAATTTTCAGACTATTTTGCTCGGGCTCCATCAGGGCAGCCAAAGATCTGGATGAAGCCACACGACCACGGAAGAAGATGTCGTAGAAATGACATGGACCCACTCACATTACCATCGTCAATGCAGGAATGTGGATCTACGGGAGCTAACAGCTGAGACGGAACGCGGTGAAGACCCCGGAGCCTGCGACACCAGACTAACCTGAAGTGGTCGTCGAAGAAGTTGTCGAAGCAAACCTCCCAGAGACCTAATCTCCGGAACTTTCTGATTCCGGGATTAAGACCATCTGAAACAAGCCAATACGGTGTGCAGAACGCTATCGTTACGAACACCAGGGCCACCAGAGCACAAGAGGATCCCATGAGGGAGTACTGCGACTTGGAGTGATGGTACTTCATAGTCCCGGTAGTTGTTGTTCGCCGTGGAATAGTCAGACTCCGAATGACATGTCGCACCTGACTGGATTACGAAGCAACTACGGGTTGTTGGGTCGGTTGCCAACGTTACGTATCGGACCTGAGGAGCTTCAGACGCGTCTGCGAAGATCATTCATTCATTTCCCTCAATTGATGTCTCCCCACTCCGCTTCTCGCATGATATCGTCAACCGCCCGCAAACTCGCGCGCTCTCCACCTTAGAGAGACAATCGGGCTCGAAGTAAGATCTACTTCTCTGCGGGAAGCACAACCTTCTCACCCACGGAACGTACCACAAGTGTCCCACAATGTGGACTTCGAATATGACTTCACGCGGGTATCTTATGGTACCTGGTATCCGATTCGGATGAATCACGATTCCCATCCGTATCTCATCGCATCAGTCTTTTTTTTCGGAAAAATCAATGGCGACAAGCGCGAAGAATTGTCAGAGGGACATCTGAACCGCGGATCTCTCTCAGAGCTTCTGACGAGGGATTCGAGCAGCTCAAGGACTCACGCCAACGTGCTGGGAACCTCGTTCAGAAATCCAATCATCTCCTGAAGAATCCATTACCTCGCGAGCACGTGAAACCAATCCTCTCGAGGTTGAGGCTCGTCATCTTTGCTCGGTTGTAATCGCTCTCCCGTCCCACCGAAGAAAATCCGTACCTGGATTTCCGGTACGGAAGCCATGAACCCCTGACCGAACAACCGAAACGCTCTGTGTAACGCTGCGCTTGTCTCTCATTGGAAGTTTCCAGAGCACTCCGTGCTAGGAGAGTGTCTCCGAATGTATCGAAGACTTCACGGGGCGTTCCGATACCGATCTCGATTCTACATTGCTGTTCTTCGGATCATTGACGTGGGAGCGTCTAGCTAGCCGAACAGGGCTGCAAAATCGATCATCTCCCTCCGGAATCTTCTCCCGCCTTCATCCAGCGAAGCCGAGCCTGATCGGCACTACGCGTGGAAATACGCGGATTGTCAGAGTTCAACGAGTTCCACCGACCAAGAGCGCGAGAGGCGTGACGGAGAAAAGTAACTATTAGCAACTTCACGCGATTCCATGGAAGAGCTACGACCCCCCAAGCATTCGCCGCAGAGCTCGGAGGTATACGGTGAATCTGTGGTGGCGTGTTGATCCGGCTCAGTACCACAAAGAGCCGCGTCACACGGCTGGCGGGGCGGAGTGATTCTCGAGCGGCTGTTCGAGCGCAAAATGGCGCGATAGAAGATTGTGGATGAGCTGGTAGCAGTGAAGAACTGGCCTGCGATGCGGCCGTGATGTCGTGTTTGTAACACTGTGTGACTACGAATGATGTCCATGAGCCCAGCTTAGGTCTGGGCGGTGTTCAGCTGTTTGTGTAAATCGTCCTCATTTTTACTGAAACTGGATTTAAGTTCGGAACGGCAGAAAAGTAGGAGCTTCAAACCGGCGAGATGGGTTGCGCTGTAAGCAGCGCCGACAAACAGGCCGCTGAGCGATCCAAAAAGATAGACAGAGATCTCAGAGCGGATGGCGAACGTCAAGCTCGAGAAGTGAAGTTACTACTATTAGGTGAGTTGAACTCGAAGTTTCTCGCGGCGTCCAGCGAACTTCTGGATGAGATGAATTCCTCGCGGAAAAAAAACCGCCGAGTCAGTTCTACTGCTGGAGCCACGTAAAACCGCTTACCGTTAGCCGTCAACCCGCCGACGTCTGGACGGTGGCACCGGCGTCGTTCTTGAGGGATTCTTCGCGATATAAGGACAGCTTCGCCCAGCTGAATTTCAAACATAAGTGATCGAACACTTGTTGCATCGTAATTTCATTGTCAAGCGGGATGATTCTGACTCACGCACCGGGGCTGCTCAAAGGAAGCCGACATCAGCTCGCGGCTTTTGAAACGAAAATACGAGACGCTGCTAGATTCCTCAGCGTCGTCGCTATTCGTCTTGACGATTTTGGCCGTCTTGTAGACCATCCGGATGACTGTAGCGTGGCCGACCCTGGTACCGAATCGCTCCGCATCGTCTCGGTGAATCCGGAGTGAGTTTTGTGCTTCGTTTGGAGACGGTGAGGCGCTAGGCTGAGCATGAGCCATCTCCATAATTGGCCCCGTCGCGAACGCGTGTGCTAGCGTTGCATTTCCTCATCTTCGAGGCAATATTGTAACTGCCTGCCGACCCATTGGTCCACTGAGCGTTCAAGCGGAAGACGAAAGCGATACGACGTGGAGCGGGCTCAGTACTCGGAAGTGTCATCCGAACATAATGTTCGCAGCATGAGCTTTCTGTGAGACTCCTCCACTTCACACCATTGGTGAACGTCGAAGACTCCGAGCCGAATATGACATTGTTGAGATCTCTCGAGCATTCGAACGGTTTGGAGAGCTATCTCCTGCGGCGGATGAGAATCAGCTCCTTCCGGGAATTCGGAGCAGTGTTTCTCACAGTGCGTACCAAGCCCAAATCGTGAAGCATGGTGAGTTTCCGCGGGGCTCTGTATAGTCTTCGACAAATTCAGATTATCACACGCGACTCTCTTCACCGCTTTCCATGCATGTTACGTGGGAACATTAGCGAACAATGGATACAGTTAACGAAAATCTTTCTCCATGCCTCTTTAATGAGCTGATCGATCCAGGTGGACATGGCTGAGGTTGGAACGCAGCTCCAGGAGGGTATGACTGAGCTGCGGTGAGATCGATCGCATGAATCCTTGTTCGGAATCCAGTTCACAATTGGTGTAAACGCGTCCAATATACGGGCTTTATCTAACTCAAGCACACTCTGCGCTGGGCTCGAATAATGGTTTTCGAATTCATAGGGAAACGGTATCAATCTTTGGCCTGTTTGAATGCCGTTTCGCCGGACCCCCTCCTCTCCACTCCCCAGACCTCGCTTGATCAGACGACGTAGAGCCTGGGGATTTCCAGACTGGAAGTGGGAATCCACCGGGAATAGTTCATAGAGTTCGCAAAATTGTTCTGGACATGAACACCCGAGTCACTGAGACGGTTGGCTAGCGCTCGACCTCTTCCAGGCGCCTAATTCATACCCCACGTTTCCTCGAAACTCATCAGAGAGGCATGCCTCTGACATGAAGATGGAAAGTGCGCTTGCAGCTGGTGCCGCAGCTCGAGCATCAGTTCAGAACTTTCGTTCAGTGTCGTTCCCCAGCGTGGAACGGGTTCGATCACGCGGCCTCTGAACTAAAACGTGTTTGCTGCTGGGTCTCTGAAACCTGCGCGAATCTCGGACACGTATTCGTTCGCACTCGCGTGCTCGCATCCAATGGTTCAACGGAGCTGAACCAGAAGTCCAGGAATCGCTGGGACCGCGCTCTGGTGTCGTGGAAGCTCCGCCCGATCGCGTTTCACTTTTGAATGTGGAGCCGAAATCTGAGCCGACTCCGAAATCCGCATACTCCCGGTCCCACGAGGTGTAAGGGAGATGAAGTGGATTGATGTTCGTCGTTAGGAGTCTCTGCCCAGAGTGACCAGCGGCTGTGGTCGGCAAGTAGCTGCCTGCCAGTTGAGCTGATACATGCGGAATATTGCCCAGGGGAGATAAGTCTCGTAGACAAGGCGCCGAGCCATCGCCCATAGAACCCGCTCGGCCACGATATTTGGTGTGGTCTTTCGCGACAACGACATCAGATCGCCTCATAACAAAAGTAATTTACGCAAGAGATTGGTTGTGAGAAGACACATATTTTCGTGACTTGCATGTGATGTGATTGACGAGCTAATCAGAGGCGTTCAATCAGCTGTTGAACAGGGCCCCAGTGACTTCATCTTCGCGTCCGTTGGCAACGTAACACTGGTTGAGCTGGAACGGAAAGTTTCGGATAACGTCGAAGTACTAATAAGTGGTAATGAGGTCTAGACTCGACGAGTTTTTGTCTAAAAAACACAACGGTAACGGTATCGGTTTTTCGCTTCAAACGTTCTCAATGGCTCATGGGATGTTTTGAGGGACCTCCGTTTTCTGTCCGTGCTCGGATGCACAAGAATGGAACCGAAAGTGTTTTCTTCTGCTTCCGTTGGGATCCCAACGGTCATTCGGTCGTGCCAGGCAGAGGGGCGGTCGCACAGACGGACGAGCCGTCAAGGAACCCGTTCAACGATCTCGGCAACAGAATTTCTTCTTCTGTTGAGCAGAAGTAGAGAAAAGGGCGAAAGCGTTGCCAAAAGAAGTCATTTCACAAGCTTCAATGAACGGTTGCGAACCGATCCCCTGTAATTGCGTCGTCCGCGAAATTATCTCAGTGTAAGCGGAGTTATCCTTCAGAGAACGCATAACTTGAAAAAAGAGCACGGCCGTTTCCAAAATAGAGAATCGGGAGTTTTCTGGATCGCCGTTTCTGAGAATTCAGCCACAGACCCTTGGAAGTCGGAGTTCGCTATACGGCGGCTTCCACACCCCGTATAGTTCGAGGTGGTGTGAAATTCCTGGGAATGACAGTTGGAATATTGGAGGGATCGTTCCGTTCTCTTAGATCCAGGTGGAATCTTCTCACGAGAGCGCGTGGAGACTGCGTTTCCGGCGTCCAGTGTGGACGGACCAACAACAATGGTCATGGACACTATCGGCGGCATCGGGTCTTTTGCGAAGCTGTAACGCGGCCGAAACTCCTTCCGCTCTTGATACTCGCTGAAAGCGCACGCCGGTAAGTGCGAAACGAGCAGCCACCGTACAAACCCGAGAACGAGGATATACCGGGGAGGTGCCGGGGGCTCAGGCGGCTCTTTTCCATCTATATTTAGTTCGGAATGGCTGCTGCCTGGCCCGCTCGCTAGACCTGTGGGAAACAGCTTCTAACCAGCTCTACGGAGCGCCAACTTCAGATCGACGGCCTGTGCCTTGCAAACTCCGACAGACCCCGGCGCACGCGAACAACTTACCGGCCCACCCATTCACCCACCCGATCACCGCCCAGCGTCCCACTCTCCTTCGGAATTGTCCCAAAAATTATAATTAGATCAGCAACAGCCAGGGGTTACCTGGAACGTGGTATCGTTGGCTCTGCCCGCAATATAAAAACATGAGGGCCCAATGAATATCTGATATTAAAGTTGAACTGAATCTACGTTGGCAGGCTTTGAATGTGCCAATATCAGTTCAGTGTTTCCGTGATACAGAGCACAGCGAGAGGCTCTTCGAACCTTGCGTTGCGCGGCGACAGGGTTCTGGAAATAGTTCGGAGAGTGAGAGAGAGCCGCTCAGCTTCGAAACACGCCCGAATAAAATAGTGCGGTGAAAACCAAACGTGAGATGCGCGTGTGAGCGACCATTTGTCCAACTTGTCCAACCTTCGCGTGTCCCCAAGTGTCGCGTTTTCGCGCGAGGAACATTGACCGCTCTTTCCGGAAGCGCGATAGATTATTACTTGTGGTTTTCCTACGTCGGGGGAGTTGCGACTCTTTTCGGAGGAGAGTGGCACTTCGGGGACTGTACGCGACAAGCACTGTTGCTGCCATGCTTTCTTCGGTATCGCACCGGCGGCGTTTCTGCTCGGAACTTCGAGAACTTGGACCGCGAATCGATCCGACTGGTATCAAGAAGCGCAACAAGCTAAGTCGTCGCCGGATGTACCGCGAGGAATGTGCTCTGTCTTGACGTTATCGGCTGTAAAGTATTTCCCATGCTTTCCCTGTTCAAGAACCCCTGCCAGAGCTCCTTTTTCCTCGGCGAAACCCCCCTCGGAGTCTGTTGTGTCCGCAGAACCCTCCGGAGGAGACAGCTTGGCGTACAATTCGAATCACAGAGTCAACACGAATGGGCGGGAGTGACGCACCGGCAAAAAAAAAAAACAATAATGTGAATATCTGCGTCAGTGAGTACATACCGTATGAAACGTGCCTTGACCACGTTCTGCTCCGTTCAAAGTTCCGAATGGAGTCTTTAAGCGGCTCTGGATGGCTCCAGAATGGCTGGATTCAGAAAAGCAGATCGCGCTGAATCGAGCTCGACTATTGCAGCGGGATTCTTGGTTCGAAGACGGGAGATGCAACCCGATTTCTACCGTCCCATAGCCGGATGTGATCTGGCTGAGGTGTCTTGAGTTTCGTTTCGAAGCTCTGGTCAACACAATCACGGGGCTCGCTTGAGCTTTTTCCCAGCTCGCAGGCTTGGCCGGAGCTACTCCTTCTAACAATACGGGAAGGGAGATCGAGTTCCAGTTCTGCACTCAGTCGCAGAATGCTACTTCATCTGGTGAGATTATCGAATGGGATCACCCGGAGCTCTTGCCAGCTCCGTACCAATTGGTGGGCGATCCTCGAGTCGTACTGCGTGGATGTGCCCGCATGAGAATGTCTGGGCCACTGAGGTGCGTTTCTCGACGCACTCTCAGGAAGGTGAACACGGAATGATGACAATCAGCTGATCTGTAGATTCTCCGCTTCTGTTAGTGTTTCCAGCAGGAAACGCGTGCGAGCCGCTCGGTGGCTGAGCACTGTTCAGCGAACGTGTTGGCGATCCCTGCAGAGAGAGGGAACGATTCGCACCCCCTGGCTCAGACCAGATGGTCTACCCGCACCGCAGCGTTTCGGATATATTCGGGGAATTCGATCTGAAGCCGCGACAAAGTCGAATTCGTCGGAAACCCATGACAAACAGAACGTCTGCGGCCGCCTCGGATGAGAAAACGCTCTGTTCGATCCACTCCTCAGAGATCGACCGTCTCGACGCCTCTCTGTGGTTTCACAAACTGTTCGAGACCTTCTGTAACGAAGTATGTCTGCGTCCACACTCCCCCGTGCGGCCCTCGCGGCGGAAGCTGCTGAGAGCGAACATCGATCTCGAACATGGGTTTTCGCTCTAAAACAATAACGTGCTAAAAATCGAGCCCCGTCTTGGCTGCGGGATACTATTTCCAGGTAAACCAATTCACCCAGCTGACAACCCTCCCCTCATTTCAGGTGCCGGGGAGTCGGGGAAGAGCACGATCGTCAAACAGATGAAGTAAGTTCGTCAAAGTATAGAGCTCGTTTTAGAAACGTAATCAGCTCGTGTCGCTCTTGGAGCGTTTCGAGTTGCGACCGATGGCCTGAGCGCTCTCGAAAACAGGAAAAAGAACACAGCCGATACGAGACTCTCCGTTGAATAAAACGTCGCGCGAGAGAGCTCCGTTGTGTAGTTTTCATTCTTCCCGATCGATAGCTGTGCACCCACTTCTCTCACCACTCGACTCCTTCTCCGCACGTCCGAATGGGATCGCCCGTCGCCCAGCATCCCTGCCATCATATTTGTCTGGGTATCATTCGCCAGACCGTATCAATCAATCAACGAATTTGCTGCCCGGCGTTGAATCGGACGGATGTTTTTCGTCTGTGAGTCGTCCGGCTACCAGAGGATTCGAACATCGATTTTGAAATGATTCAGGGAGAAGTCAGTCCGCCTGAATCGCGAGTAAACCATCGATCCTCATAAAGAACCAATGATCGAAGTTCCGCTTAATGCGTTTCAAAAATCCCCAACGATCCCCGAGCTCAATTCGATTCTCTCTGAAACGATCCGGATCATCGGGACTTAAGTGACATCCAGTGAAATTTACAGAATCCGAATCGCTGACCAAACTGCCGTCGGGAGACATTGCCCGAACGATAAGCTGTGGCCGAGCCAACAAATGAACCGCAATCATGGCGTACTCCGCGTGTGTTGACGGCACGCGAACCGATGATATCGAGGAGCTGCGCGACATCCATTCACAGATAGAGCGGAGATGCGAGCTAAAGTGACCGACAGACCGAGTTTCCGATCTGCCTCGATGGGTGGTGCGGAAGCTTCCTCATTGTGACCAATTGATGCCAAATCGAATGTGGGCTCTCTCGGATAGCTGGGCGTCTGGTGGCTGCTGCACGCTGGCACTGAATGCGCATCGTTCTCGGTGAAAGCGTCACCCTATCATAGGTGCACGCCATGTATGTGTAATACATGGCGCTTTCGTATTCGCCAGCGGTCTTGTTATCACATCGGGAAACCAGGTGGGGAGGGAAGCTGAATTCGGCGCGACGATCTCATTCCGACGGCTGGGGAAAAGTTCGACGGAGGCTTTCGATTATTCCGGATCATAGGGAAGACTCGCTGGAGCCGCGAACGACATTTGTACCAGGAGTGGAGCGATCAGCTCTGCGATCCGCCATCTGTGTTGTGTTTGAGTATCTCCTATTTTGAGCGACGATGGGAGCTTGCTCGGCCCGTTTTGGCATCCTCGGTGTGGCGTTCGCTCACGTCCCAAGCCCCAGCTATCATCGGCGGCTCGCGAAGAATGAAGAGGTATTTTTGGTTTTGATTGTGGGGCGGGAGATCGACAGCGGCTCGTGTTCCGGATAGGACTTGGGATCCCTTAAAAAATCCTGGAGTTCCTCTTGGACGTCGGATACTTCGACACGGTTACTCTGATCGATCTCAGGAGATTCCGATTGTCGCTACGGATTCCGCGGGCGATCTGGCCGAAACGCGCTCGTTACGCGGCGCTCATCTCCAGAAGGCGTGTTTACATTCGCCGCTCGCTGGTCTATGTTGCGGCCGACCAGATGCAGGCCGAGGTTGACTATGTCGCGGGAGATCGAATGTTTGCATTTGGAAAACACTGCGGAATCCCGATGGGAAGCCCTCCGTGCCCGGCCAGTGAGCACGCATGGTCATCGAAAATTATCTCCGTTCTGTCCAGCCGCAAGCTTCGATATTCTTCTGCTCGATCCGAGCGGGGTCTTCGAGCTCTTGCTTGGATCTACGTGGAACTTCCGACAGCTGCTCGCATCCGGAGAGTTGAGATTCGAGAGACAGGCAAAGCGACCGAGAAGTTTCCAAGGTGTCTCGCGTTTTCGCCTGTGCGTTGAGCGAGCACTGACGGCGGATACGCACCAATTATCATTGAGAGGCGACGCGTTTAATTGTCTGTAATGGCGGCGGTCGCGCACTGCGGTAATGAAGGAAATTAGCCGCTGAGGTCGCTTCTATTCGGAATGTCAATCTAAACTATACTCTGCCTTTGAAGAGCAATCGCCGTCGGAGCCAACCTCCGTGAGCTAACTATCGCTCCAAATATGAGTTTTCATATCGATCGCAGCAGGTACGCTCCACGCGTGTCTGCTGCTCGAACGCAGCCAACGCCTTCGTTCATCATGAAATCGACTCCGACATTATCGGAGTTGTCCTCCAAGTGGCTTGAAGCACTTCCCCTCCACCGATGGAAACTCATGATCTGAAACCATGTTGCTAGAGTCCGATTCCGACTGTGGATGGTTTGAGCTCGCGGGGATCGTCCGTTCCCTTCGCCACTCGTTTTGTCCACTCGATTTCGCGAGCTCCGGGAAGTTTCTGACTTCTCGGCGTCGTGGAAGTTGCTTTGAGGCAGAGTGCGGAGTAAAAACTCTAAGCAACCGACCTTTCTTTCCTTTCAGAATCATTCACGAGCAGGGTTACACGATTGAAGAATGCAGGTTATACAGGCCCGTCGTGCACTCAAACACCATTCAGAGCTTGCTCGCGATACTGCGGGCTATGGCGCAGCTCAGGGTGGATTTCAGAGATCCTGCCAGAACAGTGAGTACTCGAAGAGGCTCTCGACCCCACGAACTGGATTATTTCATCTTCTTCCACCTAGAGTTCCCAAGCTTAGGGATGGCAGGACACAAAACGATCTTGGAGGGGTTTCGGATGGAACTTCCGAAAGCGCTGCAGATTGTGAAGATAGGAGAGGGAGCGGAAAGCTCGATACTTGTGCTTTGGTGTTCGATATGACCCAATGGAAATGTTGAATTCGAAATCGAGAAACAAAGATTAGGCTAAGTATTGTCCTTCGGAAGATTTTGCGGAGCTTATCCATTGAGCTTGTTTTATGACATCTTATTTAGATAGTGGCTGTTTTACCGTGAGGGAGTTTTGAGTATTCGAGACGACTGAGCAGTCCTCAGGCTACGTGTCACAGGTTTCGAATATCTTGATCCGTGACCGATCGGATGGCTATCCTTCGCAATCGTGAGATGGGTCGAATTTCATTAGGTTTCTGCGCACACATGTACCCGCGGGCTCGGCACGTTCTCGCAACCGGAAAACTCTTTGCAGCCGTTGATTCAGAACGATGAACAGCATTTCTTGAAGCGGGCAGAAGGAGCGCGGACCATTTCCAATCTTCGGACCAATATATTTGAACGAAGTCCTTCTATCTTCTTAATACCATGGGCTCATCTCTATGGGGGGGGGGGGGGGCGAAACACAGAAGAAAAGCGAAGTTTCCAAAGATCTAAGATTGAGCAACATTTCAGGATGACGCTCGTCAATTCTTCAGCATTGCGGGTGCTAGCATGGCAGGCGATGTGGAAGTCACTCCTGAGCTGAGCGCGATGATGCAGCGGCTCTGGAGAGACGAAGGCGTCCAACTCTGTTTCCAAAGATCCAGGGAGTACCAGCTCAACGACTCGGCGGCCTATTATCTCAACGCACTGGAACGCATATCACAGGTGCGTATTTATCCGGACCGCCCACCTTGCGGTCAGCCCCTCGATGGCAACGACCAACCATTGGGTTTGAATATGCATGACATTTTGACTTCCTCGCTCAATCAAAACCGACTAGAGGGATACATCGGGTTCATTTACGTATACGAGGTGGTTCTGGTTCTCGTGCTCCGGATTCGAACCGAAGTATCAGAAGAAGAAGTCACGTAACGGGTCTCAAGGAGGGATCTTTATGACAAATTTGGGTGTAGAACTCCTTTGTCAGTGGTCATAACAAGTTGGCAACTGCCAAGTGTACTTCCCAATTCCGGACGGGAGTGGTCTGTGACGCTCTGTCCCAAAACGTATCGTTTTTGAGTGTATCTCGAAGAAAAACGAAAGAACAACAACCGTTCACATTGGAAATTGTAGCTGTGGAAGATTTCCTTGTATCCCCTGTGACTCTTCCCTTCAACCGTGGCGACCCATTCAATTTCAGCGAAACTACATCCCCACGCAACAAGATGTTTTGCGAACACGCGTAAAGACTACTGGCATCGTGGAAACGCATTTCGTTTTCAAAGGACTTCACTTCAAAATGTTTGATGTCGGCGGACAACGCTCTGAGCGCAAGAAATGGATTCACTGCTTCGAGGGTGTCACTGCCATTATCTTTTGCGTTGCTCTATCAGGTAATGGGAAGGCCGACCTCGACTGAGCGGATCTCGTTCGGGTTTCGACGACGTTCCCAATCCCAGAATCGATTCCTTCCCCCCTTGGGCGACTTGTCGGACACTAAAATCAACTAAACGTCTCTCTCCTGCTTGCAGGGTATGACCTAGTCCTCGCCGAAGACGACCAGATGAACCGCATGGTGGAATCCATGCGTCTTTTCGACTCCATATGCAACAACAAGTGGTTCATTCACACTTCGATCATTCTCTTCTTGAACAAAAAAGATCTCTTCGAAGAGAAGATCACCAGGTCTCCGCTCACCATCTGCTTCCCAGAGTACACCGGAGCCGACACGTACGACGAAGCTGCGGCGTACATTCAAATGCAGTTTGAGAGACTCAACAAACAAAGCACAAAAGAAGTGTACACTCATTTCACATGTGCTACAGATACATCGAATATCCAGTTCGTGTTCGATGCGGTCACCGATGTAATCATAAAGAACAACTTGAAGGATTGCGGCCTCTTCTAAATCCCGTCGGCTGCGATATTGCTCGGAAGGAGGGAGATCGGCAGCAATTCACTCCGATCTGATCCGAACAGGTCTTGTCAGGGGTGAGGCAAGCTGCGATTGGCCGAAGACTGCGAAACGGGAGATTAGAAAACGCTGCTGGATCAGGAATCGACGGAGAAGGCTGGGTTTCGGTGATTGTGGGAGATTCGACTCAAGTGCCATTTGTTTCCAAGAACCGGCGGAACTTTTTTACGGTCAACTGGACAACAGCCACCTCCAGTACCACCAGCACCATCATCACCACAGATGCGAGCGGCAGCAGCGAATCGGATCGCCGGCGTCGCTCGAGTCGGCCACGTGAGCCTATCTTCTTCTTCAAGTCGCGGACACAACAGCACCACAAGCTGACCACTTGTTCCCACCGTTTGCTAAGATCGTTGGATCAGCTGAAGAGCAGCACAACACGAGTACATGACGGAATCATAATTGGATGGGATCGATTAGTGAACTAGCATTCAGAAGCCTCGGATAGAGCTACTGGAAATTGAGCAGCCCGCACCAGCTCTCTTAGACGTGATGATACCATAACTTTTAACGAAGCAGCTCTGTTTTTCGGAACCTCTTCTCGCAACCTCTCGGAAAGCTCCTCATTATTATACAGAGCCGATCGATCAATGTAAACACTCGTCCACGGTATTCCCCGGCTCCTGGCAGGGATCTCTCCGATTGAAGAAGCCGTCTTGGAGGGTATTGCGCATCGCTGCGTAGAACTTTTCGCGAAGTAGCTCTTCCCAGGGTCGGAAAAGATGCCGCCGACATATTCCTCGTAGGAGCAGTACGCTCGTCGACGAATCCGGAATCACTGGAGCTCATGACTCCTCAGCGAACTCCTGACTGTGGATTGGAGAGCTCCCCTGACAGGAGTCGCCGCTCCGGAGCAATCGGGAAGTGTAAAAATGATCGAGAGCTATGTACTTGGGTGTGAATGTGTGAGCACAAGCAGAGAGCTGTGAAAACGACGAAGAGTTCGGGTCCGACACCCAGAGGCAGCTTTGATGTGGGTTTGGTTCCCGGCTGGAGAGAACAGGATGCCGTGTTTTTCGATTATGTTTCGGAACGGGGGTCGATTTTTCCCCGATCACAAACGACAGATCGCTCTTTCCGAATTGCCTATGCGAACTGTGAAAAGGTCAGCCATGGCGTGTCGAACGTGTTTTCGACTAGCGGGCCCACCTGAGTTTCGGTTTCCGTGCGGTCAATCCGTTCTGCGATTACTCGAACACTCGGGATATGATTTGCCAAGTCACAGATGAACAATGAGGTCGCCGAGAAGACGAGATAGCTGGTCCATACCGTATCATTTGAGTTGATCACTTCAAAATACGATTCCGTAGGTGATCGAAGATGTAACCACAAACATTCCTTGAACTCTAGCTCATTAGTGAAATGTGTTCGCCATCTGCGTCGTAGTCGTTATTCCCGAGTGACAGAGAGAAAGTGATGAAAAGTGAGGAACAAAATGGTGAGGAAGGGCACGTTCAACGATTGAGTTCTCGACCACAACGCATAGAAAGCAAACTGCGACAAATAAAGATGACGATGTATACATCCACAATACAAATCGAGCGGTATTGTTCGTTATCTGATATCCTATTCTATCGTTATCTCATATTCTTCTGTCTGCCGAACCGTTGACACAAGGGACGGCGTGAAATAGAGGGTAGAAACGATAAAGTTGTAACGAGTCGGATATTTCAAAAGTTGCGCTGGATCGTCAACAATTCTCAGAATCTTAGAGCTGAAACTAATGTGATGTCATAGCCGACACCTTCTCCTATCGCCCGACGATTATGAAGCGAGCTTATGGCTTCAGGAATTCATAGAGCGCGTTTATCATCCGGCTTCCAGCCTCGCTGTGTGAATGCCAAGGTTTTCCCAGATCTAATCATCATAACACATCGGTTACCCCGTGAGTTCACTCGAAGTTGGCTTCAGAGCGAGCTCGTTGGATGATGACCAATGATCACCAGAGTTGAGGAACTCGGGTCAATTCATCGATTCATCCACCCATATGAGTTGACTTATTATCCACTCAGGACATCTACGTATGGATGAAAGAAGAGTCTTAGCTCCTAATATCACCCTGACGAAGCGCTCGGTGATCGACGCTCCGGGAACTGTTGACTTTGCTGGAGAAACTCGATCCTCCAAGCCGAATGGTTGAGAAGCTCTTCATCATTACTATCTGAAGAATGGCACTCCAGGTATGGAACTCCGTCACGATCCGTGTGTTTTTCGATTGCGTGGGCATGGAGGGATGCTCCTAGAGATGTTCCCGAGACTACTCATGAAACGCATATCGTTTGTCATTTATACACGGACTTTATTTCACAGCGATGTCTGTACAGAAATGCAAAACCATTTTCATCCATCTCTCTCTCTCTCTCTATCTTGTGTGAAGACCACTGTGCACAGTGCTTCCAATCATAAAACTAGGAACATCAAGGATCAAATCGCTGAGGGGCTGCAACAACTCTTCGCAAAGAACTTCTCTCAGACTTTGCCGTTCAATGTGTGCTGCTCAAGCGAATGGAAATGCTCAGATTGGAAGAAGCTATCGAGAGTTTCTTTCGATTTCAGCGATGAGGAGCTTAGCTTCTGTTCAACCTTCTTCTGTTTCTCAGATATCCTCTGCTGTTCGGTCTCCAGCGCCTTCTTCCGCAACCACCTGTGGAACGGGGAAGCTCTTCCGGTCGTAGTCCGCTTCTCGAACTCTCTAAGTACTATCAGGATCACCACCATCATCCTCATTAGTTTCGGGAAACCCTTTGAGCTCGGTTGTCACTCACCTTCTGTAAGCTTGTTGAGCATCTTGCCGTGTATGTTTCTTCTCGAGTTCCTCGAGCTCAATCTGTCGGAGTCTGTGTTGGAGCTTGTCTTGTTTCTCCTGGATTTTCTTTCCCTCCAGCCAGGTCAGAAATGTGACCGTCGTGTTCGGGCTAGTGGCGAAGTCGTGAGAATTCTACAAATACAGATATGGGTTGATTCTCGTACTCCCTCGACATCTCGGTTGCGGAAGAGAGACAAAATAGCCGTCCAGTCGTTCATGATCTAGTCTACACAGCGCGTTCCCATCGATCAAACTCAAAGAGTTCCGCCGAGCTAACCTCATCGTTGGGTTGAGGAGACAAGGTTTTCTTGCGGGTCGACGGACATCTCTTCTCACACTCCTTGTTCTTGAGCCACGCCTCGAATGTTTTCTGAGCGTCTAGTTTCCGCTGGAGTTTGGCTTCCTCTTCTCGGCGCGCCCGTTCCTCCTGTAATCAAAGCTCTCCTGGAGAACGATTCTCCGCTCATCGCGCTTTCTTGTCCACTGTCTTTTTGGTGCGGTGGTAACAAACCTTCTCCCTCTTGACTTTGTCGCGCGCCTCTCTCAGCCTGGCTTTCTCTGCTAGCGGAAGTCCGTATCGGCTCCTCTCGTTGCCCGTGTACGATGGCAATTTCTTCGCATCCTTCTCCGCGGACACGATCGTATCCGAACTGGTGGTCGAGCTGGGCGGCCGGGACCGCTTTTGACTCGCCGTAGTGCTGGTCTCCTGCGCGGCACCTGCGGCAGACGAGAGATTACGGTCAAATGTGGGCTTTCCCGCGCAAGTTACGACCGAACCGTCAAAAGGGAGCTTTGATGCCGCCCCGGGACGTACTTTTACGAATGAATCGCGTCGGGCTCGGAGGGAACGCAGCTTGATTGAGAGGTGCGCTGAGGCGGTCGTTCGTCCTCCTTGGACTAGGCGGTGTGGTTTTCGCCGCAGTTTTCCTGGGAGAGCTTGGCGGAGACCTCCTCGGTCGGATGGCGAGGTCCTTGGGCGGTTGCCGTTCCGAGACGACCTGTTTCGTCATGTCCACCGTACTTTCATTCAGCGTCACCGCGGGAGGTTCCTGCGAGGAGGCAGGAAACCCCTCAGCGACACGTAGGCTCCGGAATCTATCTAAGACGAACATATCCCCCGGATATGTCCGTCCGTCCGACCCGATGTTCCACCGATTCTTCCCAATACTACCTTCCGTTCGGCTAATCTCACTCATTCGTTGAACTCACCGGGGACGGGGACTTTACGATGGGTGCGTCTTGGGCTGCGGGTCTTGCGTCCTTAAGCTCGTCAATCCCAGTAAACGCCGGTTCCTTCTTGAGAGCCTCCTGAATCGTATCCTTGATCCTGGTGCCCAAGCTCTCTGCGGCTTCTTTGCCGGCATGATAGTCAGGACTCCTCACTGAGCGTTCAATCAATTCCATTATTTTGTTGTCTAGTTCATCTTGTGTTTCATCTGAAAGCGTCGGGAAACCGTGAGTTTGAGCTCAGGGTACCCATTCGGAGCGAAGGAGCATGATCCTGGAAATCGGGCGAGGTGCAACGACCGCACTCACCTTCCCGAACTTCAGCGATCTTCACGCCGTTCTTCTGCTCAGCTTCGTCGTCCGAATCGTAACCGTCTTGGACGGCGTTCGGACTCGGGCTCCGGGGAAGTTCGACCACGGGTGACGGTGTCTTCGTCTTGTCAATGAAGTCGTCGTCGTCGTCATCCGACGAACTGAAGAGATCGGAATCGTCCGACTGCCCGTCTGTGATTCAATACGTCTCTTTAATTCGATCATGAGATTCCATGGGGACCACGATATTTCACCAGTTCGCGAGGAAGCCGCAACCACGATGGGATCGATAGGTGCTGCGTTAACGCGAGAATGAGCACCGGTGCTCACCTCCTCGTTCAGAGTCGTCTTTCGCAAACAACTTCATGAGGTACTCCTTCTTCAACTGTAGTCGTTCGTCCACGTCCATCAGTGGCGTTGGAGAATAGTTCAGGACGCGATCGACAGGGTTGTCAGCGAACTTCACCTTGTGCTCTTTCGATGTTGGCAACGGCTCTGCGAAATGCTGTGCATTGACTTCCTTCAGTCGGGAGGCGATGTCGTAGATATAATCATCTTGAAATTCTGGAATCCGAACCCTTCCAGTTAACTTCATCTGGAGGCAGAATCCCTGTGACTCCAATCCAAATGGAAATCAGACTCATTTCAAGAAACTACGCTTCATAGGACGCGCAGTTCTCAGCGCGCCCGAGGAAGCCGGTCTGATGAATCTCCAGTTTCTCGAAATTCTCGTAGTTTGGCGCAGCATTGCTCAGAAAGACGCCTCCATGAGTGACAGCGAATTGAGATCACACCTCTCTCACATGAGGAACGAGCGGATTGACTTTGTCGGAATCCTCGCCGACAAGCTCTCGAACTGGATGACGGTCTAAAGCAAATGGAGGCATCGAACAAGGCAGGTAAAATGCCGGGAACGGTTCAGAAAGTTCTCCGTGGTTCTGTGACTCGTCGTCATTCATTTCTCTAATGAGGCTTGCCCCTCGGCCCTCAGCCGGGAATCCGGTCGAGATCTCCCAAAACCGGACAGTCCAGGTGAGCCTGGCATTGTCTCACCCGAGTTCGACTCATTTCTTTCGCGCGAAGTTCAAATTTGAACAACTCGACACCCTCCACAAATTCCAAGTTCCCATCTCAACAAGCTGCTCAGTCCTCTTCGACGAGCTAGCGGGTGCGGACAATTGATCACCGCCTCAGAAATTGATTCTATTCCAGTCGGGTCCAGAAGAATTCACTAAGGCTCTGCCCAGACGTCTCTATGACGATCAAACCGAGACCGCGTTCCGGCCCATTGTGTCTGAGAGAAACTATCAGAGTTTCAGTGACATCTATATTTAACACATTGTACACCTGATGATACAGCCTTGATGCAGGAATAACTCCGCAACCTTGCTCGCACAAGGCCCATTTCAAGAAGTTTCATATGCGCCAGCCGATCTGTTCCTCTCTTGAATTCTCGAGGTCTCTGATCGGTCTCTTCCATTTCTCCGATCCCGGGATCCACACCCTATGACAGGAAAGTGGAGGACACCTGAATTGAACGATTCGACTCGACTCTCCGATGGTCATGAGGCTTAGAAGCACGCTTCGCGTCTGACTCTCCCTCACTCGAGCAGGCCCTCTCGTGGGTTCCCTCGGTAACACGCACCGATGAGCGCCCCCTAGCGAGGGACCAGAGCTTCTCTGGCCGACAACCACAAAGTGTTCTCGTAGCGGTGTTCTCAAAGCCCTGTTCTACCTCTTTCGGATACTCAAGGTTCGTCCTCCCGGTTCTTCTGCACGCACCACCACAGGGATTGACCTACATTCGACGAGCCGAAGCCGCAAGGCTCCTCGGGCTCAGGACCGCATCGAGTGAGCCTTCGAGCGAGTACAGGCGTACAATACAAGGGTTCGGATGTCCACTCCGCTTCCCGCGAGAGAATATCTCTGGTGGAGATCGATACAATCAATCAAAAGGGTACGTTTTCGTTTGGCGCGGCGCCTCGGAGCACGGTCCCCACCACGGAGCACAGCCGGAAGTCGAGTGAGAGAGTTGCGGGACTTGGATTCCTCCCCCGTCGGCTGTTCACCGGTTCACGGAGAGCTTTGTGCGAGTGCCATTTTCGAAACCAGAGCCTGGAGAGCGGGCTCCGGGCCCGCGGAATCCGGTGCGGTCAGAAAACGAGCTAAGATCGAGGAAGCTGTGACGAGGAGCTATGAGGCGGGGTTGGGCTTTTGTGCGGGTCTCCCTCAGAACTCCGGAGGGTGCTCAGCGAACAGGGCAGACGTTGTGCCCTGTCACGGATGTGTCGGTTGGACTTCGTGTCGAGGAACGGGATTCACTCGCTATTGATTCCGCCTCGTTACTAATCGAGCGAGCAATGCAAAAAGAATGCAGACTAATGAGCAGATTAATCACGGGAGTCGTCCGCGCGGCTCGAGCTTCGGCGAAGGAGTTCTTGAACTCCCGCTACCACCTGGTCGGTTGTTTTGAGAAGGCCATACTTTTCTGGACTGGTGCCATAGCCTATTTCGGGTTCTGACAGTTAGTCTATCACAAAAAAGCACCGGTTCAACATTCATTCAATAGAAACGACTCGGCAGGCAACCGGAGAACCCTTCGTGAAGCCATTGCGAAGCAATGCTAACCCCCGCCGCGAACCGCTGGATTCTGTGAGAATCTGTAGGGTATGCGCATTCTGGGGTCGGAGCTCTTTTGAGCACATGAAGTCAGAGAAGATATAGAGGCATCGAGTATCAGCCCCGACCCAGACGCAGCCGATTGGGGTCAAGGACTTGGCATTGGCCCCATCAGTTCATCGTTCACGTGACTTCGGTGTTTACAAAAACGTTGTGATGACGACGAGCCGACTCGAGGGCTTCCGAGCGTGTCAGGCGGAGTTTTCGATGATTCCGACACACGTAGAATCCCGCTATCCGAGCCAGTTCCCCGTCTCCCGGCGTTGATTCCGCTGCTCCGAATCCCAGAAAAACTCTCCCGCGGTCGGATCCCGGAAACCCGAGTGAGGCTTCTCCGTATCGAGGAAAAACTCGAGCCAGTGTTTATTCATTTGTATGTTCTCGGCGACGCCTTGCTCGTGTTCCAAACTCGAGGATTCGATTCAGGTAAAACGCGGAGATATGTCGCCAAGTATGAAACTCTGCCGTTCTGAACTCAATCAAGTCAAGAGATAACTTTCACGGAGTGGCCAAGGTTCGATTCGAGAAGAACGGCGTCCCGATTATGAACGGCTCCCCCCACGAACAGTTCCGAGAACGATTCTGGGAACTCAATCGGAACGATCTCAGACTCTGCGTGGTTCTTCGGAACTCGACCGCGGATCGGGAAGGGGTGCGGTCCGGAGAGTTTTTTTTTCGGGCGATAGATCTTAGGGCTATCGAATTCTGGCTCTCAGCATCGGGACCAGGGGCGTTGAAACACGTGGACTTCGCCAAACGACTTGCATGTGAGAGCTATGAGGAATCGCTGGAGGAAATCTCTCTCGCTTGCGTAGCAGACGACAATACACAGTCCGAGTTCGGGTCTAAACGATCGATTCTCTTTCCAGATGAGACATTCGTCTAAGCGGAGTCCGCAGCTCGGATGATCCTCGGGGTCGCTACTAGAACCCGGTTCGCTCCTCCTCCTCCTCCTCGTCCTCCTTCAACCAGCGGATAATCCAGCCCGATTTCAGAAGACAATGGACGACTCGGTTGAAGTCGACGTGCTCCTGCAGTTCCTGTGGGCGCACGTAGAGCTCGTGTCGAACCTTTCGCGGATGTGCCCGCTGCCTGTCGATTCGATCCTGTACGTGTGTGCTCTGTTCGATCGAACGACAGTCATGGAAATTTTCTTCCTCGCGATTGTGATAGCAACGTGCCTGCTTTTGATCCGACATCCGGAGTGTCACTCCTACATACGTGAGAGTTTCCGGCTGCTACCGAGGGCCTTCCGAAATCTACGCCGGAAGTATCGGCTGCTCGGTGAGTTGAGTTCTTCGTTTCAGAAGTAGTTTCCTGTTTGTTCGAGTGGTCCGTGAGAATCGGAAGCATGGCTCGAGTCATCTCGTCATGAAACGGGGGAATCCTGGTTCTCTTCCCTCGTCTTGGAAAACGAGCGATCGCGGAACCAGGTTCGGGACCTCAACAGCACCGTTCCCGTTCAAAACGTCTGTTCCCTCGGAATTCCCGCCTCGAAGGCGCCTTCCAAGGCCCTGCCTCCTCTCGGCCACGTGACGCTGTTGATGTTTTGAGTGCGCGAGCCCGGCGAGACGGCCAGACCCGTTTTCCCGCTCAGCGGATCGTTTCTTCCTCTCTCGTTCGTCTCAAGTGCACACCGAAACGAGAACGTCGACGTCGCTCGCAGCATCGAGCTCGCGCGCAGATTCTCATCAGTTGATTGTGGCCTGATTTGGAGGAGAGCGGCGACCCTTCCGGGTCCGAAAAACTTCCACGACGCTCGCGCTCCGACTCGCGTTGATCTCGGCGTTCCTGCTCGGAGTGTTTTGTCAGCCGAAGTGTTCGCAGATCGACGTGTTCCGGTTCGCCCCACTCCCCGTGGCGCCTGCTCCCGTGTGTTATCGTGAGGAGCGGGCGCCGGCGAACTTCCGCGCCCGGCAACTGATCGCGGAGCTCCTCTCGGAATACAATGGAGGTAGCTTCCCGATCGATGCGCTTCCCAAACGATCAGATCGGGACGGATGGGTCGTGTGAGTTCAGTGTGGAGTGAGGAGGAGGAGGAATCCTAAGACTGGAATCTCCTGTTTCAGATGCCGGGCCGTCGTCGACTTCGGTCCACCGCGTCGACGACATCGAGTGGTCTGCCAACGACTCGCTCGCCGAAGTCTTCGCCATGCAAGGGAATCGTGCGCATATGGAGGACAGGTTCAGCATGTTGTCCGTTCCTGAGAAGGACTTGTATCTCTACGGTATATTCGACGGACACGGCGGAGAGGTGAGCTGCCAGCTGGCTTCTTGTCCGATAACTCGGAGTGAACGATTCGCGAATAGTGACCTTCGGAACGCTTCGCGACGCTGCTGGCCCGAATTCCCTCGCCGCTTAGCAGACGGGCGCGACGGCAGCGGCTTCTCAGCTCTCGGCCAGGAACAGCTTGTTCCGGCCCGCGGTTTCGAAACAACTATTGAAGTTCGATAGACCAACTCCAACTACTCGCGCTTTCTGGGTAGCCGAGATGCGGCAGTCGCACTAACGTTCTGTTTACAAACTCGTAGGCCGCCGCGGAGTACGCTCAGAAGAAACTATTCCCGGCCATCGTTGATCGGATACGAAAACCTCGGCCGGACATCGAAATCCTCCAAATCCAAGAAACGCTCCGACAGGAGATCCTCAAGCTGGACGAAAACTTTGTGAAAGAATCGAAGAAGAACAAAAACTACTCGGGAACGACCTGTCTGGTCGCTGTTGTATTCAGAGACACGCTCATCGTGGCGAACGTGGGCGACTCGCGGGGAGTTATGGCCACCGACAACGGTCGCACCGTTCCGCTGTCTTTCGACCACAAGCCGCAACAATTGAAGGTGAGTGAGTCTGACGCTTTGAAGTATGGCGGTCTGTCGGAACGAAACCCGTTGTAGAGACAGTTCGCGCTGGACGGGAAGAACTCGTGGAGTTTAGACAGGAGTTCACCCGCGCGGCCACATCCAAAGCAGCTGGAAACAGGAAACCGACGAGACACTGGAGATCGGAAAACGGGGCCAGGGCGTTGGTCCTTAGACTGAAGCCCTCTCCAAAATCCTTGATCTCGCCACGGCAGGAGCCGGTTGCCACGGCCAGCAAACACCGCGTGGACAACAGTCACGTAGACACCTTGTTGCCGACGTTGTTTTTGCGTCGTCAACAACGTCGGTCAGACTGTCTCAGGCTGGGAACGTCTTTGTGTACACTCTCGAGCGGCCATCCCGGTTTTGCAGAATCACGGTTTCCCAGACTCGCATCGTCATGTTTGGGAGCGTTGACACGACCATCGCGAATAACAGATCTTCCCAATATTTATCGCAGGAAAGAAGACGGATCGAAGACGCTGGAGGTTTCATTTCTTTCAACGGAGTATGGCGCGTGGCTGGAATCCTCGCCACTTCGAGAGCATTGGGTGAGCGATTCGGTGCCGAGAGTGTTCTCTGTCGTTTCCCTGGTGGTTTTCGAGCTCCCCTCCGGAATGAAACGAAACTCACATGATTCGCAGGAGACTACCCCCTGAAGGATCGCAAGTTGGTCACCGCCGAGCCGGACATCCTGACGTTCAATTTGGCCCAGCAGAAGAGCGACTTCGTGATTTTGGCCTCGGACGGACTCTGGGACGCGTTCGATAACGAAAAGGCCGTAACTTTCATCCGGGAACGGTACAACAAGTATGTCTCGGGGAGACGATCCCCAACGCTTCAGAGCATTTCATGAGGAGGGTGCGTTATGTGATGTTGGTCACGCACTTTCATTTCATTCGTAGGTCGAGATCGCCGGGAGCGTGCAAGGAGTTGGCGAAGCGAGCGTACGTCAAAGGTTCCCAGGACAACATCACGGTTCTCCTCATCGATTTCTCGAAGTATTCCTTCCTCCAACAAGCTTTCGAGCAAGCGAAAGAGGAGCGGTAGCACAGCATCGATGAGACAACAACGATTCGAACGTTTCCAAGTTCAATCAACGAACTCTGCACAAGCTCCGACAGGCCGCGACTCCGCTCAAAACATACTTTACGTCCAACTGCAGCCCTGTACACACTTTACATAATAAACGCTAGCTATTTTGGTTTACCCCAAGTGTATTTTCATGATCGACGTGAGCAGGATTGAAGACACGATTCCAGGAAACTCGGCACTCGTCGCGGTGGCCTTGGGAGAATAAAGAGGAGGACACGGAAATCCACTCACCGTATTCATCCTCTGTGTCGTCCTCTTCGTCGCCGTCTTCGTCCTCCTCGTAACGCAGCAGCGCAGCGGGCCCGTCGACGAGCGATGTCACGACTCGTTCCGAATCTGAATCGCCATCCTGATGAAGAATATATTCATGAAGCGCGATCTATTTAGATGTCTCACTGCAAGTAGCGAGTATCCTGGCGTCACTGAATGTATGCAGACTACATGGATCTCGTGATGAAAGCGGGAAATGGTTCTGTTCGCCTCGCGCGGAGGGGATGCAGCATGCTGGATCATTTTGACAACTGTCGTCGCTCGTTCGGACCACCAATGGCGCCTCCGCCGCTAGATAGTGCCGTCGCAGCCGGATCCTGGATGGTTGTGGCCATGGTGATTAAAACAAGTGCGACTAGATGTGACACGCATTCTCGATGGCGTTCGATGGCGACCCAGTGACACTCATCGGAGAGCAATCGAGTGACGCAGCAGGCAACGCCGGCGATTTCGAGAGCATCGCCTCTGTAATCGTCTGGATATGACTGTCCATGCGCAGTCGGCTCCAGCGGAAGCCATGTCTCCTCCGATTAGGAGTCCCGAATTTTCACCGGACAGCGTCGATCCCATCGTCGAGCAGCAGTCTGCAGTGTCTGCTCTGCTGCGTGAAAGGAGGAAATTAGTTGGACAGTAAGACAGTTCCAGTCGTTGCTTCTGACCGGAATCCAACACGGCCGAGAAGTCAACTCGATTCTCTCCCTTCAAACGAAGATCCGCAGGCTTGCCCCATCTCCTGCTCGGAGGAGGAGGAGGACAACCAGGGCATGAAACACTAGCTGAACATGACGTGCCCCTCTTCAAACTGTTCCAAGCAGTCGCGAGCCGGGGGAGAAGTCAATTCTCGGACTGTAGAGCGAAAGTGACAGCCCGGAACATTTTCCCGACGACATCTCGATTTCCCAGGCGTCGGGAGAAAGTTTGAATGAAAGCAATCATGAGAGAGAGAGTGAAGCTTGGCCCTGAGACTCGAGCGAGGCCCTTTTGGATTTCAATCGCTCGTTCCTCATTCAAAGTTTTGTTCACGTCAACGGAGATGACGCTTCCCGTCTCCGAGGTCCGAGCTGGGAGTGTTCAACGGTCCCGCTCGCGCTCCAACATTCCGGGATCGGGGGATGCACGCAGGACGTCGTTCGCCCTCAGAGCCCAAACGATGGTTCCCTCTCGAGACTTGAACCAATAGTTCAGCCGACATGGGTCACTGGTGGGATGGAGTTGGGGCAGGCAGGGTGTTGTTGGCGTTCTCCTTTCGAGGAGCGATTCAACGGATGTATTCTCGGGAAGTCGATTATTAGCTCCCGAATATTGATCCCGCCCGATGCCTAAGTCAACTAAGTATTATCCACTCACACGGGTAGATAGAAAATGTGGATCGACTGACAACCTTCCACTCCCGCCACGCAGCCCGATAGTCAAAACGTAATAAGGGAGCTGTGACCTAAGTCGGAGCCTTGAATTCCAAATCTGCTGAGCCATTGAGTCGGAATTTGCTCTGAATATTCTGTTGGATCAATTTTTCAGATTTCTGTGATTTTTCATCTGGATCCAGAATGCATCGGATCCACGGCTATTCGAGAGCATGTGAACTAATGACAGGATTCTCCCCGGTAAAACATTTCGTGTGATCCGGAAGCCTAGTCACCGGACGAGAGATTCACAGTCGCCGTTCGTGAGCCGCGTTACCTGACCGTTGAACTCTTCTAGCTCAGAAACTGTCGCTCCGAATGACATGAGAATAATTTCCTCGAATAGTACTGTCATCGATCCACATGCTCCCGAATTTTCGTGGATTGAGCTGACCCTGGAGCGACAAGCAGGCGGAAAAAAACCGAAAAATCGATGCATCGGGGAAACGGAGCGAAAACGAAGAAACCGTTGACGGATTCGGAGTCCACGACCTCGACTGTGCCCAACCGAGGTAACTCATTCTTAGCTTAGCATCAATTTCTTTGTCGGGCCGTTTTATTCCTCACGGATTTCTTCGGGAATCGCTACGTGGTTTGCCCCATATTCGCCGACTCATCATCGGCGGCGCCAGTCTTGTACGTTTCAAGTTTATTTCGATTCCCGAGCGTTGCCGGTTCTAGAAAAGGAACGCTTACCATTTTGATCCGAGACAAAACCGAAGAGAACTGTGAGGAACCGATCATTGAGCCAGGCCGAACCACGGCATCCATGTGAAATGCACCTGAAACGGGAACGTTGGCTTCAATACCTTCCGTTCAACCATCATTCTAATCCTGATTACCGGGGAGACTGAACTTCTATCGGAGCTATTGCGGAGATTATTGTGAGCGGACGTCTTTGCAGCGCAATCATTCCATTGCGGATGTGTATATGACTAAGATGATGCTCGGCCATGAAAGAGTCCGACTGACTGGAATGTACGACACCTTGAGCGGGCACCGCTGACTTCCCCGTGATCGAAACGCAGGAAGCTCTAACGTCCGCATTGATGCGCCTCGTAGGAAATACTCGAACGCTTGTCGAGTTTCGAAAGAAGAACTCTCCAAATGGGCTTCCACTTCACCAGAATCGGACGAGTGGATTTCTCAAAACCATGACCATGAATGAGCAGCGATTCCAACGGAAAACGCCCCGGCTACGTGAGCCCTCCACCCTGTTTTCTGATTGATTTCTCATTTTCCACGCAAGGATTTCGAACTGGACTGCAATAACCGCGCGGGAGATGAAAATCCCCCGACCTGGAGTTCCGGCCGCTGTTTGTTGCGGCTGCTTGTGCTGAAATTACTCAGCGGGTCGTAGAGGAGCTCCGAAAGCAAGTCGACGGCGCGGCCAACCACCTGGGCGAGGAATCGATGCCGTGAGCCCCCCCGCTCAGCTCAGACGCTCTTATTCACTTCGGACGGATGGAGGGCTGGCTGGCTGGCTGGCCCGAATTAGGTCCCTCCGTCTCTCTGTGGAATCATCGCTTCGGGTCGAACCGCCCTCCCCATTTGTCCATCCGGAGCGCGGGGCCAAGACCGTCCCCCGAGGTTCGAATCCTGCTTCGGTCCGCTGTCTCGTGAATTCCACTTGCAGCTTGTTCTCGTGGCGTGGTGTTTTCTCGAGTCATTCATATCGACGCCAAGAAGTCGACGGGAGGGGAGTAACGGGAACGCCGCGAACTTTTCCCACCGAGCCGCATCGCTCGAACGCGACGAGAAGCCATCGACGAGCAACCGACGGGGACCGATTGTGATTCGAACGAGTTGACGCAACGCGACTCTCCGACCCACGCGAGCTCGTTATTGGGCTTACCACGATGCTCGAACGGGCCTCCACCGAGTATGATGGAAGCTGAGCCACGTTGAGGAATGCCTCCAACAACATCGCGTCCGTCTCCTCTCGCGATATCTTTCTCGGCTTTCCGTCGACCCGCGCGTCGCTGAGTTCATTAGTCTAATTAAGCTCTGCGCCGCACGTTCCCGCGCAACAGCGTTGTGCATCTAAGAGTCGCCCGGGAGCGTGCTTTTGGAGCTGCATCGAGAAGGTCCAACGGAGAGGAACGACAAAGCGAAATAGTTTTCGTGTGATAGTCGCACAGTTTTTTATTGCATGTAGGACGATATAAATATAGCCGAACAGCTTGATTTAGTTGCAGACAACGCGCTCGACGAGTTCGTCGTCACTGAGCTCGCCCTCCCGGCATGTTGGGTGGCAGTTCCGCCAGCAGACGTAACGTAAATGTGATCACAGACTAGATTTACGGCTTCAGACCGCTGTTATGTGGGAACGAGCGGCAAACCATCCGGCTGGTCGACGAGAGCCATCATGGAACTTGGTGTTGTCCTCCATGCGCAGCACTTCAACAACCTCGTTGATCGAGACCCGACCTCAGCCTCGGCGAACGGCCGTCACTCTGTGGGGACGCCTCGGTTTCTTCTACGGACTCATCACTTTCGTAGGTCGACTGTTGGGATCCGTTGTGGGGATTGGGCACTTTCAGAATCGGTCGCGGAATGTCGATGTTCTTCGACCGCTCCACACCCGGGATCGGCGCCGGCGGGCTGCTGAGGTCCTCGTCCTGGGAGTCGCGCTCCTGGTTCTTCGGTTTCCGCTTCAGGAGGGAATTCAGGAGCGACGACACGGGTGAGCTCCCGAGTTTCTTCGAGGGCGACGCGGATAAGCTGTGGCATCTGCGCTCGATGACCAGGTGGCTCGGGACGCGGTCGTGGAGTGTCGCCGAGGCCGCTCCGAGTACACATTTAGACGCGTGTTCACGATTGGCACAAATGACATGTTCCGCTTGGCACTAGCACCGATGAACTGAGACTGCGATCGCGGACAACACCGTGAAGTGAGCATGGCATCTGCATCTCCACGACGACGCGCCGTTCCGCCGGTCGCTTTTGTTGAGAGTTTCAGTGCCACGTGATCCCGTGATGTCATTGCGTCGACGTCCCAAACGATCACGAAAAGCTCCCGGGAAAACGACGAATCGTACCGACTGGCTTCACGATCACGAGCCGCGCGACGTTGTCATCGTCTCCGAGCCCGGCGCTCCAAATTGCCGTCTGGGCGACCCGGACGGACCGAACACGACCGACCGACCGACCTCCACCTTTAGAAGTAGAGAGGGACGCTGTACTCCACTATGATGAGACGAGATCTCACATCGTCGTATCTTGATCAATCTGAGCTCCTTCCCCTATCTTCCCATAAACGATGAGAGAAAAGTCAGCGATTTAGTTGCCGGAGAACTCGCCCGAGTCCGATCACGCGTCGACCTTTGCAGAGAAGCCCCCTGGAGGACATTTCTGGATCGCGCGGGGGGAACCGTCGGGCGGCTCACAAAAGTGACCAAAACGTGGGCTGTCGGGAAGGGGCGCCTCCTTCGCGAATGCGTCGTTCTACATTTCGGTCCGGCAGACCGCCCATGCACGGCTATGCACGTTCCGCGTGCACTTCCTCCGAGGAACATTCCTCTCTGAAGAAGTTCGGCTCAGATCCTATCTCCGGCGAATCACAGCGGCTGGACGGTCCGAGGTCACGCGACCAAACGAGAGAATCGTGATCACGGAACGATGGAGAGCCCGAAACGTCACGAACGACTCACCGATTGTTTTCCATCCGCTAATATGAGTACAAGTGACGTAATTCTCGTTGTCACTTCAAGCCGACGGTGTGGCCGTCGAGCGTCGCATTTCGTACCGAAGCCCGATCGACGGATAGCCCCTTGAGGAGGCGGGGCTCTTGCATAGTATCATCAAAGGTTAAACCTCCCTCTGGTATTCCGTCTCTATGCAGGAACGAGGTCTTCGCTGATATCGAGACTTCCGAACAAGTCAGTGTTCCCCGGGTTTCGGTTTCCGTTGCCCAGATCATATGTGGAACGGCGGATGTTTCCGATCTCGACGGGGGCTGTGACGGACAGACTCGTCGAGCGGGGAAGCCTTGTGCGAAACGTCGCATGACGATCGCACGCGAGAACTACGCCACTTGATGCAGGTAGTCTCCTCTGACGCCTCGCTCTCGGCAGATCAATTGAATCGTTTGCTTAGTGCAGGCCTCCTCTCGCTAGCTGGCTAATCGTACGGAAACGTTCTAAATCCAATCGCCGTTAATGTTTCGCGGAGTCTCCGAGTGGAACTCGAACACGAGCCGCCAAACGGGCGACAGCCGCCGCGTTCATCGAGCCGCCTATTCACGGATTGACACGCCGACTCGTTGACATCGAAGCGAGACGAACTCGTTCCCGTCTCGTAATTCGAGCTCCCAGCCGAGTTCCCAAGGACGAAAGCAAAATCCTCGCTCGGAGAATTCGCTGGAACTCTTCCGGAGGACTCTCCTGGTCAGCGTCGCGCGCCTGGGCCCCCGTCGTCGAAGGCCGTTACGAAGCGGCGGCATCGACAATGCAATCGTAAAGTCCTCAATGGGCGCCGTCGGCCCTTGGAATGTATTGTCCCCTGGCCTTGTCCCGGTCCTTTAGATTCAGACATCTAAACAGGCTTCATCGGCGCGGCGCATGCTCAATCGTAAATGCATGCCAATTTAGTCGAGCGTGGTCAGCCGCTTCCAGCGAGTTTGGTAACGAGAAAGGAAACGACGGAAAAGGGATGCCCTGACCTAGGGAGCAGAGTGCTTTCGACGCAACAAGAAAGGATCCAGTCCTGGAGGACGCGTAGACGACGGGGCGGGACCGACGGCTGGCGACCTTGGATTAAACCGACAGAGCGGGGTTCGGCCGAGTTTGCCAACCTGTGCTCAGAACGAGCCGCCATCGACCGCGGGAAAGCGATCTAAGCGTCGGAGATCGGGCTCCTCATCGAGCATTCCCAACATGAAGCCATTTGAGAAGGAATGTGCGGCGCATTTCCCAGTCGAGTGGACAATCGCGTTGTCCTCAATGACGACGTTCGCTCTACGCAGATTTTTCGCTCCCGAAAAGACCTTGCGGCTCACCGGGAGAGGCAACGGGGACAAAAGCTCCAGTCTGAATAGCTCTTCTTCGATTCGAAACCGTTGATTCCGCCACCATCCATTCCCCGAGACAGTTTCGAAACACGCGACAGTTTTCGCAGCTGCTAGTCATTGGCTTGACGACGACAGCCGAGGAACTGAACCCAACCGGAGGAGCGCGTCCCAAGTGAACGAAAAAGTTTCTGTTTGCCCAAAACATCCCCAAACTCGGCAAACGAGTCGAGCCGGTCGAAACCCTGCGGACCGAGGCGGCGATTTCCGTAAACGGCTGTGTTCGAAGAATGAATAGCATCTGAACATGAACGCGTGACTCTCGATGAACGCCACTCGACCCGGCTGTCGCTATACTTGCGACCCGGTGGACCGCGGACTCCTAGTTCACAATTCGCGCAGTCGGATGCGCTTATTGGAGGAGTCGCCGCCGCCGACAATACCGTCTGGCGTGAAGAGGATCTGCACACAGACGAATCCTGCCAAGTACAAACCAGTGGCTAACCTTGAGAGTTGACTGTCCTCACGGCGTAGTTGGATAATTCTTCACCGTTGAGCGGACAAACAGAGACCGCTGAGTATCGAGTGCACTCGAGCCCTTGCAAGGGCGGCTGATGAATTTAGAAAACACGCTCTTATCCGGCCGACAGACACACGAAAATACTCGTGGCCCCGCGGTCGACGATGGCGGCAGCGTCGCAGCAGCTCCCGTTTCGGCTCCTGCGACACTGTTGCATCATTTGCAAAAGAGCAGCGCCGAACCCGAGGCAAGCATTGTCGAGTCCGACGGCGAACATCAAACGGCCAACAATTCCGATTGATTTCATTCCGCCCTGCTCGGCCAGGACCCAATCGTGCGGGATCCAATTGCCGCGGGATGCGCAACATGGAGGTGCGCAGGCTCCCAGCGGAACCGGTTGACACCCGGAGTCGCCGGAGAAGCTCCTCGACGCGGTCCTGGCGCGGAGCTTCCGACTTTCAGATGTTCCGCTCACCGCAAAGAGCTACGAGTCAAGTGAGGTGGGTTCGATCGAACTATTCTCAGCGAGGTCCCCAGGCACAACTCGGCCAGGTAGTTTTGATGACGAGATGTGACAGAGGTCGGCTTGGAGTGCTTTGCAGGCGTGGAAATGTATCAACAGCGTGCCAACCATATCTCGCGGTTCATTTCTGGAATGATTCCCCGAAACGGCCTCTCCAAAAAGAAAAAAGAAACGAAATCTCGTCGGTCCTGCGAGCGCGCCGGATGAACTTTGCCTTCATGAGGACAGATGAGTCACGAGTCCAGGTCGCTCGCAGCCGGGTTGAGCGAAAGGATGCAACCGCCGGAGTTGTGCAAATCTCCAACTGCGTAGCGTGGCCAATATCACGCTCGAGTCGCTCTACGACCGCTATTTTCTGGCGACGAGCTCGCTCGCTCGTTCGCGGTGAGGGTCCTGGATTTTTCATTTCAGATTCTTTGAGGACGACCCCCGCCTCGGCACCCGCACGCCCGTTGCTCGAAGCGCCGGAGCACAGCGAACGATGAAGAAAGTGCATCCAGTTCGAGTCTGGGCAACGAGTCCTGTAACTTGTTCCTTTCCCACGCGGGGGAGTTCGGCTGCCGCTTCGCACACTCCGCCGTAACGGGAGATGTTATTCTTTGTCGGGAGCGAGCTACGTTAGTGGACGTGAACGACACCGCTGGCGCCATCTACGAGCAGAGCGCCAGGGCATGAGTCATCGAATGCATCGAGAGGGAGATGACGAGCGAGCGCCAAGCTTGAAATTTATTCGTCCAAATCAGCGTCGCGCCCAATATTCCGGTTCACGTCCACTCCCTTTCGGATGAAAAGCTCAACTTCTTCTGTGCGGAAATCCAACTGAATAAAATCAAACCTTTCGCGGGATTGTCACAGCTCGCTCACCGGGGCGATTCCCCTCCTGAGAGCCCCAGAGAAGCGCATCTATTCACTTCGCATAGAAAACCGCACCTCTTCTTGACGTCCTCCGGCGACGCGCTTATCTCCCGCCCGATGACTCAGTGATAGTCCCCTCTCGCGGAGATACGCGACGGCGAACACGTTCCCGTTCGTAACTTTGGTCGGAGGATACAGCGAACGGAGGATGCGAAGCTCGCTCGAATATGAAAACCAGTTACGACCACTAACTAATCCGAAATCCCGTTCGGTCCCAGGGCGGATCAGCGACACCAGTCCTTGGGTTTCAACAACCGAGAAACGCGGACTGTCGAGGCTTTCGGACGTGCAGTGACACCGCCGACCGAAACGTTTTCCTCCCATTGACTGCTGCTTAAAACTTCAGTGCGCGCAGATATCGACCGAAACTCATGAGAAAATAAGAATTGTGTATCTGTGGGAGTGGAAATTCTGGATGGACCCGTCTATCGTGGGTGGTTTGAATTAGATCTGTTATTAAATGTTCGGAACAGAACAACTGGCACGTGGAGCATCGACATGAGCGTAAAAGGAAAACAAGCGACTGGTAGGTGTAGTCTTTCTACCGCTTCTGTGATGAGCATCGTATCGCTTTCCGATACGGTTCCGGTGGCGTCGAGCCACTATCTACATGTTTATAATACGCTTGGGGCCGCGCTTCTTATTTAACCGAAGTGTCTCGTGCTTCTGATATTCACATTCGAACAATATGTTCTCGATCGCAATTTCGAGTATGAACTCTGCTAACTCAGAGCCCGAGTTTCGGACCTTCGCCGATGTTCGCTCCGGATCTGCGGCAAGCTACGCGAGGTCGGACGACAATAAGTCGACGCGGCGCTCGGTCAGCCTGACTTCCTTGTGAAGGCTGCGCTCCGCAGTGGACCCAGCCCTGAGGTGTGGGAATTCAGAGAATCTCACACGTTAACACCGTGCCGATGTTTGCCGACGGGAGGAAGCCGTTCCGCATCCTGAATCTTCACCGATCAGAAACTGGAAGAGATCGAATCCTCGACCTCCGGATCGTGGCGGCTAGAAAGGCCAAACTGCATCGAACGAGAAGAACTCTCAGCCCCAAGGGGCACGGCAAGACTCCCGCAGGAATGTCTTTCATCGCGACGATTGATTCCAAGTCAAGGGCCCTGTCGACTCTGGAATCATCTCAGGTTGCTGGTTTCTATGTTGGAAAGCTCTGGGCCGAGGGGATAAGGAGTTGAGTCACGAATAAAACGAATCTGTGCGAAACGAAAAGTGAGCAAAACACAATCGAGTCCAAGCTCTACGATTCCCAGCCGCAGCTAGTGCAAAGTATGTGAGGAATCTTGATCGCTTCACACGGAAGCTGGGAGTCGCGAGTTATGGGCTGTGGACTCACGGAGCTCACGTGACGTCTCTTCCGGGGGGACCGGGGCCTCGCCAGAGATTCGCTCACTGAGAGCATTTCGGTGAGCAGGAGCACCTGGTTCACTTCGAGGAGCTCAAGTTCCATTCGATCGGGTCGGGGAGAAGTTCATCGAGAGCTGGTCGTGTGGGATCTTCGGCGGTTGAAGGTCCGTCTCGAGGTCGTCTCGTTGGTCTGTTTGAACTTACGTCTCCGACCGCTCTCTTGACTGCTTTCTTTGTTCCTCTCCTACCAACGGGGGGCAATCAGTGCCACCGAACGGAGCCCTCTCTCTCGTTTTAAAACAAACAGGCGACAAATGCCATCGGTTCCAACAAAGACGCTCCGACGCTAAAAATGACGGATTGTCTCATCCCGAAAAAGCTTTCCCTCTGCACGCTGACGTTCCAATTGTTTTGTTTCTCGTTTCCTGTACCTTGGGCTGTGGGCTCTCGGGGAGAAGATTGCTCCGCGCGGAGTCGACGCTCAACATCTGCGATCGACAAAACGCCATTCTCGCGGAACGACTTTCGCCGAAACCGAAAACCCAGACTCGCTCCGGACGACTGACCGGTGAAGTCATTCCTCCGAAATCGAATCTCGGGACGCATCGCCCGAAGTCACGCGTTGCGCAGTCGGGATCCGTCACCTGACGAGTGCCATTATCGTGGGAGTGCCGATCGGGAATGCTCCTAATCACCGTATCAATGTTATTGTCATCCTCGGAGTCATTACGAATGCATGTGTTGCCCATGGGATCCGACGATTTCAACGGACACCGATCTCGGGTTACCCTCCTCCGAAGGAGGATTCCCCGGCACCGAATCATTCTGGCGGACAATGTTCCGCATGCATCGATAATAACATGTGGCCGACGCAAATCAGCGTCGCAGGGGAACGAAGGCGACCGGAGCCCTCAAAGAGGACAGTACGACGCGGGCAGATCGAGGATTATGAACGTGAACGGGTAATCTAATCAAATTCTCGGGCCCGTCATGCTGCGATCATAGCGATCGGATTTATGGTTTGCTCCTGGTCATGTTTTTATGATGCGTTCCATCGCTGGCGACTACCGGTTACAGTGGAACCGATCTGGTTATTAGGCGGTCGGTGCGCAGGTGACCGTTCCTGGGTCACGTGGCCAAAAACCGTTAGCTGCGGGGAGAACTTCGATCGCGTGAAGATCCGACGCAGGTCTGCCCCAGACGTCGCAATCGCTACACGCACCGCGTCCCAGCGCAACGGATGAGAACGAACAAAAAGCTTCAGCCTGTTGTCTCAGAAATATCGGTGAACTGATTTCAGGGATGAAGAACGGCATTGAATGTCTCGAGTAACAATTTTTTGTACCTGATTTGGGAAACAAGTTCATGCTCCCGCTGAGTCATAAATCCAAAAAAAGACTTGCGAACACGATTCCCGATGAAATCATGAGCAGAAAAACGACGACCACGAAAACAGCACTCCTGCAACGAACGCGATGCTGCAAAGATCCAACGCTCGGATGATTTAACGGCTTTCTACTCGCTTCCTAGCATCGCAACAGCATCAGAACGGTCCGGCCGGAGTGATTCGTACTTTTTCCCGGTCGGAAACGAGACCAATTCAGTGTGGCCACTTCAATTCGGAAACGCATGCTCCAGTCGTTTCTATCATCTCTGCCTGTCAAGCAGACGAGATCGAGTCTGATCGGAGCGCGAGACCATGTATCTCTTAGAATTCGAAAATGAGGTCTCGTTCCGGAGAGCACGCACAAAAGTTGTCTTGCATGTGCGTGACATCGGGAGGACGTGAAACTTCCTTGATTTTGAATATTACTCGGGTTAATCTTGTTTGGAAATCTCAATAAACGGTTGGGCTATCTGCGCGCGTTCAAGTAACCGGTTACCTCCGAAAACGCTACCGAAATACCTGTCCGGTGAAGTTGGCTCATCTATACACCTCACGGGAGTTGTCGGGTTTTCAAACTGTACCGCCAGAGGTAAATCGAGAGCTGTTAGTGACAGAGAATGTGGGCTCGACCCGACCGAGCGGAGTGGTTATGAGTTATGGTTGACTGCTGTATGAGAACTCCGCTCCTATCGGAATCAACTCGAATCCACGAGAAGGACGAGAGGGGAAGCCATTTTTACCAGACAACATCCTCAAGAGCTGCGGCGAGGAACCCATGGGAGCGGAACGGTGCCGCATTCCGCGGTTCTGATCAGATGACGCCAGAAATAGGAGTTCCCGGCAGTTCTTCACCAGTAATTTCTCCACTACCAACGATAGATTCAACAGTCTGGATCAGAATGTCTTCCGTGGATATTTACGGGAAGTTCTTCTCATTCAAGTCTCGGGGAAAAAATCTGTCCTCGAAATCGGGCTGACCCGTTTTGAGTGAAGCGTTGGAAAGAGTTCACTTCTCGCATAGATGAGTGACACATGGCGTCCTCGACCAAAGGACCAGCTCGCTGACCACTTTTCTCGCTCCCTCGCAGTTGGTCAGTCTGGCCGTCATCCGACGGTGGAGATGATGCGACAGCCAGTCACAACGAATAAGCTTATTCATCTTTCTCTCGAGCCTCAACCACAAGAAGATTCGAGAAAACCGTGGAAAACCGATCGGATATCCAGCCGTGAGCCTGCATCGATTCGGAAACTACGAATGTGTTGAAGTATTGAATGAAAATATTTACGATTTACAGATAATCGTTTCCAAGCTCCGAAACAAGCCTGGGGTTTCGTGAGATCGCTCGGTAACGATATTCTCTCAAACGCGGCTCGGGCGGCCATCAGTGGGATCTCGCTTTCGGGAGCTGAATCTATATCGAGGAACCTTTCCGAATATCACTGGACCGGCTTGACAAAACGCACTCGAGATCAGACAGCGATGCACCATCGCGTTCTCGGGTTCAGAAAAAATATCGGAAAACAAAGCGCAGCTCGACGTCGTGCCAACAGAACTCCTCGTCGGCGTGCCACGAAGCCGCCAGGCACCTGAGACCGTCGGGACACCGATGAATCTCGTACCGACTTCTTTTCAATGGTTCATCCAATTTCGACGACTTCGGTTGATACGAACAGATTGGCTCATCAAAATTTTGGGACATCGTGCGCATCGATGTCCGGTACGGTTATCGGTGCACATCATCCTCGTATACGAATATGCCTCCTGGTTTCGTCAAAGGAGATGCTTCGTCGAGCCCCAGTCGCCGCAGTATTTTCTCCTGCGCCTTCGTTGCACTCAAAGATCACGTGGCGGAGGATTTTCGGGATCATTTCACACACGTTGATGCCACTTCCGGCTCGGAGTGTTCCCGACGGTCCTCGTGCGTGGCTCCCAGCTCGACTTAGTGAAGTTTATCTCCGGCTTTAGCCGTGTGGGTCTCCGCTCCCGTGGGGATTGGTATCCATGAAGCGAGCTCAAATAAACAGGTACCTCGACTCCGTCGATGCTGCATCCCTCCAGAAGATGACAGGTTTTTGTGGGCCGCTCAGGAGCTCGGAGATGAGGCTGACAGAAGAGCTCTGCAGATTTAATTCGGGTCACCGGGTCGACTCGGTCAATCGAGGTCTTCGTCATCGCAGCATCGATCTTTTGGGGAGGATTCCGAATGTTGTCCAAATGTTCCTGGCGTGAGTTCCGAACAAACGCCTTCAAAGTTTATTACGAAGCGTCGTTTCCGGTGTTCAGAAAGGAGCATTTCCGTAACTTCATAGCAGACTTCTTCACGAAATGGAAACCAGCCTCTTTCCGATATTCAGGCGCACACTTTGTGTTTTCGGTCGTCCACGGCGGCTTAACGCGTTATTTTTTTCCATTTTTCCGAGCCACGAAACGGGACCCGGACGGAATTTCATCGGCTGACTCGCCTAGCCACGATCCGACCTGTCGAAACAGTTCCTCCATCGGCGCAGCTGATCATTGCGATGTAAGTTAAATTTTCGCTCTTCAATCAGTCGCCGCTGATTTCGAGTGAAACGGGACACGGCGCTGCCAATTGCCGAAAGTCGTTCATTCGTTCTTACCACCGCCTTGAAATGCTTGACTTGACTTCGGTTGCTTGGTCGGTCGGTCGGTCGAGGCCTTGCTCGGCGTATCGCTGGCTGATGTAACTTTTTCGCTTGGTTCTGTAACTTGTTCGAGATGTTCCGAAGGCGAGCGATCGTCGGCTCCGGCCGGACGGAACACTTTTTCCGCTTGACGACGCCTCAAGTTTCAACGATGGCGAAGTTTTCGAAAGCTCGGATGGGTCGCGGCGGTCGTAGCACACTCTGGAGAATATGATGAGGGTCTCGAGCGAGAGCGCCGGTGGCTGCTCCAGCATAGATGGGAACCGATGAACCGAGTTTGGCTCGAGACGACAGCTGTGACGAATTTCGAGAAACTCCATCCAGGCCGCACAATCTTCGAACACCACGAAGCTTCAGTGAGTGACGAACGTGTACACAGAGAGCTCGCCCGACCTCAACGCTGAGGGACGGATACACGCTAACGGGACCTCGTTGTCAGCTTGGATCCTGGTAAAAGACAAGCCGCGCGTATGCTCTTGCATACATACGTATGTGCATAGCTGATAGATAAATATGTTCACTCATATACCAAATGTGTGAGCCTCCGCAAAAGTTGAAAGCGCTCGGCGGGCTTTCCGGATTGGTAAAACACATTTCGTGCGTTTTTCCTTCCCCACAAGGATTTTGGTCGAGGAAGCGGTTGTGCACGAATTTTACAATCTCCCAGACACTGTCGATCCAACACAGCGTGGACCAGTTTGATGATTCGAACGGTGCCTGTGGAACTCTGTGGAGCCAACCACTAAAAATTATCATCAGCGCCGTACTGACTGCTATCTGGTGATCAGCATTCTACAAGTTGATCGCAGTCGTTTTGCGGTTCACTACGTGTGCTCGAAAATGACGAGTCTCCGCTCGTCGTCGTATAGCGACTGATTTTTATTCCGCGAACGTTCCAGGAGGTGAGACACCGCCTCAAAGAAGTTCACAGCGGGTTCCGAGGCAGCGAAACTTGCAGCTCATCTGCTCTGTTCCCAAATTTCCACTCGATATCGTTCGAAAAGCTCCAAACGCTCGGAACGATTCGTTCTGGCGATTATTCCAGACCAATCTTCGAAGTAGGGACTTCAAGTTCCGGAGCCTTCATCGAGCTCACCTTGTTAGGTTTCCAGACGTGAGATGGTGATTTGCACAGTCACAACGAGTTCAAGTGCACTTTATTCCATTGGTCTGTTTTTGTTGTCACATGGGCCGTCCCAGCGGTGAAACTAGGCAACGGAGCTCATGGACAAGCTTCTCTTTCCACTTACTCACTCACTCACGAGTGCCAGCCAGGCAAACAGCCGATCCGCCAACCACTGGGTCAGCGAGCCGGACGGACGGCCGGCCGGCCTGTAGGCTGGGGAAGGTGGCCCGTAGGCAGTCGGTCAGGTAGGGTAGTTCCGCACAGCGCCCCCTGGCAACTTATTGGGAGAAGTTCAGCACGCGGTTGAGCAAAATGAAGGGTCTGCCAGTTCCGACAGCTCCCTGGCGGTGGCAACAACAAAAACTAATCGCCAAGTGACAGCACACCAGCTCGGCTCCGGAGAGGGAAAAACTTCGTTCGGAGAGGAGCTGGTACGCTCGTCAAAGTCTGTAAAGCGTGAGGAAGCGTTGACCTATGCACTGCGCCCTTGAACCGAACTGTGTGCATGTTGGGATTGGTCCTGAGGCGTCAGTCGGCTCCCAAACTGTCTTGTTCACATCATTCCTTCGGATGGTGTTCGGTGGAACCCATCGGTGTTACGATTCTTGGCCTCGGACTCCTCGACCAGGGTCCGTCCTGATGCGGTACGGGCTGAGTGTGAGCGTCAACGATCGGGAGAGAAAACTTCGACCATGACGGAACCGCTGGCGATCACGGGATCCGCGGTAGAAGTTTCGCAGGAGTCGAACGCCGAAAAATTGAGGCCTGATTCTTTTTCTGGGTCGCCGGATGTTCTGGTCGGTACGGTCTTAATTTCGTCCATGAACATTTTTGGGGCCTCCGCAGAGCCCGAGAGACCTGTGAATGGTTAGTGCTCCGAGTCGCCATGCACTGGAACGACCCCGCCACAGCCTTCGATCCCTTCTTAGTTTGTGTCGTCCACGGCCAGGTACCTCTGCGGAAAACAACTCAAGTCCTCGACTCCTCAGAAGATTGAGGGAATACAGAGCCCAACAGTCGTTCCTTCTGTACCGGGGAGCTGGTGAGCGAGACTATGTTCTGGAGCTCCTCTCGAAGGCTTTTCTCTCCAGCGAAGCCGATGATTCAACGGAAGAAATGACAAGCAGAAGGTTCACCATCGGGACATGGAAAGCTCTGATAGGAGAGCGACAGTGTCCGCTGTATCGGGTTGGCCGCGATGCAACTCTCCCAACAGCCCTAAAGCTCATATTCCCGGAATCTAGCGTGCAGATTTCTATTTCGAATTTTTCGGAACCTCTCGGATTAGCTGTCCGGCACTGTTTTCCAGAAACCGTGTCAGACGGAAGCGGCAACTCCGTCGACCCAAGGTTTCCTGGGCACGATTTCTCGCCTCCACATCGACTTTCGTGCGAGCGTCTGATTCCGATGCCAGACACGCGACAGGTTTGCAGCAGTGATCCTCGAATTCGTTCCGCCGCATTCCTCCGTCAGAGGCTTCTCTTGACGTCGGCGTAGGCGGCGGTCAGCGAGAAAATATTTTTCGGGCTTTTGAACCCTACCTCCAAAGCACGACCCCCTGCTTCAGACAGTCTCTATGTTGCCGCGCCACACCACGCGAGCCCCCGGAGCATTATTCATCGGATTCCTACTGAGAGAATCAACGGGAACGGATGGGTGAGGTTGCGGACAGCGTTTGGCGGTTCAGGCTGCTCTCATGATGGTCTTCTCGGATGTTCCAAATGTTATGTCTTCGAACAATGATTTCGAACTCAACGCGAGAACTTCTTCCCCCCACTTTACCCGCGCTGACTCTTGTGGATCAGATTTCCGAAAGGCGGAGTCGAGAACAGGAGAGAGGAAACCCGGTCTGCCAAATGGTCTGGGGTTCCGCGCTTGGAATTTCTCTGATGAGCCCCAAGATTTTAACTTCCTGAAAACTGATTCTGCCGCGATCCTCTGTTACTCACAGCTACGTGCGCGTGGTTTGACGCGTTGGAGTGTGGAATATATATCGAAGTCCTCCGTGGGAGGCTGCGGGGCGCGGAGCCTCGAATCAATGCACCTTTCATGTTGTGCCCTCGAGCCCGTGCTCCCAATGACGGGCTCCCCGGACCTGAGAAAAAAAGCGAAGTTCATTATGCTGTTACCTGCTAGAAGCGCACTGAATTCGAAACTTTCTCCCCAAAGCGATGTTTGGCGTGATATCCTCGTCGACGACTCCCGTAACTGTGCTCGAAGTTCCCATTCCGACGCTCTTGTATTCCCCCAACACAAGAGGGAAAAGCTCAACGATATCTCCTCCCGACGGAGACACCGACGGATCGAATCGTTCGTCGGTCAGACGACGTGTCGAGTGCCACTTGCTCTCGAGGCGCTAAGAAAAAAAAACACCAATGTCGCAGTCGCTGACCCATCGACATACCTACATCTAAAAAAGCTCCGAGCAAACCCGGTTTCGCTGCGGAAAGCTCGTTGCAGGGTTACAGACTCAGATCCGCCACTAGACTGGGCAATATTATGGAGGAGATGAAGTGGGTCTCGTTCGCAGCGGGACCGTATGACCCAAGACCAGTCCCGCAATGTAAGGCCTTCTATTCGGCTTTCGAATCTGAGAGGTCGGCGCATCCAATCATACGCATTCAATATGAGGATGGCTCCAGAGGGGATTCCGGAACGTATTTCTCACGGAGTACGCGGAGTGATTATGGTCACAGCGGGGGTAAAGCGTCATTTCTAATGGAATTAGGAAAGCACATGTAATGGAATAACAGGTTCCCCGAGAATCTAGGTCAGGACAAGTGAACTCGCCTTGAAGCCAAATCTGAAGCTCCATCCGTTTTTTCATGTTGGAGGCCTGACGCGAACCTCATTCCGCCACCGCGGATATCGTAAAGACCTATTTTGTCGGGAGCGAGAGCGTTGGAAGCCAGTTCCGACGAATCATCTCGCTCGGTGCTGTCAACATCTCCCCTCCCTCACCCATTGAGTTCAGGGATACATTGGGAGATGTTAAGCTCATTCCGCGTGGGAGACCTCGCAAAAACTTCTGTGAATGCACGAGCGCCCGAGTATACGGTACCCGATTCCGAGCTAGACGGAGCTCCGTATCTGTGTTGGGCATCCGCATCTGTTTGAAAGGGAACTACGACTCAAGAGTTCCTGGAACATACAAACAGAAACATCTGCAGTGCTGTTGGTGATTCGTTACTTCCGCGAGGCGCCCGAGAAGCTCGGGTGCAGCGCTGTAGTTCCTCACGAGGAATGTCGGCGATCGAAGGAGAGAAAATCCTGCATTTGAATTGGGCTCCAGTCTATTCATTTCAGTCATTTCATTTGACATCCGTTCGGTTCTTGCTCCACAGCAATCAGAAGATCTCTTCAGTGCGCTGCGACTCCTGAAAACAGTCTCGCGGATCTCGTGCCTGCATTCGAATCACAGTATCTCATTCCCAACTCTTGAGTTCAGACGGGGTTGGGAGTTCCGTGGCAATGGAAACTTGATTCATTCGACGCGGGTTTTTTCCGCGTAGTCCCAGCCCCGGAAGTCCACCGACACGAGATGAGCTGTTTCTGTTTGTGTCTCGAAAATCATGTCATGGAGTACTGGGTCTCCGGATAGTCTGCCCGTGGCCTACGGTTCAGATCCGTACTAGACCCTCGTAGGCGGAAACCCACCGCCCTCCGTGCTCAAACGGCCCTCCCCCTGCGTTGCAATGACGCAGTTTCTGAGCTCTGTAAATCTCAGGGTCAGGAGCGTTCCCCACTGCGGAGCGCGTCGGACCCCGGCTCGCTCAATCTCAGACGGCGACTCTTCGCGAGTTTGAAAATTGGAACGTGACCTCCATCCGCGGCATCCAGCCGTAGCCCGGAATGAAATCTCTATGCTGGCGGGATTTCTCTCGCATTCTAGGGATTCCCGACAGCCGGTGTCCACCCACTCTACAAACAGATTTCCATCGGAGGACTCCCCCCTGCCCGAAGGCGGAATGTTCAAAACAGATTTGGTACACTGAGATCGTGTTTTGCTGCAAGATATCGAGTTTTTACTGGATGAGAAAACGGGGCACTTCTCCTCTAACATGTGGTGGCTCGTACTACCGGAAGATTGGACTCAACTCCGTTCTTTTCAGGTGCTTTGATAAGATTCTGGAGGGGGATTTCGCGGCTTGTTTTAAACGATTCGCACACAATCTGGCCGACCAAAACTTTTTAATCCTAAGCTCCAAACATAAGAGAAAGCCAAACTTCGTTGCTCGGAGCTACGCAGGCGAGGGTGGGCATTCTCAGAAGCTCTTGCGATATCGAATTCATTGAAAGTGCTGGGAGTGTTCCCTCTGCTGCGCACTTCCGCTTCCTTGGCCATCTGGACAACAATCTTCCTCCTAATTGGCGTTTATTTTCCAATCATCGAGCACCCCACCCCCTCCTCGAAGAACGCGCAGGAGAGGACAATAGAGGGCACCTCGCTCTCAACGCAGAAACCAAAGGTGTATGGGCGTTCTCGAATCGACGACCAGCCTCTGATCGAAATACATCCCACGAAAGGGTCGAGATCCTTTTCAATTAGAAGAAGTACGGGGCGTTCGGGTCTCTCGCTGGAAAGAGCGTCGATGTTACGTCAATACAACACCAGTCGGGTGGAGCCTCGACGTCCCGTTTCCGTGCTGTGAACTAGTTTGCACGGAGCGTCAAAGGTCAAGAACGACAGGAGCGTGCAGGTACAAGCGATGCCCAAGGTGGAGGGGGTGTCTCTTAAGAGATGCCTCCCCTTGGAAATGTGCCAAAAAGTGCCGCCGCGGGCCACGAGCCCCCCTCAAGCATGTCTTGGAAGGTTCATGTCCTGCCGAACTCGGGTTGAGGCAGCGGTTCTCAGATTCGTGTGCGATAACAAGCGGAAATCGGAGATCTCGCAGGGCGCAACCGCGTCGTAGGCTCTTCCGAATCCGACCCGATGTCAGAGTGGACGCTTGGAGCGAACAAGAGACGCTACGGCGGGAAACGGGACTCTCGATTGAGCGCTCCCAGTGGGGATCCGGTTGATTGGATTCGTGAGTGTTAATGGCCGAAATGAAAACCGGAGGCTCAGCGAAGAATCTGATGAATTATTATCTGTGCGAATATGCTCGGAAAATATGTATGTGCGAGAACTCGCCAGTTCCACTACAACCCAAACGTCGCGACCGAGGTCGTTTCCTTTCGCGGGGCTCTCGGCAATTCATGAACCACGTATCCGGTTCCCCCGATGATGCATTACGGTCGCTGTCTCGATCGCTCCCACACGGAAACCTCGATCAATCTTGGGCTTAGGGCACGCACCGTCCCTGCACTCGCGTACCACCTCAGCGCGCGTAGAACAGTTGAGGTTATTATTGAAACGCTCGGTGCTGAGTCTCTCAGAGCCCGTTCTCGATGATTCGGAGCTTCGACCACCTGACCGGATCTGACTCGACCCGATTGTCTCTGAACGAAACCCGGCTACTATTCCCGCGTCTCGTCCATATCCAGAAGAGGTTGTTCCTCGTTCCCCGAGATCCCTTTCCTCGATGTCCGATTTCCTCGTGAGTGGCTCGATTAGCTCGCTCTTTCTCGCTCAATTCCAGACGTCACCGCCCGGAGCGGAGGGAACAGTTCACGTGAAACCTCCGATGATTTTCCGAGCAACGTTTCCCACATCTGTCTCTCGGAACTCCGAACGACGCGAAGTTGAGTTATCAACAGAGCGGCGGATGAATTCGCGAGCGATGTTGCCGCAGACGATGCCGGAGCGAAAGTTGACGTCGTTATCAGTAATTGACTGCCTCCAACGACTTCAGATCGGGTCTGATGATCCTGGCGGACTCATCCAAAGATAATGATGACTTCGGGGACTTGGCTGTCCTCTCTGTGCAATTTGAGTCGTCGACCGGACCAGCGGTTGCGAGGTCCAGCTCATATGCAAAGCCCGCATACCACATTGGGTCGTGTGGTCGACAACCAGCCCAAGGGCCGACGGGACCGCCGAGGCGGCCGCAATGGACTGGAGAAACCCGTCGGTTCAGAAACTGGTGCCCTGCGTCCCGGTACTTCGAAGTGCCGCATAGGTTGAAACGTGATACGCGTTCATTCCGTCGGGGTTGGAATGAGAGCGAACGACGTCCGATATCAGAGAGTTTCCGATGACGTAGTACCGTAGATCGAGAATGCTGGTTGAGAGAAACGGCCGGGTCCTGTGTGTTCGACCTTCCGCTTAGCGGCCGCGCGCGCTAATTGCATTTCGCAATCGTAAACGGATGAGGATGTCAACACTCAAACGAGCTCTTGACCTTCAGGATTCAGCGTTGCGTGCGCTGAGCTTATCACGTGGAGTCGAAGCCCAGCCGGTCACGAACAGCGCTCGGGAAGGAAACGAGGTTGTTGTTTGGTTTAATTCGTTGTCGTGGAATGGCGGGGCCGGCAACGGACACACCCGAGACAGTTCGCGTTAGACCAGGACATTCGGTCCGAACCCGAGGCCTTGATGTTGTGTCATCGGCCCGGAGAACGGCATTGAGTCCGAATCTCGTTAATTGTTTGGAGCTGGATCTCGTTTGGAATGGGCCAAAGTCTGGGGAGATTCCTCCGGGGAAGTCTTAGCTCGCGGAATGTGCCCGACCCCGCCAACCCACTTTCATGTGAAATCCTGTTGCGCCCGTTCGCGGAAAATCCGAGGTTTTCGAGGGACTCACCCACCGACTGTGGAGTCGACGCACTCGATGTCAACTTCACTCTCCTGTCCCTGAGAGAGCCGCGTTGCATGCAGCCACAGGTGGAACTAGATTGACGTCAACAGGGTCGGGGAGCCGAGTCCCTTCGCCTTGAGAGAGGGTCCGACGGTCTCGTGGAGAGAACGTTCCACGTAATTCAACTTGGCACTCTCCACCGAGATATCTTCCGCAATCTGCAGATATTTTATGCATGCGACGTCTCGAGAGTATTTTTCTCCGACAGCGATTCATTTCAAATCCGCCCGTCGTCGACTTGGCTCACGAGATTTCCAGCTGTCAGCCGATTACTCCCGGGGTTCTCGAGTGGGAACTCCGAGCACCTTCGGCGCCGAAGTCGCAACGCACCCGAAGGGGGACGTGGAGTTGGTTTCGAGTCCCTCTTCATGTGGCCCGCCGAGTAAACCTACCAGGTCCTCGGGAGAAAACCTGAGCTACAAGAGTCCGGATCGCACGTTTCGGTCCACGTGACGTCCGCGGTCCCTCCTTGACGGCTTTATTCTATTAGCTGACCATATATTAGACTCCCCGGGGAGTCGCACTGCGATGGAAGCTGAGTTCAGCTTGCTGTCACCGCTTTCTGCTATTTCGGATCGCGGTCACCTCGCTGACTCACCTTCCTTTCTCTCGTGGTAAGCTGGGGAAGGTAGAACCGCCCTTTGCGGCCATTCCAAAGAAGACGGCGGCTCCGAGGATCGAAGACGTCGCGGGAAACGCGGGGGAGATGGAGGAGATCAGGGATGCGGGAGCCCGCGAGTTCTTAAACCGAGGTTATCGGCTCGCGAAGAGCCGCACAGCGAGGGAGATGCGTTCGGAAATCACAAACTCCGCATCGCAGGAATTCTTATACTCTTGCGGAATGTACGAAGGATTCGCCGATTCTGCGTCGAACCGCAGCGCTGATCGGCTCTGTTCTGGACATCGTGTGACGCGGCCAATGCCCAACGACTTATTTGATTTCGACGGTCAAGTCAGTGGCGACTCGTGAAATCTCGATTGTGCTTTTTGTGCGGCCAATGTGATTTTCGCACGTTTTATGGTTGAGAAGGCGACTCCCATCCCCTCCCAGGTGGGGACTTGCAAGCCCTCCAGACACCGGCCCCAGTCGCTATGGGAGTGGAATTCGTTTGGGCCCGATCCACGATCGCTGGTCTATCGAGCCCCGGCAGCAGCACCAGGTCGTTGACAATCGCCCGCTCGGTTCCCGATGCAGACCTATTGGCTGAACCATTCTCAATCAACGTTGCGGACGAAAGTGGAAGGAAATGCACAACCCTGCAACAGGGAGGCCAAACCGACCTCCCGCGATGCTTCATGTCGCCTGGATCCAGCGCCACCGAAACACAGCTGCCGCCCTCCGTGAGGGGGACGGGTTCGCTTGAAAATAAATGTTACATGTAGGGGATGGCAAAGAGCTGAACGCCGCGGATTTGTGTTCAATGTCCCGAATCACATCAAAAGTTTCCAATGGAGGGTTCCAGAATTATGCGATCGCCGTCTGCGCGGCTGGGTCTGATGGGGTTTCAAGAAGTTTACTCGATCATTGATTTTGACGTGAGGGGAAATCCCTGCGGAATTCGAAGCTTCGGGCGACTCGCTCAGAATGCGGTCGGGAGGGAGCCGGGAAGTCAGATTGGTTCGAGCTGTAGTGGGACCGCTCCGCGCCTGAACCGTCCGCAAATCGAGGGTTTTTGTGTAACTGATGAGAGCTCCGGAATGCCCGGAACCGACAATTCCCTCCGAGGCTCACTAATAGGTGTACAGCTGAATACAAACGTGGGTCAGAAGGTGCACGGCTCTCATTAGTGAAAGAATTTCATCAGACTTAATCTCTGTCTAACACTCGCTCGGTTTCAAGCACCATTACGGTCTCAGAGCTGCGCAAGGGGATATTCTTTGCCATGGGATAAACCCATTCCCGGGGGCTTGCCCACAAGAAAGTTGGAGGCCAAGAGCCAATAAGGCGACCTTCGACGCCTTGCTCTGGCGGGGGCAGCGGAGACGGATGATAACGATCCCCACCATATCTTGGAGCTATATGGGCTACAACAATCAAACAAGGCTCCGGAGCCACGCTTATGGAGGCTCGAAAGAGATCTCCAAGACAGAACTTTGGGAAAAGTAGAAAAACTCCCGTCGAAACCTAACATGGAAACCACCTTCAGATTCATCCAACCAAAGTCTCCTTCAGTGGCCAGAACGAGAGCTTTTGCTCGGTGCGACGCAACTTGTCGACCTGAGTGAGGATCCCATGCTTCCAGAGGATTCGGGAGCCTGGGTGTTCTCAAGCTGTCGAATGAACACTAGGAGAACGGTCGTCGTGGGTCAGAAACAGAGTATTTCTTGTACTCCAGAGCGATTCGGTTGCGACCTGGATCGATCCGGAGCTGTTCGGCGTGATGATCGTCGTCAGCCGCTGGTTCCGTGTCATTCCCAACGGATTTGAACGGACTCTCCAGGAATCGAGCCTCTCCAATGAGGAAGTCGTTAGATGAGGATTCCTTGCTTCTTCTTCGTCCCCCTGGCAGAATGGATACTTGCTCGCTACGGTGATGTCTCTCGCCCAGCTCGTCTCTGTTTCCATGTTCCGGCAGGGCGGCTCGACGGTCGAACTTCTTCCCGCGTTCGATCACTGAAAAGTTCATTTTCAGCCGAGTTCGCTACCTGACAAGTCCATGAGATCACAAGTTCTTCATCCGGAACGGATCCAAATTGGAACGCTCCCCATCTGCAGCACCTTGAAGTACATTTCTAGATTTAACGTAGGAAACCGGATCCTGGGGAATTCTCCCAGAGACACGGGAAGAAGCCAGATCGCCTGATAACGCTCGATCTTGCACATGCTGAAAACGCCGGGTTCCGGGAGCCTCGTAGGGGACCAGGTCCCTTGTTACCAAAAAGAAAACGGGACAAAGCCATTCGTCTCGTCGATTATTATCTCTCCATCTTCTACTGGCGCTCCCATCGCGCTCCGTCTATTGACTTATCCAAAGGTTGATACCTTTTCGCGAGACAGGGCTTGCTCATATTGTCGGGGATGCGTCCAGATGAGCCTTTGGAGCCTCGGTGCACGCCATCCTATTCTGTCCGAAATCGGCGAATTCCATGGAACTGAGCAGTTGCGAAAAGGTACATGTGATCCCGTGGCCGTCTCCGGACCACATTCACGAACTGCCCACATCCTTATTTGTTCCGGAAAGACTTGATTCTGATCTCGCCAATCTCGCTCGAAGATCTCCTCGCGCTGCGTGCCGCTCCCGATATCAACAGCGATGCGCTCCCCCATTCCGACTGGCAAAAGCTCTCGTCTGAAGGATTCGGGTTCAGCTAGAACGCGATGCCGGTGATTGAAACTCAGGTCTCCCTGGCTTATGATACGGCTCAGGAGAGTTCACCGTGTCGTGACTGTCGGCTTATGTCAAGCTGTTCAAGTTACATGTGATCCCGTTGTATCTCCAGGCAGACTTGGAAGCCTGCGAGGGAGGAAGCTACAGCCGAGCTCCTCAACCAGCGAGATCGAATTCCACAAAAATGCTGGACGGCGGGTGTTGGCTTGAGTGCGGATCGCTGAGGACTTGTGTATATCACCTATCGGATGCTCAGGTCATATTATCGAGCTCTGAGGCGGATCATAAGGGATGGAACTTTTTTCCGACGCATGCCTCCGACGCATGGAAGTGACGACGACTCGGGGAGGCTTCGCATCGACTACTCCGACCAGGTGGTCGAGAACCACGAGAGAGGGACAACAGTTTGTTTCAAGCACAATTCATGTCTTTGATGACAAGAAACTGTATGCAGGAAGACATGCTATCAATTCCCCGGTATTGTGACTCGGGAGTTGTTTTCATTCAAAAAATCCAGAACGAGTCGAAGACTGCTCGGAGTGAATTTTTTTGTTGGGCTGAACAGCGAAACGGCCGCGGTTCACAGAGTTCACGTCAGTGCTCATCTCTTTCACTTCGGGCAAACATCTGAAACTCAGGCTGTTGGACGGAGCGACCTCTGCGATCCCTCGGAGCAAAAGGGGCGGGAAGGGGAGTGGGAGGTCGGCCGAAAGTTCAACCGTGGTATTGTTTGTTGTGATACAGCGTAAAGCAAACACAACATTCTTTGAAGAGGAAGTTCATGTTTGTCAAGCCCAAGCTACAAATTCAGTTCTTGCTACCAAATCATCCAAGCCGCGGAGAACTGGGATTCGTTCGGTGAAACACAAGCGACCCTCGCCTCTCTTGGCTTTGACAAGGGATGGGCACGTCATGACGAAAGCGCTTCTTCATAACATGTATGTGCATTGAGTTCAAGGATTCGATTCCTGGATCGGTATGACCGTACTTCTCGGAGTCTGAGGAAATGATTCCAGCGTCGATCTGACCAGACTACTCTGGGTCCGAGGAGTTGCTCCCAAAAGGACCAAATATTTTGCTGGGTTTGAGAAGGTGATTCCAAGATCGATCTGTCGATTCTTTTCGGAATCTGACGGGGTGATTCCGGCGTCGATCTCACCATACTTCACGAAGTCCTCAGCGGTGTTACGGCGGTGGATTCGGCATCTCCGAGTGTCTACGAGAACCCACAAGACCGTCGTCGAGGATCTCCTCCGCGAATGTCTACAGGAGCGTAGCAGACCGTTTACGGGACAAGATGCATTTCAGCGACGATTTCCAGGAGCAGAAGCGCGAACCGAAAAAAACGAGCTCCATAACAAGCAGGATCAAGCGATTCAATGTCATATTCAGGGGGCTGGAGCGAAACTACAAGAAAAACTCCGGGGACAGCCGAAGACATAATTCGATCTGCGGCTATATCCCACCATTTTGTTGAAATTTTCGATCCGTGCGGAGCAAACTGCCACACAGAAAAGTGACAACGTGCATCGATTGACCGTATGAGTAGATATCTTCAGAAATGATGCGACTCAATGAAGAGGGAGAAAAGTGTCTCCATGTCAGGAACCGCAGTCGGCCGAAGGTCGGCTTGTACTGCATATACAGTATGCACATGGACACTATTGTGTACACGGCATATGCAGCATACATGTGCACATGAGGTTCGCCTTCGGAGTGGGATTAACGCTCAAAGATGCATCAGTGCAAGGAGAATGTGACGATTCCGGAAAAAATCACGATTATCTCAGCGAACGAACCTCAGACGACTGCCATCATAAGTTCATAGGTCATCAAATTAGTTTGAGTAGCTGCGTGTGTGGAGTAGAGACCAGAGGCGCGCGGTTGTGTATATGTAATTGTACAGACGGTATCGACGTATGCTCTGTTCTTTCTAGTTTGCAGATCGCTGGTTTTATCTATCGATTTCTCAGTACAACCACGAAGGTCATGTTCTCCAACTCGGAACTCCTCCGGTTGTCCCGCGGAAAGGCTTGGAGCTCCGAGGCAGATCGTTCCACTCCAGAGGGAAACTGCAAATCTGAATCGCGAAAGATCATATAGAGAGTGCAGTTCGCGATAGCACGAATGCTCCTCGCTACTATCGCTCCGTATTGAGGCGGTGTTGTAATCCGACGTTGTTCCCGAAAACTTTTGAGGTTCTCCCTCGGTCGTTCCTCGACCGTGAACTCCGAATGTTCCACATTACCGATCGGAACTCTCGGTTCACAGATATCGCGTTCAAGAGTGGCATGCCATAAGTTTCGAGTTCTTGGATCACCGTTGGCAGAGCTCCGAACATGCTGCTCATGGTTGCGGGATCTGTTTCGAGCGCATACCTCTCGAATTCCTCTCTAGCTCTTGAAATTTGAGGTGCCTCATCGGCGTTAAGGGGCTCGCTAATTAACTTCTCGAGGTTTCCGAGATGAGCCCCGTAGTGAACGGCGGCCTGGATCCATGTTCCCCAACGCGAGACTATCGGGCACGGTGGGAAGCGAATGTCCAGAGCGCCTTTGAAGGCTTGGACTCCACTCGGCGATTTCAGGAATATCTCCTCCACGTTCACGATGAGATCATCTTCGTCTGGGAAAGTTCGCCGAACCTCTCCTGCGACTCTGTTGAGTCCATGCGCTACACAAGTAACGTGACACATCTTCGGGGACAGTCCTCGCAGCGTTTGACTGGCTCTCCTCATGTGGAGAGCTGTATTCGTGACGAAGAGGAGCACGCCGTCATGGTGGGTTTCGCCTCGCCACAGACTCGTCAGGCTTCTGCATCGGGCCATATTTTCGTGCATATCTAAATACATAAACTCTCGGGCCCTGATGAATATCTTAGATCTATCATCAATGTGTTCGTCCTTCCCTTGTTTCTCCATTCTTTGAATACAGTTTATTGATTTATTCCATTGACATATTTAACAGATACCTTTTCTTGCAGATGCATATTCTCCAGATTCTTGCATACCCTGTTTTCTAACTACTGTAGCTCCGCTATACTGGCAATGCTTCTGACTAGTCTACAGTTGATTGCATGGTATATCCAGCACTGTAGTCCACATCTCTGACATTGACAATCATCATTTGGCGCGTGGTATTCTCCCTTCATACAGAGTTGAGCGTGAGAAGCGTGGTCGGCAAGCGTTGACACGAGGTGGCGGTTCCTCTGACTCGAACCTCTCCATTCGGTGGTTGTCATCCCATTAGTGTAGAACAACTCATGGTCGACTGATGACAGCTTGTCTTCGTGCGTGCGAATGAATTTCCTTGACGCCTCCATTTCTTGGAGGTAGGATTGCTGCATCAGCTCTTCGACGAACAAAGGTAACCCTACTAGTAGGTAGACCATCCGATTTTCTGTTTGCCTCGTAAATCCCATCACCTTCTCAGGAAGGTTGGCTTGATGCGGTCGAATAGCGCCAGATCTCTCTTCGTGAGCTTGTTCCATATGACTCTGATGCCGTATGCTGCTGTCAGCGATGCTTTGAGTCTGAACAGCTTCAATGCCCTCTCATTCGATAGTTCCGATGGTTGCTTGATGGCTGAGGCAACGGCGAGGGCCTTCTTGAATCGGTTGAGTACAGGTGTTGAGAACGAACGGCCGTTGGGACTGAGAGTCACTCCCAAGTTCGTGACGCGATTCACAAATTGCAGCGGTTGTGGACCGCAGCATCCTTCATTGCCCACGTTTTCTTCGAATTTTTCTGGGGTCCGACCTCGTTGACACATAGGCCGGGTGTGTGGAGCGCTTGTTGCGGGTGGCACCGATTTGTGCTGAACAGAACGAGGTCCTCCGCGAAAAAGATGATGTCCACGGTTCTAGTCTGGTCTTTATGTTTCCATTCCAATCCCTCTCCATGAGGTTCGGTCAACTAACGATTCTTTCCCCTTGTACAGAAACGTCATGGTGCAGTTTCTCCATCCAGCCGGGATGTGGCCTCAGGCGAAGCACGCGTTGAATATAGCAGTCCAGTGCGAGATCATGGAGATGGCTTCTCTCAGGTGTTCGTTCCTGATGTCGTGCGGTCCCGAGGAATGGTTGCTCGGAGTGTCGATATGACGTAAGCGACATCTACTATGTCGAACTCTCGTACAGGGTTTCTCTTAGTATTCCTTATTGAGCTTCGCACTCCGTGCTGTATACCTCAATATTTCGGGGTAGTAAGCTCCTCGATGCGAAGATTTGGCCGAAGTGTCGGATTAGGGCCTGGGTTCCCACGGGACACGAGGCTCGATGCATCCCGGATAGCCTAAGCCATAAGTGCTGTATTTTCCAATAGGACTCCGCTTGCTTCAGCGTCCGACTGTATATAGTTTTCAGTTTTGCAGCCAGTGTTTGCATCCCCGGTTTCTCTCTCGCGAGCAAAGATGCTTGGTACTGTAGTTTCCTTGCCGAAGCGCATCTTGTGTTGAACCAACTTTCAGGCCGTGGCGGACCATTTGTTATTACTTTACTATGCACTCTCCAACAAGCTGTGTGAGCGTTTGGCAGTACTGCTCAATGTCTCCTCCCGTGGTTACATCGAAGTGTTTACCCACTGGAAGGCGCTTGATTGCTGGTGTGGGTTTCTTTGATGTCGATATCAAGTGGAGCGGGTGGTCTGATTTGATCACCCATTCTCATCTGGTGCTCTTTGCCTGGGCATCTCCGGATCCGTGGCCATCCAGAACCCGGCGTCACCGAGCGTCTCCGTGAAGTCGACTGTCTCTGACGCACGAGGTCTATCCAGCCGGACATTCAAGTCTCTGATGGGAATTGTAGGGCGTCGTTGGTGAACAGGAAACACTACGCTACTACCACTCTAAGATGATCGCTCGATCCACCCATTCGCATTGGCGACCAGACATCACTGGACGCCAAGCTTATTTTGAGACATTGTTCCACAATCGAGGAGCCCTGTGAGTGACGGCGGGAAACTCGGCAGCCAGTGAGATTGTACCTTCGACGCTGATCACAAATCCAGATCAATTTCCCACAATGATGCGACTTCGATGGGCCCCGCTACGAATGTTGATCGTTGTAGCACCTGCCCACGGCTAAGCTTCCTCCGAATCCCATCGGGGTCGGTTACCGTGAAGTCCGTGGAATTCTCGAGCGTTCCAGTGGAAATCGGTCGCGGGGGTGAGCTGACTTCACTGAGCTCAAAGAGAATCATCGAAACAAGCCCGAATAAAGCGAGATCATGATTTTCTTGAGGTGTTGTCTCTCAACTCTCCTGACACTTCTCGTCGTTTCCGTGGAGAGAACCAGACGACGCTCGCTCTAAACGGTTGTGAAGCACAGGCAACAACCTCCGCAGTTTTTGAGGGGGAACTCCAATGTGATGAATATGATGCAATCCTGGGCGATTGATGGAATCATTCCGAGAAATCACCTAGACTCCCAGGCCCTAGTCATGAGCATTCTGAGCTCTTCCAGAGATTATAATCACGGCCTACACAGGAAAATTGACGTATTTCAGACTCGGGAATAAATAACTCATTACTCCTACGTATTTATCAGATTTTTCTCGTCGTCTTATCGCAAACTGTCGTCAAGAGCTGTTGCGAAGAACAATCAGTTCTCAGTTTCGAGAATTCGGCTATCCTAGGAGACGTCTCTCCTAGTGGCACACTATTAGTGAGTTGTTCAACAAGAAAAAAATACTCGCATCGCTTAGAGTCACGTGTGCTTCCGAACACCGACACGGGAAGGTGGAAATTACGGACCCCCTCCTCTGTCGTTGAAGCTCCCCGAATGTGCCTGCAGCGTCGATTCTGCGAGTGGGGACACATCCCAACTTGATGCAATACCGGTGACCCTTCGTACTACAGATCCGTGGCTTGTTCTCGGCTGATCGCTTCCATTCTTCTCGAGTCTTCCGGGAATCGCTCTCCACGATGTCACGGAATGTTGGAGTGAACCCGTTTACCGACTGCCGGGGAAAATTGAGCGAAATTCATCGTCGAATATGGGTTCGTGCTAAGAAGCCGAACTCCGCGGGAGCACGGAAGATATTTAGTGAAACATCTAAACACAGCTCCGACTCGTTGTACCACAATGCTTTGAAAAGCGTTCATTGCCAATCTCAATCTGTGCCTCTTTTGTTAGAAATCAACACAGACATTCATATTTGACATTCATATTTTACATGAGTATTTTACATTATAAAAAATGTTCGTCAATTTCGAGGTGACTAGATTTTCGGATACAGATCGTAGGATGCACCGTAAACGGCTCCTCGCGTGATTCGGTGTCTCAGTCTACAGTTGGAAGTCTTCCACCATTCAGTGGTCATCGCGGGTGTGCGCAAAAATTCCTTGTTGATGTCGGTCATTTTTGTGACACAGTGCTCGATATGATTTCGAAAGCCTCAGTCCTCGTGAGGTTGAAGGTCTTCTGGAGTTGTCCTGTGAACGGTGGAGAGCCTGTCAACCAGTATACGAGGCGGTTTTTAGTTGATCGATCAACTCCGAGAGCTGATTTCAAATAAGTGGCTTTCAGTTTGTTAATTTGTTCGAGCTGTGATCTCGAGAGTCGGTTCCAGACCAGCTGGATGCCGTAGGATGGGTGCAAGTTTCAAGTCGGAGCGGGCGAGCGCGGTGTTGTCATGGCCTGGGGATCGAAGCGGAGGCGATTTTTTCGGATTCTTCATACAATATTACTAGGGGAGCTGACTCCCCGTTCGGTCAGTCCTGTCCTAAGATTGGAAAGCCGCTGAACGACCACTGATTTCCAAGTCGAAACACGTCACCCGATTATGATGGGCGGCCGTTGCCGAACTTCATGGCTTCCGTCTTCGCTACGTTGATCGTCAGCCCGTTGATTTCGGAATGCTCTTTGAGTGTTCGCAGGGCTCCTACAATACGCAACTGAGATCTCCACTCAGCCGTAGCAGTTTCCAGTAACCGGTTCGATGAGTTTACATCCCGCCCAAGAGAGTGATCTTCAGAATCAATCTACGCTAGTCGACTCACTCGCTCCATTTACGGATTGGAATCACCAACAGATAGAGCTCCCGAAGTTTCATTCTGGCTCTCCTCTCGAGTTCTGAACTTCATTCGTCAGAACGTCGGACGCTTCCCTCGCGCGTTTACCCCGGCGGTCCACCGGAGAAAATTGCTGCAGCTTGTCCTGACTCGCGGCCGTTGATCAGTCCAGGACGCATGTCGCCCCTCGAGTTGACTACTTGATGCTTTTCGCTAACTGAGGTACCATCGTACCAGGATCGGCTTCTGATCTCAAGTCGGCGCCATCGTTCCGTCAGATCGGCTTTCCCATCCATTGTTATGATGAGGGCGGGGGCTCTGAGAGGGACGCCCGCTCCGCCCACGGAGAGTTCGGAAGGAAGCGCTGAGACGGGGACAGCATCAAAGACAAGCACTGGACCCGAGCAGGTCATGATAATGATTGGAGCTGCGAGTATGTCCAAATATTTGAGAACGCGTTCTAATTCTTTAGCCTTCGTTCTAGTCACGGGAGCTATCACTCGATGTGGGAAGTTCTCGCTCAGACATGAAAATCAAGGTCCGGCCCAGTCGCCAAATCTTCTAAAGTTTCAGCCTAACCTACGCGCGCCGCGTCCGGACCTCCACCTCGGGCTCAATCGCCTCACAGTGCCTCAACCGGGGCGTGCTCGCGTGGCTTCGCTCGCTGGCTCAGACCACTGGTTCCCAGACGGCGGTATTTAAGTTCATAAACATCACATCCTCCTTGCAAAGATTGAATGTTAGACTTTCACGCTGTCATGTTTCTGTATGGGTTGTTGAATATCGAGACCAACAATGTTTGCCTTCTGGAGTATCCTCCGACAACGATTTCGGGCCATTTTTACTCCGATACCGCAGGGAACGCTGCTCGTCCGTCTCACAGTTCCGGAAGGGTCTCAGATCATTTACACAGAGGGGGCACACGGGCCTCCTGTGCCCCTTACCTTCTGTCGCGTTCCTCGACGTGGTCAAACCCGTCGGCCCCACGGTTGTCAGATTATGGCCCAGATGCTCATTCAACGGAGGAGGAAGAATGTGTCGATGATCGCCGCCAGCAAACAGAATGTCACCAGCATCAAGAGACCAACATGCATTCCTTCTCTTGTATGCATTGCACGCGGAAAATCAAAGGGACCGACCGAGTGATCCATGAGACTCGCCGAGTTTTCCAGCCCTCGTCGACAAAACGGGAAGGTTTTTTTCACATTGCAAGAAAACAGCTCATGATAGTGTCGCGAGGGACTCTGATCCAAACACCCTACGTGTTGTCGGACCTGAAATATCTCGTTGACGCGTGGGGGGATTCTCCATCGTTGCTGCCCAGTTCCCCTTCCACAGCTCTGTCTCTGACGGCGCCGGTACGCTTGCTCTGTAATCACATTACATTCTCCAGGAAAATAACTGTTCGGAAACCCCTCAACGGAGTTGCACTCTGTAATCCGCGGGACGTTCAGAGCTTCTCCAAAGGATGACTTGTTTGCATGGTCGCTCCAACATTTTTCCGCTGCGCTTCACTGCTCCCCCCCCCCCCCCCCCGATATCCGCCGCCCGGGAATACATTGCTTTCGCCCGGGAAGTATGGGAACACTGGAAACCCTGACGTAAGGCCTCGAACGGAAGGCGACTGCTTTCAAAGAGCTCCCGTGCTCTCCTACCTCATGCTCCACTTTAAATGGACGTGATGGCGGAACACTGGAATCTTGAACAAGTTTTTCGGGTGAAAGAATACTAACCCCTTATTCACTCCTTGCAACTTCACATAAACCACCAAGTTCCTCTGTAGTTTGATTTTAAACTCGGATTCGAACTCGAATCCACCCCCTTCCGGCTGACCTGGCCTCTAGAGCGTCATTCCACGTCATCTACCCCGCTCTAACTTTTTTGCTCTGGAATTCTCGATATAACCGGTGAGCGCGATTCTCGGACCATGAAAATCTACTCTCAGCAGGCTCAGCAGGCCGCCGTCATCACGTCCACACTATTGTCCAAGGAAGCCGCACGTACACAGTGAACACAAGCATCCGCGCATTCATCGTTCGTCTACTCGAGTTTATCACGGTGGACTCGACCTGATGAAAATCTAGAAGGGATTACAGAGAGAGAAGCCAGAACTGCTCAACTCCGTATTCGAATCCTGTAGACGAGTTTCTCTTGCGAAAATAATAGCTCACACTGGAGAGCAACGATAGGACCGTGGTCTCGGCGTGACTCTCACTCCTTCGGACGGGAATAAGGCCCACGCCGCCGAGTGACGTGACCCTCTGCGCGCTACACGTGACAGAGCTCGGAAAACAAAATGGAGGACCGGATCCGAAATTCCCCAGAGCTTCTTACATAACCATCGCTCTGGCATATTACGAAGGACAAGCGGAACGCGAACGCGGAAGTCTCTCACAATCTCGCACACAGTTCGTATCACGGTGGGCGTCTTGCGAGGAGAAGGAAAACACGCCGTTAAAGGGAGGGAGATCGCATCCAAGTTTATTGATCATTGGTACGCTTCTACGATCTAGTAAAGACGTGAAGTAGAGATGAGTTGAAGATGGTGAGGCTACAGCATGACTTGTTAAGGAGGCGGGACCCCGTCCGATTGTCCGTCATCGTCGGCCTACCCGCCATCCGACCGAGGATCCGATCGTCTACTTTCGTTCGACACGTCGTCTCCGAGGATCTTGCAACATTTCCGACGATGTTCTGATTGAATATGTAATCATATAAATGTATGTTCGTCTACATGACATGTTCTGCTCGTACGCATGTGATTTTTGAAAAAGCACGATGGCAGTAGATGATAGATGAGCGATCGCTTTGGCGCGCTCGACCGTCCTAGTGGGGTCGACTTGTGACTCCAAATCTACATGTTGTTGTGTCGCTGTGATTTTTGTTGCTCTCATCGTCGTCGACGTCATCGTCGCCGTCCTTGATACCTAGCCCTCTCGTAAGTGTGGCAAATAAATACGTGTTTCTCCCTGCAGGACGAACGCGCCTCTGCACTGCTATACAGGCTCCGGCATTCATCGCTCTCGCACGCTTGCGTACGATCCGATTCGACCGGCAAAGCACATTATTTACAGGTGGTCATCTCGACGATCTTCGTGCAAGTTTTGCATTCGACGTAGCAACACCACTGGAACTTGCATTTGCATCTCTCTTTGACCTTGACGCGCTTCGTCGTGTAACCTCTGCCGCAGCACATGTGGTTACAGCCGTCAGGTCCTGTGGAGGGAAAACAACAGATCAGGGAAGAAAAGTCAGAGAGGGTCATGAAGTGGCTCGGTATTTCATCGAAGTTGAATAGAAGCTCGGGCCCGTTTGCGGTAGTCACGTTTCCTTACCATTTGAATCTTTGTTGCATTTCCTGCCTTTGGTGCCGAACGATCCTGCGGTCGTGTTGAAAGTGCAGTAGTCGGGGCTTTGTTGCAAGAATATCAGGTCGTCAGCTGTAGGGGTGCGAACATGTCTCTTCGATCGAACCTTGAACGAGAAACGTCGTCGTCATGCGTTTCCGCAACTGATCGGGAGCTCCCGTATCGTCCACTTCATGTATTACTAAAGGATCGTTTCCGTCTTCGGGAAACCGGTTCGTAGGCCAGCAAAGCGGTCTAGGTACTGACCTGGAGTCGTCCTCTTCGATTCAGCTTGACTTGCGTTGCGAGTTCGTACTTGCTCCGAATCTGTTCGCCGACAGAGCGGAACGGTGAGAGTTGTTTCCAACAGGTTATGACTGAGCATGACCCGGACACTCCATGGCACTTGCACGTCAACCGCATCGCGCGGATGACAGCCTGAAAGACGAGTTTTCCTCTGCTCATTGAAAACGTTTCGATTCATATCGCCACCGGCGACTTCCGTTAATTCCCGTTCGTGGATTTATCCCTTCGTCCGAGTCGGTGCCGTGACCCGTGAAGCTTGCTGCGGCCTTGGTCGCTGCTTCCGAACCGATTGAGCGAAACCACACTCTCGGGGGTCGCGCGGAACACCTCGCACTCAATCGGTAGATGATTCTTCGAGAAGGAGAACAGGAAACAGCTTCTCCCAGACTAATAATAAATTTTCGAGATCTGCGGCCGGCACCCTTGTTTTGCCGACGCGGGGGCCGCTGCGACGGCGTGCGCGAAGATCTATTAAGAAGTAATCCTTCTTCACTGACGCTAGACAGGACTTCAATCTCAAAATCTAGCTGAACTCGGTGAGCCCATCTACGGGGACGGGGAATCAAAAAAATTGAAACAAAACAGATCATTAATGACGGAGTGCTCCCGCTTAAGCGCGAAATGGAAGCATCACCCGAACCAAACTCCACTCGGATCTCTCACCTCCTCGGTCTTCATGCCCGCCAGGGTTCTGAGATTTTGGTATTTTTGACATTCGCGGGAGCTCAAAAACCGCGAAAGATCTCCAATCGTTCTCAGCTCTAATTTCGACTCGTTCATGTCAATTTTCTGGACTGCACTTGCAGCCGTTTCGGTGAGGGTCTCGTTACCTTGCCAGATTGTCGTCGGAGTCGCTCGGCCTTTCGAGGAGGCTTCGGTTTTTCCGAACAGGGTTTTTTTCTGTCGCGAGCACAGCTTTGGAATTGGATATCAGTTATGGAAGCCGAGTCAACGATCGCTCAGCCCATGAGAAAGCTCATGTGCTACCGCTGATTTTCTATGTCCGGGCGATCGGTTGGTCGGTCGTTCGGTCAGTGGCACCGGTTGGAGGTGAAGCCTCGGCTCGCTCGTCCAAATTATAACCTGAACCCCGTCGTACAGAACCGACCGGTCCGTCATTTTCGTGATCGGCGATTTTGATGGGATCTACAAATTACGCCCCAGATGATCTCGGCTCGATAAAAGCCATTACACTTATTCGTATGTCTTCGTCTCCTTCCCTGGAAGAGAAGTCGGCGGGCGGACGGACGGCCTGGCGAGCGATCTTGTTTGCGACGAGCACATACGGCGGCCGGCATTACATAATCCATTTTGTGTAAGCTTGTTCCGATTTGCTTCATCGACTTACCCCGAGGATTCCGCTAACAGAAAATCACCATTCGCTGATCATCCAGAGCGCAGTCACAAGTGCGCACTCGGAAATCGCATCTGACTCCGCAAATATTTGGCCGGCGATTGGATGCGATCGCCGGCGGTTGTTGTTCCGATAGCCCGAAAACCAGGAAGAGTCCCACCTCGATCGAAACGATCCGACGTCGTGTATTACGAAGATCGGGATCGAGGTCGAAACTTGCCGAACACGGCACCGACCCGGGGAGACGGAGCATCTTCTTGTCTGCGCCCACTACGCGTCCGCGGTACAGAGAATTATTGAGTTCGAAATTGAAAAGTTCATCTTTTCTCCCTGGAGCTGGAGAGGTGTTCCCCGCGCCCGCGTACATTGTCGCCTTGATCCGCTTGTGGCGTGCGCTGAAAATTCATCGAGGGTTGGAGACGAGTCGAGGGAAAACGGCAACACACCCCGAGCTAAGCCACTTGCAGAGTTTGGGAACGTCCGGGCCCTAGCTGTCCCAAGTCGTTTGACCACCTTAACAGTCTCTACTTTTGGTCGCTCGAGAAACATCCGGCGAGGAGTTCGGAAATTCCCCGCGAAGAAGTCCCTTGCATTCATACCTGGGGAGAGCCTGTCAGACAGGAGGATCTTGCAAAGCATTCGGCTTCATTCATCCATGCTGTTGGCCTCAAGGCAGATGCCGTCGAGGGAGAGGGTTTTTTTTTCTCTTAAAGAAACCCAAGTGATGTTGCATCGTTTGCAAGTATTCATAAGCAACATCATCTATCTCTTTCTATTTTTGAAGGGCGCAGCTCCCTGAATGAAGCAGCGCATCGCACTTGCCGCCCGATACGAAACCTGAAGGAATTGCAGACTGACTGACTCGTCGGCTGGCTCGCTTGATGGCTAAACGAGCTCGAACTCAAGAAAAATGGCTTCGGGCTTGGGGTTAACATATTTCATCCACGTGAACCATCCACGGAAGCCCCAGGGAAGAAAGCGATCATGGGAGATGGGATAGGCCCCTCACTTGCTCCGTTTTGAGGCTGTGTGGGTAGAGTGCAGCAACCGATATCTTTTTCGCCAACCGCAAATTTTGAACCTTCGCCTCGTGCCGCTTCATACCGCAAAGCACCCCCAACGAATCAAACGGTGCGCATAGATCTATTCACTATCCAATGGTTCGTCTCGTTCAATGCAAATAGATGGACGGGGAACCAATAGGCCTCATTCCTGAATTAGGGACGAGCAGCATTTTCCGGCACTTCAGGCATCGCTCACCCGGAAACAGAGCGCCAGACGTTATTCTCAATAACCTGGGCTGCGGGGTCGCCGAGGAGATTTTCTTGCTTTCTAACAACCTGATTTCCGGAATGATGTTACGAGAACCGATACCGACAAGAAACGTAGAACCCGTCGGGAGCGGGAGAGTGGAGAACTTCTTGATTTAGAATAGATGCGGGGAAGCAGCGGTTTCAGACCGTTAGCACTCCTTGCTTTGGATCCGAACGCGTTCGAATCGAAAAATTCGGGCAAAATCCGGGAAAATATGCGAGATCCATCCTGGGCGAGCGGGAGGGATAGGAAGCATAGTTTGTCAGGACTCTCCAACTGAACAGCAGGAGTTCGGTGGCCCACACGCTTCTCGAAAATTCGGTTTGAGTGAAATTCAGGAGCCTTGCGCTATCGTCCGGTTTTCTCTTCCGCCGCTCAAATCTCGGAACGACCGGAACCGATATCGAAAACGGCAGCCCCTGCCCTGATCTCGAAGAGAGCTAAATCTCGCGGCAGGCTCCACCGAGTTTCTTGATATGGATTTCTTGCATCAGAATCAGAGTGTATTCGATTCCTGGTTCGGTTTGTTCGCTCCAACTACGACCAGCTAGACAAGGTGATGCACCAACGAAAAAAGCATCAGAACAACCGATCGTCGCTCGCCTAATAGTGTCCGCTGTGAATTAGTGAGAACACGCCGTAATGACTTCTTGATTCGATCTAACTCTACCACAGAGAGGCCACATCTGGGTTCCCTCCGGCGATACGGCTGAGGCAATACTGCAGAACGCCGGGAACGACCCGATGACAGTAGGGGAGATTCTGATCTATTCATTTTCGTTGGGACCGTTTCGAGCGATCGCTCCTCCACATCGAGGAGTGAGATCATGGAACAGAGCCGATGAGTAATTCGTAATCTCCGACGCGGAGCTTGGCTGCGGCTCAATCATCACTGCCTTCGTTTGTTCTCAAATCCATGCAGCCCGTCGTCGAGACGTGGTTGCTCCCAGCCCATCAGCAGCGGACGTGGGTTTGAAATAGCAAACTGAAGGAGTCGACGAGCGACAGAGAACGTGGCAGAAGTATCAACACTATTACACAATGGAATCAAATCACGATGCGGCGGGAACTCCCGCAGCCTCGATCCCACGCAGCATAATGATTATGCATTCTTCGAGTTTTCTGAATTGCTTCGGCAATTTACACTTGGACCACCATGATACAGACGATCGTGGAACTCGCGGCGACTTTTCCCTCTCCCGATTCTCCACTCGCTCGAGGTTCGGTTCGTCCGTTTCAGCTCGATCGCTCGCTGCTTCTCATCTGAGAAACGGTAAGCCAAGCGATAGTTCCGAGGTTTGGCGAAGGTCGTGGCATCAAGCGAACCGAATCCCAGGCTCCCTGAAGGAGCTTCGCAGAAGAGGAATGAAAGGATCGCGAGGGAATCCTGTCCATCGGGCCGAGGGAAGCTCGCCGGGCCAGTTGAGAACAGAGCTCCCGACCGGTGTCGGGCACGAGTCGAAATTAATTTAGGTCCATTCCAAGTCCGAGATCGGAGGGGAGTCTCCCCGAGCCGCTCGTTATCCGTAGGTAATTTAATCTTGCACCGGTCGGACAATCAGAACTTCCGCGGCGAACACGATCATCTGTTTCCCCCGGATGACGGCCACAACTACGACGACGATCAACTTACATTGTCCCTAGCGATAAGTTTCGGCGGCGGGTTTGGGCGATCGAGCGAGTAACCGGCGACTCCGAGAGGAAAGCATCCCGCTGGCCAGTGGGGCTGCCAGCCAAGTGTCAAGGAGAGGCTTGGCCGACAGTCTCAATCGCGATCTGTCTTTATTAACGGCGCGCAGTGCAAAGACCGAGCCGTTTGTTCTCAACGTCAGCAGAGGTTAACAGCTCTGGTAGAAAGAATCAACAGCGGCTCGTCCATCCATCTATCTGTCCGCTCCTTCGACTGATTGTTCGTTTGCCCGATGGCTCGAGCAATGCGACCAGATGCCAAGAATCAGGACTTTCACAGATTTTCCTCGCCAGAGACTCAGTGATCGGTCGACGACGCGCCATCAATTCAGATCAATGCTTGCTTCAGGGATCTTCCCTCCCCTCTCTCTTCTCTCTCACTATTTATCTACCTCTCTCTCTCTCTCTCTGTCGTGATTCCCTCACAATGGGCAAACTTTCTGACCGGGAGGAGTTGGAACCACGAGGAAAGAGACCAACTGTAACTAAAGATCAGCCCGAGCACGAGAAGTTAGGTAAGTATCCCAAAGATCGCTCACCCGTCGTCCGACCTCGTTGTTGTGGAGATTCATTAGTTTCTTGCCTTGATCTACCGAGTTCTTCGGGAATTTCCTCTCACGTTCAGGAAGATCGACGAAGCCCTCCGTGAATCTTCGGAAGAGAAAACCATTGAGTTCTCATCCAGACGGTGATCCATGCGTTTGCAGTTAGCTCTCCCATCGTGAAGCGACAGAACAGAAGACCACAGTCGGGGTCGAATCCAGAAATTTCTCACTAGGTAGGAAAAAGATGTACGAACTCACCGATAACCGTAAGCGATGTTATCACCGCATCCTCCCCAGATCCATTCCTTGTGAAGGTTGCCCGGTCGATCCTCGTTGGAGCAACCGCAGCTCTGCAGGTTGCCGTCTCTGCATGCGCGTGCAACTGTGTGAACGACCCCGGCCGCAGATATCGCGTGAGCGAAAGCGGTTTCCTTACTTCCTGAAACATGACATTAGTTGGCGTCTGTTTGCACCGGTATCCAGTGTTGACGATTTCCGTTTTCGCAATGACTTTTCAGAGTCTCCGCCGTTTCCCTGACGCAGTGCTGTCCTTAGTTTTCGGCGCCCCGTGTCCCTTACACCCGCACTTTTATTTTCGCAACGGTTTCCCGAATTATCTGAGCCACCTCGTACCACTTGGGGGGGTTTTAGAACTTTCGTCGCGACCCGGGTTCTCCTGGATCTGCGCCCGACCGGAAGCGATTGATTCCTTCTGTTTAATTGTTGCACTCCGACAGATTCGGTTGTTTCTTTCCACATCCACTTCGAACTCTCAATTGCGGTTTGGGGCGGACTTGCGACAATGTCTGAGTTGTCAAGAACGAACGAACGAACGAACAAAAGGAAGAGGACAGCAGTCTGAAGTTGGCGACAACTCCTCTCGACGGGAAGACTTTTCCTTGCCGCTATCCGTGCCCCGGCGTTCTCGGAAGCCATCGAGATGTTTCGAAAGAGGAATTAGACTCAGAATTTTTTGCGAGATGTTCCCTCATTGTCGGTGGCCATTCAAGCCCGGACAACAACAACGTCCCGTCGGGGGAGCCTCACTCGACGGAAGACCAAATGGAAACTTGTGAAGGAGCATTTCACGCTGTTTATTGAATATGAGCATCTCCACAAGAGGAAGACGATGTTCGCGACCCGAAACTTGCCCCACGCCCCATGTCTTCCACCCGCCCGCCCGCCTGCCCGCTGACTACCCGGCGCCCGCCCGCCCGCCTGCCCGCCCGTCCGCGGTAGAAGTGACTCATGTCATAATCTGAGTCGGGCTATTCGGAGCGTTCAGCTTTAATAGCAGCTGACTCAGACTATGTAATACCCTAATGATGTGACCGCTCGCTCACGATGGCCATCAAGGTGCTTCTCCCTGACCAACCACACAGGAGCTGCTGTCAGAAAGGGAAACCGATGCTCACTATTGTCGGGTTTAGTAAGCCTTCCATCTCATCCATATTGCGGCGCCTCCACTGTTGTTGGAATCGAGGGCAGTGAAGCCGCATGCTGCCCGCGGAGTTGTCGCCCCTGCTCGATTTCAACAGCTCGCACCGAACTAAACTTCGCGCGGAGGGGCGTTGAGTTATAGTTGAGGCCCAGTGCAGCAAAAATTCGAGTATTTTTATAGCAGCACCTCTCTCGGCCGCCGCAAGGGCATTCCCACAAAGAAGTTCGGTTCTTTCTCCCAGTGCGTCCGTCTGTCGACTCGCTTAGCCGCCAGCCTGCGTGATCGGTGGCTGTGCGAATTCTCGCACCGTGTTCACTCATTCGCACGCAGCAACCAGCCTTCGGAAGTCTCCGTCGGACACATCCTGACCACGCTCCGCCTAGCACCGGGTCACGGATTCACTTATCTGAGATAGATAACCGGAACTGTTCATCGCAAAGTCCGACGAGATTGCATACATGCCGAACTTTGTCGGCCACGTGGTGCAGCTCGCGCGTGCACCCCTCCGGCCGGACTCCCAGGATTCGGGAGCTCCGGCAAAGAAACTCGCTACTAACCGTAATTTAAGACAGCTCCGAAAACGGTGTCGTCTGTGGTCGTGGAGCAGTTCCATTTCATCTCGCGGAACTGGTACTGGCATTCTTCGACTCCCATGAGCGCGCCTCGCCCGACGTGCGGCATATGATCCTCGTACAAGAGACAGAGCTTCGCCTGTCCTTTCGAGAGCCCTTTGAGATCCTTACAGAGCTCATCACGAGGGTCGCGGAGGCCCGGACTCCCAGGTCCCTCGGATGTCCCCTCGCTCTGATCCGACTGGTAGCCGTTGTGCATTAGAACATCTTGTTGAAAGCCAAGACTCCTGCGAAAGGAAAAATTGCTTTGAGATTCCCGATAGTTCGATCAGCGCGCTGGCAATCGGGACAGTCAAGGAACGGGAAGCATCAGCTGTGTGTTATCATTGATCGAGAGCAGCGATCGAAACGACGTTGTCGATGCGCGGCTGCGCGAAGTTATGCATCCCGACCCGAGTCGGGACAAGATCGTAAAGTCCACTGAGATCGCTCGTTCCCTCTCGAGGCCCATCCAATAAACGAAGACTTGACTCACTCCGAGATTCGACAAATTCGACTCTACAGAGAGACACACGAGCACTAGACTTCACGACGAGTGCGCGGGAACTCCGAGTCCAACAGTCGTCCCGCGCGGGGGCTCCTCCACGAGTGCTCCGCTCGGGAGGGTTAAGAGGCCAGTAATTGAGAAGTGAAGGACACAACTCTGTTTCGGTGCGTTGGCTTTGACGAAAGTCGGCCCGGCAGGCAGGCACGGATTTCGTTACTGAGCTCAGACTTTCGAGTGAGATCGTCCTCCTTCTCGAAACTTCCGACTTCTCGTCCAGGTATCGGCCGCGCGATTAGAGAGATCGAGAAAAAGAAGCTGAAAAAGTGAAGAGTGGACCGATAGGGGCGGATCGGAGCCGTCATCGCTTTCAAGCGGAATTCCGGGAAATTCCAAGACCGAATTTCTGTCCATCCTGGAGGGGCTTTCAATTCGAAACATCATCGACAAAATTTTGCGTGGGAACACGCACGTCTCGATCAGATACGTTATGCGGCTTCGCGAAATCGCAGCTTCTCGAAGGACTCACTGGAACCGCAATTTCCCATGAATTCAGAGCCCGATGGAGTCGGCGTCCATGAGCTTGCCGATTCTTCCGAAGAATCTAAATCACCCTGATATCGCGATTGACGCTCGTGTCAAGCCTTCGCGTGGGCTGTCGTCGACTTCTAACACCTCCATACCAAGCTGAAGCAATAGATTGTTGTGCAGGAAAGTGAGTACTAGGGTAGCCGTCGGCGGAAAACCTGATCATTTTTTTCGGAAAGAGTCAGAGTCGTCCGGAACAAAACAGAGAATTCGATCCGATCAAACATTGAAGTTCGTCAAAGCCCGTTCCCGCTGCACGAACGCGTACGTATGTGCTGTTTGCGTGCCCCTTGGCATTCGGGCGTCGACAGGTCCACAAGGTTTCCATTCACAAGTGTCTGAAGAGCCCTCAGTCGATTCAGTGACGGCCGAACGAACTGACTTCACATCGAGTTGAAGGCATTGTCTCGTCGATGGCGGCGAACTAAAGTGGCGAAAAACTTGTGAACTCCCCCGAATATCAAAGCGTAGCCGGCATCTGGGGCCCCTTGCTGTCTTTGCTGAAGCGGCGGCGGCAGCAGCAGCGACGAACGATCGCCATGACGACGACGACGAAGATGATGTCTCTATCTCTCGGATCCGACCTCAACCCAAACACATGCCATCGGGACACAACAAACACGTGTAAGTCAGTACGTAAGCGAGGACTTATGAGACAGCAGCAGCTGAAGCGTCGATCGATATCCTATTACGCGCTTCACGGATATCGTACTGGAATCTCTATTGTTTAGCGCAGGCAGAGGTGCTACACGAGGCGTGCCGGCCGTGAAGGATCGAACACATTTTGATTGAATTGGCTGGTCATGGCCTCGGGTTTGATTCAAGGATCCGACCGTTATTCGCGCTCTCGTAATTTGGCTTCAAGAAGAAGGGTTCCGTTACGCGGTTTCCCCAAGGGAGTCGGTCAGCCCACCTCTCCGATCACAATGCCGGACTTTTTTTGTTGTTTTGCTCACGCAAGGGAAATCATTTAAATGAAATAATAAGATTGATCTGGTTGATGTTCGGATGAACTCTCGAGCACCCGTTTCACAAAAAGGATATCGCCCCGTTTCGGCACAATCGGATGACCGTTGCATCGTTTCCCTTCCTTTCCCGGAGCGCGCGCGATACCCTCTTTCACTAGCAGAAGAGAAATGACAGAACACGCCCGCCCTCGTCGGACTCCGCACCCACCACCAACGACTCTCTTCTCTGAAAGCTCTACCCGCGGTCGCACCATGCACCCATACGACGGAATAAACGATTCGTTCATAAATAATATGAGAGTTACGCGGGATCTTCCTCAAATTATCACCGTGGCCGATTTGCTTGCCGACCGAGTGTGCGGTCACGTCCTCTTTAGCCCGGCGGCATTCTCCGCGGTACCGCCATTCTGTCACGTCCTCCATTTCTCCCGCGATCGGGCCACTCAGAGGTGTCCACAGCGCACCCATTCAAAGCTGTGTGCACCTCGCTCCTCCCGCTCGATCCGCTCATACGGTTGTTCAACACTCGATCAGATCGAGAAAATTGAATAGAATCGAGCGTTTTCGCCACGATCAGCTCCAGAAGTATTCATGTTTTCCAAATGACAGAATCGTGCCGAGGGGAGAGTCCCGTCTTCCTGTTTTCTGTGAACGATGCGACCGGTATCCACGATGGCGTGTTCGCATCGAAGCCCACTATGAGGCATGATGCCGCAAAGCTGCCAGCCCGAATCTCTGAGTTTCTAGTCGGTAATCTTGGCCTCGCAACCGTGGACAATTATCCAAATGACACTGCCTGAGAACCCGATCGTATCACAAAACGAATTCAAGTCGTGCCGGTTCTGAAGGATGATGTAGGCGCCGGCGGTAATTGGCCCCGAACAATTGGTCATCCGAAATCGTCAGCGAGAACATGCGGACAAATCGAGAGACTCCATTCACAACGAATCGTTTGCCTTTCCTCATGATCCACCGATGTTCCAACGAATTCTTCGGCACGTCTTTCCCGAAATCGGAGTAACCCTCGCTCCCGATTGATGATGTTCCAAACAGCGGAAACAACAGCAACGTACTTTACTCAATCAAATATCAACTCACGACTCCTCGAGATCTATGTGTGCCCCGAACACTGTTGAAGTTCGCAGAGCAGCCGAATAAGTTGCCGCGATCGGAGCGTTTACGTCATCGCGAGGTCATAAACCTCCGCGGCAGAGCATGAAATAATTGAACACGGCATACCAAAGTCCGCCGACATTCTTAATTCGAGCCATAAATGGGCGCCATAAAATTAGGAGGAGTTGCTCAGACGTCTTCTTCGGGCAGCTCTTCCATACGAGTGAGCTTGATGATACTCCCGAGAGAACGTTATCTCGGAATCTACTCGAGCCCCTCCGAGCTCGAGTTCGCTGTCGCCCTACTCGAGACTCCCCACCACGGTCTCCTATAAACGGACGCCCGTTTGGCGGCACGTTTCATAGAATATGAAATGCGAATGAATGACAATATAAATAATGGATGATAAAAATTGACTAAATGTATGTAATATGAATGTTGATTATGTATCAGATCTGGACTATAATCCGAGTCGCAGCTCGCAACCCTCGTTTTCGCAACTCCTGTTCCTGGAGTCGAGCTCGAGATCTCCCATCCTCAAACTCTCAGGGGAGGAGTCTTGCTTTGCCGTCAAACAGTAGGCTGGTTCCCGAAAGGCATGCTCGGAGAGAAAACTCGAGCATGCGCTGAACGAGCTTCCCGAAACTGGGGGGAGGAAAACATGTTCTCCATCGGCGACAGTTCACCGCACAACGCACCAACGTCCTGACAGACAGGATTTACATAGGATTTCAAAATCGAGGCTGAGGAATTCGTAGACCATCTCACCCAGCGAAAGCTCTTAGGGGATTACAGCTGATTAGCGATTACAGCCGAGTCGGGATACCACGACAGGGGAATCACAGAAACGCAGACAGACTTGAAACATCGGAGACGAGCCACACGTGAACGATTTTCGATGATGCCACTTCCGCAGGCACCGTCTGAGGGAGTTGTCCGGTCTGTGTCCCGAGGGCTTTGAGAGAAAAACAGCCTGGAACGACAGCACAACACCAACCCAGTCCGCGAGTCGAGTTCGGCTCGACCGAACGCGTGCTCTTCATCGCTTGTTATCTCCGCGATGTCGAGATAAGGAAGAGCTTTATCGAAATTACCTACGAATTAAAATAAGCGGCACTCCATTGTCGAGCGACTGAATGCGGGCTCAATGCTCTCGGGATCGGCTCTTTCTCCCGCCCGGACTCTGAAAGGCCACGTTTCGTGCGAGCGCGTGCAACGTTCTCCGTTTTTCGAGGATCCCCGAACTTTTGTCGAGATCCCCACCCCCCTCGCGCGATGGTGAACTCGCTTGCAGGAACCGGTTCGTTGAGACCACATCTAGTTTCCGCAAACACCTGATGAGGGTTGGAACCTCGGGTTAAAATCGAGTCAGGTCGGAAGTATAGGAATTCGGCCGAGCCCTCAGACAACGCCGCGTTTGGCCTTTGAACTGTACGATCGTTTCCAAAGACGATTTTTATTATCGATTTAATTTCTATAAATTCCTCCCGATAAGATCGCGCCGCAGAGATAACGCTGAGCGGAGGGTGTTTGAGCTCTGGTCGCGGACTCGTCTGCCTGACAGGATACAGACAGATCTTCGACTCGATTCGGAAACGCGACTTTTGGAGCGAAATCTCGAGTGACCATCTTCGCTTTGCAGAAGTGACTCTTGTGCGCTTTGGTCAATTATCTCCTGTACGACTGAGTGATGGGCTGCCAAGCTGGCGTTCGCTGCCCGCGTCCCTTGCTCCGGCCGCTTGCTTCCGATTCGCACAGAAAATCTTTTATACGACCATCTGCGCGGCTCTCAGCGAGCCTCGTCCGCGAGCGGCAGGTCGGTGTATAGGCAGCCGCGCGGGAGCCGATTCCAACAAATCATGATGCCTCCGCCTCGATCATATCTCCATCCCGGTCTCTGTCGCTCATCGTCGCCATGGTCCGGCAGCTCAGGACAGAGAGACGTGCCCTCCCGTCTGCTTGCGGCCGACTCCTTGTTCCAACTTTGATCCCCACGATGCCGGGACTCCGATTCCGATCGCGATGAGAGACCGGCTCATTTCCTGAGCTGAAGTCCCTGTGCAAGCTCATCTAAAAAGTCCGGTCGAAGGCGCAGAGGCATCGATCGTTTCAAACAGAGAAAATAAGTCGCTCGCTGTATTCGCGATCCAAGATAGGCTAAAGCTCAATTTTGAGGTTCGTACATAGTTTCGCTCGGATCCGTTATGGCCCCAAGATAAGAGCCGATGTGGGGCATTCAGTCGGTGCGTTGGAGCCGCGATTGATTTAATTCGAGCAAATCAATGTGATTTTTTCTCTTCTACCGATTTCCCACAGGGGGGCCGGCGGACGCCTTCCCGGTAGCCGCGTTGTCAGAAAGCCGCCGGCGCTTCCCTGATCGAAGAAGAAGTTCGCAACTACATACATGCTATGGTCACGTGTGTTTCGACGCCTAAGTGATGGAACCTTGAATGCGTTCGCCCTCCTACCGCTGGCTCGCTCGCTCCCTTGCTAGATTCGATTGGAACTGATTACGTGAACCGACCGTGAAGAACCCCTCCGAAACAAGCGGCAGCAGCAGCAGCCACCTCCTCACACAGAAAGGTGCCGACAGTGGGGGCACCTACTGTGCCTCCGTTTCATCCTCCTCGATTTTTTGAGCTTGTTCTTGAAACGACTGCAACCAATCCAGGGCAAACGTTCGGTTGAAAATATGGGGGACCGCGATCCCCGAGAGGACCCCAGTGTGGATTCGATTCTGTCTTCCAACGAGAGCCAGAACTTCTTTCAGGAAGCTTCTCATGCGGACTTCATCCCATTATTTCTACTCCGGTATCAGTTTTTCTCGAAGTGGGTAACGTCGGCCTCATCATCCGCTCGCTCGGGGTTGACGGAAGGTTGCAGTCGCGGCGGACGGCATCAGCTGCGGTCGTCATCGCTGCACTTACTGTATCGGCGATATTTTCTCTGCTCAAATGTAGAACGGTAAGAAGCTGCCCCGCCGGCCCGAATGTGAAGAGCGTGAAGGAATCAGCGTTCCGAGCGCTCGTTCGCCCGCGGTCGTGACGCTCAATTACGGGGTACCGGCGTCACCCACAGCTTCTCGCTGCTGACGATGGCGCGATCGACCGACCAACCGATTGACTGACTGACTGACTGCGTTTCTGATTCGCCGAAATTCTACAGAAGCCGCGAAGAGGCTCTTCGATACTGTCGCTGATTCGTTCGAGGTAATCACATCCGAGTGGGTTCGTCGCGATTGTTGCCGCTGGCCAGGGGTCGCGATCGATCGCTTTTGACGGAGCGCCGAAACAAACAGCGAAAAAATCCAATCCCGGAACGATTCTCACGGAACAAACTGGATCGGATTCGGTTTCCGGGGAGATTCCGATTCCGTGCGTACGATATTCGCGAAAAGACAAAGTCGTTCGCGCGCCTTTTCTACTGAACAGAACCGGTCTCCAAGTCCCGGCATGTGTCATGAACGCATTCATTCCGTGAAAGTCGCGGGAACTCTAGCGGAGTCTCTGGGCCGGGACGAATGGCCCTCCGCCACGTTAAGCATGATGAAGACCTTTTTCTGACCTCCCGCTCATCCGAGGCGACAGAATCCGAAGGGGCTCTTCTTTCGGGTCAACCTGCGAAGTCGATATCATCGGTGTACAATGAATGTTCGCATTGACTCTGATAACTGATGGCAATCGATATTTCCTCTATCTTGTCAGCGTTGCGGCCGAGCACCTCGCCTCGTGAGACCTATCCAGTTTTTTTTGGTGAAGAATCCGTATTCTATCGAGATCTGAGCCCTGGTGGGATGTATCACAGATTCGTACAATTAAGCGTAGATAGCTCAGTTCGTGTGTGCATGTGCGATACGGCGATTTCGTTCCGTCGTCCGGTCGATGTGGGGCTCAGTAGTTTCGTCGATTAGTTTTGTTCATTCTGTTTTCCGGCTCGTATCGAGTGTTTGAGAAAAAGTTGAGCGATATCTACTGCCGGAGCTCGATCAGTTGTAGCTTCACTGAGCCGATGAGTTTCAAAATTACTCGGGTAGCGCTCTGAGCCTCGTTGAGGCTCCGTCGTCTAGGTTTCGAAATCTCTCCTGATTCACGTGGGGTATTCCAGGGTGTGGTTTCTTGGCCTCCTATCATTTGACATCCGATGATTCGCGCAACAGTCGGCCGCCGGAGTTCTCCACACAGGAGTCAGTTGTCCTCATCGTCATGATGAGTGACTCCACCTATGTCCTCCCCTCAGGTCACGAAGCTCTTGACTCCGCTGTCATCACGACGGCCGGAAGGGTAAATCGTGAATATCGCCCCGGGTCAGAGCCAAACTCTCGAGTAAACACCGATGACTCTCGGAGCGCGCCTCCAAATCACCGACCGGTTCAGGGAATGACGTTCTCTGAGAACCAGCCGCTATCGGGAATCGTTCTCCAAGGGGATTGTTAGAATCTCCGTCTGCAGACCAGTTGTCGATGCGACGATCGAGCGGGTCGGTCATGGAAACACTCGGATAAGAGAGTTGTGGCCGCAAATCCGAGAAAGCGCGAAGACAGATCGGCGGCCTGACGTCCGACAACACAGATTGATGTGGTGTCCGCGTCCATGTATATGAGCGAGGGACGCGACGAGGTGTTTGCACAGACGGAGTAGAATCGTCCGTAACCGTCATCGACGGCACCTATGCCTCCATCGCCATCACGGATGCCGATTCTGATCGATTAGACGCTCGAGAACGAGGGTCGCGAAACACGGAATGTTCTTATCAACCCACGAAAACACACTTTCCCCTTGTCCGCATGAGGATGTTTGTCTGTCTGACGCCTTGAGCTGCAGAAGATAAGCTCTTGGCAATCTGAATAATGATAGCGATTCACCGGAAAGGGGTCCCCGCACACGTGACGGGACGGTCCCATTGGAAGCGCGAAAACGATCGGGAAATCTCGCAACTCAACAGCGGCGACGTCCCGAATCGGTCCCGAACAAAGGAGGCGGGAAACCGGACTGGAGGAGGGGAGTTGGGGAACCGCGGGCAGGTGGGATCGCGACCGCAACCGCCAGAAAACCCAGTCCCATGCAACCTCTTGCTTGTTTGAGTTCGGTATCCCACCACAGCCGATTTTACGATTGCTTGCGCCTCGTAAACCCGCGTGCGAGACTTATCTTCGAGCGCATTTATTCGAACAACCAAGTAACGACGAAACTTTTATGACTTCGACACTGAGAACAGTTCGGAGATTAGACTCAGTCAGTCAGCGGACGGGACCGGCCGAGCTAGGCGTCCAGCAAACGCAACGGGCAACAGCTTACGGAGGCCTTACGCGTTCGGCATGTCTTTATTATCATGACTACTATCCATATGGGAACGATGAGGCCCTCCCCCCCGCATGCCCGCACGTTACTTGACCCCAATCAATCGGCAAATTGCTGGCTAGGTTGAATTGGTCCAATCTTCAGTGGCCGCCAACTGTCGACGATGACGAGGACCATCGCTTCCATGATCTCCCTCCGCAGTCCGCATCGGACGGTTCTCGAATATCGATCAGGCGATTCCGCTCCGATTTCGTTCGGAAGTCCTGCCATTCCTGTTCTAGGGGGTGGTGTCATTCCCAAACGATTAGGAACGAGGGGAGAACTCTGCGGTCTGCTCCACATTTTCTTCCCACTGCTGTTCAGACACGACCGGGTGCCTCGTAAGATGAGTTTCCGCTACTTCGACGTCGCCAGGTGTGCATCCTCAACAAAGCTGAGTCTGTTCTCCGCTAGTTCGCTCGCTTCTCTTCCACTGGATGGGCTCATGGCCGAACCATACTCTCCAGAACATATTCCAGTTTCTCGAGCACTGCCAATCGCGATCAACGGAGAAGATGACGGACTCGCCGATCGCTGAGAAGTATGCGGGTTGTAACGGCAGGTTGCCGCGGCGGTTCGAACTGGGTGCATGGCGGCGGGACCCGATGTGGGAAGCATCGTAAAACGAAAATTGAACAGCTTATTGACTGGGCGGTCAGAGGTCGTTTCTGTACCGCAAACAACACAATGGCGCACAGTAAATTTCATTCTACACCAATGATAGTTTGTTGCCGTGGAATGACGACACAATACTGTGGGGGAACTCCCACGAACGAGAGGAGACGTTGCTGGCGGCACCTGCCGACCTGGCATCTCGATAACGGGCCAATAAACGAATCGGTAACCCACGAACGAGCAAACAGCCGAACCCTCTGACTGCCTATCTGTTGACACATATTCGGAGTCGTCTCGGCTGAACTTTACGGAACCCCCAAACGCTCGTAAGCGCGGGGTTCTCGAGTAGGGGAAAGAGCTACAAGCTTCAGCCAGAGCTCTGGACCGAAAATCCGATCCGTCAAGGGTACGGCGGATTTCTCCAGCGTTCGACCAAACATGCATAACTCACGCTGGGTCAGTGATCTTGTACGGATTCACTTCGCGGAGGAGCTGTCCATTGTTGAAGCACGGGATTCCGTCGGCTCCACGGTGAATTCGGGGAAGACGAGAGGTTCGACGCGACTCCGCACAATAGATGACAGAGCGGTCAATCTAACATCACAACGAGCGACTTCCGAAGGGTCCAATTTCAGAAACGAAACGAACAGCCCGGACAAAATTCAACACATGAAATATCGATGAGCACCTTGACAATAATAGCCGCCCCACTATTCTTCCAAGCTGCGTCCCATCCCTTGGCGGCCGGTATCAGCGAAAAAAAAAACATGCGGCGGAAGTTTTCTTGACCGCGCGTTCAGACGTGAATTCGACAGTACTCCTCGCTTTCGCGCCGTTTCCTCCGAGTCCTGCCAAGAACGCGTTTACACACGTTCTGTGGTTCTACGATTCCACTGAATGGCCGATTTTTTTGACGGCGAGCCGGTCGCAGGATGTTATCCATTACCGAAAGAGACAACGGCAGCTGTTCTATTTTCTCTCAATTTTCTGACATCGTCGGGATGGAAGGAGATGGAAATTAATTCACGGCCGGCAACTCCCCGAAAAATTAATGAGAATTCCAAGACGGAGATAAATCTATCGAGGATTATTGTTTGAGATCTTCGCTGCTCGCCAGTTTCACTCTCAATTGGCGGCGGCCGACTTCGGGAGACGAGATCCCAGAGAGGAGTGAAGTTCTTGCCCGAAGTCCCTCATGATTGTCACCTCTCGATTGACCTCGACAATTTATTCTCGCTCGAAATATCTTTATTCACTTCCTCTCGGTACTCGGTCAGTTTGAATTGCCAATCCGTGCATGGTTTGAAATAGCTGAAATACCGATAAGCTCGCGCGAGCCCTCGTGATGACCACATTCCCCCTCCTCTGAATGTTCATCAGAACCCGAACCAGTCAGAGAGCTACGAGTTTGTGACGGAGTTGGCGTCGAGAAATCAGTTCAGACACGGAACCCGAATAACTCTGGCCTCTCGATTAATGTGTTGACTCTGAATGCTCGAGTAAGCCGCCGTGGAAAGGTCTGCTTAGAATGGAGGAGATTTGTAGTTGTTGTAGTCGATGTTGGTAAGAGATGTGCCGCCGCCGCCACCGCTGCTGCTCTCGCTTGCCGGGAACTAATATCGTGAGAGAGCGCGTTGTCTTTGCCGTGCGCGCCGGTTTCTTTGGAATAGACCGAACGTGACATTGGGCCAATCGCCTCGGGTGAATCCGGTTTAAAGAAATATATTACAAAGCCCAAGAACAAGACAACAACATCAGCGCTAGTCGTAGCAGCAGTACAAAAGGCGGCGGCGGCGGCACGTCGCATGCACTCGGTCAGACACGCTCTGCGTTAAGGTTCTTCCCTCGACAACTACGTTTCGAAGGTTCCCTCACAATTTCCTCAACCGTTCTAGCTTCCAACAGCTGTCCTACATCTGGCGCTACGGCGGGACACTACCTCGTGCGCCGAACGATTCATCAAGAATTCGGAAGAGTTCCTCTTTTAATGACTTCCGAGCGAGGATCGACGGCTTTCCTCCCCGATCCCAGTCTGGTCGTTTCGTTTCATCGGTTCGTTGTCCGGACACTTCCGTGTGATGTGGATAGCTCAGATCGCGAGTCCGGAGACTGTGTACGCTCCGTCTCTCTCCGAGGGGAAATCTGCTCGCGCAAAAATCCTCCGAATATCGGCGGAGGTCTCGACGAGGACCGTTGGAGCGATCGTGTACTGTTTCATATCCCACGGATGGAAATGGAGAAGAGAGAACAACGAAGCAACAAGTAGCGCTACGGCTGACGATCTCCATGGAATTCTCCCAAGTTTCTCTGAGATGCGTCTACGGACCTTCTCCAGCCATCCCTGGGATTGATATTAGAAGAGTGAGTGAGAGAACAGAGAAGTTTTCAACAGCGGGTCATAAACTTACTAGTAGAGAAAAACTGTTCCTCTCGATTCCTGGATAGTCGATAAACATCGTTAAAAACAGGGCTCCCTCAAAACAACAATGATCAGAGCACAGTGCCTCTTGCGTTCCGCCGTTGGATGCTGTCGAAAATCTCGACTGTAGTTCGGGCTCTCGCATGGCGACCGCAAATCTTCTGGATGTTCCCTCTCCCCTCCTCCTTCTGCTCAGAGATCTCGCAAGCGAAAAGCTGGGCGGAAAATCCCGCCGCACAGCGCGATGGGGTCCACAGAACGCGGCGGTGACCAAGTTTGGATCATCACCGGCGGTGACCTTCTTCAGAAAAAGCGAGAAGCAGAATCTCGTCGAGCCCGTCGGCCCAGATCAAATGGAAGCGAACGACAGCAAGTCACTGTTTATGGTTCGATGAAGAGATTCGAACATCGCGGCGAGATTGTCCAGCCGCGAGGCTAACCATAGACTATTCTGTTTTCACAGTGAAAAACGTCCGAGTAGAGTCTTTATCCTCAACAAAGTCACACCTTGTTGCCGTTTCCAGAATAAAGCCGGACATGAATGGGCGTTCCCGCTGCTCGCGTGATTCCAAGGTTTTCCCCCAGAAGAAATTGTGTCTCTTTCAGGCGAGGCCCAAACAGTTCATCAAGTCAAACAACATGTTTGCCGATTTTCTGCCGATTCATCTCGATTTTCACTCTAGAATCATCGACGAGAGCACTCGGCGACACCGCAACCCCGAGCCCTAAGTCCCTTACGATCCCCAGCCCCGAGCTAGGAGCCAAGAACCGCGTGGAACGATGAATGCCTTCAGAAGGAGGGGGACTCGAGTTTTTGAAGAGCTCAACCCGAAAGGGCCAGGTGACCATGTAATCAAGCACTGTCCACACGAGACGAAGCCGCGCCTGGAGCCAACTGCCTTTGAAGGAACCGAGACGGACGGCGGGTCTCGCGACCCAATCCCGACCTGCAACGGCTTGGTCCGCAAGCGACGGCAGACCGTAGGAAAACATCATGGAAATGCGGTTGACGTGCATTTTCGGCGCATGTGGGATATCCCCAGGGCATCGAGGCGCTCCGCCCTCAATCCATCTCTGTGACCCCAAAGGTGACGTACTCAGATGCACGCAGTCATGGAAATGATGATGATTTTTACGTAACACGAGCACGCAACAGCGTGCAGCGTCCGTCATCGTGAAATCTGGGCCCGTTGAAGCGTCCGCCAACTATTGACGTTCTGACATCTTGACCGTGGAATCCAGCGTTACAGCCGAGACGAAATTTCTGTCGCTGAAACGTAGCCGCCGGTTTCGGCACGTTATCAACTCCAGTTGCAATGGTCCGACTTTCGAATCCGCGCGCGTGAGTCGATCGACGTAGCACGTGGGCAAGGGTGGAAGTGGAGCGTCGCCCGATGTTGTTTGTTGTCCTCCCCGCTGGGCTTGGAGTGATGACAGGCTAATCGCAATGCACTGAATCAATCTGAAGCGTCAGCCTCGTGCTCTTCCGCGGGAAACAAAATCGTAAGGCTGACGACATGTTTCCGTGGTACTCGGATGACGTTGCCGCGGTCAAACTCGATCACCACCGCTCGAGATCGAAGGAACCGTAGTCAGGATGGTATCGCCCCAAAGCGGACTGGGCTCGTTCTCGATCGAGAACCGAGCACAGCTGAAATACCTGATCGGGGGCCAGAATGTTACCAGAATACGACGATTACACCGGATAGGGGAGAACCGTCCGGACAAACGCGATCTTCGAGGTCTACGACCGTCTGCTCGGGAAACAATACTTCGGCTCCCTCGACGGTGTGCCAGACTAGTTTGAACTCAATGTTGGGAAACTAGGTTGGAGACCGTGTTTTCACTCAACCAGAAGCGGCTGTTTCCATCAACGCTTGACATCACGTGGAATCTATTGCACGGAGAAGCTCGGTAGATTTCTGAAGAGGTTCGTTGGGGACGAAAAGTCTGTATTTCATCGACACTATCCGGTCTCAACCTTCTCTTCTGGTCTCATCGTTCCGCTGGGAATCGATTCGCGGGCTGTCTGCGGCAGAGGGAATCTCACGCATCCGGCGAGTAGATGTCACTGTCTGAAATCGACAAATCTTCCCGGAGCAGGTATCCAATGTCCGGGATGAACATCGGAAGGATTCCCGGCGATCCCCGCGGATGATCCGGGCGAACACGGAAATTTCCTCGCGTTTTATTGAAAAATCGCAGCGGGAATATCGGTTTGCCTGCCTCTATGTCCACGTGTTCTATTTGTCCGTTCACCGATTCTCGTTCGACGTCCGCAATATATCTTCTCAGCTGAAGTGGAATTTATTTTACGCGACTCAACACAATTCCAATCGATTCCATGTTGAACTGGACAACCGTCCAGGCGATCGTGTTTCACGACGCTGAGCGGTAACGAACGACCCGTAAAAAGAACGAAGAGTTGTACCACCGATGCGTTTTTGAAGATTCTGAGGAACCGCCGAAAACCACGTTAACGACATACCGTCCAATTCGTCCTGATTTCTGGAATTCTGGAGCGGAAATCGAGGAGTCGGATACCAGCTGCAGATGGTTCCTGGCGACTTCGACCGATCCGCGAAAAACTCTCTAATTCGAGTCAAGTTGTGGCTAGCTCACATGCGCATTGCGTTCGGCGAGTTCTCTTCTCCAGTGTTTGGATGATGCCACGAAGAACAAAAGGACTCCAACCGCTTGTCTCCAACGATCGACCAAGACGAGCGCGGCGAGAAAGAACAACTGGGAAAATTTGGTGGAATTAATCTAAATTATCTGACGTCAAGAGCTCAGGGTGTCGACCGAGAAGAGCGAACGGCATCACCTCCGCTCTAAAAATGGACATTCGGATCTTTGTTCCGTTCTTCTTTTCGGGATCCACCGAAATACTTGTTCCGCAGCAGAAACACCGCTCACTTCGAGAATCGACACTGTAGAGACTTTCCACGAAAGTTTGAACCGATTTGATGCATGCCGCATCATTGTCTCAACCAGGGAAAACTGCACTCACTCCGAGCACGTTACGCTCTCTTCTGCTCGGTTCTGGACGATCCTGTCCGATGGACCGGCGGCGTGCAGCCGAGAAAACAAACCCTGACCTTGCGTGAGTGCATTGCTCCGGAAGCGTGCCCAAAGCTGGGGTTTGACGTCGGCTGCTGGAGGCACGAGCGTGAAGGTTCATCACAGCTCACAAGTTGATTCGCTACGATTCGAGCGAGCAGCAATTTTATGACAAAGGCAACTGACACATCAAGATTCACCACGATATAGGCTCTTCTCGATTGCCTCGGTCCCATTAGAAGCAACAACGGCGAACATGATGGCAACCAGAGGACAGGGAAGGGAACACATCTGTCCAATTCACGCTATGAATCTACTGTTGGGCGAAAGAAGAACTTCCCATGAGTGGTTCCCGATCGCTCGCGAAGATTCCCTGCGTAAGATCACACGATCACATTGTATCAGAGATCAGCTGTTCAGGACGAGCATGGCGCAAACACCGCACGGCGGTCGGAATTGCCGGAAAATCATAACTTCTGAACGGCTGGACCGTCGATGGCAGACGCAACGCAGCGCTCTGAGTCTGTTATTCGTAGAGTTTGAATCCGAGCTCCGGGTACGAATACCGCAATAGAAGTGAAACCAAACCGACCTTCAGACAACTTGTGGAGGGCCGGAGTGTTCTGCTCGGAAGCCATTCCGGCTCAAACTATTCCTCTCTCGAGGGGGTGCCTAGGAACTGGAAGGGGGGTGTTATGGCCTACCGAAACGTTCGCTATCCTCCCAGAACAAACAGGAACGGCGAACCGGTGGAAATGAGTACAGCCGTGCCGTGTTTCTCATGGAGTTTCGAATTCAATTTGAGACACTGATTCCGACAGCGATCACTGTCAATCAAACGCACGGCCTCCAAATTCATTCGTTCTGTCATCGTGCCGTCGACAAGCGGTCTCGGGTTTCGGAGCATCGTCCGCGTTCGATCGATTCCTGGAGTCCTCTCTACGCGTCGGTCGTTGGAATCCATCTTCTGAGACCGCGTGGTAGTACGCGCATTGACTTTGACTCCTCATATCGGATTACCGCTAGAAGCCCATTTTCCGCCGCGAATCCGACTCAGCTTCCTCGTGACGATAGAGCAGCAATGAATTTCGTCGTCGCCGCGCCAGAGCATCGATTTTCCAGACATGGATTCCATAATTACCAGACGGGATTTCGGAGGCGGAGAGGGAGCTGATTACTTTGTCGGATTTCTGTGGATAATCTCCTAATTTCCGTGGGACCTCCAGAGAACGAGTAGCGCGGACCGTTCTTTGACCTACAAGCTGCTGCGACCACTACGACGACGACGACGACGACGTGATGGAATGGGAGGAATAATCAGAGATGTTGAATCGTTGCTTTCTTGATTCATACTCACAGCCAGTAGGCTTCCGCGTTGGCCAGGAGGGCGGCCAGAACGAGCTGACACCACTTCATGACTTCCTTTCGGCTCCTTGCCTTCCCGAGTTCCGGTGGGTTTCAGCTCCGGTTAGTCCTCTCCGTGAGTTGGTTGAGGCTACACCGCCTCGATCCGGTGCCGCATCGCAGGCTGTAAAGAGAGGAGAAGGAATAGATGTTTTACAGGACGTATTCGAACGAGGCTACACGTCTCGAAATCTAGAAATCCTGATCAAGAATCCGAGAGACGAATGTGAGGTCCGTGAACAGCGATGTGTCGCAGTTTCGTTCCGCTCTCCACGGTTCCCATCCATTGTGTATTTCCAGGAGCACCGAGAGTTCGAATGGAGCCCGCTCGGACGACTCTCGAGATTTCTAATTCGTTCTGTGTCTCTTAAGATGAACATCTGGAAGCGCGGAATGCTCGCTGGCTGGCTCAATGAAAAAACGATCGTTCTTTCATCTTGTCTTTGCTTTCTGGACCGAGGCTGAATAGCTCGCTTCAGTTCGCCGCTCGGTCTCCATCGCTCAAGAGTGTTTCAAAAAGTCGGGACGAGGCCGAACGGAATGAAAAACCCTCGGTTTTACGAATATTTTCCATTCGTTTCCTACGATCCGCCACTATGATGAGCATGCATTTTGTCCGGTGGCTCTCCACTCGCGACTGATACACAACAGTCTCCCGTTCAGTGCGGATAAACAAACAAGAAATTAACAAGAACTCTTTCTCGAACTTCTATTTAGAAACACGGTCGTCGGTCGGAGCATCGGATGCCTTCCGCCCGCGGACGACTCGACGATGGAAGGAAGCATCGGCTGCATCATTAAACGCTCGCTGCTATGAGAGACGTTCGGGGAAACGGTGGCGGCGAAATGAGCGATTTAATTAAGAAACCGAGGCTACTGTTCTCGTTACACGACCCCTCGTCTCCCATTTTTTCCCCGAGCGGAAGCCTCCGGTGATTTTTGTGCGAAACTCGCTGGGGCTTCGTGAACAGTCCGTCCTCACTCGCATCAGCTCAGCTCTCTTCCATGATCACTCAGAGAAGATTTCGGTTCGAGAACATTATGAATGAGCGGACGAAAGACCGCACCGCCCGGACGCCGGAAGAAACACAACGGAGGTTCACATCCGCACCCGCCAAAGTGTGTCTTGGAAGTTAAGGTAGTTCAGTCGACTCCGCTCATGAGAGCCTCGAGTATGGAAGGGGCTTGCGAGTGAGCCACCCCAGGGCGCTGGGGCTATGGATGATTTGGTGCTCGGGGAATCGAACCCTTCTCGTATCAGAAATGGAACTCGGAGAACATAACCTCGATGTACAGCAACTTGAGTCGTACACAGGAGAAACTCGGATATGAGCGACTTTTCCTCGGTTCACCGATATATCTCTCCCACGTGGTCCCGTACCTCGCTAGACACTTTCTGGGTTTATATTTCTGAAATCGGGGACCGTTCTTGTATCGGACGATATCCATCCCCGAATAAGACGTTCTCCTCCACGGACTGTGGTATGAAATGGCGGACCTGCGATCCGTGGTATCAAACAGCGGCTCGAGACTGTGATCCCGATCATGTGACCACAAGTTCACTGCTGTTGAGTACCACAAACACAGCCGTGGTACAGAGCAGGAATCTGCACGTGACCCGCCGACTGATCTACAGTACTATCGGCGCAATGTTTGGAACGAGCCACCCTAGACAGTCGGAAACTCGACGGCGCCGTCGATGTTCGGAGACAGATTAACCGACGTCCCACCAGCGAGGCTATAAATTTCTTCCAGTCATTGTACATATATCTAGATGATTGTATATCTATACCGCTGCGCAAATGGTGTTTCATGAGTTTAACTGGTGGTTTTGTGTCATCACAGACAGACATGAGCCCGAGATCTCTCTGATCGTTGGTCAGCACGGTCAGTTTCCATTAGTTTGCTGAGAATGGAAAACTCGCGACGTGAGCCCTCGTTGAGATCGATTGGTTCAAGTCCAGCGCATTCGAAGGTAAACATCTCAGCGGTCGCGGCACTTCACTCGAGGGTCCGGATCTCGGCTGAACGGCGCGAGCCCTACAGACGTTATGTTGAATCGAACCGGATTGAATTCAACGGCGCCTCCAGAGCAATCGTTTCAAATGTGTTATGGTCGGGTGCCCGCGTCTGTAGAGATGTGCTAAAAGCCACGGGTGCATATCTGCCACCCATCCGTTCACTCACGGGCCAGTTCGACAATAAATATCTAATCCGACATGAACCAGCGATGTTCTCTATGAAGCTAAACATCTCAACCATCTGTGCTCAACTCGGGCAAGCAGCGTCCCGACGAAGTCAGCGGAGATGTCATTCCCGATCGCATCATCAGATGCTCACAGAATTCAGATAATGAGAGGCCGTCACGGAATCACGAAGAGCCTCACGAATTCTTTTTCGGGTAGAGCACAGTGCACTTCGACGCGTCGAAGTCAACGCACACCGGTCCTTGGCGTTACGTTCAACTGAGCGGGGAACAAGCAAACGAGTGTCTCAACGTCGGAGCGCTTCCGTTCCCGGAAGCTTTTCAGGGATCGATACTTTCATTCCGTGGAGGAATTAGAATCCGTTAGGTTCTCCCCACCCTATGGCTGACTGAGTGTTGCCGCCTCGGGACAGCCATCGGCTCGAGCCGAAACGCGTTAAGTCCTCGCGCTATCCTGCGCCAGGGTTTCCAGGAAACGGGAAACAGGCCTATGACAAACCGAAGCAGGGGTTGTTGTGGTCTTCGTCAACGCAAGAGACCTTACCGCAGCGTTAGCGATACGGGCGAAAGCATTCGATGCGTTTTCGGCGTTGAACCTCCGCGTCCCCTTCACGAGGCTCCGTATCAAAGATTTTGATCCCGTGTGCAGACGGTTCGATTCACACACACACAGAGCTCTTTCTGGCTCACTTTTGCTGCTGGACAATTAACGGAGTTTACGACTTCGATTCCGTGGCAGCTCCGCCTCAATCACGGCCAAGCGGTTCACGAGACGCGACCAATGTGTGGATTGGGTCCAGACGGAGAGAAAGGAAACGCGTGAATATGAAAACATGTCAAACAACTCGGAATCAATCTACTCTTCCACGGCTTCTCGCCTCGAGAGGCAATCTATCAAGAGCCTCTGCATACATGGATCCCAGGCGGGAACGAGGACCTTGTTGGAAAATTCTGGCTGCCTTCATGCTAGTGTAATTTCTCATTCATAACCGTCCTATTTCCTCTCAACGATTCTGGCATTCTAAGCGCTTGTAATTCAACTGACGCAACGCGTCGCGTCAACATTGGAATCGGCCACGGAGACGACTACGGATATCGAATCTAAGGGCATGGGAATCGCGTCTGACTTTGTCATTAAAACTGATGCAGCATTCAGGTGGTGAGGGTTTTTCTGCCGATTTTGAGGCATTCCCAGCTTCGAACTTTTGGAAAGAGCTTCTGGGACGAAAGAGTTCGTGAGTTTGAAGCTCGCTGACATTTATTGATACGACGCCCAGTGACCTGGATGATCGTGTCGAGCCCGCCAAATCCGCCGAGAAAACGTTGGACGAGAGAGCGGGCTCTCCATCTCTTTATTACTTTCAGTTGTGGTCGGTTTCCTTCAGCTATTCTGGCTGCGCTACTGGCAGCTCTGTGGTGCGATAAACTTTGCGCTGCAGGCGTTGCCCTGCGCAACCCACAAAATGTGCTCGAGCACGGGTCTTGCGGAATCGTCGATCGTGAAAGACGAGTACTCTTGTTACCGAAATTTTCCAACGCAAATCTCCGTACTATGCTCTCCCGCTGCCCCGACCGGGCAGACTCGGTAAAACTCGCCGCATCGTGAGGCTTATATACAGTAACCAATACAGGGAATCTCCGAATCTGTCGGGCCAACCGTCACAGCGGCTCTCTATCTCGGAACAATGTCGGTTGCGTCGTGCCATGTCGAATCATTTCCGGCGTAGCTTCCGATGCGAACTCAGCACATTCGGTGGCTGAGATTGCCCGGGTCACAATTGGAGCTCGTTGGACCAGCCGGCGAGCGACAGAGAAGAAACTCTCAGTCGGCTGGCAGGCTCACCGGCGGTCTCGGCGGGTCCCGGTCGGAATCCAGTTGATCGCTCTGTCCACGGTGAGGATACGCCGCCGGCTTTCTCGTCTTTCCACCAAATGGAAACTAGATCGACCTTGAGCAAACCCACGTGGGCGCCGAGAACGCCCTGTACCGGCACGATTCGCGTCTGACGCACGAGCCGTGTCTTTTTATTATCTCACTCTTTTGGGTCTCCTGCCCATTTCACAGAATTTTCGCGCTCTTGAGACGGGGCTCAGGAAACGCTGATCAATCGAATGTGAGACTGATAATGCGGTGCTGACCCACCTCCAATCCAAGCAGCCACCGCCGAGGCTTCGAACTTTTCCATCGAGCCGAACATCTGATGCGAAAAACAGAAAGCGCGACACTGGCCAAGCTCCAGGGAAGCTCGCCATTGACGATCTTGTGATTTTTCGCTGGAAACCACATCGGAATATCCCGGGATCGCGCTGAAAAGAATGCCTGTCGACACGGAATACCCGTGGAAAGCAGGAAGTGCATTTTTGAATACGTCCATCGGTCGATCCCCGTTCCTAAATTCGTCAACCGTTGACCCGAAGAAACTGTGGAGTCACTCTGACTCATTTCATTTAGTAAGTCTCAGTTTCATGTAGAGCGCTCGACAAAGCTGCGGGAGACGCTTCGAAAGCTCCAACGGCTCGCAAAACAACAGGGTCACTCAAATCTTCGGTCATGAAGACCCGCTCACTTCGTTCTCACCCATTCTAGCGTGGGCCCACACGTCGGATATTTTTGTTCTGATTTCCCCACTCTCGCTATGAAACGCAGCTCTGTGAAAGTTTGGAGTTATGCGCACCCCGCGCTGGAATCGAGTAAGTTTGTGCAGCGGTTGCAAGCGGGTTAGCTCATTTGAACCGATGAATGGAGACATCCGTTGTTTCAAGCCGACAGATCGTCTGTCGAGAATGAGTCTTCGGTCTGATGATCGCTCTTAGGCCTCTCAGAAGCTGGGAAGTGAAAGACGACAGGTAGAAAAAAAGGCAGACAAGCAACCTGTCGACAGGGAGCAGCGGCGGGAGCTTCAGATCAAGTGATCATGGCTACAAGTCGCGTCAGAACTCACATCACGCACAAGTTAAAGGATGCCTCGCCGACAGCTTAAGTACGTCGTCATGTTCGCTGCTTGTCGCTTCGGAGCAGGAGTGGTTCTAGATTTTTTCTCGTGCTCCCCCGGTGTGGAGCTCCCCGTTTCCTATCATCGATAGCCGTCCATCAATCGATATTGTTGTTCTTGTAGCTAAATCCGATGCTCGGCGCTCCCTGAGAGAGACCACCCGAAGACTTCGATAGATACAGTCGAAGGCGCTGAAAATTTATTCGATGCTTGAAACCAGATTTCGGGATGGACTCGGTCAAGATTCTGCCAGAACTGCTCCGTGTCCTCACCGTGCACGCTCTCTCCGAGAAATCACTCGAACGGTCGTTCTCGAGCTTGCCCTTCTCCTTCTACCAGATAAGTCTCTTCACCGAGTCCACCATTCCCTCCGATGTTCATCACTGTCTCCTCTTTCTGCTTCCTACCAGTTACCACCTGTGTCGATTTCGGAGACCCTTACTCCGCCGACGTTCAACTTTTTTTTTTTTTACCGGTGTTCGCCAATTTTATTCGATATCCGCCATTTTCTCCAACCGGTGACCATCGTTGCTGGTTTCGGCTTCATCCACAGGGTTTTCTGTCACGGGCCAACATTTCTCCAACGATCGCGCCCTTCCTCCCGCTGTCAGCCATTCAACTTAGTTGTCAGGTTGGAGTCATCGATGCTCGCGACTGACTTCGCTACAAACGAGCCGGTTCATCCGCAGCCTAACCTATCGATCGGTGATTCCGAAGACAAGCCTTTATTGACTGAAGTCGTATCTGGCTGTCGGAGGACGGTGACGACAGATGCTCTGGCTGAGGGAACGGGTCTATTGCTCTCTAGGAGAGAGAGAGAGAGCTCGCAAACAAAACGAAGCTACGGGACATATGCTCGTGCAAGCAACAAAAGCCGGATCCGAACGAAAGCAACAGTATCCAGCAGCGAACTTTCCTGTCGGCGAGTCGGCTCGCTTTAGCTGTCCAACAAAGAGCGGGAAGTGGTCTCTGGTCAAGTTGGTGGTTACGATCGAAAAAAGTAGGGTGCATGACAAAACCTGTGCGCATCCGACTGTCCTTTGATCGGACAACAAACAGAGACCCGGCACGATGAAAAAGCAACCCTTCGATCGTAGAGCTAGGCAAATCTTGGAGCCGAATCCAGTTGAGCTCGGCATCAGCGACGGTCTCCAGCGGTTCGATCAGCTCCGAGGTAGTTCCTCGAAAACGAAAAAATACCGAAGGTATCTCCCGAGTTTTCCCCTCTACTTTTCTCCTTCGGAAGTTGCTGTGAAATGTCGCTGGTCTCGTTACATGGACCGCGGCGGCGATTTGGGTCACTAGCTCAAAAAAGTTTCGGACAGGAGTTCGGGCCGAAAATACCTGGGGTACAAGCCTGTGATTACGGCTCACACTTCCCATACGAAACGGCGGGAGTATTTGCATAAAAGCCATATGATGTTTAGAAGAACATTAGAACGCTAGCGTGAGACAACATATGCAAATCTCTCCCTCAATTGAGCGCTCAGTACGCACTTTTTGGAGGTTCAAAACCTGCATTTTCGCCATCAAGGAAGCCTCCTCACTCTTTCTGCTCCATAAATTCGCACACGTCTCTCGCGGGCGAAGTCCATCCTCCCACCCTCCATGGGACTTGGATCCCCTTGTTCAGGACTCCCAAAGATGGATTTCTGATTTGTTTCTGATTCCCGACTCCGGGCAGAACGAGCTCGAGCCGGCATGAGCCCAGAGGCTTCACGAAGCGCGGCCCGAGAGGCTTCGGCCTCGCTCCGTTTCCGGGGCGGGGCAGAACACCGAGCTGAAGTTCGACCGATGGAGCTTCTGATCCGCTGGTCATCGGGGAGGTCGGTCATCGCGTTCTTCGCATCATTGTCTCGGCCTCCACAAGCAGAGCCGAAAGTTGCATCTCGTGTTGGTTCTGACCAACAAGCCGTAACGAGCTTCGTCGTTGATGATTCGGCATTCCCTCCGTCAGAGGATCGCTAGAAAGTTCCTTTTGCAATTACGAATCTTTCGCTCACAAGGTTAAATGCCTCTTCGGGCATTTGAGAGAGAGACAACGCTTGCCATTCGTATCGCAATGCGCGGTTCAGCTCGCACCAATGTTTGTAAGAAAACGCATTCAGATTTGACGCCGATCTCTAGCAATTCGCTGCCGTCGCCGCCACCCGAAACCAAAACATGTCGCAGGGCAACGCTCGATAATGGCTCGCTGTTGTCCCAAACTTAATGATGTTCGAATGGTCTCTTGGAGACAAACCAGAATCTTCTTCTTGTAACCGAAGCGCTCCCTATGGCCTTCCCTCCACCCGATTCCACCGTGGATTCAATGAGCACGATGACGCAAAGAACGTACAGAAGCCGAGACAGCAACTTGCCGAGGAAGCCGCTCAGAAGTCAATCGTTCCCGACAAACGAAAAAATCATCGCTCCGTGCGTGGAGCGCTGAGCATAAAGCTAAAATTGACCGCGCCCGCTCGGCCCCAAGTGCGACCGTTGCGTGAAATCTGTCATCGGGAGAAATGAAAGATACGATCCACTGAGTGGGTTGGGCAATTCGGTCTGAGAATTTTGATGATGGAACGACTTTTCGAAGTAACGAAAAAGGAAGCCAGAGGAAATGCGGATAAAAACCCGTAGTCTGTGCTGGCCAAAGATGTCATACGGAGTACGTACAAACAGAAAACAATTGACACATCAAATTCGAATGACGGCCTCGCACGCGCGAAATTTCCAGCGTTCCCAAATCTCAGCGAGCCTCAAATCTCGCGAACACAAGTGACTCTCATCGGTTCCTCAACTCCTGCGGCTCTATAACCTCAACTCTTGGTGTTCCCGCTCCCCAAGAGTCGCCCCCCCCCCCTCCATCCCTCGAACCCCAATGAGAACACTGCTCGTGTAAGTCGACTCTTGTCGTCGGTTTCTCGGATGATCTCACGGACTGTGTTGAGCGAGCAGGCGACAAAAAGGGGAAATTAGCATTTGAGCACATTTTAGAGAAGAGAGCGGCGGTCGACAATGCGAACTACCGTCGTGGCGCATCTTCACTCGAACCCACTGAAGAGGCTGCTGGCGAATCTCAGCCAGCCGAATTTTGCACGCTACCAGCTGAACTCAGAGACAAATTGGGTTCGTGACCTCGATCGGCAACGGATCCATCATACGCAGAACACTAGCATGGTGTGCGAACTGCAGCCCAGTGCGATTGTTCCCGCGGGCCCGCTGAAGAGTGCTCCCACGATGTCTTCCGTGCGCAGCGGATCCCGGCGAGGTTTCCTGCGCGAAGTTCCAAGTTACTGGATCCCGATCTCTTGAGAGCATTCCGGGCCGAGAACCTTGCGCAAACCAAGTTCTTGATTTGCGCCGAGCATCTCTGACTAGAGCCCCGGGAATCTTGGGCTCGATCGCGACGGAAACCGTTGCTCTACCAAACCATCCGTCATTCTGCGAGCTTGGCGTGAAACAGGGAGCGGGCCGCGCCCGACTGATCAGTCGATTAGTGTAATAATAATAAGTTTGCTCATTATAGCTTAATTATACTAATATAAGGGTGGCCCCTCACCTCGAAGAATGTTCGACAACAAAATCTTCACCAAATTCAGTCCCGACCAGCGTTCAGTTGGGACGCTTGCCTTCCAATGGGGGAAGCTCTGAGCGATAGCCTTACGATTAACGGTATCGATTATGATCATAACGATAATCAACTCCGCCGACGCTAGGACTTCCGAATTAATTCCTGATCGCATCGATTGTTGTGTTTTGGGATATTTTGTTCTCCTGTCAGAGCTGCCGGAGCATAGGAATGACCGGTGTCGAAGCGAGCTGCTGCGCCGGATAAATCCGGAGCGGGAAGAAAATTCGACTCTCGGTGATTCGTCGTGGAAACACTCGAAATTCGGGGTTCTGGGTTTTCGGAAAGAACACCGAGACGACGCGCTCTTTCTTCGTCAGGCTTCTCCCTCTTCTGTTCGTGATCCCTTGCTGATTCTGCCGCGCAATAAGCAAAGAATGCAGCATTTTTCGAAATGTTTCCGCTCGACTGAGTTCCAGGCCTGCAGCTGCAGAAGTAAATGAATTGTCGGATGAACAGCGTTGACGAATAAACCCATAGACGGAGTCACCGACTGCAGACTTTGTTCGATGGCGCGCGGCACCATGTTCATGTTGAGACTGCTTTCTGTTTAGTGACCCATCTTCTTCTATTTCTTCTCGTCCCTCTCTCTTCCTCTCCTCGTCATATTCTGCCGACCCGACCTGTACTTCCCTGGCAGCGGACAGGCAAGATCGGTTCTCTTGAAGCAATTTCGATTGCTGGGCGGTAGCTTGCTCCGTCTTCCTCCCGTCGGATCATCGTACATAGTCGTGTTCGCAATTACGTACGCCATCCATAACACAAACACAGGGGAGCTCGGATTCGACCCGGGTCGAATCACTGTTTTCTTCTCGCAAGATTTCCCTCAACTCCGTCCACCATTTGGAGCTTCGTTTCCGACGTTTTCAAAAGAAAGAAAGCGAAGCATGAATGAGCCTTCCCAGTGTTACGCATGTGACACTGAATAATGCTTGCCATGTGATGCGCGGCGGCGACAGCGGCGGTGCTCTGAGACTCTGACGGTGGTGTCGGCGCTATTTTTTCTCCACGATTTTGCACTCAAAACTCTCGAAGGGAGAGTAAATCGTTCGTGACACAAGAGACGCTCCTCTTTCTCTACCACCGGTAGCTAGACTCTTCTATACGGCTCGTCGGGAACTCACACATCGACAGCGGTCGGGCCAGCCCAAGTCATTTACATGTATTCGGTCCTCATACCGGGATAGAGCAGGGGCATACAGCTTCCCTTTTTCAAACCCAAAATAAGAACCCGAGTGCAGTCAACAAACGGAGACAAATGTCCCGTTTATCCCCCTCCGGCTTCCACTTTCTGAATGTGCTTTTTGGAGGGAAGTCGCCGAAACCGTCCATGGGTTGTTTTGGGAAATCTAAACCCTAACGTCACGGTGTGCCTCGAGTTCGGCGTTTCAGCGCGCAATCATTCTTCCCTGCACTCCATGGGATCGGATGCTCCGTCAGTCCAATGCCGGCCTGGATTTACAGAGTCGGACAAGCTCGCCTCTGGCCAGACCTAGGCTAGATTTGGAAACGTATCACGATGCGAACTAATTCTCAAAACAATCTCAATCATCGGGAGATTTTCGATTGATCGAGCGTGATCGATCCGGAAACACGACGCGACAGCCTGCGAGCTCTTTCGAGGAAAACAGGTCACAATGTTGAGGAATCGTTCTGACGATTGTCTTACATCGTGAACTTTCAGCGCGGCACCACCAATAGTTTTACTCGAATGATCCCACCCTTTCACTGGTCTTCTTCAGTTTTGGAATCATAGGATCGCAGCTCGGCTGGAATTCGTTCCATGTACTTGCCGAGTGGATCGGAAGTCACGGATTTTCGCGCGGATCCTGTCAACGGTAGGACCGGGTTTTGCCATCTAGAAGTATCGAGTCAGTACCGCAGTTCCGACCCCACGGTGTTCTGGACCGGCATGATACCTAGGAACTATCGATTCTTCGGAATATTTACCGATGAGATGAGGGCTGGAGCAGAGGTAGTCCACAGATAGTTGAAAGCTCACAATTCACAGCTTGCTCACACACGAATTATTCGTAGAAAAACTAGCCCGCTGAGAAAAGCCAGCGATCGGAGCTCCCGTCCACGCAAAGACTAGCGCGCCAGTGGCGTTTCGAGCTGAGAGGAGGCTTGAGGGCGACCCTCCCCTTCGAAGAGGAGAGGGCCGCTTGTTTCAAGTTTTCATTGGGCGATATAGCAGCTGAGGGCGGGCCTCCCACCGAACCCCCGCTTCTGGAAGAAGACACTGTAATAATAATCATCACAACATACACCTTGAACGGTTTCACCCGCCTCCCTGTTGGCGGGGAGCACTGATTTCAACCCGGAAACCCTGACGAACCGTTTTCGAGTCGATTTTGTGCTGAATTACCCATTTGGTCGAGGCGGAGATCGCCTGGGACGAAAATATCTCAGAGGTGAAAATTGTCTCGATCGATACCATTCTATTAATTTCAGTCTCGAAGACTCCTCAAGCTTGAGTCTTCCCCGGCGGAGAGTAGTTCTCGAACGCTTGGCGCTGGAGCCGATACCGGCGTTTTGCGGCTTCTGGCACCGTTTTGAGACTCTGATACGAAAAAACTTCACATAAAAGCGAGTAGTACACAGGATCGAGTGAACTCAGTCGGCACCGGAAGGAAAAGGAATCCATGAAACCACCGAAAAAAATATGAAGGATACTGATGAAGCGTCTCTCTTAGCTATTATGATGCTCCTTGTTGGGTCAAGTCCGCGATTTTTCCTGTTCCTGCTCGGCAGCAATGCGGTAATCTCGACCCGGATGGTACATTGAGCCTTGGCAGTATCTACAGAGAGCGAGACAGGAAGGTTAGGGAGTATGTCTGTTCCGAGTCGGCGAAAGCGGCGGCAACCCACGGGCGGTGGATTCATGCAACAAGGATTGAGCACGGAAGGCTCGGGTTCAAAGAAAAAATCAACTCCGCTCGAGCTTTCTGTCGATAGCCCTCCGCTAAGGAGTCGATGGGATCCGGGACGCTGCGATTGTAGAATCACCAATCAAGATGGTAAGTCACTTTGCGAGTCGATATTTTCCAACTAACATATTTATCCGGAAGTTCGGTGGGTTTTTTACTCCAGGGTCTAAATCCGGGCAATAACCAGTGACGTTGACATTTTGGAGGAGTATCTCCTGGACGTTGTACAGCGGGAACGAAAACTCCGGAATCGAGAGGTCGAGAGAAAGGGCGTATTCCCAAACAATTTTCCGGGACTCAATCCGTGCGAGCAAAGTGAAAAATATGAGCATATCTTCGAAGATCGTTCTCACAGGAGGAGGTTAACCGCTTGAATCTTCGGAGAGTATGGGAGGGGGGAAGAACCCCCAAGACATCATGTCAACAAGAGTTTTCTCCGTGCATGGCCCGAGCGTTTCAGAGGATATTCTCCCCCATATGGTTTCCTCTGAGTTGCTCGCCTCCGCAACCGTAAACAAAAGTTCCTCCTGGGACGATTCCTTCCCTGGTGCCACTTCAGGGTATGGAATGAATGGGCGGACTTCTCCACTTTGCAGACAGGTCTTCCAATGGAAATTCCGAGGACAGGGAAGTGCGATATCAATCAAGGGTCGGGGATCTCTGTGGCAAATGAGAACTTTGGACAAATGATCTTTTCCACAGGCCGCTGGGCACAAACGGTTCGAAGCGGCTCGCGCCCGACGTGGAGCTAAGGAAGAGCGGTCTAGAGCAGTGGTTCTCAAACTGGGGGGCCTGGCGACTTCTTTGGTTGGGCCCGGGTACAGTTCTGTAGAAACAGCTGTTGAACATCCATAATTCGATGGTTAGAGGACTTCTGCTCTGTTGCGCAGTTCCGAGCTCCACATGATGCGGCAAAATATGGAACTCATGGAACCGAAAAAACCGACCCAAAGAAACCGATAACAGCTCTAGAACCCTCTACGGCTTTAACTGACCGGCATGAGGATCGACTTCGATTCCCCCTTTTTTTGCGGAGACCAGGACTGAAAATGCGTGAGGCAGACCGAGCCTGCGATTCCCTGATCGATGCCAACCGGCGACGAGCATGGTCACCCATCGTATGACTACTCTGGCTGAAAATCGCCATAGATGAGATTCTTCGCGACTGAGAATTTGACCTTGCTCGTTTCGAATCCTGTCTTTCCGATGAAACATCCGGGGAAGAGTGGGGCAAAAATCTCTGGAGTTACTTTCTCAATCGATACCTGTTGTGAGTGCAGGTGTCGCAGAACCGGGTCTGATACCCGGTTCCGGACCCGCGTAACAGACCCGTAGACCCAGGTACCCGAGGCTGGACCTCCGATGCTTTTTTTCCTCTTTTTTTATGGTCCAGGAAGAAAAATGCGTGATAAACAATGTGCCACAGCCCCAGCTCAGTACTGTGGAAGTCGCAAACCCACTAAGAACCTGGAGCTCCCATGGACGGAATTGGCTTAGCATTACTTCGAACCAATGGGAACTGGAGTCATCATTCTTGTCTCCGTATCCTACATCGTATCCTCACGAGCCATTTGCTTGGTGGTGTTCCGTTGTCTATGATGATAAGTGTGCCGATGTGTGTGTCGTGGCGAACGACTGCCGATTCAAAGAGCTGATTCCGGGGTCGAACCGACCATATTTCATAGAGGCCGTGGAGCCAGGTACTCGAGGCCAGACCCGTGGACCCGGGTACTCGAGGCCAGACCCGTGGACCCGGGCTCTCGAGGCCAGACCTGTGGACCCGGGCTCTCGAGGCCAGACCCATGGACCCGGTTTCTGGTATTAGGATACCAGGGTTCTTGTCAAGCAGGACCCCGACCAAAAAGTTTGGGGATCACTGGTCCAGAGCTTGGAAAGGATGCAAGAAAGATATGGCCGACTCGTGGAAGTCATTCTCGGATTTGAGAATGCGAAGTTGTGGAAACGGAAATCTCTTCCCCAACTGCGAGAGAGCGTTCCAAAAGAAGTTTGTACGTTGAGGAGTTAGTTCCTCATTCAACCGCTAAGTGGTTAATGCCTGTGTGGAAGCTTGACTCCTCCGACTTCCTCTCCTGAAATTTCTCTTCTCAGAATTCCGGTTCCCACGCCACCCGGGTATGTTTCGCGAATGGTCGCGCCAAGAGCTTCACGGTTTCTGCTTTCCGAACACGCGATCTGATCTGCCCGTATCCTGATCCTCCGTTTCCGCCTGTCGCGGAAATAAATCTTCAAAGAGCATGAGGTCATCTGAGCGGCCGAAAACGCTGAGGATTCGACTCCGGGATTCCTACGATGGTCGAATCGCTTCTGCTCTGAACAGAGAGGAAAGCCGATTATTTATGTAACGCTTTCCCTCGTTGGTACCGGACACTTCTCTCGTGGCGCGTCAAGAAAACGGCCCTCACTCACTTCAGCCTCAAAAAACGATGAATAAAACTTAATCACATTATTTTTTCCGAGCCCCTGGAACTATAATACTTTGAGAGGTATTTCTTCGAGAGTTTCTCCCCAGGTGCTGTCAGCGAAGAACGACGCAGTTCTCGAGTACGAACTTCCTTAGCGGCAACTTATCCGGAGGGTTCCCATTCTTCTGATTGTGTCTAGCCTGATACCGAGACAACATCTCTGGCGGTATTCGCGACACCGTGAATCTGCTCGAGATATGGCTCTTTTCATCAGTCAATTCATCTTTCCAAGCGGACGCTCGAATTGATACAAGGGCAACTGGTGCTCGCGAGAGGAGGCCAATGCATGTTGTTGAGCGCTCACGTCTCAACATCGGGTTTTCGACGTGGAGACACATCCAATCCATTGACTGGGCCCGACGAAGATTATGAAATTACTGTTCATTCAACAAGCGGTGCCCTCAAGCGGACCAGAATTTTTCGCCGCTCCGCGAACTGCTTAACCAAAGGCGGATCTACTGAGTCGCCGCCCATAGACTGAAGCTTCGCTGCCGCCCTCGGCTGGAGTTCATTCAGAACTAGATTCAGAGTCAGGGCAGAGTTGAGATCTGCAAATTTCCATCTCGATTGGGGCAGCATTCCTTGGGAAATAGCTCCAGAGTCCGAAATATTAACTGAGGCTACAACGACGTTAGCGATCATAATAATAAAACGCTGAATCAATCGTAAGTTCGGAATCATTCACAATTATTAATTCCGTCGTCTGAATATCATGTGGTCCAATTAACTTCGGTGTTTTCACCGATGGATGTAGAAATCCTCGAAACACTTCACCGCAGTACTGAAGAATCCCTGTTTCATCGCTACGGTAAGCCGAAAAGGTTTCCGTCCTCAATTAGGAGCAAAGCAAACGATGAATCCAATGATTGAGCTCCAGAGGTGAGACAGATGGGTCTCGATTTTGAGGAAGGCTCATTGAAAAATTCCACCGTGGCATCCAGTTCGTGAAGTCCCGCTGAGTCCCGTCGAGTCCTGAAAAACGGGATTTTGCCGGAGACAGACCTCGCGCTGATCGTGCTCTCCGCAGAGTCCGCCGCTGAAATCGTCCGAGAATTCATCGGCTAAGGCCGCGCATATCTTCTAGATATATAAAAATCCAGGGTCTGTTTGTTTCTTTGTTTGTTTGTCCTCAATAGGCTCCTCCGGTATTGATCGGATCCACTTGGAACGAACTGCATAATGTAGGGCGGCTCACCGGGAAGGACATAGGCCACCAACCTCTTCCTCCCTACCCCTCCCCTCCTCCCCCCATCGCGATTTACCTCAACTTTGACCCCTCTATACTGTCACCCGCATCCAAATTCTGACGATAAGGTGCACCGCCCCGTTATGACGCCAGCCAGACTCTTAGGCCTCTTCCCATCGTCATCGGATATCCTTCCCCACCCCCTCATCCTTACTTTATATAATCGGCTTAGTCTGTCAGTTTGTCAGTTTGTCCGCACTTTTTCTGAAAGACATGAAGGTGATTCTGGGACCAATCTGAACATATTCTCCCGCGTCTGGAGAGGTGATTCCGGTACGAGTCTGACTATACTTTTCGAAAGCTGGAGGGGTGATTCTAGAACCAATCTGACCATACTTTTCAAAACGTGGAGGGGTGATTCTAGAACCAATCTGACCATAGTTTTCAAAACGTGGAGGGGTGATTCCGAGACCAATCTGAGCATTACTTTCCAACTCCGGAGGGGTGATTCCGAGACCAATCTGAGCATTAGTTCTCAACTCTGGAGGGGTGATTCCGAGACCAATCTGAGCATTACTTCCCAACTCTGGAGGGGTGATTCCGAGACCAATCTGAGCATTACTTCCCAACTCTGGAGGGGTGATTCCGAGACCAATCTGAGCATTACTTCTCAACTCTGGAGGGGTGATTCCGAGAGCAATCTGAGCATTACTTCCCAACTCTGGAGGGGTGATTCCGAGACCAATCTGAGCATTACTTCTCAACTCTGGAGGGGTGATTCCGAGACCAATCTGAGCATTACTTCCCAACTCTGGAGGGGTGATTCCGAGACCAATCTGAGCATTACTTCTCAACTCTGGAGGGGTTATTCCGAGACCAATCTGAGCATTACTTCCCAACTCTGGAGGGGTGATTCCGAGACCAATCTGAGCATTACTTCTCAACTCTGGAGGGGTGATTCCGGGGTCAATCTGAGCATTACTTCTCAACTCTGGAGGGGTGATTCCGAGACCAATCTGAGCATTACTTCTCAACTCTGGAGGGGTGATTCCGAGACCAATCTGAGCATTACTTCTCAACTCTGGAGGGGTGATTCCGAGACCAATCTGAGCATTACTTCCCAACTCTGGAGGGGTGATTCCGAGATCAATCTGAGCATTACTTCTCAACTCTGGAGGGGTGATTCCGAGACCAATCTGAGCATCACTTCCCAACTCTGGAGGGGTGATCCCGAGACAAATCTGAGCATTACTTCCCGACTCTGGAGGGGTGATTCCGAGACCAATCTGAGCATTACTTCCCAACCCTGGAGGGGTGATTCCGGGACCAATCTGGCCATAACTTCCCAACTCTGGAGGGGTGATTCCGAGACCAATCTGAGCATTACTTTCCAACTCTGGAGGGGTGATTCTGAGACCAATCTGAGCATTACTTCTCAACTCTGGAGGGGTGATTCCGAGACCAATCTGGCCATAACTTCCCAACTCTGGAGGGGTGATTCCGAGACCAATCTGAGCATTACTTCCCAACTCTGGAGGGGTGATTCCGGGACCAATCTGGCCACTACTTTCCAACTCTGGAGGGGTGATTCCGGGACCAATCTGGCCATAACTTTCCAACTCTGGAGGGGTGATTCCGGGACCAATCTGGCCATAACTTCCCAACTCTGGAGGGTTGATTCTGAGACCAATCTGACCGTACTTCTCAAAAGCTGGAGGGATGATTCCGGGACCAATCTGACCATACTTCTCCGAATCTGGAAGATGATTCCGGGACAAATCTGACAAGACATTAGGGAGTCTGGAGGGGTGATTACGAGACAAATCCGACCATCACTTTCAAACTCTGGAGGGGTGATTCCGAGACCAATCTGGCCACTACTTTCCAACTCTGGAGGGGTGATTCCGAGACCAATCTGGCCACTACTTTCCAACTCTGGAGGGGTGATTCCGAGACCAATCTGGCCACTACTTTCCAACTCTGGAGGGGTGATTCTGAGACCAATCTGGCCATTACTTTCCAACTCTGGAGGGATGATTCTGAGACCAATCTAACCATACTTTCTGAATTCTCGAGGGGCGATTCAGAGGCCAATCTGACCATACTTTTCCAAATCTGGAGGGTTGATTCCGGGACAAATCTGACAAGACTTTACCGAGTCTGGAGGGGTGATTCCGAGACAAATCTGACCGTACTTCTCAAAAGCTGGAGGGATGATTCCGGGACCAATCTGACCATACTTCTCCGAATCTGGAAGATGATTCCGGGACCAATCTGACCAAACTCCTCCGAATCTGGAGGGGTGATTACGAGACCGATCTGATCATACTTCCCAAAACCATGATGCTGTCCCAGTGAAGAGAGAGAAAAGTGCCTTGATTCCAGGGCAGGATCCTATCGAGAATCGGTGGCCACTCCCGAAGGTCTCATGACACTACATGTAAGGCAATGTGTGTCTGTCAGCAGTAGACTCCCGAAGCCAGGGACGGGTCAGCCAGCGTAGTCCGCCGTAGGCCGGCTAGTAGCTTCTAAAATCCATGAGGGATCCGTCCATGCGATCAGCTGCTCCTGGATTGCATGCAGCGATGTACTGAGAGTCGAAACGATTCTGTCTGGGATTTTGTCCGAAATCCAATGCATTACCATGGATCTCAAGGTGATGAACGCTTGGTGAGGCTGAGGGTTCTCTCCATTTCACCTCTTCGACTCTGTGGGTTTCGGTTGCGAAGAAGAAGTGCGAGTGCTTCACGCCGTAGCGGCACCACCTTGAGACTCTGGGAAATCCCCAGATCCATCGCCAGGACAGCCCTCGATGGTTGTGTCGTTGATTGCCTCTTGAAGTCGGGGTACTTGTCCAACGGATCGGAGCGCTATGGAGAATTCGTTTGAGGGATTCTCTTCCCCGGCGTCGGAATGAATTTTTCGGGGATTGACTCTTCCGGGAGGATCGCTCCCAAGCCGTGTGGCCATAGCACTCGTCCGAACATAACGAATTCTCCAGTCCCTGAAATCTGACCCGATAGTCAGCTCATCATGGGAGCATCCTGATGAACCTCCAGATGCACGGTGAAGACAGATTCGCGACTCTTTCCGTCCCAGGACGTTTCATTTTCAAGCAAAGCGGCGGGAAAAACACCGCGGCAACACCCTGTCTTCAGCGAGCGCTCGCGTCCTCAACCGTGAATAAAATTGCTCACCGTTTTTGGAGACTGCGAACTGTGGTAGCCACTCCTGATTGACGCCACCCAGTGAATCCGTGCTCTGACATTGCGGCTACGGACGCGGTGTCGAATTTCTCGAGTCCGTTCTCCGGTGAGGGCTTTCCTCATCTCGACCGCTCCGTGGAAGGCTGCGTTCAAAAGCTGCGACTGTCGTGTTTTCGGGTGCAGTCTGGCGATTCCAATCGATCTCAACGAGAATCATCGAGTGTTAAGATTATGCGGTGGGTGGCATTCTTCTAGAGAGCTCTAGCCAAGGACCGTGATCTCAACGGGAGGAATAGCGTAATTCTGCTCAGAGAGATCAAGATAGAAGTTTCGGTCGGAAATCCGATCTTGAGCAGTTATCTCGAGTGAGGAGTGCTCTGATTCTTTGTATCAGAATTTCCATCGGAACGCGGGAGTCCCAGATGAGTACCCACTTCATCCGGGGACAGCTCGTCCACCCGTCGAGGGGAGTCAAACACCTCGGCGCATGGCTGAATCGCGGTCCCCGCAAGAGCTGATCACGCGATGTGGGCCCTAAGACCCCGCTGAAAGGTTCGCTCCAGCGGAGATTACGTTCAGTGCATCTGGAGCGGACTTGACAGTGCTGCGGGACTGAAATAAGAGAGGAGGATGATGCCCAGTCAGGATTCGGCCTGAGACGATCAAATTGGAAACTCTGTGGATTGGAATTTCTCGGAAGCGAGTTTCTCCGAGATGAATTGCATCTCCCGAAAGTTCGCGTCGAAGCACTGCTACCGTGGCCTCCTCAGAAAACGATCAAAACAAGTCGCCGTAGTGAGCTTCATCGCGGCTCTCCGACACCATTGAAGCCGAATGTCAAATCCCAGAAATAACCAACTCCTGATCCTCGTACACGAGGTTCTACTCAACATTATCCGTAGATGCGGATTCTATCTGAGAGTGACACCCAATAAGTGGATCATTGGCCCGAAGCGTGCATATACTATCAGCTTGTGTCATCAATATCGAGCGACACCGAGGAGACTTCGACAGTGATTGGCGCTCGTTCGATTATCGTCGTTAGAAGCTCGAGTCGCGAATGCTGCCTCGACCAAGATCATCGTTTTCACGAGAGAAATGCTCGAAGGAAGAAATGGAGGAAGAGGATCCGGTGACATCGGTTCATGGCATGAGTCCCGAAGATGTCGCAGCCAGATGTTTCCGTGTTCGAAAGGGAGTCAGCAGACTTTTCCCCGAATGAAGCCCGAACATGAATCCCTGCAGCCGTCGGAATCTCAGCGAGAGCGCCGCCCTCGTATAATATCGCAAAGTTTCTGTTAGACGGGCTGCCCATATAATTTTCAGCACCACAGACGGTCGGTCGTCCAATGGATATCTCCATTTCGGCATTAGTCCCACATCAGAAAGGGATACCCGTTTCCCATGTAGAAACTGCCCGACAGTGAGATCACCTATGTTGTTCCAGCTTGACTCGTATCGTGGACGACTGTATCGGGGCTCACAACTCGATCCGGATGAGCTGAAAATAGCCCCCTGGTGCTCCTTGGGTATGTTCTCAGAGCACGGAGATGCGAGAGTGATCTTGCCCGTGATGGTTTAGCTGCGCTGCACTGCTTCGGATTCGAGTCGGGTCGATTCGAGGCAATCGTTCCGCAGGATCAGCAGCATTTCTCTCCGCATTGGGGCTGCGAGTTGCCCCCGAGTTCTGAACTATTGCGGTTCGCGTGGCTCCCGGTACTCAAGCCGCTGCCTCACTCATAGCCATGGAAAGATGTCTCCAAAGGTCGAAGGTGAGGCCAAGACACGATGGTAGCGCCTTGAAAATAATCGTCGTCGTCGTCGTTCTGGTCTCGAAAGAGGACCTTAGGCCACGCCTCAGATTCGAAACCTTTAGGGAAAGGTTCTGGGATCTGAACGTCAGTCCGCATCTCAATCCTCGTAGTGTTGCGATCGATCACATTCTTCAGCTGTGCTAAAAGAAGCAGTAACGGACTATGAATTTGAGAACGTGGTGATTTTGGATTTTTCACTCAATGGAGCTCTGGAAAGCATCTCCTCTGTCTGCCCATGGCATTCTCGGCGACGCATGACCCTTCGCCCGGGGAAAAACCCCAGGCTCTCTAAGATATCTACCCAGGTGTTCCGCGGCGGACAGTTCTGAGTTTCTCGGAAGCTCAGACAATCGAAACTCCTTTCGAATTGAGAGAACGAATCAGCTGGAACCTGTTCTTGTGCAGCGCGCATCTCCGTCTCCGTCATGAAAACACTTGTTTTGAAAAGTGTATATGGGAGAACAATCTCGAGGATCAGGGTATCTTTTACAGGTTTGTGGCCTTTGGGGTGTTCTTGGTTTGAATTTGAGTCTCGAATGGCTCAGTGCCAGCGGTCGAATCCAGCGCAGCTGATAGACTTCCCGTCTTGGATGTTGATCGACCTTCAGAAGTCCACGTGGGGGGAAGAAACCCCCGGCGCTTGAGGTATTGCTCCCACAGCTCTTCTCCGAGTCCGTCATCCTGCTTCGAGTGCTCCGTTGGAGCAGTTTTCGCCCCGAATAGTCCGCGATTCAGTCCAGTTGGACATGACCGAGCAGAGGGAATGATTGTCAGTAATGCATGTCAACTGCCTCACGAATTTCACAGCGAAATGCAAAAGTCGAGAATTTCCCCCTAATCCTCAAGGTGATAACAGCTCAAACATCCCAGAAAGGAACCGGAGCGATAGGAGGCCGCAAGAATGGATTTCCGATAATATAGCTCCGCCACTTCAATCCCGGATGAGTGTTCCGGTGATGATGTGAATCAGAACTGTCGCGATCTCACTCCTCGATGGGAGCGTTTTCCCGAAGTGGGATAGCGTTTGGCCATCGATCGGGTGCACCACAGGGGTAGTTCCGCATCGAATCCTGAGCAGACGTCGTCATTCCGGAGGAGGCAAAAGTAGAAGTCACACTTCCCTTCCGCACTGCTTTCGCTGCATTCATACTCAGTACCCTAGAAATGAAGTCGTAAAGGAGCTGCAGAATTGTTCGTGCAGAATACTTTGTTCAGGATGGGCATCGAAAGTGCCGGTACCGGGGCTTTTTGAAGCTTCCGTCCGTTTGGCGGCGAGGACACCGTCGATGAGGAATCAACACGAGAGCTCCCTGAATTGGGGATTCTGTCCCTTCCATCCACAAATCACACGGAACTCTTACCCCGGAGTTGGAGCGGATTCAGAAAGTTCCCAGCGATGACATGCAGCGCGTCATGGACGTTGTTCGGCCTGTCAGGACTGCATCGCTGAGACAATCGCTGAAGCACCTGAACTGCGAACTGTTGGTCCACCAAGGCTGTCATGCCTCCATTGTTCGCTCATGCTAATTTGGATCTTTGCAGCTTGCGTCACGAGATCCCATCGAACGCGCTCAAACAACATCAACGGCCGAGATCGCCTGACCACTTTGCTCGACGACAGCTGAGCAAGCAACTTGCACCGCACCCACGGACTCACAATGGTCACGATGATGGGGGAACAAACTGATTCTCCATGAGAATCATCCTTTTGGTGGGACAATCGCTATAGAACGGGCGAAGCTCGAGCGGGAGCATTTCCTGATCATCATCTCGGAAAAAAAGAGACGGATCGATTATTCCGAGAGTCGGATCTACGTGGAGAAGGAGATTTCCTGCACATGCATGACGCTCGCTCCAGAAAACCGGGATCGTCGCCGGCTACGCGGAGTCTCTCCGATCTTTCTTCGTTCTTCAGTTCCGAAAAGCGACCCGTTATTCCCATTTTTTGACGATAGCTCCTCGATGATGATAACTCGCGGGAACTTAAGGCGGAGCAGACACATGATCAGCGTCTACCTAGTTCGTGGATCGTTGTGAGCTTCTCTTGACTGAGGCCACGATCCATCCGAGGTCCTCCCGGCTCTACCCGCGGGTCTACGAGTCCCTGCTCCCTGCAGATTCACTGCCGATCACCGCTGTGCGGCGGTTTGGGCAAGCGGGTGATGATACATTACTGGATTCGTGGATCTACGAATATTGCCTGGACCTGCGGGCTCTAGTGACAACGGTTCGAAGATGCTGCCGTTTGAGCGTCTCGCGGAACGAGTTGAGGTCGGGGCTTGAACCTGCCGCGCTTATTACCCTCCGCGGTCGTCCAACAACTCCTAGGACACCACTGAGTTTCCAGAAGCAGGGAGCTCCGAAGATTCCGGAGGAGTTCCCAAGCTGAGCTCAAGTCCGTGCTCCCTCGCTCCGATTACGCTGAGATTCACGCCCCTCATCCCCGAAATCTCCACTCCGGCATTCCCGTACCCAGAATCGAGATGAAGTCGACGTCTTCGCGGTCGTCCAAGATGACCTCATCCATCGATTTTTGGGAAGAGTGCTCCTCTCCGTCCCTTGCCCAGTGGAAATCCATGCCGCCGGAACGCTTTGGCTGGCTCACCTTCTCGCAAAGTCGGCGAGAGTGGGAGCGACGGCGCTACGCCATAATAAGACCGCGAGTAGCCGGTTCGAGAACAGCTTACCCACGAGCCTACTCCGTGAGACCTTCAGAATCTGTGGATCCGCCCTGGACAGGTATTCAGAGCGCTGGGACCCCGGATTTGTTTGGTGTTCTGTTGTTTGTTGCCGCTATCGGGAGCGATACCGCTTAGGTGAACGAGTAAGTTTGCTCTTCCGGAAAATTTACCCAAATTCTGAGGAGCCGGTGAGAGAGCAGTTGACACGCCGGATGTGTCAGATGCTCGCCTTAGGAATCACAGCTCGGATAGATTTCCCTCCGCCATGAGTCACGACGGGAACAGTCTCGGGAGATGCGACTTCAGCGCGAATGACGTGGAATCTCTTTTGCGGAAGAATCTTGCGGACGCTCCGACGATTGTGTCACAGTTTCCAAATCCCTCGCCGAACCGACCGGGAGTCGGAAGGAAAGCATCGCGAGTCCCCGATCGGACGTCCCCTCTGTATTGTTAACGCGCTCAAGAGTTCAGGAGTATTGTCCTGGAGTTGACCAAGAAGCAAACTCTCCTGCAATGGCCGCGATCCGGATGCCCTGTAGCGTTCGTCATCGCGATCACGCGAGCCGCCGAGTTGATTCCAGGGAAACTCATTGCACTCTTTTTCGCAAGTGCTGTTGAAGTACGAACGGGAGTTTCTATCAAATCAGCTCCTCGTGTCGAATGCAAACGATCGGTCGCGATCTGATTTGTCGTGATAACGCACGATTTCGAAGCCCTGTGTCCACTTGACTCCTACGGCTGCGTGAACACGCGATCGAACCGTTCGCCCGAATCGGGGTGAGCGCAATCACTCCCATGACCGAGGAGGCCCGGATACGATCTCATCCCGGACGGTAATTTCCAGCGATCCCGAGCTCAAACTCTCCCGATTCCATCTCAGATTTGAATCCGAGCGGCGCTCAATGCCGACGAGCGCAACGGTTTTGTCACGAGTCCTGCTCAAGAGTTCGAACGATCGTTCAAGTAGAGCTGTTGCAGAACTCAGTTGACGAAATGTTCCGTCAGTCGGAACAAACGACTCGTGTCCGTCTTCTCTCGATTGGTTCGAATTCAACCGGAAAGATAGAACGAACTATCGGGGTCGCGCGATGTGTTTTGTGAGCACATTCAATAACTCGTTTCAATCCGAGCCCGTTCGTATTGGGTGCGTGATCGGAATGATTTTCGATCCGAGCTCTATTGACGTTTACGTTGACAGACGCGTCGGCTCACCATACAAGACTTTCCCAGTGGGCTCGCCTTGACGCGTTACTTCTGTTTTCTGGGAATCGAGCTCAGTTTGGGTCTCCTCCCAACCTGGCGGCGATCTGACTCACACCCGAAAAGCATCTGATCATGACATCTTTGACAATAGCATTTTGCGGAAGCGCTCGATCCGATTTCCGGACCTATATCGAACGCAGCCGCACTCCGCTCATCGAAGAGTGAGCTTCCGACTTCGAGTTGGGGCGCGAGGTCGCCCTGCGGGGGTTGTGTGCCATCGAGGCGGGGCTCAATGAGTTGTATCGATGCGAAATTCTGTTACACTCGTTGTCGTGGAGACATCCGGCGTGTCGCGAGAACTGTGCCTGTAAACCCGGGGTTGCCAACACTCGACCACGACTCCGCTGCTCGGTCTATTTCCGACCAGAGGAGTAGGCGTGCCAAGTCATCGTTAGCAGTTCCAGATTACTTTTGGATCTCCCTATATTTCTGGATCGCTTTCTCGAGAGTGGAACGGTATGCGATCCGGGAATGTGGAGCCTCCTCAGGACCCCATACGGCGCCCACCGTCAGCGTCCGTTCCGCGCGCGTTCACCGAACGATTTTTTTTCCAGGAAAGATTCCGAAATGTTCCACTCCGCATCGAAGATTCTGCTGGTGGTCGGTCTCCTCGTCGTTATGACCGACTTCGCATCTGCTCGCGGTGAGTGAAAGCGCCACGAACAAGAATTCAAAACACTTCCCGGAAACTAGACCAGAATCATCCTTGGAAATTTCGAATTTTCCCTTGCCTCCAAACCAGGAAATTTCCCGAATCTGTGTCCAATGACTGATAAAACTTCTCCCGCAGCGCTCTCCGGGAAGGCATCCTCGAACAACCTCCCGAGCAGCACGGGAGAGACCGATCTCCCATTCTTCGCGATGGATGAATGCAGACAAGGAAATCTCAAGTGCCGCAAAGAATGTCAAAGTCGGGGATGGCGCACTGGATTCTGCTCGGAGATCTTCCACTGTCACTGCGTAGCTTGAGCCCGGGGCTTACCGCTCCAATTCCATGAATGCCAAAGTTTGTGTGCGAGAATCCACTCTGTTCGCTCCCTCCAATCGCTCTCCTCGAACAGTGGCTTTGATGTTTGTTCGAGTCCGCTCCACGACAGGGTCAAAACATCGCACTCTGTGTACTAACGCTGATAAAAGCGAGCGTTGCACGCTGTACACACCGAACCCCCAATAAAATCGAAATATAGAACCACTGCAGTCGCTTACTCCGACCGCATCAATGACTGTCGACCGCCTACCTTGTCACGTTGACCTGTGAACATCGATTGCCTCCGGGCAGAGGGGCTGCGTATCGCTCCCAAAGAAACCCCCGTCGGAAAAGCCAGCTATCAATGACCGAGAAAGTTCCAGCAACAATTCATCGAAGTGATGCCTGAGGACTCGAACCCAATAGCCCGAAATGCTTCTGATCCGGAGCCCCTCTGCCGGAAGACCCATCCCCGAGAGCGAGTTCGTTTGCAGCCGAGAGCGAGTTCGTTTGCAGCTGAGCGTGAATTTCCGCCGACTGGAGTTTTATCCCATTAGCCATTCATCCCACCGTGCAAAATCTAGAGAGGTCGAAATTCTTCCCGTTTCGAAGGCGATTCCTTGTCGACGTAACGAGCGAGTCTAACTTTGCGACTCTGTAATAGATCTTCCGTCGCAAGCGGGACGACGTAGAGGTTTCCAGAATTAGGGTGTTGGTTGATGAAGGCATTCAGCATCGACGCGTCGCATTGCCCATCTCGGAATCTCTCGGCTCCTCGCAAAATTAAGATATGTTGAACGAAAAATGCCTACTTAATGAAATATATATACAAAGCGTCGCGTGTACTTGGTGAGGAACTCATCTTCAGCTCCCAAGCACTCACTTCTGAGCCGATCCGATTGGTAGACTTCCGAGAAATCCTCAGGTGATGAAGTTGCTGATATGCTCCGGCCCGGAACCCGGGGAGCTATGAGGCGAGGCCCTGGCTGCCCTCATCGGTGTGACCCGGAAGGATACTTCAAGCGTCGGAAGCACTTCGTTTGTCGCTCGAAGCATACTAGGTTCTTCCTCTCCGAATCTATTAGCTCCATGATGTCCTCCCCATGAAGGTGAGAATCGATCGGGTGCGAGGGAGAATGCTCTTTCCCTGAGCGGTGATGCCAGTGATTCCTCCTCTATGGGTGTCGATTGTTCGCCTGAGCACCTGAACGTGTGACATGGAGCAATCCCGAACCTGTGGGCATCGAATGGAGGTGGGGGAGGCGAGCGTTCATCATCCCTTTCTCTCCGTATCTTCGTTTTCCGGTCCAATGTCCAACTAAGTGGCCGAGAGTCCGAAGCAGCATCGTATCTTCTTTGAGTGCGCGACCTTCTCGCAGGAGCGAAACTAGTCAGCGCCAGCAGGCATGCCTGTGACGGCCCAGCAGTTGATGTGTTCTGAGGGACAATGTCGCGGGATCTCCAGAAGGTTCTCATGCATCATGACCAAGATGAAAGCACTGTCAAGTCGATGCTGTGAAGTTTCTGGATATTCGTTCACATTGACAATGAATTCGTGGTCTATAAGTTGAGGCGAGCATCCAAAGGCACGGTGTTTCCCCCGCTGCTCGCAACCTATCAGATGACCGCTCCATCCGCAGAAATAGCGTTTCGCAGGAAGTGAAGGCCCACTCGACTGGAGCAACATTCAACGGAGGAATGACGCTCAGGTGCAGAGAATCCATTCCACAGTTTGGTCTTCCTCTGATTTTTTTCTAGTGGTTTTCGGAGCTCAATGGGCCGTAACGGAAGCATCAGTGCGAGCCCAGTAGCAGATCAAGACGCAGCAGAATCGCTTCATTTATCCCCCGTTATCGGAGCCCCGGACTTGGGCTTACGAGTGACTGAACCTGGAGCAGTCAGCGATTAGGAAATGAAGCCTCTCCATCCCAATGCATGGATGACTTCGCAGATTCTACGCCTAGTACGGGTCGCGAGGAGAGATCGTATAGGGAATTCAAGCTGATGCTGTGACCTCCTGTGGTGCGTGAAAACCTCCGACTCGATTCCAGCACCTTTCAATGGAAGAAACATGTCGGGGGAGGAAGGTGGAAACTGTACGGTCCGCTTCTGTTTGCACGAAATACATCAGCCTTCTGGAGACGCTACTCAGTGATCTCCAGGTTGTCTCTCGCAGTGATGATGAGCGTCGCCCGAGATCGGTACTTGCGACCCCCAGATCAGCTAGATAACATCCTTGAGTAACACTGGTTTTCGGAAGAAAGAGGATGGACAGGTCTGTGGGTTTTTATTTGAAAAGATGATGTGAAGCTTCCACTCCAACTAAAATTTTGGGTTAATTTTCACTCTTGTACGAGAGCCTCCGCGATCATCGTACAACGCGTTCGCTTGCAGCGCCTGAGGTTTGATCTGCTCTGAAAGATTCGTCGTCCATTTACTAACGAAAGGACCCAATCCATAGTTTTCAAATTACGAGTGCAACGGGAAACTTCGCCATTTCCGCCGATCAAATGTTCTGTTCCCATTTTGCAGAACCGTTCGATCTTGGAAGCTTGCTTTCTCGGGAATTTATCGACTCAGGTAAACATTCCGTTGAGGTCGATAATCAGAGTAGTTTCGAATGTGATCGAAAGAACTTAACCAGAATTGAAAACAAGAGAAGGAAGAGAGAATCCGATTTTTTATTCCTCGACTCTGAACGATATCCAACTGAATAAAACAGCATTCGCAAGTGCCTCGCTAGTCCGTCAAGGTTGCTCCAGATAAACAAGGGAATCTGAGATACTGGATATACATACATTGAGAGTCGTATCTGAACTCTGACTTGAATTTCCCTGCACATCGAAGGAGTACTATGAAGATTCTCCCAATGAGTGCATCAACCGATCGCGAATCAGTCGGAAGCCAAGCATTCCTATCACTGATTGAACGCTTGCGCGTCATCAAGTCAAGCGGAAGCGTTTTTGGGTGCTCTAGATGCGTGAAGGTACTTTTGTTTCTTCCATTTCAATGTGCCCCCATGCCTGAATTCCAGGCAATGCTTCGACTGAAATTCATAAATGCCATTCAACCATTCAAACTAAAATTCATTCTCTCAGAAGGATGTCACTCCGTTATCACCTTCTTTGCCACTCATCTTGGCCAAACAGCACATTCTGGCGGCCCGCTCCAACTCGTCCACAGTCGGTTTCGGAGCGCTGAACGCGTAACGGTAGACCAGCCCGGCTGATATTCCGCCGAGAAGAGGACCGAGCCAATAGATCTGAAAGGAGAATTCCTGGTTGAACCGAGCGCGTCCCCATCCCAGTTAATGGACCCGGGGTCCGGGTCTGGACCACTCCTTTCAAATCCTCTGCAATATCGTAACGGACTGAGACAAGCCACGAAATCAGCGATAGAGGAGAGAGAGAGTGAGACCCTCGTCCGTTCGGAATCGCTGCGCTTCTCATCGCGGACCAGCGAACTCGGCTCTCATGCCGCGTTGACTCCATACTCACATGGTGATTCTCAAAGTTCTGCATTATCAGAGCAGGTCCGAACGTTCGTGCCGGGTTCATGCTGGCTCCCGTTAGAGGAATCTGGAAGAAATGCGGGAATTGAGAACGTTCCGTGTCAAGGACGATCCTTTGCATTCCGCTGCATTCCGATTATTCGGGGAGAAATTCATCAATTTTTCCGTTCCGAAAACAGCGGAACGTCGAGTCAACGTGGGTTGAAACAGTTTTCGAGTTCATTCAGGGACTCGAGGTTCTGATAAAACATCAGTTTTCGAAGCATCAAGGACCGATGCAAAGAGTTGGTTGCAGCTGCTCCAAATGAAGATTGAGCTAATAAGCCTCTTTACGCTGGAAAAAAAAAGTAACGCCGTTTCGCAATCGTGATGGACCGACGTCGCAGCGGAGAAGTCACCTGCTGGAGTACGCGGGAACTCCGAGCGGAAATGGGCGCGTTCGCAACTCTCTGCATTCCCGATTGAGCTCCTAATGAATAAAGTCACGGAAGTCCATTGAAGACGACTCACAGCAAAGAGATGGCACACGGTGATTGACAAGCCAATAGCCAACGGAACTGATCCGAGCACGTCGAGACGGTTTCCGTCGGTGGCGCCGAAAACCGTTAGGACCAGGATGAACGAGATCGCGGCCTCGATGAAGAATCCCATGAGCGGAGTGACGTCTTTAGCCAACGAAGTTGTTCCGAGACCGAATCCAGCCGGAGTCAGGGCTTGCAAAATGGCCGCACCTTGGGAACCATGGAAAATCTGATTGATTCATCCGCGCATCTGAATAACTCAGACGCCGAGCGGCGTCCCCGTCTACCGGACGCCTTACCTGTAATGGCCCCGACGCACTGGGAACAAACGTAGAAGAATCCTTTCATGAATGAAATATTCCCAGCGACGAGCATTCCCGCGGTCACACAAGGATTCAAATGGCCGCCGGATACGTGGCCCACGGCCTGAGCCACCGATGCGACCGTCAGTCCGAAGCCGAACGCGATGCGCACTATGCTGTCCGATGTGGGGCTGCTCACTCCATAGCAGCTCCCACAGGCCACGAGAACTGCGGGAAGGAGATAGCATGAACGAATCCTGAACGAATCCTCTGAGTTACGGCCGTGTGAGAAGAACCAGGTGGATGAGGATATTTGTTTAGCTCAGAATGGTTTCAATAAATTTCAGGTTTCATTCCTTTGGTCCAGCATTCGATTCGAACGGAAAGGAGTTTCTCGAGTCCCGACTCGAATTTCGCAACTCCTTGGATACGCTGTTTCCTCTAGGTATCGGGAGCTGCTGTTTGCTCACTTTGGCAGTTCCCTCCATTGGTTTCAACCCGCCAGCTGGAGCAGGGGAGCCCAACGCACAAAGGACGTATTGGACTTTTTCGCACTTCGCACCGCCGTAACTTCTCAACCGCTCGACTCATCGGCGACTGTAAGTCACCAAGACAAGACGGTCGTAAAGTTTCGCCGCGGAAACAACCGCAGAGCGGGACAAAAACCTTTTAGCAGTAAACCACTTCCGAGGCAAGTGGATTACCGGCAGTCAAAGAATGAATTTCATGTCATTCCTCAACCCGGAGTTTTCGGGAGCGGAATAATTTCGGTCCTGGTCAAGGTTCGAAGTGATGTCTTCTGGGAGATTCGGTTCCAGATCATCGCGGCAACCACAACAGTCCGCGGACAGAACTGTCGGAGGAATCTCACGAGTCTCGAGTGCATCAAAAAGCTGTTCCGCTCTCGGTTTATGCATGTCCTGCTCGAGAAGACAGATCAAGCCGAGATCGAGAAGTGTTTCCTGATTATCCCAACACATCGCTTTCGTGTTGAGTTGCCCGTCGTTCAGTGATCTGAGTCGGACTTCGTATTGTCGCGTAAGACCGAGTTGGTTCCGACCGGCGATGCTGCAGCCCACGTCGAGACGCGTTGTCCGTGCAGAGGCGACAAGATCGTCGTTCTCTGACTTTTCCCTGAGCGCATCTGAACATCTGTTTGCGTTTTCGAGGCGCACCGCCGCTATGGGACGAAACAGTATTGGTTTGTTTCCGATAAACCGGCGTGCTTTGTCGACAGCTTCTGTCAGCGGAGCCATCCCGCCAGACATGCCTTTTATCATGGTCAGGTCACACTTGGCCCGCACACAGCAAAAGTCTCGCCAGAATCGCCCATGTTGCGATCGATCGATCGGAACGGGAAGATGTCTCCCAACTCGAACTCGATCCTTGTTCGTAGGTTTTTGACGAAACGGCGGATGTTTCGAAGAGAGCCGAAAGACATGCTGACTCGTCTGAGCGATTTGGATTCTGGAGCCGTCGTGGGTGTTAGCAGCGATTGCACTACGACTGTTGCTCCGTTCATTGACGCTTTCCTCCGAGTCGAAGGGAGAAATTGGGAGATGCCTGACATGAGTGCTTGGGAAGGCGGAAAAACCGCTCCGCTCGAGAACGCTTGGGAGCTATGAGCGGCCTTAAGCGTTTCCCAGAACGTGATTCGGCATGATTGGCTTAAAAAATTCAGCGCGAAACGGGCTGCGGAACGACCCGAGTGACGACGGAAGCGGCTCATGGTTTATAATAACGGTGGTCGATGCTTCTGACGACATGGCCACCTGAGAACGTTATGAGCTGCTTGTCCGACCACGAAGTGATGATCGAAACAGAGGGGTTTCGGTTGGAGTAGCGAAGAGAGCGATGAAATCAGCGTATCGAATAACTTACCCAAGATAGCGGTGCCGATGAATTCAGCCAGAAGACACTTCCAGAGAGTCTGATCGGAAGAGACTTCCGAAGCGCCACACAGCGTCTGCAAAGTTCGTTTCCCCATGCTCAAGCGAGGTCGATCGGTGTTCGATTCTGCCGCGGTTTCTGGCGAGTCGCCCTCGTCAGAGCTGGAAGCAAGAAGAGAATTGAGTTGCTAGACTCATAGTTCCTGGGGAAGACTGAAAACCGAGTGTGTCGTCCTCGAGGCGTGGCGCATCCGACCCCAGGCAACTGAGATTTCCGTCTTACTCGAACCGAGTTGAGATTTTTTGTCGGCCAACGCGGATCGGACGGAGCGAACGCTTGTGAATGTTGCCGGCGCGTATTTCTGGCCGCCCAGACAGCGTCTGAGCAGAGCGAGCCAAAGATCGACCGAAGAACTCCGAAAGGATCTGACCTGAGAACTTTGACGTAAACGCGCTTTTCCTCCGACATGGCTCCTGTATCGGACGTGGTCGAGTGCTGTCAAACAAGGGCTCAGGTTGGCGCTCGTTCAACAAACTCTGCCGCTCTCACAGAAAAGCATGCCGCACTGCAAAGGGAGCAGCGCCCTCTCTCGACGTAAATGCCGGCCGGAGACGATGCAAAATGAATTAGCACGACCCGACGTTTTGTTCCGCCGAAATGCGACCATATCCGTGTATTCCGCAACTCCGCGTTCCACGTGATCATTTGCGTGACGGCGCGGAGTCAGTCCGGAGCTCCGACGAGCACCCGGATCCACGTGAGTCTCTGAGCCGAGAATTCTCAGGAGATGCATGGAAAAGTGGATTTTTATTCCATGTGATCGGACGAAACGAGATATCGTTCTCCGATGACGAACCATTTGGGTCACCTCATCGGTCGAGAGGGGCTGTCCGGAATCCTCGAGCGCTTCCAGAGTGACCCGCGATTCGGCAATCAGCCAGAGCCTGACCGCAGTGCCAGTGTGGCACTTATCTCGAAATCGTAAATTACAATCGGGCTACTGCAGGTTCGAGCCGAAACGTGAACGATCTAACCCAACGTTTGTTTTATGACACAAGAGAGCCACTTAGTCGGCCGGAAGGCCATCCGTTCTACGCGGTCCTGAGCCGAATCGACTTTGAATCTTGCCGAAAAGAAGTAAACTTTCGATGCCAATCTCGCATATGGGATCGGCCACAACCGCGCCGACTCGACTGAATTCTCGCGTTTCGCATATACTTGTACGCATAGCATGTCCTTGCACGAAATTCCAAGGGGGAAAATTCGTTCTGACTTCGAAGAGGCTAAATCGCTTGGGAATAGAGAGCTTTCGAGTCGTTCAGTTGCCGCGGCGGCTCTTCGTGAACTTTGATACAGGTCCCGTATCATCCGAAATCATTTGCGGCCACAATGTGGCTGGGATCTTGCCGCGAGTCAACAACCGCAGCAGCAGTCGTGGGTGGAGCGCGCGACAGCACTTCTCCCGATGGAATTAGTTGGCAAGCTTCATCACTGATCCACAACATGAACACCCTGGAGCCGGCGCTCTCGCATGAATACTCGACGAGCAGTGTCCCGCAGGAAGTACATCGATCAACTTCCATCAAATCAACAAGACTCCACCGAGTTTTCATAATTGAAGCAGGTATGATGTCATCGAAACCAATTTCCTGACCACCGATTGCCAACAAACGCTTTTCACAACGGCTCCCCTGATCCGGTCGAGACATGTGGAGCCGCGAGCCCCGGGACCGTCAGCAGAGAGGAAACTCCTTGAAACGCAGCGTCAGCAAGGCTGGATTGATCCCTACGTAGCGGAACAACAGCGATAAAGAACACACTCTTGAGAATCCCTCCGATGTCTGCCGCGACCCATTCAAAGTCTGAACATTGATGCTAGCCCGCGTCAGCTGTGACTCACGAGCAGAGATTTACTTTTATGTCTCAAGGAAGAAATCTACAAAGTCCATCAGAATTTCCGCTCGGGATGATCGCCTCACTCGCGAGTAAAGCGAGCGAACGAGTCGAGCGCAACTCCAGCGGCCGAGGCCAGAACGGGGAAAACTGGGTGATCCTTCGGGAAGATTCTGTGTCTCCAAAGTCGAACGAGAGACGGAAAACGCTCAGTCCTCCCTCTGAGAGTTCGAAAGACACCCTTGCAGGGAGTGTTTCCGAATTCGTTGGTGGTTCCGACAGAAGAGGAGTCCGCGACAAAACACTCGCTGCTCGACGTCATTTGGAGAGGCTCGTAACTTATTTTTTCACGTCTTTCCAACGTGATTAGAGATTCCGAGAAGCAATGCTCATGAGTGATTCATCTCGTGCGCTCCGCGATAGTCTTTTGTGTCGTTGTGTTCGTTGAGAAATTTCAGGTGACTCGACCAACTCAAAGGACTACGCTACGCACCGCGCTTTTCTTATGCATCTTGAAATTGCGGCAGGTATTTCAAAACAGCAGTCAGTCGACAATTGGAAACCTTGAACTAAACTGAGAAAGTTCTGAAAGATCATTCTCCCCAAAGTAGGCGGGAAACAGTCAGAAAAGTCATTGAGTTTGTGACATCAAGATGGCATCACGTCTTCCAGGGAGTCTTCATTCAGTGAGGCGTAACCCTTCCGAGAAATTCCGAGGCGAGACAAAACATAGGCATTTCTTGCCAGTAGCCGGTGTCAGCCTTCGATGCTTTCTGTATCAGTTTCGCTGACTGGGCGAATTCTCCTCTCTTCGGAAGATTATCGGAGGGAGAAGCTCGAGAACGTGTAGGCGACGTTCAGCCAAGGTTTGAAAAATCCTCACCGTTTGCGAATCGATTCTGTTGTTTCCAAGAATAGAGTCTGCGTGAAATTTCTCCAACGGGACAGATTGATCTATGGCTCTTCCAGAGAAAAATAGCAGTTGGCGCTCTCTCGTTAGAACAATCAGAAACAAACTGTGTTAATGTTCACGAAGCTCTCATTGTGTTCCACAATCGGAGATTTCCCCCGGAGCTATTGTCTCGCATTCAGTTTGAGGGAGTACTTTGCATAGACGGCTTGTTTGTACTAGCACAGTCGCGTGCCGAGAGTCATTCCTTAGTGGATCTCGCGTCGCGAACGCGTTCGTGCTCGCACTTCCTTGGAACGAGTACATGATTCGTGAACAGCTTCGACTGAAGAACCGAACGTATCAGCTGTAACGGCTCCAGCCGCACAAGCATCAGGAAAGATGTTTCCAGAACACAGTGACTTCGATCACTCTCTCTCTCAGATCGGATTCGCGACAAGGAGTCCACAGGAAGCGAGTTCGGAACGCGGATTCGTCTCTGGAACGGGGTCGGACTGCGAGCGCAGCGAGAGTGGCAAACGAGTGTGGCACGCGACGAAATTGACAGCATCGAGGGATCGACATCCGGCGGAATAGTTCGAGCACGGAACGTAAAAAAGCAATCTCGAACACAGATTCGCCACCGATCCAGCTCGAGTGCTATCTCTATCTCAAGGGGTGTCGCCGGCGCGCCTTTGGCTCCGCTAGCTCCACGCATCCAGATAAGGCGAGAGATAGTCTGATGATCGTCTGTCTTTATTCGGGTGACAGTTTCCTCGTAGCGAGCGCTGCTCTTTTTAATTCCCTGGCTCGCTGAACAACGGCCCCGAATCGTACCCGACCTCAAGTTCTCAAACTGCGGCAACAAGCTCATCCGCTCGTGAGCAGACCAAGCGAGCCACCAGTCAAAACAGAGAGTCCTCCGCCTGGCTCCAGAGCTCCTCCGCGCAACGGATCACCCGCGTTTCTGGAAAGGCGTGTCTTCCCGCAGAACACATTCCCGAAGACAACTGCTCGTAACAAGTAAAATGGCTATTACTTGAGCTTATTCTCCGATTCTGGTACAATGTGAACAAAACAGGTTGCGCATACAGGATTCACGGCAACGAGCCGATCTTCCGATGCGGCTCCCCGCTTCTCGTCCTCGATATGGTGGTCAGACGAAGCACTCGCGGGATTCAATGAGGCGCATTTCGAAACTGTTTGTCGTTCGGCCGACGCTTCTGAAGTTTCTCGATCGATCAAGCGTTATCCTTGGAAGCTGCGGGAACACTCAACCCGTTCATTTCCACTTCGGAACAAGTCGTCAAACCGGAGAACCCGCGGATCGAGCTCCCTCCCGGTTCTCGCGTACGAATTTTCTGTTCGAGGAGCGCGTTGTGCGCTTCACTTTCCCGGCTCCCAAACTCGCTCATAACACGATACGAGTAAAAATCTTGAGTGGGAAACGCTCTGGGAAACGCTACATCGATCAGCACGCTGCGATCATCGGTACGGTCGGGGTGCGCGAATATCCTGCCCGAAAATAAGTACCAACCAAAACAGTTCTTCACTCACTGCTTCCGGTCGAAAGTGAACGGTTGGAATCGTAGAACGATACGCGAACGCAACTAGCAGAACGTGAGACGAGTTTTTCCAGTGAAACAAGCACCAGTGCGCCTCGAGGAGGCACAGCGTGCTATATAGGCATTCGTCTCCCTCGCCCACCGTAGCGGAGGGACCATGCAAGTAAGCAAGCTAGGTGCGCTACGGAAAGCTCGAGCGCGTTCCTGGCACGCATGGGGTGTCTTGTCACGCCCGCTTCCAGTCCAGCATTAGTTCATTCCGCGAGGACATCTCCAAAAGGATTCGACAGCAACCAACGTTCTCCGAACGGAAACAGTTCAGGCAGCCTGGCTGTCCGAGCAGGGGAATGCGCTCAGCTACGGCAGCCGACTTTTCAAACTCTTTGTTTTGCCGGCCGGCGGAGCGCGCGCGCGACGGACCACGGTCGATCGAAATCTCGTTGTGTTGTTCACGAAATCGAGTGTTCCTCCACTCACAGAGCGAAGGTTGCCCGGAGTATCCACCGGCTGACATTCCTAGCCGGCCGGTGATCGCTTTCATTCTGAGAAACTGAGTCGCTGCCAGGACAATCAGTATCTCTCTTTCGACAACTCGGCCCCTGACATTCGCCTTCTCACTATGAAGATCGGCCGAAAGTCGAGAGATTCGAACTCGGGAATGGGGCGCTCTCCGCGTACTCTCGGAAACTGGCTGTTTACTCCTTCATCGAATTCACGCGATCCATTCTCTTCCGGAGCGCCGGCTGGGGTTCGCTCCGAGTTCGCACACCGAGTTCTAGAACTCAATGCCAACCTTTGACATCCTGGATCCCGGTCTGGTATTGCGAATGATCGGGAGAATATTGCTCCAGAGAAGCTGAACGTAGACACTGCGAAATGAGTGAGAAGGAGGATCGAGAGAGTTTCTCAACGATATCGTCCCCTTCAGGGTGATCCACATGAGTAACCCAAGACCCAGAATTCGAGCCCCCTGGACGGAATCCAGGAGAGCCATACAACGAGAACCGAACAGAAATCTGTCGTACAAGGCCCGATCGTGTTCTCCAGCTGTTCGTTGAACGATAATTCCAAAGAGCGAACGCTTTCTCATCCGTCTCCTGTGGCTCGAGGAGCTCGATTTGTTTCAGTGATGCTGGATAGTCCACTTAATTATCTCTACGAGAACCATTCGTAGATAAACGATGGCGGTGCAATGGAAGGATGTGCAGTCCGGAGATGGAGCGGATGAATCTCAGTCAAGGGGTGCGGGAGCTCGACTACGACGGACATCGACTGGTTGAAACTGGATCGAGGACACTCCGACATGCGAGATGATGGCGATGGTGTAGTATGGTCTGGGCTCGTTGTACCCGACGCATCCCGACCCAGATTCGCTCTCGATTGCTCGTGGAGAGGTCAGCTCGATAGCATTCTTGCATGGAATCTATCCTGCACTCGAATAGGGACCTCACGGGACTCGGAGGAACTCATGTGGACGAGCTCTGAAAACGGACGCTACGATGCCTTTATGCTCCCCTGGCCTCCCTCTCAAGGGAGATATTTTCGAACGTTGGGGCTCTTGTGTTGCGTGCAGCAAAACTTGCACTTCCAGATCCACATAACATGCGTTGGGCTATCGGCCTCGAAGTCGACAAAATAGAAATGGGAGGATGCAGCGGCCCAAGCCCCTGTCTCCACAGGTTCTTGGCAGGCTACGGCCATCGCCTACACGACGGTGAGGGTAACCCTGGTCCCGGACAAGGATATGGAGCAACTGAGATCCGAGTGACCCCTGCAAAAGAATGCGATATTTCGGATTAGTATGGAACGCACGGTCCTTCTGATTGAAGGTCACTGCAGCGCTGTATTAAAACCTCTCCGAACACTCGAACAACTTTGAGCGCTTGTCTCCGCGCTCCGTCACGCGCTTCGCCGCACTTCCGAACAAACTTTTGACGAAGTCGGTAAAGTCGTAGCTCTGAACAGTGCGCGGACAGGCTCACGCGGTTACTTCTTCCTCGTTTCGTACCCGAATCTGGCGGCTTCTGAACGGCGTGAAAATGAATTTCGGTGTTCGGTGCGATGAACGGATGTTTTTAGCCGAACTTGAGATATCGCTGACGGGCGATGTCGCACCCGTCTATGAATGTGCAAATGCCTCGGATATATTATTCATTCCTTGTTGAGGAAAAACAATTTAGATGCTTTCCAGTCGAGGCGGCTGTCTGGCGGGGGATGAAGACGTCCAACTGACTGATGACATGACTGAATTGGGAAAGAGGGAAGGAGGCTCGGGAGGAGCTGCGAAGTCGAGAGCGACGTAATAAGTGCAGATGGATCCCCCACGAGTTCGCAGATCACTTCCGGCGCTGAACCACTGGATGATACTCCTCTCCGGAAGACTTTCAGGATGTACAACTCGCATGGGGTAATTTTACTTCGGAGAATTGGAATCGGATCTCGGGAGTCGGAGGGACCGAACCGAATTCCTGATACATTCTGTGGAAAAAACAACGCGCAGACTTTTCAAGATGCTTCTTCATTGGATGTTACGGCGCTTATTTTGCCTTAACTGTCATTCAGACAAGGCTGACGACTGAGTGCCAACTCAAAAAGCTCGGCGCGCTCGGTGGAGACCTAGCTTTTCCCACTTAGCTCCAAGATGGTTGAGATTCTCTGTTCAGTCCGCGATGTTCACAGGAGAATCCTCAAGCGTTGCACAATCCTTCACAGGAAAGGGCTCGATCCATCTCTGAATTTGGTTCATGTTGTCTTCCTCCCGAATGTCATGACTTCGGTTTTCAATCAAGTCCGCTTGCTCGGCCGATACCTCGATATCTCCCGATTCTTTTCTGATGTCACGATACAGACCTCCTGAAGCTCGTTGATTCGAGCCGTGAACCTTCCGCGGCGGAGGCTGCGATGGAGTCGCGTCGGGTGTTATGAATGGTCTCCGGAGACGATGTGTTGGGAGGAAACCTGCAGAGGGAACAACAGTTCATGACAGGAGAGCCGTGCTATCGGTTCCTGGAATTCCAGCATCTAATTTCTGTTCCTGATCCATGTTCCGCCGAGGAGCGGCTGCGCATTCTCGGGAACGCGGAGTATGTTCCCATTTGTGACGAGTTCGTTGAAGGCTTGCTCGAGCTCCCTCATCGACATGAATCGAGTCTCATTGTCCCGCGGATTCCGTTCGAAAAGTCCCGGAACCGTGCGAGAATCCTCGGGATCCGAAACGAACATCAGAGACGAGGTACTGACCTCACGGACTTCGAGTCTCTGAGGTCCGATACGACTATTTATCTCGAAAACCATGTCCTGGGAGGAGATATTCGGAGAACTCAATCGATTCTCCAAATTATATTCCCCCACAGAATCCATGGAATCGAAGGCATACCGGTGCTGTAACCAATGAGTCAACGAGATGATCACCAACCCTATCATCTGTACTTTCGGAGTTGAGTGGGCCGTTTCCACAACACGTGTTTCTACGGGATACCCCGTTCCCAGCGAAACTCGGGGAGCCGAGTGAGCAACCTGTTCATTTGTGCAGATCAAAGATTCTACCCCAGACTCAGTTCCACTTTTAACTCGGGGGACCTTCTGCACTCATGAAGTCTCTCATCGAATCTTCTCAACCGATGACATGACCGAGCTTTCGTCAAGTTCATTCGGTTCGCATTAGGCGCCGCTGCCCAGGCTTTCTTTGGCATTCCCTCTCATGCGGCCGAGCGGTCAGCACACTGCTTGGTTGGGGTCGTCTCTGGAGGAAGCTAACAGCTTGCGCGGTAGTTCCAGCCCCATCCGCTGATGCTACAGTCCAGCGGTTTCCACTCCAGAAATCGTTTCCATGATTGCCATCCGCTATTCGTTTGCCGGGGGCACAGGTGAGGGAAGATAGCCTACACATAACCGCTATATGGCAGTCCAGTGAAGCTGGACGATGGCCATGATCTTCTCATGTACAGGGTGGTCATCGTAAATCGGGAATTTTCTTTCTCTCTCTTCTTTTGCTCATTTATCGTTGAGAATTTATCCGATTCTAGGAATTCTTCCTGCGTTCGATAGCTGGAAGTTGGCGCATCTTTTCATCCGCGATTTCGAGAATCGGTAGCGAATTGAGTTTCGCAAATCGGCTCGAAGATTGCCTTCTTTCTTTTTCAACTTTTCTCAAAAAAACAGTCGACAAACTTCTGAAGTCGACCGATCGAATTCGGAAGTGCTAAGGTAGGCGCAGGATAGGATGCTGCTCAAACGTCCGGCGACTCCAGATTTCTAGCTCAGAATCTGTGACAAGGACGGAGGATCGCTTCAACCTTGACCTCAAGATCGACCTCCTGACAAGATCGCGTCCTCTTTGCATTTTGGCCCGTAACTCCTCGGGGAAGCCGAATCCAAAAATTTTTTCGATGGCTGAAAGTTCCTAGATTGGCCTGAACTACCTGACGAAGAAGTTCACGGGTCGATCCGACAACTTGTACAGAAAATTGAGGAGGCGGGATTTTCGGGTGGAAAAAAAGCTGTCGGATCGACCCGACCACTCCTCAGTCGGGTAATCTGGACCAATATAAGAGCTTTTTGCCATTAGAAAATTCTCCGAATTCGGCTTCCCTGAGGAGTTATGGGCAAAAATGCGAAGAGGACGCGATCTTGAGGTCAAGGTTGAAGCGATCCTCCGTCCTTCTCACAGATCCTGAGCTAGAAATCCGGAGCTGCTGGGCGTTTGAGCAGCATCCTATTCCGCGCCTACCGTGGCACTCCCGGATTCGATCGGTCGACTTCGGAAGTTTGTCGACTGTTTTTTTGAGAAGAGTTGAAAAATAAAAAATCTTCGAGCCGATTCGCGAAACTCATTTTCCTCCCGATTCACAGAATCGATTAAAAAAATGAGCCATCCTTCCAGCTATTGAACGCAGAAAGAATTTCTAGAATCGGATAAATTTTCACAGATAAATGAGCAGAAGAAGAGAGAGTAGGGAAATTCTCGACTCACGATGGCCACCCCGTACATGCAGAGCACCGCGACGAGACGCTAGGACTGGGATCCCGAGAGAACATCAGCTTCGCATACGATGCGACGTCTGAAAATTCGTCTTCCGGTGTTCCCTGATGAGGAATACGAGGCTCTCGCAGGGAAATCATAATCCCTCCTTCCAGTTGCTCGGAGATTCATTCAGGGAACACCTTCGGCTGAGTTCAGCTCTCCGGGGTCCACGGCGATGCTCACTTTCATCTAAGAGCTGACTTCGACTCGTTGGGAAGCAGTGGATCGATGCAGCTCTCTCGGCAGCATCAAAACTCGTACATACACACATGTATCTGGCGACCATCCCAACCCCACTTTATCCCACTTTGAAGCCAGTGGAGGACTCAGAAGATTCGAAATGGATCTTTCGTGAGCCGGGGTAGGGACAGTTGTCGGGATCGGTGTAAATTTTTCCTCTTGACCACTCGACCGGCGTGTCGTGAACCGAAGATCCGCATGAGGCGGGTGCCTGGAATTCCGCTCCGACCCATTCCAAACCTTCATCCGATACCTCAGTTTTTTGCGAAGAGTTCTGCGCATCATGCAAAGTCATGCACCAATTCTCGTTTCTCCCCATCGAAGCGATTCAGTTTCGGAACGGAGACATCGATACATTTCACATGAACGTGCAAGGCCCTTCCACGACGCTGACGAATCAGGTAACAGCAATCTCGAAATTGATTCGACAGAATCAGATGAAAGCAATCTCGAAGTTAAAATCAGATGACAGCAATCTCGCAGATAGAATCAGATGACAGCATTCGGCAGAATCAGATGGATATTTTTGACTCGGCGCCACGGCGAGTCTCAACTCGCGAGTATTTCGAAGCGATCGGGAAGCTTCGCCAACCCGAACTCAGAAACGAAGGCTCCATGAACATTTCCCGATCTGTGTACCAGATTCGCCGGTGAATCTGCGAATCGCTGACCTCCGGAAAAGCTACCGGTGTCTTGCGATCAGTCCTGCTCTCGCCCCCATTCACATCTGAGGCGTTGGAGGCGTATTTTCGTCGATTCAATACAACATATGTTGTGGCAGTTTCGAGCCAAGCGAGAGTATGCCGCCTCAAACGGACAAGCCGAGGTCGACGAATGACGGCCGGATTGAGAATGTTCCGCGTTTCGAAGCTTCTCCGCTTGAAGCTCTGAAGCTGTCCCCTCGGCGATCAAAGTCGCCAAGCCGCATTGTTTCCTCGAAGTCGCCTTTTTGTATCTGAATCTGAGAAGCGCTCGTTGGCGAATGTTTGAGTTCCTGCCAAGAGGTTAGCGATCTCTGAATGGCGTAGTAGCTGTGTTTGGTTGGGTTCGGTGGACAAGACTCTGCTACGGCTGAATATGAAACGCAGACCAAACAACAGATGTGGGAGGCTGTTTTCCGAGAACGTACACGAACTACTCGGCTGCGCAATCGACGAGGGCGATGGTGAGCGATTGCGAAAGCTGTGATTCCCAGACGGCAACGCGGAATTACTAACACCGCTTCGTGGTGAATGAACAAACCTTCTGGTGCTGATTTGAAGAGAATTCGTGACAATAGACAACTTCGCGGCGTGCGCACATGCAACAGCGCAACTGGCGAGCATTCTGAGAGCTCTAGACGAAACTGCATCTTCGTTGTCACAACGAACCTTCTACTTGGCTTTCTCTCCGTGATCTCGCCATTGCTTCCGATGAGTCAGAATCAGGTGTGGACCGAAAGCGTCTTGTCTTCCGTTTTACTGGTCAAGGAGACACCGCAACGTTCGAGCCTGTGCGCCCCGAACTTCCGCATCTGAAGATACACTTCTACCTAGTTCCGAGAATCGATGGGAGTTTCTGAGAGAGAGATGGAGTGAGAGGAGGAGGGAGAGCGATTGAGTGAATAAACGTGTATGCGTGAGAGACAGATAGAGAGAGAAGGACGGAGCGATAGGGAGCGAGGTGGGAAAGAGAGGAAAGAAGTAGAGACAGTAGAAAGAGAGGGCAAGTTTAGAACCGGACAAGAGCTTCATCGAGGCTTCCTTCAACAATGGAAGCTCACTTGGAGCCCCTCTCAAACGCCATGACGACGACCGCACACGTTGCTCCCGTGTCAGCTATCGATTTCTGCGACGATTTGAAACAAGTCGTTTGGAAACAGGCTGTGATCAACGATTGGAACTCAGGTGATCAACGGGCTCCTTGCCGGGGCGCTTCTGCAACGTAGCCGGTCGTGAAGCAACAGGTGGATATCGATCGAGTTCGCGTACTCATCGATATCGATGATGCGAGGAACGCATCGGATCGGGGAACACGAATCGTCGCTCCTATACTTCTGTTGCGTTGAGAACAGTTCAGGATTGAAACTGAAGAGTAATTCCGATCACAGCTGTGTCGAACTCGATCGAGAGCAACGTGCCCAGAGAGCTCGCTCACATTCCAGTGGGTTTGGAAGCCCTTCGGCCGCGGTGAGTAGACTCGCTCGTCGGTGTCGTCTCATATCGGGTGCTCGCAGAAGGTCTGCGGGCTCGACGTCAACAGCTCATGACTCCGCTTCTAGGAGGCGCAGAAAGAATATAAGATGTTCAAATCCCACTCGAGTTTGTCCGACGGACAACCTGTGATTACCGACGGTTTCACTGAAATGATGGAAAATCTCGATTTCGCGGTCCCGGCGAAACTAAGGTTATGACCCCCTGTTCCCTTGTCGGAATCATTGAGTTCGTCGAAAATTGAGCTGTTCCAATAAGATTTAGCGTTTAGGCCGCTGCCAAGCGGAGGCACCGGGCCCCGAAGATCTGATTCCATGGTGATTTTTATGATTTTTCTCGCCAATGAAACGGTCCCATGGATGAAATAAGCTGCGCTTTCTCTGGAGACCACCAGCAGCCGCTCGGAAATGCATTCCAACACAGAGTGATCGGCATGCATTCTCTCTGGAACGATGAGTTCGATTCTGGCAGGGAGACTTGCTGGCTTACCCTCCATATGTACCGTTCCGAAATGTTAAGACTAAGAGAAGTGACGCGGAACGGGAGAAAAAATACTTTTTCGTCGACTTCGGATCTTAGGGTCTTTTCTCGCGTCGCGAGCAACGATGAAACGTTTCCAAGTGTCATCTCCGAGAGTTTTATGAGCGTCACCGGAGACATTCCAGCTTATCCCATCCACGAGACCGTTCAATTGGCGAAAAAAAATCAAGAAAAAATTACCAAAGGATAAGGTATTTCGGGCGGATGCCTCCGCTTTGCAAAAGCCTAATTGCTCAATCATTTTTTGAAACTGCGTAATTTAAGACGAGCTTCATGATTCCGAAGACAAAGAACGGGTTTGAGTCTTAGTATCGCCGGAATCGCAAAACCGTAATTTTGCGATTTTCGACCAATTCAGTAAAAGCGTCGCGCAGTGGCCAAACATGGGGTTCTAGGAGGACAAAAAAAATCGAGACCCATGTCCGACTGTTTCGAGCTCCCTGACTGATTTTCGAGCGTCAATATTCAGGTTTGACTGGTTCTCTCGCGCTCGCAGAGAATTTGCGACTCTCCATCGAAATCAGTTATCTCTGCCAGTGTCAGCATACATGTATAGCATTCTTCGAGGGGGCAATATATTACCGCGAACTTCCGCAACCAAACGCAGGTGGGGTGGAAGCCGTACAGGACGGGCTAACATCTGGCGCCGACCGCATGCCTGGCAAGCCCGTGGCAGTAAATTCCCCACCCCCCGTCGGAATGAGCAATCTCCACCATTGTTTGCATACATGAATATAACCTCCTACTTTAGGGGCGAACAAACTTTATCACCGCAATCAAAAACCGGTGGGGTCATGTTAGTCATCAGAGGGCGGAGATAGGTGTATTTTTTAGAGGAATCACCTCAGTACCCGACTCGGACCTATCTCTGGCCTCCGAAGGGATTATTCACACCATACCCCGGGAAGGATGATGTAAAACATGGTGAGGACACTGTGGCCTGAAAATCACGGCGAAAGTGTCTCCACCGTCGGCAATGATAGGGGATTTCCGGTGAAATTTCACTGATTTTTATCGGGCCCACACGAATGCCAGAGCCCAACAGTCGGCCGGCTGAGTGACTCGGTGTCTTGTCTCAGATCTTAGGAGAATTATCAAATGGAACACCATCGAAACACCTCCGGTCTTAGGTTCACTTTCGCTGAGCAGGCGAACCACAAAGAAAGTGGGTACTTGGGGTGCCGCTTTTGCTCATTCTGCGGGGCGCAAGGGAGGCGGGGAATCGGTCTCGGGTTTGGAATAAAGGTGGCTATCGGCTTCTCACAATCTCAGGTTTATGATCTGATAAGGCGCCCTCCGTTTCTAGTTCCGAGACACTTTATTCCCTTTTCATGCAATCGTGAAGAATCGCGTCGAGTCTCGTAGACAGTCTTGGAAAGTATTCCGTTCTATCTGCGCTCTCTGTGAATACTGTTCTGATGATTTCTTTCTTCCCCCGTGCGAGTTGGCAGCCTAAGCCCGTGTAGCCCCGTCCCTCGGAGGTACCAATCCCGATGCCTGCAAGCGGCCCGTGATTGTGAGCTAATTGTAAGTACGTTGAGAACTTCGATCGATTGGCACATTGGGATTGCTCGGATGAGTTCTACAAAGTCCACGGATCGGATAACGAGACAGACGATTTCAATGATCTCTTTCGAGAATCATCATGGACCAGATCTGAGATGCCAATGCGGGAGCAGCCTTGTCATCATTACAGAAGTTCCCGATGCGTAACTGGTACGAAACTTGGAGGAGCTTCCGAGAATCGGCAACGCAGTCCTGATTCCGGGCCTTGATGGCTCCCGATGCCACAACAGATCGAGGGAACCTTGGCGGGCTATCGTTCTTTCGTGGGCCATTCCTTCAGAGTTCACTAGTTTGTCTTGATCGCGTGCCCAAACTCTTCAATCGACACAAACGTGCTGTATCCCGATTCGCAGCAATCGCCGGTAGTCGCTCCGATCAACAATACTGTTGTAGACTCAGTTCTCACAATTTACTTGTTGGTGCTTGCGCACGACGCACACGACGCGGTCAACCTCCGGTCCCTCTTCAGAGAATCCCAGCAGCAAAGGTTGTAACCCATGGAGTGCCCGATTCATTCTCCCTCCTTGAACGTTATCTCTGGTCCTCTTACCTTTCCCGTGAGTGCCCGATTGTTGCGCTTTGATAACAAAAAATGATGTAATCAAACTTCGTTTTGATGTGCTTTCCATTGATTCAATCGCTCCCGTTTGGTCCGAGCCGATGCCCAACGAGAACGCCGATGCCCACTCATGAGACGTTGGACTGCCGTCGAGGTTGTGCGCCTCCTTCTGGACCCTCCATTTCCCTTGTCAAAAATATGACTCCGTTGAGATTCACGACCAATTCCAGCTCTCAAATTCACTGGCAATGGAACTCACATTGATCGTTACGTATTCTGAAACGCTAATTCCTGAGTGAAGACAGGAAGCCGACTGATGCAGCCTCGGCGCTTCTGGAGATTGCATCCTGGTGATTGGATGGGGGTAAGTTTCTCCAACCGTCATTCTCAGTGAGAGAGAACCTTATCAATGGAGCATGGCAGTTCAGGCAATTTTTCGAAATTATTTTCTCATCGCGACGAATCAATCCCGGGCAACGCATAGAATAATTTCGAAAATTGCCTGAGCTTCCAGGCTCTACTTTTCAACAAATTAACCTTCATACAATACTAACGCAAGCAGAAGTCGATTGTGGGCCTCGTTCTTCGACTTCAAAGAGTCGTATCCCATGTACGAAGGAGGTTTTACTCTCGGGCGCGAACACCATACTCAGGGGTGGGCAGCTGGGGTATTGAGAGCTACCGGTAGCTCCTGCCTCTCTTTCCAGTAGCTCCTGTCGATCCTCTTTTCTTGTTTTCGAAGCATGCATTCTTTGCGATTCTCTGAGAATTCCCTCAGCATCTGACTTTCCTTTCTTTGACCATTGAGGCGGAACTCGGGATCTTCAGAGAGATTCGTATTTTCAGTTTGCACAGCGGCTGCACTCGGCCGTCTTGGCATACAGTTTTCCGGTTGCCACAGATCCCAGGAAAAACTGCGCCTGATTTACTTTCTGAGGTGAAGTGCTCAAAGAAAGCTTGTTCCACTCTGCTAAAGGCATTTTCATTGACTCTGGTCACAAACCTTCGATGCAATGCAAGCCTGATGGCGTGGGTCTCTCCATTCACTCTCACAACGTCTGGCTCATTGCCATACATCCTCATGCCTCGAACGAGTCTAGTGGAGACAGACGGACGTTGTCAAAAGACGCGTCATTCACTCATTCTGCAATATCGCCGGATATCAGTTCTTCAACGACTTTTTTTTTTGTAGGGAACGTCGGGACGGCGGCATTCTTGAAGCTATTAAATACTGAGACGCAGTGGGACAGGGTATTTCCCAGCCAGATTCACGTAAGATCCGAGGAGGAACGACGGGTGCCAGTGGCTCAATTGTTCGCTGCCGCAACGATACACTCGTGGCTAGCTTCCCGAGACATCACTGCGCCATACATCAGCAGGTGCCCGCGAGGAGGAGACTCAATACGCGGACCGTCACGAATGTTGCTTTCAAGATTGTCAACTCGATTCGCGGTGAATCTCTGCAAAGGCGACTTTTCAATGATCAGCTTGGTGATGATACACCCGGCTTGGTTCTCCGTACTGATGTGATGTGGCCAAGTCGGAGACGTTTTCCGCAAAGGTTCCGGAATCTCTTGACCCGAATTGTAATTTCCCTCGATGAGAAGGTAGATGATTTCCAAGTTCACACAAAAGTCACCAAATTTCTCCATACTTTACGGAAAAATTGTACCGTGCCTACCCCTCCAAAATTAATGTTATGAACTTCAACTTGATGTGATTAAGTTAATTTCCCAAGAACTTCTATCACGGGTACGCGGGTGCCTATGAGGCGTAGCTCCGGGAGGAGGGTCGGTCAGCGTTAGAGTAGCTCCTGTGCCCTGAAAGGTTGCCAACCCCTGCCATACATGATAAAAGACGCGGGTGAATAAGAAGATCGCTCTCTTCACACATAAGTAGGGGGAACAAGCTGATTATAAAGGAGTATCGAAGAACTAATACAGTGGGATTTTTATCGAGTGAAGAGGATTGGCGTAACTGTGATGGATGTCACGGACGAGAAGATAAGGGTCGGGAAAGCGCCCAAGGGTAGAATCCTGGAATCACCGACGATTCGGAGTGCACCATGGCTCTCCATTTCACTTTCCAAAGTCTCAATGGAGTATGGCTTCCCCAGATTTTTCCGCCCGGTTCCCCACGGTCATCCAGTACTGGGGAGTGATCATATCACTTCGCGGTGATCCTTCTCCAAATTTTCAACCATATTCCCCGACATTCCCGGCATAGTATGGCCTTGGACTAGCTACTTCTTGCCCCTCTTCGCGATTCAAGTCTGGGTCCGTGAGAACTGTTTCAGGCGATCATGCGAAGTCTAGCTGTCGACTTGGCACACATGAGTCTGACCCCCAGTGCTAAACACATGCGTCCGAATAACCATTCGGCTAACTCATTGAACAACATTCGATCTCATGGCGGAGCAGTTGTCCAAACAAATGACTTGGCTCAATCGCATGGGTGGTCCTTCTTGGTGTTGGACAACATTAGGTTGCTATTTCTAGCCGAGCCATGTCCGACTCTCTACTGCTTCTGTGCGCCTCGGAACGAGAGCTTCGAATTCGAGTTCCTGGGCGGTGTCACTTGGATGGATCACAACATGATACTGGCAGACCGCTGGTAGTTCAATCTTGACCTTCGAAACGGACTTCCAGGATATCTGTTTGCTCAAGTTGTCAACGTTTCTGATTGAGCTCCATGTGTCGGAACGGTATCGCCAATTCCAGTCTGCTTGATCCCCGAACAGAATCTTCCATCGCAGAGTCGATGCCTGACGAAGGGAACGCTGTACGAAGTAATGGATTTCACAGTGGGAGATTCTTGCCAGATAACGCTGGGATCGGACAGTAGCGTTTGGTCTTACGAACCTTCTATCGCTCATCAACTGTAAAAATGATTCCATGTTCGAATTGTCGTTCAGTGGTGAACGATATTTCGATGGAGGCTCCTTGAGAAGACCTGAAACAGCTCAATCACATTCCTTGAAGCAACCCCGATCCCCCAAGCAACGGATCCGGTCGCTTTCCGAGTTTCCAAGAGTGTTCGTTCAAATTCTACCACCCGGCGTCCGATTTCTAGATGTACCGCGCCAATGTCGAACAACGAAATGCGGCCGAGCTCTCGGTCAAAGTCTGTCCCACCGAGGACCGTCTTGGATCCATTCAGCCGCCGCTGCCTTCGTGATCTACGGTGCACCTCGACCTGAGCTCTTCCATTCCAGCCTCGAACTCATTGGATTTCAGTGTCAACGCCACAACGTGGATTCCTCAGGGTAAATGGCCTCGGAGCCAGCGATCGAAACCACGACTCGAGTCATGGTCGAAGAGGCGATTCCGGTCAGAGCGAATGGAGCGGCCCGCGTTGACCGCTCGGCCATCCCGTTATGCGTTGGTGGGTCCTCCGCCTGATCCTCGGACTTGAGCTCCGAGGTCCGCAGTCGTCGCGAGAGCTCAGCTCAAGAGATTGAAAGAGCGCTACGCTCGCGAGCCAGAAGAGAGCAGCAACAGAAAAGATGCACTACGAGAAAAAGAGGAAACCCGCTCGCTGCCACGGCCGCCGCTGTTGTGAGAATGAACGCAGCCGGCGAGCCTTCCCGCCGGCTGGGCAAGTGGACGACGAGCGATCAGCCAGCCAAGCTCTCTCTCTCCGGCGCCGACGGAGGCCTCCCGTTCGTTCAGCCCGTCGTCGGTCTCTCCTCCATAGACTTCTGGCGCGGCTTGTGCGCTGTGGCGGCGGTGCTGATGGTGAGCACCACGGGCACCGACGGTGAGAATCGGCGACCGGATTCTCTGGCTCCTCTCACTTCTGCTGGCTCTGGTGTTTTGTTGTTGCTGTCGGCCGGATCGGTCTGCTCTCGTCTGGAGAGGAAGCACTGAAGACGAAGTTCTGAAGGTCGAAACAGCGGCAGCAGCGTCAGTTTGGCGATCTCCACGTCTGAACTTTTGAGCAACCAATCTGTATCTGGTCTCCGTGGTCGGTGTCGAGTTTGTTTCACGAGGTGTTTTCGGCTGAGAGTTCCCGAGGAACCGGTTCGACCTCACCGACTGGAGGAGTTCATGAGTCCCCCGCTTCTGTGGTACGAGTTCCACCTGCTCGGCAAGTAGCTTCAAGTGGATCAATTCATTAAACAACCGACGACGTTGAACTCGTCACCTGTTGTCGCGGAAAGCTCAGAGATCCTGCCCGATCACGACGTCGCGCAAGAGGAGCGAGGCTATAAACGTCGAGTATGAATTCCTCGGTCCCTCCGAGGTCATTTTGAGCTTTTCACCTGCTATCGGAACTTTTCCGAAATCACATCCTCCGCGTGATTGAGGTGCGCATCGAAAAATCGCACGGAATACTCGTACGAACATGAGACTATCGCTACGTTTATCACGGAGTCGGATGTGTTCTCCGCGAGGACGGTGACCCATGAGCTCATGTGGCCACTGTAAACAACCGATGGGCAAACGAAATCCGAGTCACGAGTCAACCGTGGCAGGTAGTTCGAGCCAGTTGCTTTCTCGGAAGATGGCCATCCGCTCCAACTGAGCCCGAGTCAAAATGAGTGGCATCCACATGCTCCGCGAGACATTCATACCCTCGCGCCTTCATCGTTCGTGTCAATCTCCCGTTACGCCGAGGAAGTTCGTCGAGGCAGCCAGTCGTCGAACGATAGACAATCCAGAACTGCACCGCACGAATCTTCCCTAATTGGGGAACCTGGAGGGATGACCCGATTGGATTCCGGGCTCCTTCGACGGGCTCCTGTGAACACCCTCCTGGCGGTTTGAAGCAGCCGCCTCCCAAGCCCGGACTTCGAGTCGATCGGCGTTAGCGAAGCTATCCACAAAGTGCAGACCACGAGCAGAAACAATAGATAAGCTAGGGTAGAGCGAGTGAATAAGAATCTCTCCGTAGTTCGTCGAGCAAAATTATCCGGAATCATCCGGAATCGGAGGTTTCGAGGAGTTGTCATCCTCGTGGCGATCTGTGATTCCTCCATCATCTGATCGGACTTTACCTTTTGCAGAAATCATGCAGCGGTGAACGAGGTCATACTGGCTATCCGGAAGAGTGAGCTCGACCAGGAGGGAATCCTCAACTCCATCGGGAGTGTGATGTTGTGGTAACTGGCAATGCAACCTGTCAAAATGTGGCTGGGGCTCTACCTCTTGGCGCCATGTGTTTTGGTCCAGGGCTCGCGAGCGATCCCGGGGCTTTCGTTCGCGATGGAGCCGGAAAGCGATCTCAACGAGCGAGGGAACGTGAGTTTCGTCTGCGAGCCCCAGACGGACTTCGAGGGACTGGTCGGCGTCGAGTGGTTTCGCAACGGCGTTCGTTTGAAGCCCAACTCGCCAAACGTTCTCAAGGTATCCCTCGTAGCTGTTGAGATTCTTGATTTCACTCGTGCACCATGTTTTGGGGATGTCGGCCACCATGACTGACGCTTGGAATTTCCCGCAGATGGACCAGGACGGCAAGCAACACGTTTTGGAGATGCGGGAATCGGAGAAAGCGAGATTCTACTGCATCATCAGCCTTGGAGGTACGCCCTTGAAGCTGATTTCGCAGACGGCCTTGTCGATCCCTATGAGTATCGAGGAATACCCCGGCAGTGGCAATGCACGACACATTCAGGTGCGCGAGGGCAGTACGGCGGTGATTCCGTGCGGACCGTTGCCCCGGAGCGAGCCAAAGGCGAGATCCATCTTGAAGTTCAAGAAGAAAGAAATCGTGTTCGACAAGCGTTTCAAACAGATGCCCTCGGGTGACATTTTCATACACAACGCGAAGCGAGAGGACGCCGGGGACTACGTCTGCTTGGCAGAGAACCCGATGACCGGGGAACGGAAAGAGGCGCCGTTCAAAGTTTATCTCATCGTGAGCCCGAGAGAACCCAACGGCGAGCTGAGAACCAACGCCACCCTGGTTCACGGTCCTCCCGCCCGTATCGAGGCCGTCGTGGGGAGCAACGTCACATTGGAGTGCATCGGTAACGGCTTCCCGCCGCCGGTGATCTCGTGGCAGAGGATCCACTCGTACCTTCCCCCGGGTTACACGGAAGGCGACGGGACGCTGACCTTGCAGAGCGTCACGTCGAAGTTCAGCGGAACGTACGAGTGCAGCGTCGAGAACTTCGTCAGCGTCACCACCCGCACGGAGCTGGTAATTCTGGAGCCGCCGCGGTTGAGAGAGCCGGAGAGAACTGTTTTCGAAGTGCTCGAAAACGCCCCGGTCACCATCGAGTGCGAGGTGACCCGCGGTGAGCCGAAGCCCAATATCACGTGGTACTTCAACGGCAAGTTCCTCACCACCATTCCGGAGAAGAGCATGTATGTGTCCCAGAACGAGGTGCACATCACTCGGACGAACAGAGATCTCCACATGGGACACTTCCAGTGCTTCGCAGACAACTCGTTGGGCACGACCTACGTGCAGTACCTGGTCAGGGTGCTCTCGAACAAAGAGGAACAACGAATGATCGAGCCCCAAGAAGCTCCGAAAGAGGTTGAGATCCCCAAAAAGGAGCGAGTGAAGCTAAATAACCCGATCCCGTCTCGACCCCACGTGAGACAGGATGATCTGGAATCGGTCACCATCGAGTGGACGATTTCCAACGCGAGTCTCTCCGTGAAATTCTTCAAGGTTCAGTTCATCTACGAGAACGGCGACTGGCAAACCGCCGACCCCGACATCTCCCCGACGACCCACTCGTTTCATATAAGCGGGCTCAAGGACCGCAAGTACCGTTTCAGGGTCATAGCCGTATACGAGAACAACAGCCATGGCATCGGCAAGACCAGCAAGTGGTTCACACTCTCCCGCACGAAGAAACCCGCCCCGAGCGTCGCGGTGTTACCAGACGACGCGCCCAAGGAGACCCCGGTCGTCACGGTCACTCCGGACTCTCCGAGCACTCTTACCGTTCGATGGAAGGTCGCGGGCCCGGTTCCGGAAGGTTTCTTGTTGAAATACCGCCGGACCGACAGCGCCGGCGAGTGGCTCACCCAGCGGATCGGCAACGCGCTGCCTTGGGCCTTCACCATTCCCCATCTCGCGGCAGCTCAACACTACGAGGTCAAGATGGCGGCTCTTGGTCGACGGGCCGAAGGTAATTTCTCGACGATCGAGGTCGCCCGCACCCAGGAGTCCAACCAGATCTCGCACGGCGCCGCCGACGCGGGCGAATTCGATCAGACATCGAGCGAGAACAGCCTCGAGCCGAACCGGACCGTTATCCATAAGCAGCACAGGCTATTGATCATCGTCGCGGCTGCTCTCTCGGTTATCATCGCGGCGAGCATCTGCCTCATCAATCAGATCTGTCGGGCCTCGAGCGAGCGACCACGGAAACCCAACGAAAGACTGCGGAGGCAGCGGGAAGCGGCCGCGTACGTGAATGACGCCAATTCCAACTTCACGCCCTCGATATCGACTGTTGACCTTCAGCACGCGGAGCCTGACCCGAGCAGTGAAAACAGTCAGAGCAGTGACAGTGAGGAATCCACTGGTCCTGAATCGTTGCAGAGCACCTCCCACGAAAGGGTTCCGCGATCTGAGAAGGAGTACGCGATGCGAATACTCACGTCGTTGTACACGACCAATGGGCATATTGTGAATATAAATAGCAACTTCAACACTAAGACCACTTGTGTCCAAAGTGTTTGAGTTCCGGAACAGATTGATATCAGGCCCAAGCCTCGGTCCTCGAACACTGTGAGCGAAGTGGTCCGATTCTCTGTCTCGAGGGACGGTGCCACGTTGCCACTCCATTCGGTTGCTGAGTATATGATGGCATTTGATGTAGAAATTCGTATCCAGGCTGTAAATATATATATATATATATATCCGGAAGGTGTGACCGTGTGGAGCAGTTCCATGGTGGTCGCTGTGATCTTAGTTAAACATGTCGAGAGACAGCTCAGAGCTCAAACTAAACACAATAGAACAAGTCTGTTGGCGATCACCTGTTGATGGCAAGACACATTGTACAAACATAGGTAAGGAATCAATCAGTAATGATGATGTCAGCAAACTGAGGTGCCATGGAATTTTCGCGACAGACTTTACAACAAAGAGAAGGATATTGAAACGAAGCCTCTTCTTTCGTCATACAAATCTGGTTTTCAGCACGAGTGATGCGAGATTCCCCCAATCCCTATTAGGATGCCGTCTTTCTTCCGAAAATGATGAACTTATTGGGGTCCAACGTGCGAAAAACGTGCTGGCGAGAATATGTGCCGAGGTCAGCTTGATACACGTATTTTCCTTTGATGATATTCTGCACCATGTTGATTCCTCAGTGGAATACCTAGGGGCAGCATTTTCGCTTCTTACTTCCATTTCAAGAACGAAAAGCTCTTGATTTGAGGAGCGACGCAGAGCTCATTACACTTGATGCAGTACTCGCGTCACACTCCATCTGATACCGGAGATCATGAGAATAAAAGGAGAGCTGACATTTGAACAAATAACAATACATTTCGCAAAAAACTCAACGATCAATAACAGCGAACTAGCAGCGTCGTAAATCACTGTACATCCCTGCAGCACTTGCCGTGAATAACTCCTTCTCATTACGATCCTGAGCAAAAGAGCAGAATCTTGAACATCTGGTACCGCCTCTGAAGTCTCCTATTATTTTCTTTTTCAATACTGTGCTCTCGTTCTGTCCCGCGATCCTCCGCATAGACAAAGAGCTGATGAGTACCATCGAACATGGAGCGAGCGATACATGAATATGCAATCCTCAAAGCTCGGAGGGTTGGACTCTGAGGTACATAATCAATTCCGAAAATGCGACTGGAATGAAATAATATGCTCCCGACTTCCGGTACCGAAGATCTGGCATCCTTCCCTCATATTCGATTGTCTGCACGAGGCCCCACACAAGAGTCTCCTCATACTCTCGAGGGAGGAGGGGGCGTCAGTCTCCGAGTCTCCGAGTTCCACAACTTGCGGCACCTCGCCTAGCTACGACCCTGTGATTCCTCGGAATCCGACGCTTCCCTGTCACTTTGAGATTGCCTGCGTGGAGAGGTCTACGTTCTGGACCCGGTCTCGAGTGACCCGGTCTTCTTCTAGTTGCCGCCTCACAAATGAAATCGCCAAGCTGGCTCGCCGAGAGCTCTCAAAATATAAACATCGTGTTCAGCTCGTCGGAGCTTGTCGATCCTCATTCACGTACCACGAAGGATCTCAGTCCGTCCCTACTGTCCCACTGAGCGGGCTACCTATCCATTCAGAAGGGAGCACTCTTGAACAACATGGTGGCGGATGGTGACGAAACCACGGAGTGAATGCCTAGTACATCCAGTATTTTCCTCGCACGATGCGTGGAAGTTAGCGGCTTTCCTGCTCTCACTTGCCTGAGCTTACCATATCGACTCTCACCATTTCTCTGAGCTTCGATCTGACCAGCGTTCAGAGAGGCAATGATTGGAAGAGAATGAGTCCGAATTCAATGCACGGGGAATCTGCTGGCTGACATAAACGGCGTAGGAACCTGCGAACATAACAAACCTGAACAGCCCCAAGGAACGCCAGAAGCGTATCGTGTGAAACAGATGGAGCAGAAAGCGGTCTTGCATGATGTGAATTTATATTGTTCCAGAAGGAATTCGGATGAAAAACAAAGGGATAATCGTGGGACTCAGTCACATCCGTGACTCAAGCGGTTAACACTGCACTCAATATGGGTTGTGATTCGCCAGACGTCATGTAGTCTCCATTCGAGGTAAGCTCAGCAGACCGGGGGTCTCGTCGGTTTCAGCTAGCCCTGATCTCCCGCAGAGACGGCACTGTGAGAGAGATTCCTTGCCTCAAACAGCTCAGATTGTGGTTCCGTTCGATGAAATGCACGACATGCAGTGGAACCGCCCTCCCTTCAATACAGAGTATTATTTGACGCTTTGTAGTAAATAGTTCATCTACGGTGTCATCAGAAGAGCCCATATCATGGTGACCACCGGGGACTTTATTCTATCGAAAGCATTTATTCACCAGTTTCTGGTGTTTTGAGATGTTATGACGTGATGGAAGCCGTGTGCCGCTCCTCTGGTGAAGCGATGTCTCTTCTTGAAGTTCGGCAGTTTCCAGCAATCTAAAGTCATTGAAGGGCAGGAGTAGAATGCTGGATCGATGGCTTCTCTTTTCCGCTTGCAGCTTTCGACATGTTCTTGGTATGCTGTGGTCAGCGGGAGATCGAACTTTTTTCGCAGGGTCTCGGTCATTCTGTCTGTGCTCGCGAGAGGGAAGACGACTCTGTTCTTGGTTGATCGGTGCAGTTGTAGGCTCAGCTTGATGTACGCTGCTTTCAGTTTGTCAAACGATTCTAGCTGTGATCTGGTGAGATTTTCCCAGCAAAGCTGTATTCCGTAGGATGCGAACGGCGATATATTCAGCTCGAAGAGGGCGAGAGCGGTCCGTAGCTACAGCTCGTCCGGGCGCAGGATTGAGCTGCATGCTATCTTCGCCTTCCTCAGCCTCTGTTCGACGTGTTTAGCGAAGTTCTTTCCGTCTCTTGGCAGCTCGATTCCGAGGCAGCAGAAACTCCTCACTTTCTCGATGGTGGCATTCCCAATCTCGAATACGTCTCCCTCGGCTTTGGGGCTTCCTCTTCCAAACTTTACGAGTTGCGTCTTTGATACATCTATGACAAGTCCATTTGCTGCCGAGTAGCTGTTCAGAGTCTTCATTGCTTTCTGAAGTTGGGTTCTCGAGCGCGAAACTAGGACCGCGTCGTCCGCATATAAGGTACAGGAAACCAGGCCATGTCTTTCGGCGATCGTTTCGGGGAGATCGTTCAGGAGGATCACAAAAGCCAGGGGGAAGAAATTGTCCCCTTTTGCGAGGCCGTTCGTCTGGTGGGAGGCTGGTTGCTTCCCAAGTCCATAGTCAATTGAGACCATCCCTTCTTGAAGCACTGCCAGGATCAGTCGGAGCATTTCGATCGGGACATCAGCCCGCGCCATCTTTTCGAGGATGATTGTTCTTGATGCAAGGTCAAAGGCTGCCTTACAGTCAACAAGTTTTGCGTACAGATGTTCCTGGCCCTTCTTGACGGCCACTCTGATCCTCTCCAGCAGTTTGCTGTTATAGTTGATCTACCGGGCCTGAATCCGAACTGTTCCTCGGGTATGGCGCTTTTGAAATCGAGAAAGTCGGTCAGTCTCTCGCTGATCAGGTATGATAGAACTTTGCTGAGGATGTTACGCTCCGCGATCCCTCTCTATGAGGTGGGTTCCAGTGGGTTTCCCTTGCCTTTGGGGATGAGTGCAAGCTCACAGTTTCTCCATTCGACTGGGATGTCTCCCTTCTCAAGACAGGCGTTGAGGAGCTTCGTGATGAGTGGTATCAACGCTCCGCATCGCTGTGGATGTTCGTTTGAAATTGGTCAGGTCCCGGGGCCTTGTTTCTCGGTAGGTTCTTGATGGCGTCGAAAACGTCCGCCGTAGTCGACCGAGATTCGAGTTGCTCAATCTACCAGGACGTAAACATTGCATTACAGAACGTAGCCAATGAGACAGCCGCAGGCCCGGATATGATAGCAGGAGAAACTATCAAAAGTCTAGGGGAAGAAGGACATATGGTCCTCGCGGAAATTTTCACAAGAATGGGGAAAGAAGAGATCCCCATAAGCTGGTGCGAAGGCAGAGTGGTAACCCTTGAGAAAAAAGACTCAGTGAGGGGGGACCTAACCACATACAGGCCAATAACAATCACAGATCTTCTATACCGTATTTTCGCCCGAGTCATCAACAAGAAAATACACGACTGGATAGAAGAGCACGGAATCCTGGGTGAGATGCACAATGGATATAGACGAGAAAGACGAGGAGATGACTGTATATTCATGGTCACCTCCATCATAGAGATGACGAGAAAGGAGGGCAGAGGGCTGAAAGCCACATTTCTAGACTGCTCGAAGGCATACGATAGAGTAGACAGAACAAAGCTCTGGCACATCCTAAGCGAATACGGGATGCCCAGAAGCCTCATAGCCTTACTTGAGCTACTCAACAGTAATAACCAGGTAGTCCTCAAGGTAGGGGAACAAACATCGCACAAAGTGAGACTGAAGCAGGGCCTAAGACAAGGATGCGCCCTGTCTCCCACGCTCTTCATGTTATACATATCAAGCCTAGAAAAGAGACTAGTAGAGTCAGGCAAGGGAGTCACTATCAGGACCTCGAAAAACATATTTGAGGGGCTGAAGAACAGAGCAAAAGTGATCCCGGGGATACTTTATGCCGACGATCTAATTCTAATGTCTCACACATGGACCCAGATGGAACAGTTGCTACAGATCACCACAGAAGTGGGTGATGAGCTGAACCTGGTTTTCAACCCAAAAAAATCAGCAATCATTGACTTCAATGAGCCGGGGAGCGGCGTGAACCCCGGGCTTGAGATTCAGGGACAAGCGATCCCTAGAGCAAAGTCATACAAGTATCTTGGAATCCTGATTAGCAATGACAGGAACTATCTATCTGAACAAGAGAAGCTATGGAAAGAGAAAGCCATAAGAACGCTTAGACAAATGTACGCCAAACCGCTGTGGAAGTTCAATAGGTTTGAGACGACCAAGATACAATGGAAGACAACGTGCGTGCCCGCGTTGACATACTGCAACTCAGTCCTGGTGGCGTCAGCTGACACACGCAAGAGGATGGAAACATCGCAGCGGGAGGCAGGCAAATGGGCGCTAGGACAGCCATCCTTCAACATAGCGAATGAGTTCGTTGAGGGAGAACTGGGTTGGGCTTCATACGAATGCAGAGAAGCCAAAAGTAAAATATTGTACTTTGCCAGAGTCGAACAAATGTCCAGACATAGATGGCCAAAACTGATCCTAGAGGCAATGGAAACATGCAACATATTTAGCTTAGCATACAAGAGAATGCTACACCTCAAGAGAATGTACGAATGCGAGAACATAGAGGCTCCGAAATCGACAGGAGGTGGTAGAAGCTGGAAATCCTTCCGCAAAGAGGTGGAAGAACAAATAAATGCATATATGGACAAGGATTGGAAAGAAAGAATGGAAAGTGAATCCAGCCTAGAAAGATATAGGAAATACAAGAGGCAGAAAGGCACGATTGATCATATATATGACAACTCCAGAGGGAGCACGCTCATTGCCAGTGCAAGAGCGGGCTTCCTGAACACCAACTCTTTCAGAACAAGATTCGAAGGAGGAGATGGTAAATGTGTGTTATGCGGACATCACACAGAGTCCCTAGAACATGTGATAATGGAGTGTAAGGAAGAACAGCGGAATGAAGCGGAGATCTGCAGAAGACTAGGCCTACATGAAGACTCAACGAGAGGAATTGTAGAGCGGACCAAACGGAGTCTTGAAAGATGGGAGAGAGCAACGAAAGAACACGTCCCACGCTCCTGCTAGAACACCGACTAACGATCCTAACCAGCAGAGTGTACTCGCCCCCGCGTACGGGGTTTCTGACATGTAACAAAGTGTATATGGGCAAGAAATGGTTAATAAACCAATCAATCAATCAATCAGGTCTCTGCTGCGTCCCGTACCCATGCCATGCTCGGTACCTCGGATGGAATCGTGTTCGTGCTCTGGTATAGGTGAGCGAAGTGATTCACCAGTTGGTCTGCCGGGATGGGGCAGTTACCTCTTGCATTCTGCTTCCTCAGCCAGCGATAGAAATGTTTCAGAGCTTCGTTCATGAGCTGGAGTTCTTTTCGTTGTGCGAATGGCTCTTCATTTTGTCTCAGCATCCTCTTGTAGGCGGCTCTCGTGAGATGTAGTTCGGTAATGTCGGCGGGCCATAGCGAGCTGCGTCAGTGACCGCAGGCTTCTCTGGGTGTGGTAGCAGTCCTTGTCAAACCAAGGCTTCGAGCTTCGTTCCTTTCTGGTGGAGATGGCGATGCTAGAACTCGTATCCTCGACGCTGATCTCGCGGTCTCCGTTTTTCGTCCGGTATCCTGCCAGGGAACGTCTTGGTTCAGCTCCCTGTGGAGTCTCCCTTCCCTTGGTACGGCGCTCGATGCTCGGATGCCTATCTTCAGGGCCGTGGCTATGTGTGGGGTCGTTCCGTGAAACGTGAGGTGGCTCTGTGCTCTCAGGTAGTCAGCGGCTCGGTTTACGGCGAACATGTCTATGACCGATTTGCCTCTGTGCGAGATGAACGGGGGTGTAGATCTGTCAGTGGCTATCCACTTTCCCCAGTTGTCCAGGGCTTCTACGAGGAAGGATGTGCGATCCGATGCTTCGTCGTTGATGTGTGCGTTCAAGTCTCCGCAGAGAATCGTTGGGATGTCTCTCCGGACGGAGAACGAGGCTGTGGTCAGCCTCTGCTGAAAATTCTCCGAGGACTCGGTCGGATTTATGTACATCGCAACGATGACTAGATTTTTGGATTCGATAATGACTCTGCAAACCCGCAATCGGCGTCGATCAGTTTGTGGTTGTAGATCACGGTTACATCACCGATGGGTCTTCTAGGTCCCTCGGCCTTTTTTGCGGTTCATTGGGCCGCGTGATGGTGCGGGAAGCTCAAATCGGTCTTCGTCTCCCAGGTTTCGACAAAAATGAAAATGTCATATGATTTGATCTCAACCGGGTTCCTTCTTCTTTCTGAGACCCTCACATTTCCAAAGTCCGATGGTGCATTTCGCGTCTCTTCTCGGTGTGGATTGGTGATGATTCCGGGCTTGGTCATGCGACTGAGGGAAGTCCCGCGGCGGGGAGCTCACTAGTCCCCCGTACGCAGTGCAATCACTGTTTCTTCCTGAGTAGAGTTTTCGGAAGGAAATTCGTGTTCGATCGTGTTATCAATCTCCTCTTCGTGGGGTCTGCCCCGGTACACTCTGACAGCCATTCCGGCGCTCCATTTCGACTTCGCTCCTTACGTGGTAAAAAGAGGATTCAATTTGTATCAGAATTAAATCAGAGCCATCTCAAGACCCAAGCCCACCGCCCACCATGGGATTTGCGAGGCGATAGGGAGTGTTACTGAAGCAATACCGAAAGGTGATCCCGGGACATTTCTGAGGGCTGGCTTGGAGGTTCAGCCGGAAAACAAAGCTCCATTTCGATGGATCGCTCGCGATGATGCCCTCGCCTCTCTCGAGTTCCATCACGAAAGATGCGAAGGTGGGATTCCGGACTCGTGACTTCAGCTTGGTGACAGATTTCACTTACGGACTTTTCGTGCGGACATAGTCCAGCACTGTTTTCACGTTCACCTCTGGAGCAAGTCGTGTGATGGAAATTCTGTCCGGGAAACTTCTGGTTGCCGGTTTGGCTACCGTCGGTAGACAGGAGTCAGATGTCCCATGTGTCAACACTGCTGGTTCGTGTTTGCAATCTCATTTCTCTAACGTTCGTGGTCTGTTGGCACTGATTGACGTAGCTGTTTTTTGCAGCTTCGGTGTGTTCCGAACCCATTCGTCGGCCGCTCTCTTCCTGCAGCTGTCGGGCTGAGCGAACTGGCGTGCCGAGGCGGTTAGGCTTAGCGGGAGTGGCGAGCTGGGGAAGTTCCAGGGCTCAGATACTCGTGTAATACGCGCCAGGGTCGGCCTTACGGTCGTGAGCTTCGTGGCGTCTTTCATGAGTCAAATTTCAGCTCTTGCCTCGGTCAGATCATCTTTTAGGGTCAGAAGAAAATCTGTCAGGAACAGTATTCGCGCCATCAGCTCTGTTGTCGTGGTTCTTTCGGTTGTCTTTTCCCTGCACTTTGGGCACCGAATCAGGTTCCCACTGCTTTCTGGATCGGGTCTGCAGGTCGGGTGCGAGAGCGCTCCGCAGCGGCCTCCACATGAGCGAATCGCTCCATTTCTGTTCACCGCGCGGTCGCAGAATACGCATCGAATTTCGATACTCATGTTTCTTCCAGTCTGGATGGCTTTTCCGGGCGGAAGTTAGTTCTGTCGGGCCAGCGTTGTCTGGAGTTCACTATTGAGGCTTTTTGTTGTGCAGTCACGCGAAGAAACAGTATTTTCGAACAAGTTTTCTTTGAGTTCTCTCGGCGCACGTGTTGCGGTCAGCTGACCGGGGACCTTAGATCCTCAGCGAATATTGGAGAAATGAGTAAGTCGTGAGATTTTCAACTGAAAATCTCCTCCGGAGTTCTCGCGAGCAGAATCGAGATCTCTACTGTGTTTCACTCTGTGCGGGACTACGTTGTCGGGGAGACACCCTCCCCGAGCTGGACATACTGATATTCTATCCGGAAACAAGGAGTACCTTGGATACAGTGAAGGGAATGTTTATTTCACTTCTTCGAGGCACAATGCTCAATGGAACACCATCTGGGCCACTTCCTCGATCTGCCACTAGATGCAGAGGGTGTAGTGTTTGATCATGATCGTTGTGCCGAATGCTGACGGCACCATGATCATCGCAGCCATGGGCACGATCCCGAACGATGACCAGGGCGTCTGCTGGTACAAGGTCACGCTCAACACAACCGCGAAAGCTAGCGTCAGGAGGATTGGTGGCAACGAGTACAGCAGCTGCTTCCGACGAACCTGAACAGCGGCGGAAGTATATCGTTTGAGAAAACGGGTCATTGAAAGTCTGACTTAGCGAACGTCTGTTCCATAGTGAATGCTCCTCTGCTCTCCATACCCGGATTAACGGTAGGTATGTCAGAATGAAGAACGCGAGCGACCCCGCGAAGCAGCATAGAGCGGCTATTTCGAGATTGTATATGTGAAACTTCAGATAACCAGTCAAGTTCGCGTTGAGTATCAGGATGAGGGTCGCGTTCAGGAAGAAAACGTAGGCGAAGACGTTCGCTGGGTATGTTCTCCTGGAATGAGTCTCTTTTAGATACCCTGTCAACAAGTAAATATGTCCTGCCATGCTGAGCACCTTCGCGTATCGGCGACGAATTCCGTATTCCTTCCTCCCGCCCTGGTAGCTTCACCAGCGTCTCCGACTCTTGGCGTTCTTGAATCATTCTGACACCCAGCCCCGTTCCCCCACGGAAGCCACATAGGAGTACGTGATCAATATTCAAGATCCATCGCAGAAGGAATCCTTGAAGCACGGAAGAGTCAGCGAACTTCCGATCTCATCAAATCTTGTTCCTGCATACTTGTCCACCGTTACTGGAATGGCAGAGCATTGTCGTCCTGATGGCCTGACTAGATATCCAAGGTAAGGATGAACCTATATTGAGCCCTTGCCAGTGGCCCATGGTCGTGTCCCATCTTTCCGAGGCCCCGATTCAAACTCCGAGCCATCGTTTCAAATTTAGTTCCTCAGATTGATAGTATTGTGTGTACCGAGATACCAGACAACCAAAGAGGTCCAAGTGGCGCCTGATCTGCATGATGTACCACATCCATGAGAACGTCAACTCGGAAGGCAGGTTCCGCTCTGAGGCTAGGCCTCCTTGGTGCCTCCTTCGTACCTCCTTCGTCGCCCAAAGCAGGAGCCCACCGAGGGACAAAGACAAACAGCATGCAACTGGTCTTTATGTTGCTCTGTACGTCCCGCACCAGAGCAAACTAAGAATCGTGGCAGAGTTATTCGCAAGGCCACCGCGTCGCAAAAGTTGTAGTACTTCCGTCTTTTCCGAACCTGTTTGACAGAGTTCGATTGTGGAACGTGGAGAGCCGATCCGGAGCGTGCTGCATACCATCCAGCCTGGAGCTTGGATAGTTTTGTGGAACCAAATCCGTCTTGAAAATTAACGACATAGAGGGAAAACTGTCGGCATCTGGAGTTTTGAGAGCTATCGAATGGATCGGTCAGGCAGCACCTCACCGAAACGTGAATTCTCAAGGTGGCACAACGGTATGTGGAAGCAGGCGAAGAAGTTTGTTCGTTGAGCCTCATGTCTCACCTGCCCAGGGTGACATATATCGTCATCACGACGGCGCTGATGGTGAAAATAGCCACAGTGAGCCAAATCGGTACTTCTTTCTTGTCAGCCAACCCGATGAACCCCAACGTGCTCACAACGGCGGTCGCCATCTCACCGAGGAGAATAGACGCCAGCAACTTGCTCGTGTGGCCATCACCTGGAATCAACAGCAGAACACTCGAGTCTTGTACCTCGTCCCATACAAACTAAACGTCAGTTTCGCACTGGAGACGAATTTTCGACCCGGAACGTTGTGGCGAGACACACAAGGAGAGGAACTCCGATAACAACGTTGTTTACCTAGCGTAGATGAAGTTGAATAGCTTGGTCTTGATAATCTCTTCAGATACTCTATCAAGCTCGAGCTATCAGTTTCTTCCATCGAGCCAGCTCGCGCTCATGGCATTCATGACCATCGAGGTAGAAGAAGACATATTTATAGTGGACTTCTTCCAGAACAAGCTAACGGATGCCACGAAGAATCGCTGCTCGAGACGGATAACGAAGGTTGTAGGAGGCAAGTTTCTCCTCACGGAGCTCGATGGCTGAAAATGAGCTCCTCGAGCGAAATTTCCCAACCTTTCGAGGTAAAATCCGTCGATGATGAAGGGTTCTCACAGCTCGGAGTTCCAGTAGTCCAGGAGTTTTCGACATGCAATTGGTGTTGCCTCGCTCTGGTGATACGGGAGAGCGTGTACTCGGAATAATAAGGGTTCACGAACATTTCCTGTGAATCGAGAATGGTGAAGGATGTCAGCACGAGCTTTATCCTTCCGTCTCAGTCGGTCTCCCATTGTTGACTCAGAGTGAAGGAGAGTCGAGACCCTGACAGAGCTGACCGACAATCCCAGCTTTCACTTGATAAGCTAGGTGACAAATCACATCGGAGGCAATCAAGCTCCCCCGGAATCAGCGGCTCAGGATGCCGCCGGGGTATACTGCTGAAAACACTTTTGCGACCCGTCCAGAACTATTCCTTCGGTCTTAATCTCCAAAGAGTGACATCTCACCACTCCTCGTCAGCCCTTGGCACCCTGGGTATCGGCACAGAGTTTTGGAATTCGTGCATCACATTGTTGCCGGATCTGTCATCCGGCAACAATGTTCTGTTTTTTCCCGTGGGGAGCGTGACCGCCCCGGAGTCGGGCTCCAAAGCACGATTCGCTCCAATCGCGCGGCGTGCCATATCGGATGACCAGATTGAATTCTCGATCATATTCATCGACTCCGATTCACCAAGGAGGAATCCCTTTATCTCATGGGTACATCGGTGAGTGATCAAGAACTCTGACATCGAGAAGAGACGGGACTTCCCGCTTGACACAGCGTTCATTCGTTTCCGTGTAGATCTTCACGCCCGTCAGCGACCATGTATGGTGTCATTGGTACCAAACCAGTGACGCATGTAGGAGGAGAGCATGTGGAGGAGAGAAATGATTCGTAACTCATACAGAGTTCACCCCAAATCGCGCGTATAAACAACCCTGTCTCAGGGGCAGACCCCTCCCAGGAAGGAAATGTGGTCGGAACGCGTACAGCTTGACGAGTCTCCATGGAAAATGGTGGTTTCAGTAATTGTATTATTGACAGCGCGATTCGCTTCGTTCCCGATTCCAATGATGTTCAAGAATCGCGTCACGTTCAGAAGAAGGCTGTTTTTACGCGCGTCTCGAGGCTGATCGCATTTCTTAGTCCAACTCGAGTGCCAAGTTCCGCCGGGCATCGCCCGGCTCGGAATCAACTTCGAGCCAAGAACAACCGCGCTCGACATTGAGGCTTCACAATGACTAGGACCTAGGGCGCATATTCTGGCATTTCTCGTTCAGAACACGATCGATTCCGCCACCTTCACTGACATCATTGTTCCAAACGTTCTCATCAAAGTGTTCTTTCTTATCAAGGATTCGAGTCATCATTTCACACCGCTCGATGAGGTTTCACAGTATGCTCTTTGCCACGGAATCTATCTTTGCTTTCCTCACCCTTTCTAGCGTTGTCGGCCTTGATTCTCCTCTCGGAGCTCTAGCCGGAGGTTTGCTCCCATACACAGCGTTGAAGTTTCCCAGCGAACAGTCACCCATGTTCACGCATCGACTCAAACGAACGCTCCCAAAGCATAGCTTCAAGGGTTAACTGTATCCAAGCGATACGACAGCGGTTAACTGGCACAACGCAAACGACAGGACATCTCCCTCTACTCGCGGGATCACAGAGGATTACTTTAAAAGCGGATTTCAGCCCGCTACTCGATTACCGATGTCGTTGGGAAATTGGCTGAGCTCCCAAGAAGGCCACGAGCGAGCCAAAAGAGCGCACTTCCTTCTATCATGCACCATCTGTGCGTAATATATGAGCAAACACTCGGTCTTGAGAGGACCTGGATCGATTGAGACCCATACATTATTTGCGTGACACGAGGATATATCCTTGGCTCCATCCATCCAGCCGAGAACTTCCCAACAGGAGATACCATTAGTATCGTGCTGGACGGGCTTTCTGCAACTGACGGGTACATTCCGAAGTATTGGCGAAGATGAGCAGGCATGCCCTTTGTCCTAGAAACCTGCGTGAGAAACTTCCCTCTCCAGTAAACTTCAGTCTAAAATTGTCGGGCTGCTTTCCGAGAGATCGATATACTCATAGTAGATTAAGTACTCATAGTAGAGACATGAAGCTCCTTCGAGGGAGTCAGAACGCTCCGGGAAGGTCACGGAAGGCGATACCAGTCAAGCTGATAATGATTTCGGAGCTGTTTGCTCGAGTGTCCCGATCGAATCAGCAAATCGATCTTGCTTAAAACAGCAACTGCGAAAATGTTTGCGCAGCCTTTTTCGTTTAAAATGAGCCAGTCGGCTATCGTTGCAACAAAAATTCCAACTTCAACGCGGTGTCTCTGATTGCTCCAAAATGCTTTTTCACATACTTCTGAGCCTTTCGATTTCAGCGATACCCACGCGAACAATGAATGTTGACTCTTCGAAGTACACCAACTGCGGTGAGCTCACACTCTTCCAATTGGAATTTCCAAAAATCTCCACAACGGTTGATCTCCCGATTCTAGGCGGCGTTTTTCGTTGGTTCCCGAGAGCCTCGATATTGTTCTCTGTCGAAGCCCTGGTAAGCCGCTGACCATTGCAGGAGGCTCGGGCCATATTGAAAAAATCAACATTGAACCTTGCAACACCTGGCCTTGCGAGTTGGCCCTCGGCTCCAAAGTCCGTATACACTTCATCGGCTCGTTCAGTGCGTTAACTTCCTTCAACTAAGTCAGAGCTTTTGGAAGTTTCCTAAGAGTTGGCAACCAGGGGGACCAGAACCAAAGTTCCTCTCCCCTCAAGGCAGGGACAGCAACAGCGTCAAGGTGAAGCCTTCCGCGGTGATCGATAAACTGAACATTTCTCTGCCGGGCATAGACGCCGAGATGTGCGGGAAGCATGTCAAGTGCCCAGTGAAGGCCAACGAGTTGAACGACGCGGAGGTCGAAGTTCCTGTCTTCAAGATGTATCCCATAGTGAGTACCTATTCTCGACTTCTACGTCGGAACGAATGCTGAGCTCGGAACTCCCCGGAGAAACTCGTGGCGGTGTACATCAAGCGACGGAGCCTATACTCCTGAGATGCGGAGTCCGCTTTGGACATGAAATTACATTCCGCGCTTTCTCAATGTATCTGCAGGGACCAACAGAAGTGGCGTTCCTGGTTCACTGCGAGTCGGACCTCCAGTTCTGCATACGAGCACCGGTGGTGATCAAGGGTTGAGAGTTTGGGCCCAGAGCTGAAGTCGTGAAAGAAGAATAAAGCATCCGATTGGCTCCAACTCTGTCTGTCGAATACGGAACGGAGGTGTGGCAAGAGGCGTCGTCGAGTAGAGTCTTGCGGCTTGCGATGGTTGGACTCGCTGACTACAGTGCTGAGACTTTAGAATCAACCCGATCTAGAGGTTGTGTTCTTGATCCGGTTAAGGCAGTTGAATGTGTCCGCCCATCGACCGACCGAGTGTTCTGTCGGTCCATCAGCGCTTGATGGATTTGAAATAAGATGGGAGATCTGGCACGGAGCTTCATTATGTTTTCTCAGCGAAGTGATAGTTTGAATGATTCCGTTCGGGCTAATCCCGAAATGGATTCCAACGTTCGACGGTGCCAGCGATGCCCTGGTAACGTCCGTAATCCAATCTCTGCACTTTGGACAGCCATACCTTCGGATATTCTTCTCCTCTTGGAATTCGACCCGCCGAATCAGTGCACGTGCCCTAGCGATTATCAATCTTTGTGAAAAAGCATTCTATACCAGTCTCCAGATCAGGTATACACTCGAATCATCGCTGAATGAGATTCAGCTTGAGAGCCGTTGAGATGTGGAATGGAGTCACCCACCGACGATCGAGATGCGGAGTCCAGAAGCTGCGCCGCCGTCATCAATTCTTGGAACAGCGGCCGTAATTTCCCGCTTCCATCGCTTCTGACGTGGGCTGGAGTCGGATTCATCTCTGCACGCAGAACTTCGGAAACGAGGTGTTGACCGCGATGATTCTGGTGTTCCTCATCTATGAGAGGGAATCACTGATGGAAATCCGACCGCAGTCACGCAATTTCGGAAAGCAGCGAACGAAAGCGACGGGTATGACCTTGGCATCAGCTTCCGCTTTCCCCAGGAGCGAAGTCGTATTCTCCAGTCCCAGACCGAGAATCATCGTTCTCACGCATTGACAAGCATTCCGCTCGTGCGGGGTCTATTCTCCATCTAATCCATCAGAATTTTCTCTCGTTAGTTCGGGTTTCTCCCCCTTGGATTCGGGCCACAATAGGATGTTCTCTCAGCTTTTCTTCTTTGCTCACTCATATACGACATGTATCTCGTATTAGCGGGAAAAACGCCACGGAAGTAAGAGTAGAGTCTCGCGCCAGCAAATGTACGTGAAGCGGTGCCGGTAGAGCTGGAAACGAAGCCGTTACGGGTGAGGTCTCGGTTGGAGTTGAAGAAAATCACGCAGCCCATTGTCCGGTGTCTCTGAGATTCGCTCTCTGGAATCCGCGATGCTCCGTCGGATTCTCCCAAATAAGTAGCTGGGCTCGACACGGTAAAACCTCGCGCTGGTTCTGGTGCTGGAAAAGCAACGAGCAACCGGGAATACCACGAAAAGCGCCATCGAATCGGTGCCGGAACAGCGTGGGAAGCTGTAGATCAAAATTACGACAGCTTTCGCGCTGGCAGAAGGGCATAACGGTTGTCGGGCGACAATCCCTGGCACAGCTCGTATTGAAAACCGTGCTCAATGTCTCGCTGCTCAAGTAGATGATTAGCTCCATCATCCTCTCTGCCAGTTTGCGTTCCAGCCGCAGACGATGTTTGGCGGTTGACAGAGCGGCGCATTTCCACTCGCTATCAGTGCGACGCGCTCTATTGTTGCCGTGAGTCAGTGAGGAAAGAGTTCTGAGACTTCGTCGACTGATCCAAGTTCTCAATTGGATTCTGACCGAAGACGAAGTCCAACGCGTTGTGTGTGAGGATCGGGAGCTGCGAGAAGCTCCGTCGAGATCGAGCGGTGAGCTTTCCTTTGAGCACTGTTTGAGGCTGACCAGGGTCAGCTCGGGTGCTGTTTCGTTTCTGATTGTTTCCGTCCCCAATGCTTTCCGGCGAGTGGGAGCAAGATCGAACCGAGTCCGGTCGGAATTGAGTTTGAGGGGAGCGAGCTGTCAATTATTCCGGACAGTTCACAGAATCTTGTTCGACTCCGGCAGCGCGGTCACACTCGATCCAACCGGGAGAAAAGCACGCGAACGCGGCTCAGCTTTCGGTATCGTTGCAAGTCGTTGCCAAGCCAGTTTCTCGTGAACCAACTCCGAAAATTTCTCTCTAGCTCCCCTCTGGTTAGATAAGGTCTCTCCAAGAGGGGCTCAATCCTCGAGCTGGCCTGGTTGTCCACTCAATCTGCGTCTACACGCGATTTCGCATCGACGCTGTCTGACTCTGACTTCTGCGGCCGATGCTCCAGGCTAGAACTCCTTGCGAGAAGGCGTCAACGAACTCTGTTTGCACTTCCGAATCTTCGATCGTTTCGGGAGCACGGGAATCAGAGGCTCATTGTCCTGACTTGTTTGTATCCTTTTCATTCAGTTCTCGGTTCTTGAATTCATTCGTGAGACATGAAGAGAGTCCTCGCTCTACTCACGCTGAGTGCCGTGGCCTCAATTGGCACGATCGCATTGCTTCCACCGTGCAATGATAAGAGTCTCGAAGATACACCGTTCGGCTTCCTGGTTAGGATGTGTGAGACCACTGAAGAGGTGAGCAGGGCGGCTTCCAAACAATTGGGCCATTCTAAACCGGAGCACGGTGACTTACATCTCCGTGTATACACAAACGATAAAAGAAGATTCTATTGTCTTCCGGATGCTTGAGGAACTCCGGTGTGACGACAGCGTGGGTGAACTGGACGAACTCTACGAGTCGCTTGAATTCCAGACGAAAAATTTCACGAAACTCCTACTGACCGAGCTGCTGGATGACAAGAAAGCTCCCAACACACACCCGATACTTGAAGAGTACGCGGTTCAGTTTGACGAGCTGAACGCGAGCTTCTGTAAGGAACTCAAAGCGAACAACGAGCTCGGCTGGAAGGAGGCGGCCAGGCCGGAATATCCCGAAGCAGATGACATTTACGACGTGAGTACGAACGTCAGTCTCTCGCAAAGACACGAGTGCGACTGTGGAAAAGGCGAAAATTTGAAGTTTCAATCCTGATTGCAGGTCCTCATCTGTCATCGGAGCTTCCTGCAGTCATTCATCGATTCAAAGCCGCCGGAACTGCAGCAGCTTCAGCAAAAGGCTCTGGCAGACCTGAAGTGGCTTCTCGATAATTCAGAACGTCTTCACATGGCGAGCGAAAAGGATTTCAAGAACATCGAATAAACGAACAGCTGAAACACTTTCGGAAGTTTTCCTTCTTTCTTCAGGCGAGCTCAGGTCATTATACCAGATCACACAGAGCCGTCCGAAGGTGACGAGTGAGAGCCAAGGAGATGGCTTTCGAAGCGAGAGCAAACGTCGGCGGCAGGCATCGGATCTGCCTTTGAGGTTCCAAAACTTTTCGATCCGGTCGAAGTGGAAAACATTCATGTGCGGCTAGAATGGTGCTGAGTTGATCGTCCCGTCGCTTGGAATCTCTCGAAACTTGGGAGCACTCATCCGACCTCGAGAAACCAGAATGTGACCACATCGTACTCTGCGAGATAGAAACAACGACTTCTCACCGCCGGACCTCGTGGGCTCACTGGGCGCGTGCGGAGCGCTCCGAATATATATCGTCGAGGCCACCACCGTCTGCCACTAACGCCTTTCGTTCGGGAGAACTTGTGATCGAGCGACCCGCTGTAATCCGAGGCGGAGAACGTTCCGGAGGCGAAAGAATCTTTGGAATGGATCAGCACGACACATGGGAGCTGGAATCATTGAGCAGCGTAGATCCGGAGCGCTGCGGAGCAAGGAAAACACTCAGTGATTGTCCAAGAATACCTTGATGCTTGTATTTAAGAACATCGAATCCTCCTTTCGATCGACATTTTAAAGTATTCAGCTCATTCGGACATCAGAATGGGGGCCATTGGTTTCTGGTTCTCGTTGCATTCCGCCGTTCCTCGTCGAGTACCATATGTTTTTTTTGAAGACGACCCGGGTGACGCCAAGCCGATGTTCAGGTGCGTCACGTCAGGAAACGGAACCAAAAGACATGAAATCTCAACATCGTGTGTAATCGACATGTGAGCGGGGGGTAGATAGGGAGGCGGCGTTTGGGACATACATCCAACATTCGTGAGGGCCTGCAGTCGTCGTTATCATCATCGTCGTCATGGGGCGGTTTCTATCATTCAAGAAAACCGAAGCCAGGGGCTTCCGGAGTCGAGAAGCGACTCCGGCGACTAACTCACAGGGCGGAACACTCAATTCTTATTCAACATCGTCGCGGGCACGGCGGCCGGACTGTCATTTGATAGAATATCAGTTATTCTCGCCGCTCGTTTTATTTTTAAAATTAAGCTGAGACTACGACTATTGGAACTCTTTGCGGATGACGAGGGGCTTGGGAAGTTCCCAGGGGAAATTGTCCCGTCCGAAGTGTCCGTAGACGGAGGTTTTTTGGTAGATAGGGTTTGTCAACTGGAGATCTCTCATGATGATTCCGGGTCGCAGGTCGAAGTTGTCCTTGATGATCTGCAGCAGCTCCTTCTGAGAGTACTTTGAGGTCCCGTACGGCAGAACGGTGATCGAGAGCGGCTTGGCGATACCGATGGCGTAGGAAACCTGGACTAGGCATCGTTTCACAACGCCCGCCTTCACCAAACTCTTCGCGACCCAACGAGCGGCGTAGGCGGCAGATCTATCGACTTTGGTCGGGTCTTTCCCGGAGAACGCCCCGCCCCCATGGGCACCCCAGCCTCCGTAGGTGTCCACAATGATCTTCCGGCCCGTGAGGCCAGCGTCGCCCATCGGTCCGCCCTGGACGAATTTCCCGCAGGGGTTTATGTGCACCACTGTGCGTCTGTCCATGAGCTGCGTTGGGATCACGTGCTTCACAACTTTCTCGAGCACATTGTAGCGGAGCTCCTCGAGACAGATCTTGTCCGAATGCTGAGTGGACACCACGACCGTGTGAACCCGCTGGGGAATGGCTCTGCCGTGGTCGAAGTAGTATTCGCAAGTCACTTGGGTCTTCGAGTCGGGTCCCGCCCAGGGGAACGTGCCATCGCGACGGAGCTCGGCGAGACGTGAGTTGAGCTTATGCGCAAGCACCACGGTCAGCGGCATGCATTCCTTTGTTTCATCCGTCGCGTATCTGCAGCAATAAAAAAACAAACAGCCGGATCAGAGGAATTTCTCCCAAAACAAACTCATGGTTACCAAACGACGACATCTTTCGTCTCGAGCCGAGAGGAGGATGATCCGCTGTGGCTCTTGGACCGATCGGGACCGAACTCACCCGAACATAAGACCCTGATCTCCAGCACCGATTTCCTCAACCGATTTCTCAACGTGCACACCGGCAGCGATCTCGGGACTCTGCTGCTCGATCGCAACGAGGACGTTGCAAGTTCTGAAGTCGAAACCTTTCTCCGAGGAGTCGTAGCCGATTTTCTTGACAGTCTCGCGAACTATTTTCTGGTAGTCGACGATGGCTTTCGATGTGATCTCGCCGAACACCATGATCATGCCTGAAACCAGCGGGAACGTTCCAATTCATTCGGGAAAATTCGGAGAGCGGGGGGCATTTTCTCTCTGGGTCGAAATAGTGCCTTGGAGGATCATCACCTGTTTTGGTGGCGGTCTCACAAGCAACCTTGGCGTTCGGGTCTTGTTGCAGATGAGCGTCCAAGATAGCATCGGAGATCTGATCGCACATCTTGTCCGGATGTCCTTCGCCAACCGACTCCGAGCTGAACAGGAACGTTTCGACTGAATCGTCGTTCATCTCTTCGGTGTCGAAGACTGGATGTTCCTGTAAACTGTTGCCGTTGGCAGCGACCTGTAGAACAAGAAACGATCAGTCGATTCACCCAGATCCCAAGTGAAACAGCCACTCAGGATTCACACTATGGAGGGCTGGTGAGGAGAATCCCGGAGCCGACAGACTGCTCGAGCCCCCCGATTCTCACAAATAGCCAAAGTCTCCAACGCCAACGGATCGGGGTCCAAGATTCGTTGCTAATTCGTTTCCTATTCAGACTCAGGAGTCGTCGACACGTTAACAACGAGAGAACAAATATTCGAAACCTATCCGGCAGCTGTGTCACTTACGCCGTTGTTTCCGTTGGAGTGGTGCTCACTCATGATGGCAGGCTGGTGGTCTTCTGGTGGCGTATCCTCGTTCCTCGATCGAATCGCTGTTGGAGCCGCTCTCTTGCTGAGCTCGAGTATCGGAGATGGCTCTGGAAAAATCAGGAATGGCTTACAGCATGACGTTCAGCGTCTCCCTCTCCTCCACTATACAGGAACGGAACATTCCTGTCCCCGGGCGGCTCTCAGAAGGCCGAGCTCAGCGACAAATACCAGCCCAGCCAGCGGTATGACGCTGCACATCAGGGAAAGCCGGAGCCGCGCGCCTTTCAGAGCTGGTGACCGCATATCATGAGTAGCAGCCGTCTCACGCAGAACTAGTCCGGCACCGTCATGTCTGCGAGAACCTCTTGACGCCCCTTGCCTCGAAGGCGGTGGGAATCCGAGTAAGCCGTATTCCATGACGTGGGAGAGCTCGATTCAGGAACTTACACGGATCCGTTCCGAGACACCGTCGTGCCGAGTCGCACCCAAGTCCCCGTGCGCGACGACGTGCAGCAAGCTATTTCCTGCGTTCCGGAACAGCAGTCTGCGAGCGCAGTGTGGAGCTGACCGACTCGCAGTGCGGTGCTGTTCCCTTCACGAGAACGGATGCGACAACTTTGGACTACACTAGAGAGCGCAATGACCAGAGACTGCTTAGATCAACGCTCACTATCTTTCAATGACCGCGATTGGGAGAGTGCTTTTCCAAGGGGTTACGCCGTCTCAACTTGGAACCTACCTACAGGTCCGCATGCCACTTTCGAGGATTAGACCTATTTATTCGCAAGGCTCCACAAACAACTCTGAACAGCTCTCATCCTCTTCTTCATGAATTCGCTGGTTGCCTGATCCAGCACCGTTTTCATCTGAGGCAGCTCCGCCGGCAGCTCAGAGCAGCGGTGGAGCTATGGCTACAGCGGCTGAACCTCGGGAAGCGCGGAGCTGGAAGCGCGCGCGGCCTGCCTTTCTCCACGGTTCTGATCCCAGATAACGAGAGCATCGATGACGTGTAGAACGTTCCCTGAGAGCCTCAGCTCAGTCTCATTCAACCCTGAGCTCATCGAATTGCCTCGATTCGGAAGTTTCTCCCATGTCTCGCGGACTCCCATGATCATCTCTGGGCTATGACGAAATACGTCGCGTATCTGAGAGCAGACGTTTTCGGTGTGTAGCAATGAACCCTGTTCAACTTCCGGCTACTCCGATCGCGACGGGCTGCTCAAGATTTTATGCTCGAGTAACGAGCAGCTATCAGACTGCTGACGACTTCATTGATACCGCGTGCGCTCATCGTGAGGAACCGGGTGTAGTTCGGGATCCCGTCATCCCGGGTGTAGTCTTCAAAAGCCCGTGATATTGTTTTAACAGCACGTACTGACGATTCGTTTGGAGCATTGGCTCAAGCTGTTTTCGATGTGACGAGCATCAGCCACGTTCAATCTGTAGAGCTGAGCCTCTTCAAAGAGGAAAGTCATCGCGATAAAATTCTCGATAGATGCGTATCGTGCAGAAAAGAGCCTCGATTAGATCATCAGAAGCAGATTTCTCGAGCTTAGCGAGTCTACAAGATGATTGAGTGCGCTTCTAGTTTACCAACAAGTTCTGCGCACGAGCCACCGGGGAGCTGCGTCGAGATTTCAGCTGCGACCGCCGACAGTTGTTCCGCGGTCGGGAACCTCACGGGAACATCTGAACGTCTCGAAAGTATCTCCGGAGTCTCTTTCCGAAGCGAGTGCTTCCATAATGGCCACCATCGACGACGAAGGCAGGAATGGTTGGAGCGGATCGTGGGAGCTCCTCAAAGTGGATATTTGGCGCTCGTTCTACGGTTTCTACAGAACGCGAGAATAACCGTGTACACGACCACGAGCTGGAAAAGCTCTCCGGAGTTCTGTTTCATATCCGTTGCCGGCGTTGAACGCCAAGAGGGGAAGGGGACGGAAAAGAATGCGTTCCCTGTACGAGGTCGAATAAGTTCGAGAAATGCTCGATCGAGATTGCGGAGCTTGGATCAGCCCAAACAGCTGATCCCAACTCACCGTTCACTACACCTCGGTTCGAGTCAACGACTGAGTCGTTCGGCTTCTAGGCGGTTAGAACGTATCTGGGGGAAAAACTCACTCTGATGAACCGACTATAAACCCCACTCAAAGTCTCTGGACCCGTTTGGGAACTTAGAAGATATTCGGAGAAGCAAGGAATAGAGAGGTGTTCGAACTGCTGCCACCGTTGAAAGCCGCTCGTGAAAGGATGCGACGGTATGGCGTCACCGCTCACTGACGCGCGGAAAGCCTCTCGAAGCTTTTCGCAGTTCCAGTCTCAGAACGGTTTCTGCGCTCGCTCCTCCGATCTCAATGTCGACAGAGCTCAATGGGAGGCAATGGAAGACTCGCATGGGGGTCGTCACTCCAGAGGAGTCCTTGAGGATTCGTGAAGTGTTCGTAATTTCACAGTCGACTCTATTCGCCACCCAGGACTTCACGCCTCGCTATGAAACAACCTTGCGCGTCCCAATGGGCAGCGTCCACTCACCGGAGCTGAACTCAGAGTTTTCCGCCCGACCCAGGTAGCCAGTATGATCAGAGGCTGCCGAAGAATTCAGAGCGCTACTGACTGCTGAGCGTATTCTCCCTCGGCACGCGGAGTCTCGCTGATTGCTCTGTGGCCGATGCGGCTGCCCGAAGATAACCTCCTGCAGTGAACCAGCCCAAGCCTTACTGATCGCAGCGTGCGGCCGATACTGCTCTGAGATAGTCGTGGCCAATCGAGAGTTTGAAAGAAATCTACTCCGCGGTTCGATGGAAGTTCCGACCGGCGCCTGTCCGACCTTCGAGTGCCAAAGCACTTCTGCCGCGAGGCGGGAAATTCAAACACCAGCGATTGCTTACTCAGGAACGGGTTGCTGCGGTTGTCCGAATTGCGGAGGCATGACGATGGACTCGTGGGACGAACCGATTCCCGGGGAGGAGCTCCCCATTGTGCTTCATCCCAAAGTTTCTCGAGGCGATAAATCCTCCTTGTCTGAGCGAGCTTGAAACTGCCCGAGGGAGAGGAGTAGTGCGGGCTCCGATGCTAAAATATGCGTCTTCGCTTGCCGTGTTCGGGAAAAGACATTTCGAACTTCGGATTCATTTGGAGATGCAGTGGTTCTGAAGGATATAGAAGATCCTTCCATTCCGTCTTGTCGAATAGTGGTCGTTGGGACGCCGATTTACTCTTGACAATTGTCAAATGATTCAAACAGCTCCCTCCCCGAGGAAACCTCAAAACTTGGTTGCAGCGAGCTGCGGTTTCGTGGCAGCTCGGTTCAGATTTTCGAGATATCCACTCATGATGGGTTCCTTGCCGTCCTCTTTGAAGCCCAGTTTGTCGCTCCTCACGTTGACGCGACCAGAAAGGGGTGTTTGAAGCGTGCGGAAAGTTTTGAAATGCGAAAAACATGGGCCCGGTTTCGATTCTCTGGTCTAAGAGCATGAAGGTCCGGACAGGATTCATTCCGTCTGAATAAAACTGAAGTTGAACATAACCGCGAGCTTCGGGGAGCGGATCGGGGTATCGATAATCCGCGGCTCATCGAGTTCGTTCTCTTCCCGAGTTTTTCAGGTCTTTCTGGTCCTATTCAGGACGCTTACGACTCCGGATTCCATGGAGTCTTCTCACGCTGGAGAGGAGAATCCGGAGGGATATATTTGGAGCACCTACGACTGTGGATCGAGACCTGACAATGAGGATCTATCGGATTCACGTACCGACGACCCGAGTCTTGAGATGCGGGCCGATCGCCGGCAGAAGAGGTGTCCGCCCGGGGGAGAGCTCCCGCTGGAAGAGCCGCTGAAAAGTTACATTGAGCTCATATCTGCGACGAGTAGAGAGAATCCTTCCCCGAGACAGCTGAGGGATACATGCCGGAACTTCGCATCCTCCGATCATGGCCGGCCTCGCATACCGGAGAGAAACCCCTCTGTGAACACTTGCGTCGCGCGCGATGCCATCTGCGGCCGAGCGCTCCAACGCTGACCGACTCGCTGTCTCCTATCAGCCCCGTCGACTAAAAAGGAGTCAACTTCGCACAGACCGTGACTCGTTTGATAAATGACCCAGAACTCGCCGAATATCGTTCTTGAGCATTGAAAGTTCGTTGGAGAACCATGGGGAATGCTCCTCTAACCGCGCATCGATCAGCCTCGAGTCGCTCAGCACGTCATAGAGTCGCGATAGCTAACACTCGGGATCATAACATGGAATTCCGAACGATGTCATCATCCGTAGTGGTTCCTTTGCTCGGACAGGGTCTCGGATATCGCTCGGAGTCAGCATGCGATTTCAGCGACGTCCACAGCTCTCACGCGGGATTGAATTTTACGCGCCTCAAGTCCTTCGTAAGCAGCCGCACTGCTGGCGGCCGCCGCCAACGCCGCCGTAGTTGAGAATTCTCCGAGAAAATATGACGCTCGGAGAGGAGCACTGCATGGTGGCAAGGGCAATTGATGTTCGCTAGCGCGTGTTTTATTTCTAGACCCGAAGCCCGCGACCGGTGTCGGAGCCCGAAATCAGAGGAGTTGTGCAGGTCAGTACTCCAACGAATCCGCCATGTCGAGCTTCGAAGGGAGTTCCACGCTTCTGCTGCAACCCCGAGACGACCCGTCCGACGAATCACGGCGAACACGTGGTCGGTCGGTCGGTTTCACCGCTCAGCTGGCCTTGTGTTTAGGCGCCCGGCTGCAGTCTGCGCTGCGGTCTTGTGTTCGAGAACAGCCCAAGTGAGCCTGATTCGCACTGTGTTCGCTGCTCACATGGAAATCGGGGTTCCTATTCGGTCTTCAGAGGTTTTGTCAAGGGGTCCCGTTGAACGGGAACGTCGGACTCGGGTGCTCGCTCCCACGGCTCTGAAATTCCTTGCTGGTCCGCCTCGCGTTGTCGTGCCTACTTCGCTCCAATTTTCGCCCTGTAATAACTTCGAGCGTGTCCGGGATGGCAGAAGTCTTGGACGCACTTTATTGCTTTCACGCGGGCAATTCGTCAGAGTTCTATTCGGACGGGACTTCTGAATGATACTCGGATCATCGCTTTCGCTATATGCCTCTGACGGAACTCTCGGACTCGCATCAACGGGTCCCTCCGGAGCCAGGCCTCGTTTTCGACGATCCATTCGTCCCGCCACCTGAGAGCTCGAGCCTGATTGATCAGACGACCGGGAGTCGCAGAAAGCCTCCTGATTAATGTCTCCGTTGGGTAACGATTCTCAAATTTCCCTGCAGCTGCAGAAGTGTGGCCGAGACTACCACGCGTCGGCATTCTCTTCGACGAACATGTGGTCCCGATCGAAGATAGCGAGTGTGAGAGCGCGATGTTTCCAGAAATAGACCCACGCTTGAGACTGATGAAAATTTTCTGTGCTCCAACTTGTCACGAGCGAGAGCATGAGCAGTGCTGCTCGAAGCATCCAGAACCGGAGCGGGTTCAAATGCGGCAGGTTTCGTTCCATTGCGGGCAGAGCGGACCGTTCGGTACGAGCTGGTCGTATCACGAAACCTTCTCTGAGCTCGTGGAGCTGATCCAGAGTCCAGAGTCCGGATGGGTCCCGTCCGAGTTGCGGCGAGACCCGCTGTGGCGTTCGGCGGACAAACACTGTCTGCGGTGGCGGTTGGGTTATTTCCAGCAAGGAGCAGATCAGAATCACTTTGAACCGAGTGACAATCCGCATTTCGGTACATTTAACTGCGCAGTTCTTTGTTTCCCGCAATGATTTCCTTCCACTGCGGCCAACGGCCCTCGAACGGTCAGCGCCCTCGCGCGTTTTCTGTCGTCTGGAATCGCGTGTGATACACTTTTTTGTCCGATGGCAACTCCCGGCTTGCTTTGCAATGTTGATGATGGAGGCTTGAGACCTCACTGCACTGGACGGTTGGCTACTAGACAATCTGACGCAATCTGATTCGTTATATTCGTTTGAAAATGTTCATCTCAGTGTGCGAGCGTTGATCTCCATTTTCTGACACTTCGATTTTCCGACTGAGCAAATTCTGATATTTCCAGCTTCACTCTCGCCGAGACCGTGTTCGATCTGTGTAGAGCGTCGAAAGGAATCTGAATCCTCGATTTGAAGATGCCACCAACCGCAGAGACCACCCAGCTCCGCGTTGACCCATCACTCTTACAAACTGTGAGTAAAGTCCGAGGAGACCCATTCTCAAGAGTCTCCAGGGAGCGGCATTCTACCTACTGAACGCATAAGCTCACACCAGGCTCATAGACCCTCTCTCGCGGCATAGGTGAATACCTGTGACGTTCTGCACACCAATGACGGCGATACAGTGCTGTTCACCTCGGAGTCCGTGGGTGAAGGACATCCCGATAAGATGTGTGATCAGATTTCTGACGCCATCTTGGACGCGCACCTGAAGATCGACCCGCATGCTAAAGTGGCTTGCGAAACAATAACCAAGACCGGTGAGTTCTGTCTGAGATCCGCAACGGCGAAACGCTGAACGGCCCTGCGGAAATCTAAAATTAAGAGATGAAGTCGGGCCCATCAAGCGATGATCGGGCCTCCCATCCTGAGATGAATTAATGGACGGAGAGATCGCTTTCGGCTGCAGGCATGGTGATGGTTTTCGGGGAGATATCGTCGAAGGCCGTCGTCGATTATCAAAAGATCGTGCGCGACACCGTCAAAGCTATCGGGTACGACTCCTCGGAGAAGGGCTTCGATTACGCGACCTGCAACGTCCTGGTCGCGATCGAACAGCAGAGCGAGGACATCGCGAACGGGGTACACGTCGAGAGGCTCATCGAAGAGATCGGTGCGGGAGATCAAGGTCTCATGTTCGGGTGAGCGGGTTCCCTCTCAAGTACCATCGTGGATCTCTTCTCAGTTCCCCGGGTTGGGTTCCGCTTCCCGGGCCCTGGATAACCTTCTCCCCTTTCCCCCAAGGAGTTCGCCCCCCGCTGACCTGCGGATCCTTTTCGCAGGTACGCTACCGACGAGACCGAAGAGTGCATGCCGCTAACCGCGATGCTTGCGCACAGGCTGAATCAGAAGCTCTCTGAGCTCAGGCGTAACGGCACGTTCCCTTGGGCGAGACCCGATACCAAGACCCAGGTCACGTGCGAGTACAAGTTTGAGAGCGGGCGGACAGTTCCACTCAGAGTTCACACCGTCGTGGTCTCCACGCAACACTGCAGCTCGATTTCCCTCGAAGAACTTCGGGAGCAGGTGCTCGAAAAAGTTGTGAAAGCTGTGATCCCTGCGGGCCTCCTCGACAGCAACGCCGTCATCCACATCAACCCTTGTGGGAGGTTCGTTCAGGGTGGACCCATGGGCGACGCGGGCCTCACGGGGAGGAAGATAATCGTCGATACCTACGGGGGCTGGGGGGCCCATGGAGGCGGAGCATTTTCTGGGAAGGACCCGACCAAGGTCGATCGATCCGCTGCCTACGCTGCGCGATGGGTCGCGAAGTCTTTGGTCAAGGCTGGGGTCGTGAAGCGCTGTCTGGTTCAAGTTTCGTACGCTATCGGCATCGCCAAGCCGCTGTCCATCACCGTCCTCCCGTACGGAACCTCGAAGTTCTCCCAGAAACAGCTCCTGCAGATCGTCCATGAGAACTTCGACCTGAGGCCGGGCATCATCATGCGCGACCTGAAGCTCACCAGCCCGATTTACCAACAAACTTCAACCTACGGACACTTTGGGCGCGAAAACTTCCCCTGGGAAGTTCCGAAGAAGCTGAAGCTCCCATCGAAGACGATCGACGATGATTTGTAGCTGAGAATTCTATCGGCGGGAGCCACGGGTCGACTCGTCCGATTTTGATCCACTTGTATTTACCCACGACTATATATTTCACCGCAGCGTTACATCAGTGGTCTCTTCCACCGAATCCGTCTCTCGAGGGCCAAGCGAGCATCGAGGGCTCTGGCCGGTTCCGAGTTGCTCCGGGCTTTAGAGAGACGAAGTAACCACCGCTGGAAAGTTTCACATCCGATTGTTTTCTCGTCTGGGCTCGATATCAGACTGTTGTTGAATTGGAATCATCCGGTCTCAGCTGGAGTTCAGAAACTAATAAAATTCCATTGTCTCAATTCATTTCGTTCGTTTATTATCTCGGTCTATCCTCGACCGAGACCGGACATGCACAACTGGCGCATTCGGAAATACCAAACCAACGCGGAAAAATCAAGCGTGCCACAACATAGATTCCAGTTTTGTCTGGAGGAGATTCGTACTTCTTATGCCGAATCTCAGCCGAGTTCGTGCCCGTTCCGAATCGGCTCTCCGTTCTGCTGTCAGACACGAGAGGGATGCTCCAAAAAGCAGACTAGCTTTCCGAGCGGTTCTGATTGTCTCCGCTCCAACTCATCTTCGTTTGAACATCGTCTAGGAAATACCGGAGTTATCACATTTTCATTAGCGGTTTTCTCGTATTTATGTATATGGACGAGCGTGTCGCTCTGAGCAGTGAGGAAATGTCCCTGTCCACCCCCTCTTGAGGATTCCCGCGTTCCAAACCGAACAAACACTGGTGGACCGAAATACACTGCCAAAAACAGAATTTCCCAGCTCGGAATATGATGGAACACAATTCTCATAACCGGATCGCCACGTCTTCTATTCCTTCCAGCAGCGGAACCCCCTCCCGCAGTATCTCGTTTCCAGTGACTGAAACGGGGTTTTTCTGCAATGAACAGGGAATTAGAGACTGGATGATTGGCGATTGATATCGCGGAGCTCCACCCCACAACTCAGTCAATCACCAACACGAGAACAAACTGTTTTCGGTTCTCTCCTTCTGGATTCTCACCGTGTGGAACTGGACCAAGTCGACGATGGTGGCAAAAATCAGTTGATTGGCTCCGAAGAACTGAACTTGCGACGGCTGAGAAGCGTCCACCAAGAAATGTTTCACCTGGAACCGTGCACGAATATATCCAGGGTGAATTCTTGTTCTCGGAATCAACGAGTTTGTGGATATCGATTTAATGGAGAATCGAAGTGTTGGAAAGAGAGTTCCCGCGTGGCTGACAAACATCCGGAGCTGATCAAAGTCGTCAAATGAATTTACCTTCTCTAGAGATCTGTATGACACCACGTAGCCTTTGATGCGGTCGTGAACTCGGACCAGGAACGCGCCCTCAGGCTCTTTGTCTAGAATTTGCTCAGCGTCGACTCTCGAAAGGAACCCTGCGTGGGAAAAAGTGAAGTTCTGATCAGTTGAGATTCAGTTGACGGGAAAAACTCCGGGTTTGAGATCGGACCCCGGCCCTATCGATGTTCGAATTGCATAATATGTGTTTGAATTTACCGTGAAACCAATGAGCGACGCCTCCAGGCTGTCCGTTCTCACTGAGGGCTCCTTTCTGCAGCTGGTTCTCCGCAAACCAGAGCTCAACCTCGGGTCTCCCGAAAACTTTTGCATCTCTGCTTCTGCGGGGGAGGAACGTTGACTCCATTGAGAGACTATGATCCCGATTTGCTATCGGCCTTCCGGAAGACCGGAGAAAGATTCGCTTACCGAGATGTCGCCTGAAGAGGGGGTGCACAAGAACCGGATCTCGTATGAACTTTGGCACTTTTGGGTGGAACCGGAGGCTTGATTGTTGTTGGCTTCGGCATTATTGCGGGCTTCGGCGCGTTCCCATTCCTGATCACAGCGTTGCCATCATCCGTCGTCGGAGTCTGCTTCGAGGGTTCAAGCACGCCGTCGTTAGCGACTGGCGACATTATCACCTTGAGCTCCCCTGCGGATCGAATGGATCAGATAGTGAGTAAACAGCTCATTCTAGAAGGAATCGCCTGAGAATCCATGAACCAATGCGACGAAACACCGGAACATCACTTTCAGGCGATCACTGTTTCTGACTCGAATTTCGGAACTAGACCTACCGTTTGTGATCAGTCGGGACGATCTTTTGATTTCTTCTCTCGCGTTCCTGGCGGTCTGTCTTCTCTGTGCGTCGGCTTCTTTCGCGCGGCGTTCTGTTGCAATGAAAGGAAAGCCGTTGCAAGGTTAATAAGCCACGGAGTTCAAACCACTGGTTACGACGCGCGGAATCGCCGATATGTCACACAGCATCCGAAACTCCCCGAGTCTGAGCCCGGGGGCTGCTCCGGGCCGAGACGGAGCGAGAGTCCCCGTTCGGAGTTTTTCCAGGAACGCCCTTTGCAAGGACCTCTTCTCCCGAAAGCGAACATAATTTCGGTTACGTCGATGAGTCGAGCAGGATTCTGACTCCAGCCTCCGAACGGAACACAGATCTGAAGCTCCTCGTAGCGGCAAGATAGCGAGCCGACAGCGAATTCCCATCATCAATATGATGGAAACGTTCTGTTACTTGCTAGGAATCGTCAGAAGAGAACAGAATGCATGATGAACTTGATGTTCTTTCTGTTTTCTGAGGACTCTAACTCCGCAATTCGATTTCGTCCCATTAACCCTCAGTGCACTGCAACTTCCTCTTGAGTGGAAAATCAAGTCGGTTCAACGGTTAATTTTCCAGATGGGTCGGGCGAAATTCTCACACAGGGAATGAACGCTGTCGCGTCGTCCTCATTATTTCTGGCTTTTATTGCTCCACTCTGTTAACAAAGACATCGAGTTTCGAAATTTCGTGGTTCTTCGAATGACGAAGAAGTAGGGAACCTGGTTAGCTCAAGTCCGAGCTACAACGCTTGAGAGGACCAGGTGAAACGAAGCGCGAGCGATGGCGGAGACTTGATCGCGATTTACGAAGTGGGCGCTCGGATGATTCGCTCGTAAAACGGTTTGTTTCTCCCGGGAGACAACTCCACGGCATCAAAACGGCTTGTGACAATACTTGCTCTCCCAGGATCGTTCAAAGAATGAGCACAGAACAGAGCTTCCCGGAGGTCCGACATTTTGATCGCATCTCGTCGGAAACGCGCATCAGATGCACGGCAGACAGCCGAAACGGATCAATCTTGCAACGCTCGGCGACAATAAAGACATTCCCTCGAAAATTGGAGGAGGGCTTCTAGGGTACTTGTTGGTATATCGACCAGGGCCTGCAACAAAACCGTGCTGATAACGATCTCAACGCTGAGTCGACTCCGCGTCTACGTGAACGGAACGCACCTTGATCGCGCCAAGCGGCTTCGTCATCGGCGTGATTCCAGTTGCTGCGGGCGGTGGCTTCCTCAAAAGACGCGGAAACGACATTCACGCTCGGACTGCTTCTGAATATCTCGTGTCTGATCGGTGATCCCGGCGATGACGCCGGAGCTGGTTCTTTCGCCTACCACAGAAAGAGTGGATCATTGTTCGATGTTTGATGCACGAATCGTTGGTGTCATTGTTCCGCTAGATCTCTGGGCTTCTCCGAGTGGAAATTTCGGGTGATCGCTTGTCAATCGCAAACCTTCATCTGATCCAGTTTTTCCTGGAGCCACTTGTCCTTGTCGGATTGGATAGGCGATGTGCTAAGATCAGCGACGTTCTGGATGATTTGCTGGAGTTGATAGTCGAGCCCTGGTTTCGGTTCGGTTGAACTACAGCTCGGGAACTCCTGAAAAATTGAGAGAACTCCTGACAAGAGGTCCTCCTGAGGGACCCAGTAGGATACACGTTCAGTTGATTCGGTTCCTAACCTTCTCAAGATCGGGCGAAAGAGGCCGCAAGCTGTCTGCTCTCACCGGCATAGGCCGAACCTCGACCACTGGCCTAATTCTCAGATCCTGCCTCGATGCGTTCAAGGCGAGCGAAGAGGGTCTGGCCGGAGGTCTGGAACAGTGAGTCTCGCGTCAAGCTCCGACGGCGCATAGCGGTCAGAGGAGTCTCAGAGTTGACCGGATTTTCGGTGTCAAATATCTCAACTTACCCGTTCGTCGGTGTGAGGCTGATTCTCGCCGGCTTCGGCGGTGATGAAGCGCTTTCCTTGGGATCCGGTTCTCCCATCACCCAAGTCCAGGGGTTGCCGTCCTTACCCAACATGATTGACACGTTTTTGTTGATATCTTAAACAGAATCGGCTCAGTGAGGATCTCCGACTTGAAGCACTCCATGTATCCTTGGGAGGATCTGTGCCGAGCTAGGAGCTGCATCGCCAGGGCTCGCGAATCTTCCCCCCTCGAGCGGGGAAGGGGAGTAACGGCACATAAAACGCAGAGTTTTTTTTTCCGGAGCGTGTTCCCAATCAGTCGATTACCCTGATTCTATAACCGATCTCAGGCTTACTTTTCCTGGGTTTAGGCTGCACAGGCTCGCGGTCCAAATTATCTTCGCGCTCTCGCCACCTAGAGGGATTTGTAAGTCGTTAGACCCAAATATAATCGCTGAGCCACGAGGTTCCTCCTGAATACTCTCCTCTGTGTATCTCACTTACGTTGAGAGCGACTCATCCTGCGGCTAAGATTATGCACAAATAATGAGGTTAGTACAAGGAAAGAGTTAGTGGTTTGCGGGGACGACTCAGTTGACCAGGTTTCACTTCGATTGGTCAGCCAGCAGACGCGCGGGTCGAGCGAGAGACGAAGGGCAAAGCAAGTCATTGCGCGGAGGAAGCTAGAAACTGAAATGCGCTTACCGCCGAACTTGCTCCTCTCGCATCTTCAGGAACAGAACACTCTTCTGTTCTTCGTCCAACTCCGCCAGCAGGGCAGGATCGACGTACATGTTCCTGAGAATGTTGGCCAACATCGCTCTGGTAACTGAAATGAGGAAGAGAGAGAAATGCAAACAACCGACTAGCATCTTCGGAACTACTCGCTCTGTTGGGAGACAGGATCCGAGATCGTGCATCTCAGCCTTCTTCGTTTCATTCGCGCCCGCCGGAGACTATTCAGATGAGACGAGCTCAGACAATAAGACACACAGGACGAGCCCTTGGGCCACTCTCGGAGGAAAACAATCTCTGTCATCTGTTTGACGATCACAACGCCAAGCGGTCTGAGGGCTTCAAGCTCGAGATTGGAATTCGGGAGGCTTCATTCCGATGTCAGCGTTTTGTTCCGAAAAATATAGGGCATCAGACAGCACATCTATCCACGAGGAAGAACCCACAGAAACGCGACGTCGAGGTTGAAACTCAGACGGGGAATCTGCAATGTCATCTCTCCGATCGCCGTTCCCCACGGTCGGAGATAGAAGCGGTACCACTTTTAGGAGTAGCAGATCCGAACAAACAAACGAGAACCCACGGTCGGCCAGTCAGGTTGAGATTCGCTCCCTGCGAACCCTCATCGAACAGCGGCATCGATTTCGACCGGCAGAATTCTGGCTTGAGTTCCGATCGGATTGAGTCGTCGTATCCTAAATCGGCGAGTTTCACGCTGTTCTCGTCGGAGCAACCTTAATATGTGGTATTGCTCAAGTTATGTGAGCATGAACAAATAAGAATCTGACATGACACAGACCCACTGGAAGCACTGTTTCGCATCGATGGCTTTATATTGCTTATAGAGAGCTTGGCGACGGCCCTTCACTTAGGCTGAGCTCGGTAGTAGCATCGCCAGGAACGTCGTGGCACAATGTTGTCGTATTCTACCAAATATCAGCTTTTTCCGAGGGATTCCCGAAAATTGACCGATCCCAAGCGAAAATCGACTCTAACGCCGAATCCCTGTGCCAGGCAGCGGCTTCAAATTCTTGTCCGAGAACCAATTTTTGATTGGCTTATAAAGCAGTTGCGCACTGCATGTACGCTGAACGATACTCAGCAAGTATATTTACATGAGCTGCTTGTTTATGAAGATGTGCCATGAACATATGTTCGCACATGCGCCATGTGAATATGAAGGCATACGTACGCATACGAACGTACAACAGTATTTGGGATCTGCTCGGGAGTTTTGGTCTGAAAACCGTTCTCCCTACGCTCGATTACTCTGTGTCATTCCTGACTCGACAAGCAGTTCGTGCGCACAAACTTCCTACCGGAAAATGCTCCGGAAAAGATCAGAACTCCATGGCAAAAGATCTCAGGCGAGTGTTTTCTGTCATCTATAATAAGGCTGGCTCTTTCCGAGTAATTGTCTTCAGTCCTCGCAAGCTTCCCTGAGACATCCGATCCAAATCGGGTGGTGCTGAGCTCAGAGTCGGGGCAGATAAACTGTCTTGTGACGTTACGCCGTGTGACGTTCACCACTGGACGTCACACCTCTGTACTATGAGCTCAATGAGGCAGAGAAAAAAACCACGACGATGCGGTTGTGGCGCACGGTGTGGTATCGGTTCGGAGGAGGCGTCGGCGGTGTTCGTGGCCACTTCTCATTGTCACAGTCAGAGAACAACATGTGTGAGAGATACGGCCTCTGCCCTCGAAAAGTGCAGGCCATGGTCAGTGTCGAGATGAGGCCGCTTTCACTGACGCCGAGTGCACTCTTCTTCAACGCTGGCTTTTCTCGACGACGAGAGCGAGCTACTCAATCTTGTCAGACAAATTGGCGGCAGCTCGCGCGCTCACGCTCTCGTCAGCAAGCGAAGCCACCAATATCTGGCAGTGCCGACGGTCGCGACACCTGAAGTGTGAGGACACGACCTCGAGGTCACCATCCGTTCCTCATGGAACCAGTTTCTCTACGATAGCGCAGCGTCACGCTCAGATCCCGCTCTACGGACAGAGCCGCCAGGCGCTCGGGCTCTCCAAACCAAGAGCGCGGTATCCGGACCGCATCTTCCAGAAACTACATTCCGGGTTCGAACCGTCGGTTCCGCTCTGACGCAACGATTCGATAAAGAGTTGGCGAGTGCACGGCCCGGCCGATAATGACCTAAGACGAACGAATTCGTTCTAACCAAACCAAATTATCATACGTGAAGACAGCTTCAGAATGCGGTTGTATGCAGCTCACACGGCGCGGAAAAGGCGGCGTTCAAGGTCTGAGACACAGAGCGTTCAAGTCTCGCTTCGGTTGTCGCATGCATCGGCGGTGATGTTACTGTATTCATGAGATTCGAGCTTATCCTATGACATAATCCGCCCGACCGGTAGGTAAAAGTCACAGCGGTGACAGGCGGTGCCCGGAGATTATCAAAACAATCGACAGCGGTCGAGAGGCAGCCTCAAGACAGATGCGAATCTGAATCGCGTCGTTTGTGAGTGGCATCGGAGTATTTGATGAGCGCCTTGCAACAATTCGAGCACTATCGAGCATTGAACATTCTAGACTGCACTCCTTATTCGAGATTCAATGTCAACTGCTAGTTCCGGACGTTTCCCGTTCCGTGAAGTGCGGAGTGGGGGGCGGGGGAGGTGGGCGCCAGATGGAGTTCGTGGGGGAGTTCTCCAGACGAAGTCTGGAGAATCTCCGGGGAAACGGCGCAGTGAGGTGCGGGTATTCAGGCGCCTCGAGATTCCTGCTGTTCCGTCGTCGCCATCCTCCTCCCCCAGCATGAGCCATTAGTGATACTTCTATCCCAGATTCGTCCAAAATACGCGAAATTCTGTCTCCCGAGCGAGATCCGCCGCATGAGCCTGACCTCTCGAGCTGGTGAATCGGAATCATCAGGCAGCAATGTGGTTATAAACAAAGAAGCAGCCGTCTGGTCGGCGGAAAATTTCGCTCGAGCTCATGGCGATGAAGTCCTTCAATACCAGCCAAGAAGCGCGAAAAGAGTGGAAACGATTTTTGTGTTGAAAAGCTTCACAGAATTCCTAGCGTGGAAGCGGAAGATCGCCGGAAAAGAGCGATTCACCCCAGAATACACATTGAAATCGTTGCCCATAAAGCTTCACCAGTTTTTAAACATACTTATTCCGGGCTCGGACAGCGTCCCATAGGTGAACTTGAGCCTTGACATCGTCTCGTGCCGCAGCTTCCATTCCGTGTGCACACGAAGTGACACGCCATGCTCAGTGAGTCGTGGTGAAGAGAACAAACATTTCAATCTGGCGGTCAAGAGCAAAGCCCGCAACTTGAAAAGTTGACTACTTGAATGTCAAGCCGCGCTGAAGGCCCTCAAATGTAGGGAGGAAAACCGAGTGTCTGTGGAGAGCAAGGCCAGTACATGAATTAAGTGAAGAATCATAGTCGTCCGCGGCAGCTTTCAATTAGCTCCAATGTCTGTCTGACCACCACTGGCCCCGCTTCTTGATGACTCCCGACCCCGACTCACTCGGGACAGGGAACGGCAGGTCGACGAATCGACATTCTGACTGAAGAAGATCGCGCAATATGAGCAGACAGCAACGTATCGCTCGAGATCGCGCAATTTTCGAAACCGTTGGAGCCGTGCCCATCATGACTCGCGTATGGTAGTTCTGCGTCTGTATGAGGGACGGCCAACGACGCCGACTGTGCACGGAAACGACCGATCATGCTTCAGCGCGCGAACCTTAGACGATTGCTCAGATTTGCAGAAATCCGTCTCAGAACACCGACAGGGAGCGCCGAACATTCTTTGGTACATCGGACTCCTAGAAAAGCCCCTCATTCAAGGCTGCGCGAGTTCAGTCTGAGGTGGTCGAGGGCACTCCGTCGAGAACAGGGGCATGGAGCCCCGATCGAAACAATGCATCCGAAGACAGGCGAGTCCCTCCCGAAGACACGCGAGCAGTAAACGGCTCCTTGTGTCTATTGCCTCTCTCGTTGTCATCTTCAATTCCTCTTGGACAGAAAGTGAAGAAAACAACGGATGCGTCACCACCGAGAACCAGAATGATAATGATATTGCTCCCATTCTTCTCCTCCTTCGGCTGACGAGCCTTTGGAACGGAAACAAACAGGGAGAAGGGATCCGAAGTTTCACCGTTGACGTCGACTACTGAAAAGGAGACAACCGACCTTTTTTGGCGGGTTTTTTAGCGTGCGCGATATTTCCAGCGCTCGGATTGCCGACAATGTAAAACACGAAATTGTTCGGGTTGCTCTGGTTGCTTATCACATTGGACGCGGATAGGAATTCACTGCCCCTACTCCGCGAGGGCGAGACCGCCATAGCCATGTCGGGTCGTTTCGTTCTGAACGAGTCGATTGCGGTGAGCTTTGCACACGAACGCTCGCTTCACAGTCACCGCTCGGTGTTTTCGGCTTGTTCCAGTAGATCGAGTTGTTCTCACCGCACCACAGAAAGAAGACCAAAACTCTACCGAGGGTGTCATTGAGAAGCACTCTCTCAGAGAGGGTCGCGATTTCCAAGGTCGGAACCCTCTTCCTGGTGTGGAGGAGACGGAGGTAAACATTGATGTTGGCCCATCGGCTCGTTAACCGCAGGAGCGCTCGTTTTCTCGACGTCGGAACGATCTTCTTCGAGCGCAGGTGCGAACGTAACTCGATAACACGGCCATTACGACGGGCGGACGAATGGATGGACCAACGGAACGAGATTTGGATGATAATGTGGCCCCGAGAGCGGGAACACACGGCTACTGAGTGAGCTTGACGCGAACCATGTGTCGAGCGACGCCGATGTCGAGTCAGCCGGTGGACGGATCGGGCGGGCCGAACCCACGTTCAGTATTTTGAGGCAGAAGATTCGTGTCTATGGGCTGGCGTCCGTTGCCGTGACGTAGCGACGACGTTTCAAGGTGAAACACGACACGGGGCTCATAGTAGAGCGTCGGTGGCGCCTCAGAGTTTCAGCTACACAAACACGATGCTGGTAGCGCTGTCTACGAGCGTTGACGACACCGATTTCCCGAAGGACATCGTCTTATGCGCACTACCCTGTCGCGGGAGCTTCTCCACTTATTGAAGAACATTTTGACTGTCCCCTAGAGTGGCTCGTTTCCTCCAATCTTCTAAAATAAGGACGGTGTGCTGCCACCCCACGATCTTGATTCATGCACAATGACACCGAACTATGTTTCTCGGCCGTTTGAGTCCGTCCTGCTCCAGGACTCCAGTCCTGCCACAGAGACCCCTTGAGAACTTCCTGCGGAGAATTCTCATGTAGTATAGGTCGAAATCTCCACGAGTCTCATTCGTAATTTCTGCCCTATCGAGTTCCGAGCTGTCGGACCCCCGACTTCGCATTCGATTCTTTCCCATGGGTGGTAACTCCACCCATGAATGAGCTACGTCGTCATCGGAGATGAAAGCGGGTCACGGTGAAGGAAACCCCGATGTTCGAAGCAATGATTTATGTTCGGCCTTCTTCAACGGTGCACGCGATTGCCCAAGTCAAAGGTGGGGCGACAGACGGCCGTCAGTCTGCTAGCTTCTGTAGTTTCTCTCGTCGAAATCCTGAGCCGAGAGCCGCGTGGGCAGCTTTCACTCCCATTAGCACCTCGTTATCTCGCGTAACTTCACCGCTTATCACCGGGACTCCCAGACCCTCTGACTTGGATGATATATGTTTCGCGGTGAAGCTCTCGTTCTCAATTCGCAGGGAGGGAGACATGACCGGGTCGACAATGGGCCCGCTCGGATCCATCATCGTCGCGATGACCGTTTCCGATTGTTCAACGAAAGATGCCTTGTGGAAGATCCGCTCGCTCGTCGACAGAACGTTGGTCGGAGTGGAAGCGACACGAGTCGCCCCAACAGAACTCATTCAGTCCGCACCACTGTCGACACGAGTGCTGCATCGACCGCAGTTCAAGATTCGAAAGCGAAAAAGTCCGTCGACGTTTCGTCTGGAATAGAAACGCGGACTCCGAACAATGAACTAGGCACCCGACCCGGTTTTCGCAAAGCTCAGCGGTCAACTGTGGTACGACAGCGGCGAAAGGCTCGTGGAAAAGGCTCGCGCCTTCGCGAATCGAACCAGAGCGCCTCGCTGAAGCCCCGGAGCGCCGAAATGGCGGAATTAAGAGGCGCCGCCGGCCCGATGGACACCGCTCGATGTCCGGCCGACTGTTGATTCAGATTTGCAATCAAGCCTCACGTCGGGCGACAAAGCTCACTGTTCAGAGTTATTGATGGTCGACACGACAAAAGCTCTGCGAGCTAAATTAGCCGCGGCGACGATCTAGATCTGGCCGCTGTGGAGGACTTTCTTGGCACCCGGGTCGAGGCGGTGCGAGCTGATGACTTATCTCAGAATCATGTGTCATCTGCGGATGCATCCTCGTTCAACGGGAACAGCTCAACGAGGAATCGAGTCACGCGCTCTATCCACCCGTTCCAGAGGGGACCGCTGGTGACCAGAGTGACCAGAGCAACGTGCGCTGCTGGGTCCGGACTCTGGATGAGCTCTGTTTCCGGAGCCGCTCGATCCGAAAGTAGGTTCCGAGCCGGATAGACTAGGGAAAACGAAGGGAGCCGGCGTCAAAACGCTTTCCCGAACGATCAGTTTCCGTCCCAGAATCATCGGCCCTCGTCCGCGGCTGCGACCCACGACCGGAAGAAGTTTTGCTACCGGCGCTGTAAACTGGCACCGGTACGCTGCCAAACCCGACAACAGGTCGTTCCGACGGCCGGTTTCCGTCCCGATGAAAACATACATTCATTTGCCTGGAATTCGCAGCCCCGTCAGGCCTTCCTGGGAACTCTCCCGTCGACAGAACTAACGTGAGCTACGAAAGTTCGAGGTTCGCAACGCTCAGGCTGAGTCCGGAGCTTTCGGAAGAGAAGGAAACGATAGTCACGGCAGAATATTGTTGCAATATCATGGGTGAAGCGATATCAGAGCTGTTCCGAAACAACGGGAACGTGATTTGTCAGCGGCCCGCTGGGTCCCGAAATTTGAAACGAACTCTGAAGCTGGCGGTTCTAAAGTCGTCGAAGTGGTCGCTCTGGCGCAAAGCCAACGCAAACCATCATGAGCAGCAGCCGAGTACTTTAACCGGGTGTTACGCCTCGCTTCGCAAACGGTATGCGCGACTTTTCCGCGTGTTCCTTCCCTGTTCATGTACTATAACCGGGACCGAGGGACCGTTCCCCAGAATATCGGAATAACTTCCCAGGCCTAGAACGCGGGCCTCTCGAACGAGCTCCCGCTCGTTCGCATTGGAGTCGGGTCCCATCGGAGTAGGACCAGTACTCGAGTCAACACCGGGACAAACAATGGAACGTGAGAACAGTCTTTCGCGATGTGTGCGTTGTCTGGCGGTGAATCCACTGTCAGGTGGGGTGTGTGGAAGCTATTCCCAATCGTCGACACTGGTGTAGGACAACCGGGAAAAATTGAGTCGCTGCCGCTGTTCTCTTGGTCAGCCGATCCGTCCATCAATGTATTTGGGTCAAGCGTGGATCGCGTCCATCAACAGCATCAGCGGCGGCGGCGGCAGTGAAGGCATTGTGAAGCAACAGCGGCGGAACTTGGAGGCAGACCAGCAAACAGGTGAGCATGCTGGCCAGTCAGTGAACCAGCCAGAAGCTGGAATTTCTCGCAAGTTTCGGTCGTGTTCTCTTTGTAAATGAGTTCTCCGATCCGAACATCTCGGGGCTAACTTTTTTTCAGGCGAAAGTCCTACTTCGCCAACCCTCTACGCTGAGCAACTTTTTTTTTTACTCTACTTCTAGATTAGCGCTCAGCGTCTTCGGAACGCTTCCAAGAAACTGAACGCAGTGTCGTCCCACAGCTGAGGCTAACGATACTTTCCACTAACTTCGCGCTATCGGGAACTGGGTCCCCGAAATTTGATTTCGCCACTTCACCGTTGCTTTTCCCATCAGCCACGGCTCGCTCGGAGCTGTTTCCCGTCCGTTTGCGCCACGGACCGGATCGGTGAGCGGCGAATCTGTAGAAGATTTCAGCTAGAGCAGAAGGCGCGGCTCGCCCAAGTATGCCGAGCAGTGTTATTTGCGATTTCCCGCTCGCGAACTCGAGAACCCTGGCTTGTGGGCGAGCAAGCGCCTGACACCCGATACTTTTCCACCCTACGATTGCGGCAAGTGTTATTTTCAGTTGGCTGTTCTAGCAGCTCGGAGGACGACTTCGTGGCTGGCAAAGTCGGAGCTCCCAGAAAGCAACAGAAGAATCTCTCGACCAAAGTTTGCAGTGCGCGAGCCCTCGCAGAACAAGCTATCAGAGCGAAAAATCCCGAAGACGGGGTTACGGTTGCGAGGCTCAGCCAGCAGCGACTGGCGGTCTCTTCGTCGACAACGGCGGCCAACAATGGAACAAAACAGTTATTGTTTAAAGGTCGTTTCCAGAGCTGCTGCTGTTACTCGTTGTTGATGCCGCCGCCGTCGTTGTTGTTGTTGTCTACGTCGTCGTTGGTAGTGCTTATCGTCGTCGGCAGGGCGGAGGAATGTCCCTTCAGACGTTCGCGCATAGCTTCATCCGATAGCAAGCCGCTCGGCTTCCCGGCGTCAACCTCGCAACATGCTTTCCTGCTCGTGCGAAGGAGGACCAACAGCTGAACTTGACGCCCGGGATATGGCTCACACTTCAAAGCGTACGCGTCGTCAACATCGACCTTCTGTGAAGCCACCGCCTCCAATTGCAGACGAATTTGAAACAATACCGACTACTTGCATCAAAACTTCCGACGAAACAGCAGAGGACAACCGCTGCAGCGCGATCGCCCGCAGCTTGATTTCTCAAACTCTCCAGCCAGGCCTTGCATGGATGGAGTCGCATTCCGATGTTGTCGGATATATTCAGGGAAACGTAGATTCTTTCCTGCTTCCCAGCTGGAACATTCTACGGAGCTGCTACAGAGTATCCGTCGGTTTCCGGTTTCATACGTCATTCTGGGATCATACCTCGTTTCCGTTACCGGTTCGGAAAATGATCCCGTTGTGATCCAGAGCGAGAACACGCAACCTCCCGGACAAGCCGGCGGGGATTAGCTCTTATATCGAAACTGTGGGTGTTGTGAAAGTGACCACAAATATTTTCGCTGCATCGGATGAGGTTATCAGCGATGATCGTTGAAGCGAACAAACGAGCAGGTAGGCGGGCGGGCGGGCTTCCGCGTTGCTAAATTCTGGCTGCAAAGTCCATCGTCGACTGAGCTGCAGCAGCAACGGGGGATTGCGAAGCGGCGAGATAGGAGCCGAAAAGGGAAAAAAACATTCATCTAGGGCTCAAAAACTTCGCACCGAGGACTGCCCAGCTCGAATCAGCGAGGAACTTCACAAACTCCTCCCCGAAAACCGCTGCAAATACATATTGCTGGGGGAGGGGTCATCTGCCAGTCGATCTCAAGCCGATCTCCGAACGAGAGCACGACTCCTTCAGCCGGAGGGTTCCTGTTTGGAGTTCCGTCCGACTAGAATCTCGTCGCACGGTCCGGTTGGTTTATAGATCCGTCGCTCATCGTCGTAGTCGTCAAGTTGAGACATTGTGGGGCTAACGGCAGACGTCGTAAGACATCGAGCGTATTCTCAGACACCGTTCCAACATCGCTCAGCCGCGAATGGCTCGCCGTCTGCTTGGCTCGTATCTTCCGCATTCCCACTGCAGCCAGCGGTCATCCCGAGACCCCGTCGATGCGACCGGCCGCCAGGCAATATTACATGTCATGTATTGAAGAGTCATCCGATGCGGAGCATGTTCATTATCCGAGGTAGACATCGCACACGGAGAAGTTCTATGATTTGTTGCCGCTATCATATCATTTCGATGTATTTGAATAACGCCTCGGACACATTCCGTCGAAGAACCTTCCGACAGCGAGAAAAGGAATCGCGGGCCCTCCGACCGCCATCGCTGGCGGATAGCGGACGGGCCGGGCTTTTTCTCCATGTTTCCGATCCACCAAGTGCTCCGAGAATCGCTTCCTGTTGTTTCCTCCCTGGTTTCCCCATCGTTCTATGAAATAAATCCAGACCAGCATGCGTGGAATCAGTCCATCTCAGACGCATTCCCCAACAAGCCCATGGTTGATTCTCAGTCGAACTCTCAGTGGGAAGGGAGTCTTCCCGAAACCGTTGCCTCCCGAAGGGATGAAAATGAGAAACTCCCCAAGAAAGAGAAGCACCACTCGAACCTTGAAAATGTTGCCTTCTGTGATCACCGTCGGACCTAAAAATTTGTCCAAGAGTGCCACCACTCAAAACCATCTCCACTCTCCATCTTGATCGGCAGGAAGGCTCTCGATTTGTTGGTAAGGACTTCGTCTGCTGCACATATCAGCTTCTCTCTCGAGTTTCTGGGCGTTCGGAGCTTTCATGATCGTCGGAGCTCAACTGTTCGTTGAAGCCAACACTGGAGAATTTATTTCTGTGTGGTTGGCTATCAACGCCAGTGGTTCCCCCGGCTCCCGATTCCCTGGAATCTCTCGGAGAGAGAGATTTCACCCGTTCGATTCGAAAATAGTCCAAATACTAGATTCCATTGAAAATCGGGAATGACGCGATGTCAGTGTGTCGACTACGGATCCATCATCCTGGGATTCCTCGAAATACACGCAGCCCGGAATCGTTCATCGATTTCCACGTCTGAGAACAAACTTTTTTTCCCTTCCCAAGAAACAAAGACCGCTTCGAAGTAGCGCGAAAGTAATTTTCAGAGAAATCTGTGAAACCGCCAAACAACCATGGGAGTCGAAGCCGAGACTTCCAGGAAACGAGGGAAAGCATGGGAATCGCGTTCGAGAAGAGTTTTGGGAGGAACGATCGAGTCCGACCGTTGTAAACGCGACCAATCAACGAGCGCGGAACCAGCTGACCGACGCGCCGATCTGATGCAAGCAGTCAGATATGCGTCCCCAGGACGACAAACCGATGAACGCTCCCCAATATTTTCTGTTTGCACCAAAACTTCCAGTCGCCGAAGTTCCGATCGCGGTGGCCGTTGTTCGGGAAACGGCAGCGAGTCTTCTTCGCTAGGGCGTAACTCTTCACAACGGAACCGCGATCGACCTCAAAACGTTGAGCAATCTTCAACGTGGGAGTTCGTCGACAACGAATCTGTTTTGAGACATGGGACAACGGGGTCAGCGCGTGCTTCCGTGCAGAGTGAGGAATCCCATGAATCATCCGCACCAACGAACTTCTTCACTACGCTCGAATCGAGCGAAGCCGTCGCGCGCCGTCAGCTGCCCCAGAACAAAGTCAGTCGGACTTTACCTGCAGAAACGTGTTGCTTCGATTCTAGATGTTGATTCAACGTATCCAAAAGTAATCCATAAAGTTGTGAGCACTGCGAGAAGCACGCGTCGTTTTGCAACTGCTGAATTCTTCACGATGCCCGGCCTTCACTGTATGCGGCTCTGCCCAACTGACGCGGCTCCTGGCGCCACTCCACTACGCCACAAGAGAGGGTATGAGGTAAGGGCGGCGGAACCGTCACGAAATATCTTTCCACGTGCTGCTGTCACTGCTCCATCGCGACGCATTTGGAGGAGCGTTACAACGAGAATGATGGGTACCAAATTGAAACATGAGCGCGTCGATCATCTTCGTGATGATCGTCGGCTGCGATTCGTTTTGTATGGAGAGCAAGCGCAGCACAGTATTCTCGCTTGGTATCGCATCTCCATTGAAGACTCAATGAAATGACGGTATATTCTCTCTGTGACGGCGGCAGAATGCCTCGAGAATCAATACGTTCACGGGCGATAACAGCCATGATTGCCAATCTCGAGAGGCTCGAGGTCTGTGGAAGCGTTAAATGGTGATCGATCGAACGGTTGACAATCAAGTTCGCACATCTCGGCAGAGCGTTGGATATTCTGAGAGCAGCTCGTCATTTTCGGACAGCTATCAACCCTCGCATCTGGGAGCATTCGAATCCATGACACCTCTAGTAGATCCTTGGAGTGCCGAGCTGGAATCGAGGGAACCGATCGAGGTCAAACTCTCAAGGAACGCTCCTCGAGGTGTAACCGGATATTCAAATCGCATTCCGAGCTTCAGACACAACGGAAGACCTCGGCCCTCGATTCTTCCTCAATGAGTGAACTCGTGGCAGCATTCCGTCAACGAGATCTCCGTTTGTTTCCGGCTATCGTCCTATTTTGACTTCCGGCCGAGAGCCCACCCGCAGCTCGAACATCAGAAATGTGGTGGCATCATGCTCGAGGAAATTCAGACCTCCGAGGAATTTCGAGTTACCGACGAAGATGCAACGTCCTCTCCAGATTGGAATTTCGCCACGCCCTTCGTCAGCCATTCGTGATTCCGCTAAGGTGGCTCATTATTCCGCTCTACACCGACGGAAGAGGAACTGTTGAGTGCCCAAGCTGCAACACTTCAGGCGCCGTAGCGGAAATCAGGGAAACGGAGGAGTCGCTCCCATTCGCGCTGATTCAGGGGTCATAAACATTTACAGACAGATCCGAAATCTAGTAGGAATCGCTGAACTCAGCGAATCATGATCGTGATCTGTGAGTGAAGACTCCACGGAGATTAATTTTAGCTACGGCGAGTCCGAGCCCTGAGCTCGTTCATGTCTCGTCATGTCTAGAAAGATGACAACTCCCTGACTCTGTCTGAGACTCTGTCGGGTAGCAGCAGCATCAGCTCGACAGGATCAGAACTAAATAGAAACGCCGGCTCATTCCGATGCGGATCGCTGGCAAAGAGATAGCGTTCCGTGTGAATCGGCTTGGAGCGATGATTCCGGAACCAGTCCATGGGGATCCGTATCAACGTCGTAGGGTCTTGGTGGGGGATCGGAACCCTCAGGCATCCAACAAGTAGAAGGTTGATTAGTTCAGAACGATAGGTGGCTGTCTCCAGAATTTGCTGAGAGAGGCTACTCTGGGACTGTGACAACTCCGAGAGTCAAGGAGGTGCTGCTCGAGGGATTCATGGCAAACAATGATCCGCCTTTCTTCCAAGCTGTCTGTCGACATTTAGATCGAGATGGACTCTGAGGTCAATGTCGCATAACTGAGCCCGAAGCTTCTGTCCATTCAATTTTGCCGCTCGAAATAAGATGCGAATCCATTCCTCCTGGAGTATCCAATGGATCTTATCGCAGCTGAGGAAGCTGATCTTCCCGAGACTCGCTTTCCGATCAATAAAAGATTGAGCCGATAATGGAGGAGCCAGATTTTCCACCGATTCTCTGATTCTCGTAAGATTTCTCTCGATAGCAGTGTCGAAATATTTGCATACACTCTATTTGGCGACATTCCTGTGAAACTTCTTTGCCCGCAGGAACAACATCCCTCGATCGAGAACGAGCGTCCTGAGAAAAACAACAATTTTTATTTCCATCCGAAAACAACATTTATACTCGTGACATTCGATCTCCAGCCATTTCTCGGAACTCGAATCGCACCATAATGTTTTTACATGCTGCACAATGTCTCCGGTAAACACGGATACCGCGGTATAGCTGTATATTTGACCTAATATTCGTATATACAATATATGCTCAACAATAAATTCAACATCCTTCCAGGCAACAATAAAGCTTTGAAGTGGACGAGCTCCTAATATCGCGGTGGGGAAGAGTTCGAGGAAGGTTCGCTCGAAACGGAGGATCCCGCTCTCGGCGAGGCCCTTATAGGTGAGCTGTTCATGTAAGACTGGGCAATACGCTGCCAGGGGTTCAGGATGAAATAACGCGTGCTCCTGGGCTGCAAAGATCATCGGAACGAAAAATCAGAGTGGCCCCGGATGGAAGAATCAGTCTCGGGAAAATTTATCGATCAGACCGAGAGTCATAGCTTTTCGTCGCAGTCAAGTACGCGTTCGCAGGTGGGGCCTGAGGATTTCCATCACAGAGTTGTTCCAGGCCAACGCGAGCGCCCTGCATACGCGCGATAGTTTTGCTCGACATATCAAGAGCTCTCCGTACCTGAACCGTTCCTGCACTCGAATCGTTCCCATAGATTGTCGCGATTTCCCTCGTCGGCCGACGCCTCTGATCACCACTCCCTCGGACTGCGGCTGCCGATTCCTCGTACGCTGGAGGTGGGTAACCGCTGATCCGGAGATCATATTCCATAACCTGGAGAGCGTGAGGGAATGTTAATCTTGACTCGTCGTGTTTCGCGTTCATGGAATCCACAACGCGAATGGAGGCGCCGCATTGTTGAGATCAGAGTCAGCGACAGCCGCGTACCTCGACGTAGCTGGGAGGTTTGTCTCGTTGGGCCATGAGCTCAGCTTCTCTCTCTATCGTTTCCCTTTCGAGGTCTCGGCTCGCCTCCAAGAGATCGGGGGGTATTCTGTAGTAGAGCCACATTTTCCGGATCACGATAGCCATCAGAGTCACAGCTGTGAACGCTAACACCAAGCCGACCAAGAAGAGCCCGACTTGTAGGTTTTGTAGCCCATTAGAAACTCTGAGACAGCGGAGGCATCTGGAAGGACCGATCGCGGTGGTTTAGTCGTGGACTGTCATCCGGCGAAGTCGATCTCTCATGTCGGAGTTATTTTGCTCAGCACGCAACGGGCTGATCTACCATCCTGTCGAAACAATGGGAACTCACTCATCGCGTTTCCAGGGAAGGAACTTCTCGGTTCTGTTCCCATCGAACACGGTGATGATATCGTTGTTCGTGGTGAATTCCGTATCATTGAACGGGGTGTACTGGGTTTGCTTGAGAACGAGAGCATCGTCCCGCATACAAACGCAGTCAACTTCATCTTCATCACAGCTTAGTTGGTTACATTTCTCTTCCACAACAACTTCGATGCAAAGAGGGCTCTCTGGAAGTTCAGATTTGTGAAACCTCAGTTGTGCTCAGAAGAACTCGGATCCCTTGACAAAGATTGCTCCTTCCCAATTATTATCTTCGTTTCGGTCACTCATCGGGATGAGGAACTTGTTCACTCACCCATGGCTCGAGCAGTTTTCACGGCGCACATACATCTCCGAGTTTCTTCATCATCACAAATGAGATTTCGACCGTAGCCCCAACAGTCTTTGTTTGATGTGCATTTGACGGGGGAATTTATGAAAACAGATACCTGGAAACAATGGTCTGTTATGCTGAGAGATTGAGAGTACTAGAACTGACGTTATTGATAATTATTGAGTCCGAATCGCGGAGTAAATCAATATGTGGAGTTGCGACGTCTTCAGGGGAGTTTCGGAGCAGTCGAAGATGAGTTCCAGAATCGGGAAGTCGCACATTCGGAATGGATCGATTTATCAAGAACATGAATTGACCGAATGTGCGGAACAATCTAGATGTCGGACTTCAGGAGAATCAGTTTTAGACGATTCCACCACTGAGTCGAGAGAAAGGGTCACAGCAGGCGGTCCGAAGCTCGTTATTTTGGAGCCAGGAGTCCACGCTCGGAGTTGCAGGCCATATTTCCGGTGCTTCCCATCTAGGAATGGAACTGAGCCTCGAGGTTCGGTTTGACCCCGAAATCTGTTGCTTGAGAGCTCTGTTAGGGCTCCCATGAATCCCTAAACTCTGGGACGGGGAAGCTATCAAACGCTAGCTCTTGGTTCTCGTTCAACATCGCTTGGCGACTGCATCGACTTTCCGACGAGACAGAGAAACCGTACCTGTGCAAGAGCCCTACAAATGACTAGATCGTTCTCGTCCCACAGTTCGCAAGAAAAAGTTGCTGATGACTGTATGTTGCGTATCTCGAATCTGAAATGTCATCGGTTGCCATTTACCGACATGAAAGAAGATGATTCACTCCACAGCCGATCAACATCCGGGGACACAGACTCCCGTTGCGAATGAACTCAGGAGGTGTCGATCCTCACTCACTTGATAGTTGCACCCAGGAAGGACTCAATTCTCTTCGAGGCAACTTCGGATCCTATCACATGGTTCCGCACGACGAGTTTCCGCGCGCCGATCAAGCTGCTTTTCCCAAAAGGGTCAACAAAAGAGCAGGTCATCAGCTCGGATCTCCGATTAAACTCATAAGCCTTCTGCATGGGATCAAGGTTGAGCTCCATGTGATGTGGGCAGACCTGGAGAAGGGAGGGATCGGACGTTAGCTCTGACCGCGTCTCGCTCATTGGACGGAGGGAACGATTTGAATTCACCGTATTCTCACCAACCGACGAACACTCTGAGAAGATGATTGACAGGCGGTCTTGGGGAGTTGGGGGACCTAGAGTACTATGGAACTATAGGTATATCATGATCCGATGTTCTCACGATGGAGCGTCACACTCTTAAAATAATATTCCTGCTGAGTGTTCCAAAAAACAGACAGGCACATCTTGCAATTCGAGGGTATTCGGCTGGAGGATTCTCGCGTCCATAATGGAGAAATGAGTGGCGGAGATCTGGGCGAACGACTTTCGTAATCGAGGGGAGCATCATGGTGATCGAGACGGGTCGTTATAGTCCGATTCTTGCACCCAACATTTCGGATGAAACTCCGTACGTTGCTTCAGATTCAACGTTTGAAGATTGTCGAGCTTCATGGTGTGATCGCGAGGACTAATGCGGGAAAAATTCATCTCCTGGCGCGGAACTCGAGAACTCACCAGTGGAGTCGATGCACTCTGTGCAGTTTGTGGGATGAAATACAGTGTCATCATAGAAATGGATATCCAGACAGACATTTTGATCTAGAGAGTGGCTGCGTTGATCACCCATTGCTGGAAAGGAGAGAAGCGTTCTTATCTCTCAGGTTTGTTCCATCCTTACTCCCCCCACCCGTCCGCAGAGATCCGACCGATATTACTAGCATCCTCATGAAACCTGATTTCGCACCACGGAACAGTGAGAAAGTGGGTTCCTGAAGACATTTTGCTCGAATGACTCCCCGCCGATCGGGAGCAACCCTTCACGCATGTGTCTCTCAGGGCATCCAGCCCAGATCTTCGCAACATCGGGAAAGACATCGGAACGAAGTACCCAAGCTTGATGAGTTGGTTTTTCGAAGTTCCAAGACAACCCTGCTCATCGGAAACACTCTCATAGCATCATAGCGCTATCGTCGAGCTTGCAATCTGGACGGTGTTTCGGTTGTTTTATGAGAAATCTCCCAGCATATTTTATAGCTTGTCGTAAACATTCGAGTAGTGCTCCACTGTGGAGAAAAATGAAGGAGAATGGTGCATTCTGGCAAACATTGCTCTCGTCCGCGCCATACATATGCAAAATCCGCAAACCCTTGTCATGGGTCAAAATTGAAGCAGGAGAGACTCGCGTTTACACCGAACTTGCACTCGGCACGCAGCATACGCCATGCCAGGAGAAGGTGAAACAGGCTCACATAAACTACGTACGCCACGCACTCTGAAGGATTCTCGATGCCAACCGTCACACTTGACAGTTGTCCAGCCGCAGACATCGAAGTTTTCCCCCGATGACGAAAGATATCGCGGAAGTCCTAATGCGGCTTGATCTCTCTCCGATGGCTTATTTGATACAGGAAGCTCCCCTCATTCCAAAAGCTGGCGACTGAGTTTCGTCCCTATCCGGTCTCAAGACTTCCCGCTCTGTACGCTTGGTGTAGCGATCGCTGAAATTTCATTCCGGTCGCGATGAGCAAAGCTCTAAGCGGCCCTCCTCACGTGTTCAGAACGAAACGCAATATCACGAGGCTGCCAGCCCCGCATAAACTTGATCTGCGATGAGTTGCAAGCTCACGGTCCTGATTTAGGCGCTGGGTGATTCGACCCCAGAACACGTCGGATCTCGTGGATTTCCCAAACGCAACTGGAGAAAACTCCAAATAATGGCATTAAGCACCTCGAACTTACCCTGTCAGAACTCACTCCACCAAAACCATCTCCTGCATTGAGTGCAGACGGACGGACGCAACTCGAGCCCGGCCGAATTCTTTCCAATTCACCGTGGGAGACCACGCGCGGCAAGAAAGCTTTCGCGCGCTCGCTGAATGCAGTTTGTTGCTTCAACAAGCAAACAATCTAAGTCGTGGCTGGTTGAGCTCAAACGAACTGTGTCCTATTGTAAATCTCGCGCTACTGCGCTCCCATTTCCTCGTTCGAGGTCCAGTCTGAGAGATTGCGCATTCGTTTCAGAGAGACCTGCTAAAGCTTGTTTCGTTCTCCTTCCAAGTTTGCGAGCTTTGTCGTTTCTTGAATCCGATACTCGGGCGAGAAGATCGGCGCCGATGGTGTCGGCCCGGCGAACGGAACTCGGAAAAATCCCCCCGACTACAAGGTCGGATAGTGATCACCACAACAACAGCGGATCGCCTCCGGGCGCAGTCGAGATCAAAAACACCGTTGCAAACACCGGCGAGCAGACGCTCCAAGACCTCACATACCGTTGTACATGTGCAGGGCACATATTTCTGTGTCAAAGCACACGAACAATGTCGGTTCCCAACATTCTACAAGCGGAACAACTCAAAGACGACGATCGAGAAGCGACCTGGCATCCTGTGCCTCGGCACAAACTTGGCTGTGGCAGCCGAGCGGGAAAGGACTCCAAAGCAAAATCTAGCTTGCCTTCCAGCCGCCGAGCCGATCGGCGGCTCCACCACACGGTCGACTGTCCCAGCGGCAGGCGACGCTATCCGTGCTCAGAACACTCTTGGCTCTCAATGACATTCGCAGACTACATGACGCTTGCATATCTCCCATTAATCTGGCGCTTATGAATGGGCACAGCCGTTCGGTTTCAACTGACCTCACATCACATCGCTTCTGCAACTGCGTAAACAAGTACTCCCGGCGCACTCGAGAAGAAAAATACTCCGAAAGCCTCCGCCGCGGAACAGGCAGGAGAGCGATGAGTAGGACTTCCCAGGGAGAATCTAAACCGTCGACGCTCGATACTATTCGTCTGCGGGACTTACGATTCTTGGTGTCGCCCGCTCTTCTCAAGTGCGACTTGCGATCAAACATCCCGACCGCAACCTTGGAAGCATCAAAATGATCACATCGAACAATGCCTCCCGCGCCACATGGATTCAGTTTGCGCTCCGATCGAACAGAAAACAATCCGGATTACAATAGGAGGTTGGATGATGAATTTATCATCGATACAGCCCGGGGCTTGAATAAGCAATGAGAGAGCCACGGCACATTACAGGTCGTTTACTCCTTCTGATCGCGTGAGATCATGGGAGTGCAACTGGTCTGTAGCCTGCTCTGAGATGCCGCAACTGGGTTCGGTGTCAGACTCCGAGTAGAAGGCCCGAATCACTCCCAAGCCTCGCGCATGAACAACCTATCAGATGAACAACTTCTACATCAGGCCCCATGAGGATAGAGCCGCTGCCTCGGCATGTGTCTCACACGGAACGATTCATTTCCCCCCGAGTCTCGCTTCGAGTCGTCTCCGAACGCTTCCACCGCTCACTCGTATCAAGCTTCTCATGCCGGAAGTTGGTGCTCCTGTTAGCGGGTTCACTAGACTCTGAAGTTCTGTACCGTCGGCCCCTCCCCCGGAGGTCTGTCCTCGGAATCCAAGACTTTCTTCTCGCTGAGTCACGGAGCGTGTACCATGCGATACGATATCGTCGATCGGTGGAAAGGGCAGAGTTTCCTCTTCCCAGCACCACTCGCAGGGTTTGTACTTTCGATGAGTCATTCTACTGTTAGCCTCTTTCTGGCCACGGTGTAGTCACGAGCCGTTCTCAGAACAACACCGAGAATCGCAGAGAGGGATTCTGTTCGCATTGTTCATACATACTGGGAACGCTTCAAACGCGGTTGGAAACACGTCGCTCACGATCCTCTTCTCCCTCCTCACCAACGCTGAAGCAGTTTCCAGATCCTCGCGCCCACCATCTTTATTTGTACACCATGTTCCCAATGCCTTGTCAGAATGGGGATGCTCAATGGCTCTGATGAACTTCAGCAAATCTCTCAGGGCCATTGGGAAGAGAAGTCAAGGGATTCTTGGACGGCTCTCGCAGAATTGAGGACGGCCCCGGAGGCGAGCGGACGGAGTCTCAACGACCGAGCCCATCGTCTCTGAGGTTCCGGCATAAGCAGCTCGATTTAAATCGTCCAGAGAGCCGCCCCGCTGTTTCATGATGATCATGAGCAGTTTGTAGTGTTTTCTGTTTAACGAACACTCGGCTCGCGTCGGTATGTTAAGCTCACACAGGCCTTTGTATTCGACCATTGACAGCCGCCAAAGTAAATAAGGGGAGAAGCGTCGAGCGAGGGGTGGCTGAACTCCCACATCGATTGACACGGAATTTCTGGTAATTTGAGATGGGAGTTTCAAAGCGGAGTCAAACTAGGAGTCTTGGAGTCGACACTCATGGTTACGAGGAGTTGATTTGGGCTCAGAATTCCAGAGCTTCAAGGGCTCGCAAGCGAGCGAGAATGAGCGCACGATCGAGTACTGTTGACACGCCGAGTGCCCTAGAGTCTAGAGCTTGGAATCTCACCCGGAATGTTGAGTCTCTCCTCATTCACAGTTTACACCAATCACAGGGCAAAGTGCAACAGAACCACATCTGCTTGACCCGATCATAAAACGTGATGAATGCAGCGGTCTCGACGATTGACGTCGCTGATCGGCAGGCACCTCCAGTCCAATGACCCTCCGCCAGCAGCGCGAAATCCCGTGTTCTGCTAAGACCAGTTAGTTGTGAAGTCCGTAAAAACGTATGCTGCGAACGTTTCGGTGTGCTGCGGACGGACCTGAGCCCGACCGGTCGGTCGTTCGAGTGGGTTGTTGCTTTATCCAAGGTCGCGTGAGAGAGCGAGCGCTCTCGCAAAGTAGCCTGGATGACTCGCTCGAGTCGCCCCTCAGCTCTCACGTAGCTCTCGACTCGGGAACGCGCACACACAACATTCGTTTGGCAACAGCGATTCGTTTGGCACGAACTGGCTCGAGTTGACGTGCTGAGTCGAAACATAGGAAAATGCTCTCGTTCGAGAAGCCCTGAAGCTGAACTTCTTTTTCCCCCGACACCGTCCTGTGCACAGCCGAACGGCGCTCTGTATTTTGTTGTGGGGAAATTTCGCATGCGCAACCTGTCAGCCCATCCTGCACCGCCACGGTCCTCACCTCGTGAACGCTCTGAACGAAGGCACCGGAACGGGCGGCCTCGCTGCTGTCGAGAATACTGGGTCGCTGGAAGGCAAGATTTTTAGCGAACATCAAACTTTCAATGTCATGATCATCACTCTCAGGTTTCCGAAAGGCTACCCGCCTCAGAGCGCTTCCTTGCTCGAGCACAGGAAAGTCGAGAGCCCCAGAACGAGTAGACATCGGAGACCGTTGCAACCTGCTCTCAACGCTCCAAAAATCGATTTCCGCTCATTGGCTCAGCCTCGGCGGAAACGACGCGCCCCGACCCGCGACGCGTTGCAGAAGTTTCAGAGATCGACGACCCAGTGGAATCTGCACGGCTTCAGCGCGAGGTTATTTGGTGTGAGGTGTTCATAGTTGACCGAGTCTGCAGGGCAAGACCCGCTCCCCCGGAGAAAAATCTCGCTCGAATCATGTCTTCGAAGAGCCAGTTGCCGAATCTCTCGTTTGGGCTCCTGTACAGTTATGGAAGGCGTTAGCCGGCCCCAGGGGCTCCTGTCGAGCCGAGACCATTCCGACATCACCTTCGAGGGGGTCGCAGAACTATTGACCGCGAATTCTGGGGATCACTCCCTATTCTCAGCATTCTTGATTCTGACATCCGAATCCTCCTCCTGCTAATATCCAGGCTGCTCGCACTCGGGAAATTTGAAATTGGCGCCACTTCACGTGACCCTCCCCCGTCGAAACAGTTGTGCTTCCCGTGCTCTGTTTTGAACAGCACGTGGTCGCGAATTTCTCGTTCTTTTCATGGGAACGTGATAGTGGTACATCATCGGGGAAGGTTCTCTTGTCATAGAGGGTGTTGGTGATCAGAGATGGCTGAAATCGCATTGCGTAATGTGGAGCAAGGACTCGATGAGCTGGAGCAGCTAGAGAGAATTTCGCTGTTCGAAAGGAACGAAACTAAGTGAGTGAATCCTTTTGTTTACGAAGAGCACCTGATCGGTATAGCATATGAGGAATGAAGTCGACTCACCGAGTCGCATCTCATTGCAGAACAATCTGAGAGCTTTGGTATTGCTTTCAGATCGATCGTGAAGCGCAGGAAACACTTCGAATATCGCCTCCGAAGATTCGTCAAAGATCGCGCGGACTTCATCCATTACATTAACTACGAAATTTCGCTCTATCAGCTTATACAGAAGCGCCGGGAGCGCACGAAAATTTTACACAAGAAGAGCGAAATCGATCATTCGATCACCCGGAGGATTGATCTCCTTTTCAAAGTTAGCATCAGCACAGTCAATCCTTGATGGAGAATTCGTTGGAAGGGATCCAAATGATTGAACATCATCAATACGGTATACCCAATCTGAGACCGATTTTCCTCTTCTGCAGAAAGCGGAGTACAAATTCGCCGGAGACCTCGCATTGTGGTTCTCGCACATCGAGTTTTGTAAACTGGTGGCAAGTACCAATCCATTTCTGCTCAATTTTCGTGCAACGTGGTAGGTGTCCATGGGTAGAGGGATATCAAATTGTATTAAATCATTACAGGGATGGAAATCGCAAGCGTCCGAGGTGTTTACCCGATTGCTCCAACTCCATCCGAAAAAGTCCGAGGCGTGGATAGCATGTGCGAAATTCCAGCTCGAGGATTTGGGAGAAACAGATGTTGCTCGTAAAACCTTGCAACGTGGCTTGAGATTTCTACCGAACGAGGCTGTGATGTGGAAAGAATATTTCCGATTGGAGCTTCATTATTGGGAGAAGCTCCTCAAACGACAAGAAGTTTTAGGTTCGTTCTTCCGTCGATCTCTCCGAGGAGGTACCCAGATCTCTTGTTTCGATTCAGCTTTAACGTCGAAAACACCCGCGGATTCCAGATTTGGAAAATGGCTCAGCTCGAGACGCGATACTGGAAGGAGAAATTGTGATAATCGTGTTCTCTAACGCCATCGAACAAGTGGCGAAAGCTAGCCTAGCTATCGATTTGCTGAAAATCGTCAGGAGCGTCGCCGGAACGGAGAAGATTCGGACACGATTGGAAACTCAGTGAGTTGATCTCCATGCACACTCCTCCCAAGTCCCAGGATATACGAGAGCATTCTGCAGGATTGCTCGATATTGAAACCGATTCATCGTCTCATGGGAAGCACGAATGTTCAGGAGCGCTTTGTCTCTTTGCTTCGCAGGCTTGAAGAGACTTTCAGAGACTCCGCTGAGATGTGGGCTTACAAAGCCATTAGCAGTGCTTCAGTCAAGAAATGCTTCGAAGTTTTTGAGAAGGCTCTCACTGCCTGTTCAGATGTTGACGCGATTTGGGAAGACTACATCAAATTCGTGCTCCGAAGAGCTGAAGTGACCTCGAAGCCGAAGTACATCGAGAAGGCTTTGTCCCTGATGGAGAGGTGTGGGAGCTCATTGAGGAGGGAGCTGGCGCTTGAGAGAGTCCGGCTGACGCGAGACATCACTCACGCTGAGTTTGCCACAACGCATCACCCAAATGACGTGGAAGCGTGGTGCTTGCACATCGCCCTGGAGTGCGAGCGAACAGAAAGTAAGTTCTGTCTGAACGCTGTCCTCCTATGGAACTCCCGGCTGTTCTGGCTGATGGACTGGGACGCTACGCACATAATTTCAAGCTACTCTCTGGCTCCTCTCAAGCTTCTGAGTGTACTGATTTCAAACTCAGAGTCTTGCGTCCCGTAGTCGCTTCGCCTGAGATGTCTTGATGTTTCCAGATTTCGACGATGTTTGGCGGCTGTTCGAGCGTGCGGAGTTCTCCTGCGCCACCAAACAAGATGCCGTCAAGCTATGGGGACTGGTCATCAATCATTGTCAAGAACACGATCCGAATCGCCTCGAAAAAATATTCGAGGTGCGTTTCTAGGTCCAACGTCGTATACTTGGAGGAACGGGGAAGAACGGCTGAGAGTTTTTCCATTGCTTTCCAGAGGGGGATCCTCAAGACGGGCCGAATCGCCGAGTACGTTAAGGAAGAGTTGGTTGCCCGGACAGTGGCGCAGGAGAATCAAGCCCAAGCTCTGAAGCTCTTCGAAAAGCTCCTTGCTCTCCGGCCACTGAATTTGAAGATCTATGAGAAGTTTCTGCAAATTTTCTGCGAGAACAAGAGTATCGTAAGGCGCATCTTCAATGAAGCTGTTCACGAGCTCGGAGATGAAAACGAGGGTAAGCATTTGCTCGGTAGCAGAACCTTCGGAGATTTTCATACGAAGTGTCTTCTCGCACCGCTCAGAATCCGCTGACTTTTCTTTCAGAACTATGGGTGAACTACATCCGTTGGGAGCAGCATTCGGGAAATCCAGCGAACTCCGGGATACTGTATCAACGAGCAATCGACACGCTTGAAGGATCTCACGTGAAAGAGTTTGTCACGTTGTATACTCTCGAAAATACTTCATAATAAATGGTGACATCCATCGGAATAGCTGATGCTCAAGAAACTCTTCTCACAAGGGAAGTAAGAGAGTCCATTCCGGCGGTCGACAGCTTCCGAGGCGAACCACCTGGTTCAGCGGCGAGGCCGAGGGGTTTGAAAATCCTTCTTGTTGAAGAATTGGCGAATGGTTGTAACACAAGATGTGAGAGCTTCGGATCGCATAGAAGTCTGGATGAACTATAGGATAGCACTCGATGCGCTCGCGGTATTCAGAAATAATCACAGAATGGAGGGAGAACCACGGCCACAAATCCCTCGGAGAGACGATTCAACCTACCGCATGGCGATTATCCATGGGGTTCCCCGGTGAGGAGATATCTCCGATTTCGGCCGAGACCATTTTGTTGAAAAGGAGCAGTGTGTCTGAATGCGAGCAAGTAGGGAACGGGACGATTGAGAGAGTCGAACGCCATGAGAAATTTCCGCCTCCAGTGACAGAACAGTCCAAGAACTTGGAACTAGATTCTCCATCCATCAGATGAGAATCATGGGTCAATCAATGGATGATGCGTGCGAGCACAATCTTTTCTCACAAGGATACAAATGAGTGCTTCTCGAATGAGCGAGTGCCGAACCTCTGGGTTAACGGAATAGCACCGGGGCCTCGGTTTTCCCTCGGTCGATGGATGGAAAGGTTTCGAGTCGATGAGAGGCACGAGGTTCAGAAACACCGATCTAAATGGGGTGAAGCTCGACATCCGCGATTTTCAAACATTCCCCGTGAGCGCATGTCATGGGGCGAGGACAGCGGGATCACCAAAGAGTCGAAAACTGCGGATTTGTGTGCATCTGGGCGTCATTTTATTGAACTTTCTTTCAGAGCGAACTCACACCATGCATGCTGACCTTCATAAGGCGCGTCGTACATTCCCATTTGCAGAGCTATGAACCATGATACTTGAGCCAGCAAATCTTGCGAGGGCTCATCCAGTTTGAAATTATTGCAGCTCCACCAAACCATGAATTTGTAGAACTCCGATTCGAATGAGCTCCATTCCTGCTCTCCATTTCTGCAATACTCTATGTCTGTCACGTAAAATGCATCCAGAACGATTTCTTGCTCCCCCTTACCATCAGAAAATTCTACCAAGACTCGAGGGAAAGCTAGTTTGTATTTGTGATCTACGCAGTTTGAGCTCTCTCTTCTGGCCAGATGGACTTCCATGGCATCAAAGCCGAAAATCGTGAGATTTTTCAGGGACCCGAAAACAGCCGGTGGCTGTCCTCTGAGAGCGACTGGGTCCTCTTTCAAAAAACCATTGAAGTACCATTGAGAACCTTTCAACTCCAGACTGCAAATGCCTTCGCCTATATCTTGGCGCACGATACCGCTCCACTCGGGAACGATTGAAGAGAGATCATCTTTCACCCCTTCAAGCAGCGGCGGAAACCTTTCTTTCAACAAATCGATGGTCAGATCGATATCCTTCATCAACAACTGGTTCCTTGTGCTGGGGATACTACTCAACTGATCCGGGCCTGTTACCATAGCATCGCCTTGATCGGATGATGAGACCAATACGATGCCTGTGAGTGCAAAGAGCAGCTCCACCACGGAGACTTTTCGATGAACTGTGGTCATGATCCTCCCTGTTGTCGATATTCTTCCAGGAATTCCCTGAAAATCGACGGTCAATGACGTGCTCGAATGATTTTCGGATCCGACCAACCGAACTTGCGGTGATGAGGTACCGTTATCGTTCCAATTAGAGGGCTACCGGATGGCTTCCCGTTTAGAGAGTTCGTTCCGTCATAGGCTCCTATGGTAGAGGGGCATACCCGTGTAATAACGCATTATCCCAGAGAGCAACCCTATAGCAGAGAACCCCTGGATATCGGAGAATGTCCCTCAGTTGGAGAGCGAATGACGGATTGCTATGAGACCTTCGAGCTGAATCGAAAGCAATGCCGTGAACTCCAATTTGTTCCTCGAAAACTTCTCACCGAGTTCTCGCTGGGGATCAGAGCTGTTGACGCCCTTTCTCACTATTGCATGAACATCACAGTGCAGAAATCCGAGCACAGAGCATGATCAAACGCTAAGCTTCCGTTCCGCTTCCTTCGAGAACGTATCTTTATCCGAATCTGTGGCAGAAACATAGTGAGCTTGGATTACAGATCGTAGCTTTGATGGCTTTTGACGATCGGCTCTCACAAACGACTTTCGAGTTCCGGCTGGGATTGTCACTCGTATTAACGGCTTCGTGGAAAACAGTCCTTCAAATGGGTTCAGATATCTCGCACTTGGCGTTTCCCGAAGGAGATTGTGAGCGTGTCCACGAACGACAAGTCTCGGGTTCGCTGATGGAGTTTGACGTGTGTGCGCGACTCGAAGCGAAATTGTCATGAGAGTCAACGATGCTTGATGGAAGAGGCAGGATAAACTCTTGAGGCGTTGTAGATCAGGCCTTGTCGTCACGGGAGCTTTTTCTCTGCGGAACAGGAGGGTCAACTCGCGATTCCGTGCACAGATTCCATTAGGAGTGATTTCCACGACGAGTTCACATCCTGGTGCGGCACAAACAAAATTCAATGGGCTCCACAGATTGGAGCTATTTTTCCGAATCTACTGCGTCCGGGCTTGATTCCAGCTCTCTTCCCAGGCGAAATTTTTCCGGAAATCGATTCACTCGTTCCAATCTCAGAGCCATCCCGAGGGAAGAGCGAAAGAGGAGTGCTTTGCTTACTTCTCTCCCGCTAGAGAAACCATTCTACGATATCGAGCTCAGCTGGGAAACTCGAGCTCAGCATTTGCACTGAAGATTCCGGGACGGCGTCCACAGGGAGCCCAGGCAAACATTGATCCCATCATAAGTGAACACAGCGGCCACAGAGTTCCGTCTGAACAGGCCCCCTGTAGCTCGCACGGCGGCTCCTATTACATCGCTCCCAGGACGACATTGAAACATTTTTTTTCTCCTAGCACCCCTAGCTTGCAGCTTATGGAACATCTTCGGCACCGTGAGTGCTGCTGCGAAGCATGTGAGCACCTTCCTCGTACCTGAAACATATCCACACTGCGGCGGGGGTGCTTTCTCCGCATCAGTCGGTAAACATTGTGTCCCTATTTCTCGACGAAAATTGCAGCTGTTTTCTGCCAGGGCGCGCGATCAGTTAACCTCGGCTGACTCCAGACACTTTTGAGGCACCCCGCAGATTTGTGGTGTGGCCCGCGGGCCGATAAAGGGGGTCCACGCCGCGAACTGCAGCTTGCTTAGCCCTGCTGTAGATAAACGTCAAACATCCCCTGAAATAGAGGCTGGTCTCTTGCCGCAAGAGAAGACGAGGGGAAAAGTTAAAATGGTTGTGGGGTTGAAAAACGACCTCTATGGAAGAGTGGCAACCATTCGACATCGATCAATGACCACAGTGATTTCCTTCGTTGCTCCAATCTTGGACGCGAGTAATCCCACAGACTCCGGCATGCCGGGAGGTTTCCGAAAATATCTCAGCGGAGATCGCCCAACCTCCTCATGCATGGTTTGGCCTGAGTCCCGGCATTCCACTGTGCCTTCCAGGGTCCGCAACTCACTTGGATAGACTCTGATCCCAACCACAACTTTCAATTAATCCTATACCATATCGCAGCGGTGCAGAATAATTTCTGGATGAAGTGGTCTCCCGGTTGAGCAAGGAAATACCAAATTGACTCGACTGATTGCGGGATTCCTGCCGAGAAAAACGGCCGGAATTCGACCGATATTTATTGTCCAGGAACTGAAAACGTGGTTTGGAGCCAGCAACTGTGAACGTTTAGTCTTTCTGAGCCAAGAACTGAAGGAGAGAATGTCCAACTCAGAAGTGACGTGTGAACCGGTATCCCGGCAAAATCGAGAGGATATCCCCAAGGGCGTGCCGGCCCGATCATATAAATATTGCGCTGAAGTCGTTCTAATCATTCTTGAATCCAGTTCTTCGAGATGAAATCCTTCATTGTCCTCGCCGCTCTCGTCGCCTGCAGCCAGGCCAGTTTGCACGGCCTGCACGGTGGCTCCTCGGTCTCGTCTCGCCACGAGGATGGACTCGGAAACTACAAGTTCGGCTACAAGGAGAACCACGCTACCGGAGGTACTTTCAGGTCCGAGGCTGGAAACCCTCACGGAGTTCAGGGATCCTACGGTTTGACCGACATTGACGGCCGCAGCCGTGTGGTGCACTACGTCGCTGACGGTCATGGATTCCGCGCCTCGATCAAGACCAACGAGCCCGGAACCGCCCCCGAGCCCGCCGCCGCCACCTCCATCGCCGCCCCTGTGAACAAGGTGCACGCCGCTGCTCCTCTCGTTGCCCACGCTTCCTACGTCGCCCCCGTCCTGGCCAAGGCTCCCCTCGAGCTCGGCTACGGTGCTGGATACGGCTACGGTGCCGGATACGGCTATGGCGCCGGACACGGCTACGGACACGGTTACGGCGCCGGACACAGCTACGGCTACGGTGTCAAGCACAGCGGATACGGATACAAACACCACGGATTGGATCTCGGATACGGGTACGGACACGGTCTCGGATACGGGTACGGACAGGGCTACAAGCACGGTTACAAGCACGGTTACGGCCATTACTAGATGAGAGCTGAACCATCCGGACCGACCTCGATCGACCCCGATCGTATTCAGAGCACTGCCTAGATACCAAAGTCTTATGACTCCGTGACAGAATTCGAAAGGGACTTCCCGATACGATCAGGAAGCTGTAAATTTCATCATTATCTTAAATTTCCTGCATTCAATAAAGATGACACGATCATCTCAATCCCGCCTCTGTGCTCACTCATAGGATTCGGGAAGGTGTTGCTCGCGCTAGCGGAGAGCTTCGGACTCGTCGGACAGGCTGGACTGTCTGGCGCTGTTCTCTAAGAGCAGAATGTCGAAGCTCCGGACCGATTTTCAAGAGCCTCCCATCGATCTGTATCCTCAAACATGAACTGTGTTCGTTCGCTGGAGCTCGCTCATTGACGCTTCTATTCGTCGTCTGATGCTTCTTCCTCGGAAGCGTTTTCCCTTGTCACCCAGTCTGAGCGTCGCGGGAAGGAATACAGCGGCCGAGAGAGTTGAACTCTCCAAGGTTCGGATGGCTGGCACGGTGGACGCCCCTGGTCGCGCCTTCTGAGAGACCTCGTTCGGGGGGAGTCGGCAAAGTTGTCGATGCTGGGAAGATACTCCGATACTATTCCAGCCAGTTGATCAATGAGGAGACTTATTTCCGTTTCGAAGTCCCATGTATGATTCGCCATGAGATGGGTGGTTGAGCCCGGTAGCGTACTTGGCTGTTTGGATCGTCAGATTGATAGTTCTGCATCACTGCCTGAGTCTTTCACATATCTTGGTGCAAACTTCCTCGCAGATGGGCTCGTTCGCTCTGCGTCAGAAATCATTCTTGCCGAGGCTGGCCGAAAACTGAGTCCTGAAGTTTTGGCTGCATGTGCCACCGGATGTCGACGGTGGAATCGTTGTGAGCTCTTTCTCTCGAGGATGCGTTCTCTCCGATCAACCGCGAGGAAAATTTTCTGTTGCTCAACAGAAATAGGGGAGTCTGTCCCTACTTGAGCTGGATTGGGGCTGACACCTGTGGTCGCCTGCTTCAGAGGGAGAACGAATGAGATGGTCAAATAGTCTCAGATATACATGGCGGTGCGGAAAAGAGGAACTCCGGTCGAGATCGAGAGACATGCTCGAGCTCCGGTGATTCCCGTCAGTATTCTTCTGTGGAGCTTCTCCGCAGCCGATGCTTGCGCGCGATCCGTCGGCCACGCGGCCAAGATGAGCTCGCGCCACGGGAACCAGAAATCGACGGACACCTGACCGGCGCCGCCCTTGAGATAGTTTACGACGCCTTAACCGCTGCCAGCTCGCCACCGGTGACTTTTCGCACGCCAGCGTATCTATCGAACGCGTTGCGATTGGATTCTGTCCGGAACATAACAGATAGGAGCACTGTGTTCGAGTTATTCTGGCAGCCGAATGTGCATGCTTGCGCTGGTTTCCAGCCTGGTTTCTATGCCAAACACAGTTGAGATTCGGATCAATTCCAAAAATCAGATCTTCAACGACAGCTTCGTTCAGCCCTGAGGCAGTCGAGCTCATTGTGGGGAAAGGCTTCGTAAGCATATGAGAAAATTATCCGAATCCCTGTGCAGTTGACGTCTGCCGCAACATGAAATGCAATTACGCGCCGCGTTGACAGGAGATCAAGCACTTGGACGACACATGGACGGGCCCTGAGAGGACTCTCGCCAGACACCGGGAAAATGGGAGCAGACTTCCGATGCGTTGTACTCGGACTTCCTCGAAAACCAATCTCTAGACTTCATCTAAAGGTTTTGGGGTATAAAAGTGGTAAATCTTGGGTCTTCAGTCTTGGCCGGACAACGCTCCCGATTTTCTTCTAACGCCTGGGATATCTTTCCTCGACGATCTGCTCGCTCTGATTCCTGTACCGAGAACGAATTCCACCCGGGCGGCACGGAGCAAACATGGGGATTGGGCGGAAGAATCTGGAAGATTCAATCACAGCCTGGGTGACAACTTCCGACATGGTCGCCCCAGGAGCCTGGTTAAATGCGATATGTAGATGAAAAAATATCTATAACGCCCGAGAGAATAAATGAGTAAGCATGATCATCAGACAAGACTCGGAATCGTCGGGCCACCCTTCTTCAACCTTTTTGGCCAGTTTCATGTTGAATGAATGAGCTGTGGCGATAACAGAGCATGAGCACAACGGAAGTGGCTGTCGGTCGTTGCGAGCGTTAGGACTAGGCTTTGCAACGGTTATTTAACCGCGGTTAATAACCGCAATAACCGCAAATATTTTGCGGTTATAACCGCATTTACCCGCCATTTTCCGAAACGTATGATTTTTCGAGAAAGCGTCGCGTCTCATAAGCTTACTTTGGCTGGGAATCTGGACTTAGGTGCTGAGCGGTTGAAGAGAAATGAATTGCTTCTAGAACTGTGACATCTTGTCTGATGACTCCCGTTAAACGAAGTTCGTACACGCTCCCGAAAGCCGGACCTGGCTAGCGATTGTACCTGGACATATCACACATCAGGAACAGCCTCCCCATGTCCCCATCATGTTCAAGGAATCGATGAGCCAGCATCGGTAGCGGGAGGCTCAATCTTCCAGAGCTCTGCGCATTTGGTAGGATCAGGGATCAGAGCACAGCGGAAGTAGCTATTGTGTGGGTTGCACCCCCGTTGGAAGGCCTCGATAAAAGAATTGTGATGAAGTCCTACCTGAAAACGGCCATCTCTCGTGCAATGGTCGGGACGGAGGACATACGCCCTTCTCAAATACGATAACGGTGATATCGAAGCCGGGAGCAGTAATTTGGAGCCGGACAAAAATCGGAAGCACCTCAAAAGACGACCTCGAGGATTCACAATGAAAAAAAAACTCGAGAATCAGGACGTGGAACGACGTGAGTTATCTCAACCCAACAAGAAAGCATGCCTCTGGGCACTCTTTGCTCGTGAAACCGTGCAGAAATCGGCGCCAGTTCCAGAGTTTACAAAACTTCCTCAGCGGATCGTGAGGAGTTGAACACGAAACTGCTGTCTACATTCATCGGACGGGGGGCTTCACAATACAAGATGATCTCTCTGGCATCAGGATAATTTACCAAAGATTTCGTGACTTGAGACGTTAAACCAATGTCCCCGGTCCCATCTGATCGAGGTCGAGTTGTAACAAACGAGTCTTTCTAAGATGTGTTTTGAGATCTCGTTGTATCTGTTCATAATGGAACCTTCTTCCTGATAGGAGAGGAGAAGCTTCCTGGAAATCTTCCAGGAAGCATGCTTCCATATAACCGCGGTTATTTGCGGTTATAACCGCGGTTTTCAGTCCTGATTTTGCGGTTAACCGCTATTGCGGTTATGGATTTGCGATTATCGGTTAACCGTAACCGCGGTTATTTGGAAATGCGGTTATTTGCAAAGCCTAGTTAGGACCATCCGAAGTGCTCAGAATTTCTGAAGGGACACGCACCACATCGGATTCTTCAGCACCACAAGTAAGCTCGGCAGTATTGTTGCCAACATCGCGATCTTCGCCGTTCTTCGACAAATCTAGCGCCGAGTTTGCTGGGGGAAAATCAAGGAGCACGATCGCAAAGATCATATCAGCATAGGCGGAATCGGCGCTTGCAACGCCGGGCGACTGCTATTCTGGCCGAACCCAGGGTTCACTGATCCCTTCCAGGGCTCAAGAGCTGTTGAGGCCTGGGAGTTCCATTTGTGTGTTGTCGCGGATCGACGTTGAGAGCTGGCATTAGGATCGGGGCTTGCTCGACCATCAGGTGCTCTTCTCCGTCGAACTCATCTCAACGGGCTGCTGTGCTGTATGGTACAGCTACCTTCAGGCTAATAGAGTGCTTTGCCGTTCCGAGCATTTCCCTGATGAGGGAGGCCATCATGCCTGCGTTGGGCTCCTGACACCTTCTAGGCATTTTGTCGGATACCCCATCAACGTCCACCTTGTTCGTATTCAGTCCTTCCAGTACAACCGAGGATGATGAGGTTTTGACAGCGTTAAGAATCGTGAAGCTGAGTGTAGCCCCTGGTAGTATACATTCCGGTTGGTCCACCGTTCGATATGCCACAATACGGAGTATCACCCAACTGGAGCGAAATATTCCTTCACCTCATTTGTAGGCGAACCAGTCATCCGGTGGCGTGCTCAGGGGGCACTGAGGGGGCTGCAGAACCCACTGAAAACTTCGGTCCCCAGTACCTCGGTCGGCACTTGGACTCCGATTCCAATCCTCATTCATGGGCCTTCGTGAGAGATACCAACATAGCTCAACGGCATGTTGAAGTCCCGAGCGATGTTGTGGCGGATAGGCATTGTTAGGTCATCGATGAAATGCGAGACTTTCAAAAAATGCTACGCGATACTGCCGGCCTGTGACTGCTCCATTTCTTCTCAATATTCATGGCCATCGCCTTTTTCTGGAATTTTCCTGGTGATCGAAGAGATAGCGGACTTCGAGACGGTGACTTCCGGTTTTCAATCCAGTGAATATGACAGAGTTCGGGTTAACGAGAGTGCTGCGGAATTCTTCTGTTTTTTTCCCGCGGTCTTCCTGAAAGGTAACGAAGAAACAACTCTAATTTTTGGGCTCGTTTTTTCGCATCCAACATGAACACGTGAACCTGTCATTCGCCAGCGAACGGTTCTGGATTGTTCTCTGAGCCTGAAAAGTGGTAAACTATCGCTATGAGCTGATTTTCAGGGCTTTCGTACTCAATGAGTCTTGTTATTCCCGCATTTCCGTCCGCAGCTCGTCGAGGAGCCCGGAATCCTTTCCTCGGTAAGAATCACTCACTCGGGGAGTAGCAAACCCGCAGCTGGACTTCTCCATTTTCAAGCGTCGCCGGAAATTATCCATACCCGATTTCCCAGATCCGCTCTCCGGAGCATCGCCAGAATCGATGGTGGCACCCGTCGGCGCAGCGGTATGAGTCGTTCGGATAAAGCTCCGGAAACTCAAGCGACGGAGTCCGTTTGCTCGCAGCATCTAGGCTTCCGACGTGAGTGAAGTGCTCAGTTCGTTGGTTCCACCCTTGGAAAGGACGGAAACTCTGAGCAGACGCACTTCGCCGATTGAGATTCCGGGAGGGAGATTTTCGTGGGGAAAAATGACATGATAATTTCCACCTAGGGTAAGATCATCTATTACGGGCACCTTGAGGAGTTACGGAGGAAATGCGAGGAGAATCAGATCCATCGGGAGCAAAGATCGGGGGAGTCAGCGGGCTAGGATTGTCTGTCAGTGTCAGGGTCGAGAAGAATCCGAGAAGGGAATGATCGGGTTACCTCCGCGCGAAGAGTGTGGCAAAGTGAGCTAAAATCTGAGTGAGGGGTACAGCGAAAGGAGGGTTTCGTTCAGGTCCCATCCAGATTCCTGAATCTTGATGCACGGTTCGGAGCCTCCTTCGAAGTGATTCATTTTGCTGTGTTCGGATCTCTAAGATCAACCTCGATTACCTCCGATCCATGCGGAAGAGAGAGACGAGCAGCTGAAAATCTTCGAAATGATTTGACATTCTTTGAACGCTCACTGTGCAAAAACGGAGGCCGCTGGAGACTCGCGCTTTGTCACCTCTAAAAGCTGGATGGAAACCCTACGAAATCATCCTGGGTCTGAGCTCGTTGTCGCCAGAGAACCACCGGTTCTGAAGCAAAATCCTGAAATTTTTGTTGGAAAACTATCTGCGCGACGATGACTAGTTCGAGCCAATTTATTTGGCATCCTCCGAACGTTCGAGGACAGACAGTCCTCGGGAGGTTGCGAAAGAAACGCGTATGCATTCTTGCCGTGGGATCCGTGCCAGAATGGAAGTCTCTGACACACGAGGAGTCTCCAAGGGACGAACGACCTTCCGCGTTGTTGGAAATTTGATGGACCGTCCATCAGAACATCCGCGGCATTCTACAAGAACGATACTCTCACTGATTGTGAGATTCGAATGGTTGCACGGAAGTCTGTTCAGGCTCCATTCGAGTAGGAGTCTGTCGAGTCAGTTTCAAAAATGAATTTATCCGGTTGCGACACCTTGGGATTCGTGTCGCACCTAGATATGACCGAAAACTCTTCCCTCGTTTCTCTACCTCACTTTTTTTGCCGAGAAAACATTTAGTCCTGGTCCAGGCAGCATTCGAGACTCGAACTCCAGGGTACCCTTCTTCCGTCTTGCCAGGTCTCGTTCAGATCGAATACATACTGGGGCATCAGATGTCTCTCTCTCTCTCTTTCTCTTCATAAAGAACTTGCCGGATTTCGACATCTCACAGAGGTCATACTGGATCGCTTGAGAATGATGGGTTCCGGATCATCGGGGCATTCCGACATGAAGTAAATTCGAAAGTCGTCCGCATATATCTACTAGAGTTTCGGTATGGCTTAGTCGACCGTTCATGCATGTCTTATCAAAATTGATTGTGCCTTTTGCCTCGGTTCTTGGTGGCCAGACATTTGCTCTTTCCAACGCTGATGGAGCACTGCCGCACAAATAATCGGACTCGATTCCCTCCCAGTCACTCTGAGGTTTTTGTACCTCGCCAGAGTTGATCCCTCCGCATATCCTCTTCACACATATCGCATACTGCCAAGTCCGCTCGAAAATCGCAGTGTGTTTTACATCAGGTCTCGGTGCGAGACGGTTTTTCGTTGCTTTATTGAACCTGGAATATCCCGTTGAACTCTTTCCCTGGAGTGCTCCACTTCCATGGACAAGGAGCGGATGCTGTATGTCATTCCACTTCCTGCAATCTTTCTCTCAGTCTGCGAATCTTCGAGAACACCTCGGTGATCGGACACATTGTGGAGCTCGTGTTGCTGGAACACACTTTGCGACTGTAGTCATGCTCAGGAAACTGGTGCCAGTTTTCGTTTTTTTAGCGGTTTGCTCATCCAATCAGAACTTGAAGTGGGATGACTTGTGAGTGTCCATCTCAACGCTGACCATCCAGTCATTTGATGGAAACGTGTTCCGCTGATAGCCCTCCGCTTCTAAGACGTGCTGTCCTGCGAGCCCGAGAACTCTCTCTCTCTCTCTCTGAGCTTCGATGAGACGCGATCCTTCATCATTAACTAGCACTCAAATCCACAGGGAAGAGGAACAAAGCGATTCGGGGTTTGCGGAGGCTCCGCTGCTTGGCCGCAACGCTGCGATAGGTGAGCTGAAGCCGAGTTGGGAATTCCAGGAGAGACTACAAGCTCCACCGAATACCGAGCACAGATCTGGCTAATCGAACCTCTCATAATTCAACCGTCGTACTCAGACTCTCGGGAGTCCCCTTGTTCGAAGTTCCATCCAACTTTGAAGCTTCTCCGCGCGTGAGACACGTCATGCGAAAACTCCATTGAGATAGGGATTGAGTGCAGGCGGAAATCTAGGTTCCAACATGATCGAATCAAGAATCAAGACGAACCAGTTACTGACGGTCGTTCTTTGGCTACCTTTCTAGATCTCTGTCCAGTTCCGGCCGCGCCGAAAAACTCGAAGGTTCAGTGTCGGAAAGGTCGAGGCCGAAGAATGTGCCGAGCGGTTTGCCTGAAGGGATTCAAGCTACCAAACGGAGAAAAAGAACAAATAATTGCCTGTTCAGAAGATGAAGGAATCTACGCCCCCAAGGGAGCGTTCGTGGATTGCGAAGGTCACACGATTCACCCCGCTAGTTTTACTGAATCACGACAGCTTCGTCCACCCCTGTGCGAGGCGATTCGATGGGACCAGTCTCTCTTGTTTCTACTCGGAATCCTGCGCGAAGTGGTGCAAATGGTTCCGAGGTGCAATGGTAAAAATAATTGAGATTTGAAACGGTCCACAGCTCACTGCGAAGCGCCCTGCCAGAACGGCGGCAGATGTATCGGAAGCGACGAATGCGTCTGCGAAGCCGCTTTCCGTGGAGATCTTTGTCAATACCGTGAGTGAATAACGGCAGAGGGTGTGATTTACTACTCCGTCCCGACACCCACCGGCACCACGAAGCTGTGAAAATTTATTTTTAGCGCATTTATGAATTGAGTGCAGCTCAGGTTCCGCTGTGTGTATGATCTCCAGTGACGTTCTACGGCTCGTGGCTACCTGCACTGGCGCTCAAATTATTCTTGCGCCTAAACCAGATCTACGTTCGAATCGGATTCACTTCCATCGAATCAAAAGGAGCGGCATCGTTATATGCGACCGAAGTTGATCATTGGATATGAGATTAACTCTTCGAAATTTCGACTTTCCCACTCTTCACAGCGGTCAGCCTGTGTGACTCACATTTTTCGGAGTTTTTGGGGACGTGGCGTTGCGGACACAAGAAGAATGGCACAGAATGCCAGATCGGCTGTCCCGTACCGTTCTACTTCTCGTTCGAGTCACCGAAAATCCACACGTGCAGCGTGGACGGCGTGTGGACGCCGCCGAAAGTTCCTACGTGCATTGCCGGTTCGTGGAATTCTTCGGAGATCAGGGGATTTCAAACCCCTCACTCTTGGCGTCATCGATTCGATGTGCGGAACGATTGCGGTTGCGTCTTTCTGCTCTTCGGCTTTTCAGACTTACTGACCACGGTCCTGCTTTCCACTCTAGACGATCCGGACTTGGAGCTAGTTCCGGGTGAGGTGACGCGGAACGAGATGGAAGACAAAAACCACGGGACGAAAAAAAACGATGATGACGACGAATACGAAATATACGAAACCATAAAGTAAGCTGTCGAAGGGTTCCGCAGGAGCGAGTGAGCCCACGAAATACTCTCCGACTGAGATGTTGGCGCTCACCAACAGATTTTTTTGACTCTCTGTCCGCAGCGCCGACAAGCCTGTAGAGCAAGCAAACTCGATCGTCATCGAAGCTCAGGATGCAACGAACAACATCAAACGACGCATACGGTGTCCGGAGGGCCAAGCGCGTGTCAGATGTTTGAGCGACTGTCGAGCGACTTGTCAGAATCCAAACCTCGTCTGTCCCCCAGCGGACGAAGGTGCGCAGTGCGAAGAGGGTTGCGCTTGTGCCGAAGGCTTCCTGCAGCTTGGAGACACTTGTGTCCCTCGAAAGGCGTGCCCTTGCTACCATGAGGGCTTCGCTTTCAACCAGGGACATTACATCGTACAGGACTGCAACACTTGGTTCGTACCACGCCACACTGTTCAGAGTCATCGAGCGACAGCTGGTTTGCGGCAACAAATGTTAGCTCTCAAGACCCCGTTCGGGATTTAGCTGAAGGAACTTCGTTGAACTTTCTCGTTTGATTCGTTAAGCACGTGCCACGAGGGCAACTGGCAATGCACGAACGAGGTCTGCGATAGTGAATGCTCGGTTCTGGTGAACACTTTCTACAAAACATTCGACGGTCATGCGTACTACACCGGTGCTGGTCCTTGCCTCATGGTATTGATGCAAGTCACAAACGGACCTCAAATCGTCCAAGATCGAGGGTCTTGTCCCGAGGACCCTGGAAAGGTGAGAACACAAGTTTTGTTTTCTCGTGTCTAATAGTCTTAGAAGCCTAATAGTCAGCCCACTCGGATCGGTGTCGGGGACGCTCTGGAGAGGTCAACCATCACTCTCGCTTCTTTGGTCGCTATCGATAATCTCATTCGCCTTTCCAAGGTTTGCGTTGGGGACCTGGTGATAAATTTGGGAGAAGAAGCGTTGAGAGTCACTTCCGACCGCCGGGTCATGCTGAATCATCGCGACATATCGATTTTTCCTGCGGATTTCCGTCGACATCAAATCGTCATCACGAAACCATCGAAGGAATTCCTACAGGTGATCCACCGAGAAATCCTATGCATGAATACGGAAACACACGGAGGTATCGCCCTTTCATGACTCTCCTCCACTGAACGGCCCGTGCTGAGCTCGATAGTAGAGCGAAAATATCATCCAAATCAATCGTCCAGGTGAATGTTAACGGAATTTCGATTCTGACCGACGGGAGGAGCCAAATGAGCGTCAAGGCCTCTTCCACCTTCTTCAACCGCACTGTCGGCCTCTGTGGCACGTTCAACCATCAACGATCCGATGATTTCACCACTCCGAACGTTGACGTCACGACATCAGCGATTTCTTTCGCCGAGCAGTGGACGGTCGGCAGAGATCAATGCAGTTTCACCCGCGCAGGAAACTGCTCGACGGTTCATGATCAAGAAGAACGGAGAACGATTTGTGACAACTTATTCCGGGATGCCACTGCGTTCCCAAGTGAGTTCTACGATTATGATGAACGCACGGAAGGTGACCGGATCTGAGCAAAATGAGAGCGTATCGAGAGCTTCGAGGGATAACGATGAGAAACGGGCATTCGGGCGGCTGGGTCAACAGATGTGGTTAGCGCCTCGCATCTGACGCAAGAGAGCGGGAATCATAGTTGGAGCGAGATCCAAGCCGCCCGTTGAAGCGTAGGCGGGTGAGATTGAAACTGTCTGCTCCACACGCTCTGCCCTGGCAACAATGTGAATGCGTTGTCACATAAAAAGCCCCAAGAGCGCTTCAGATACTAAAGATCGAAGTTGATTCTGTTTCAGCCTGTCTCGACAAGATTGCCCCGGAACTTCTCTACGAGCAATGCATAGAAGCCATGTGCACTTGCACTTCGTCTGCCGAAGAATGTCTCTGCCCATTCCTGAGACACTATTCCCGATTGTGCTCTAACAAGGGCTCCATCACTGATTGGACTCTCCAAGTTCCTCAATGTGGTGAGTGCTGTTGCTCGGTCGGGCCGCTCTCTCCTGCGCTTCCTCCTCTGACCTGGAGCAGGGGTGCTCATGGGCTGCCAGTGGGCTGATTCCAGGAGATACCGAGAGTCGCAGGCTTCCACCGAGTGCGGATACAGTCTCCACAGGTCGTTGATTCACAGTCAAGTCCCGAAAGGCCGAGTGCACTCCCCAAAACAGAGGAGCTTCTCTACAGAAACTCTTTCACGGTCCCGTTCCAGCCATCGAATGTCACCGAGGGATGAGGTATCAACAGTGCTCAACAGCCTGTCACTCGACCTGCTCCCATCGTTCATTCTTCGGCCAGAACTGCTCCGGAGACTGTGTCGAAGGCTGCGCTTGTCCCGGCGGCACCAGCTTGTCGAGTGCCGGAGTGTGCCTACCGTACGAAAAATGCCTCTGCTACTTCGACGGAAACGAGTACCAGGATGGATTCAGACACGCTCGGAATCACGAAACTTGGTTTGTACCGATGTCTGCTTCAACATGAACGCTATACGCCGACACACCTGTGAGATATCGATGGCTCAGTTCGCCTACTCTAGTCTGATGCCGGCGGTGTTTCCGAATGAACTGAATCTGGGAAATGATTGCAGTTTGTGTCGCAAGGGTTTGTGGGAATGCGAGGTGGCAACCGAGGACAGAGATCACTCGGAGGTCCCCGAGACACATTGCGGAGTCAACGAAGTTTTCTCACAATGCGTGGATCGCTGCGCGCCCACTTGCGATGCCTTGACTCGTGTGCCGAGCTGTGACAATACCATTTGCGCCCGGGGTGAGAACTTTTCCTACCGCTCCCCAAATGATTCAGTTCATCAGTTGGTCGACCATTACCAACCAACAGCGACATTTTACCAACGAGATTCAATGACGTTTCAAGGCTGTCAATGTGCGGAGGGCTTCGTGCGGAACGAACTCACGGGAAAATGTACGAAACGCAGGGACTGTCCCTGCTTTCATAACGGCAGGAAATACAACGAGGGAGAGACTGTTACACGTGGATGTAACAAATGGTAGGTCGACAAATGCTATATTGGGAGCTTTTTGTGGGCGATAAGCGTTCGGCAGGTCTCTCTCGGGCTTCTAACGTGGAACGCGGGAATGTGATCCAGAGGGAACTCTCACAGTTAAACGGAATCGCTGTACCGATTCGATCCGTCATTTCGCATGTTAGGCTCAAGATAGGTTCCCGTTCGCTTTTTGCCATGTGTCGAACAGGATATCGGATGATCCTCATCTCCCGACTCCGGCCTCAAGAGTTTTCCGGCGTTTCAGCACATGCGCGAACGCTACGTGGAGCTGTTCGAACGAGCCTTGCCCAGCCAGCTGCGACGTTTGGGGCAATACCCACATCAAGACATTCGATGATCAAATGTTGGACTTTGAAGGCACTTGTGACTACGTTGTCACGAAAGCCGAGAGCGATTCCGGCAATGCCGGATGGTTTCAAGTGGTCCTCCGGAACTTCAAGTGCGCCTCGGACACCATTGAATGCAGGAAAAGCATCCTGGTCCAATATGGTCAGAACTTGATCGAAATTCCACCTCCTCGTCCTCAGGGAATCCCATCTTCATCATCCACGGAGTCCGTTCTCGTGAACCTCGAAGGCAGTCGACGAACCAAGTTATTGCGAACGATCGCTCCCCTTCCAGAGAACCAATCGATCGTTCTATCTGGGATGTCCTGGACAGCGACGAGTGCGGAATCTTATCTTGAAGTACTACGCATAGGATCCTTGTACACGAAAGTCACCTTACCCAATCAAGTCACGATCTACTGGGACGGAGACACACGGCTGCACGTGATTGCAGGAGTTCAATGGAAAGAACGGGCAAGCTTGTTTTTGAAACCCTTCAGAATCGTGACCCTGCGCGAGCTAAACCTTAAATGGGCCGAAAATTCTCGTGAATCCCAGTTCGTGTTCTATGAATTCAGGTTCCGAGTTGAGAGAGTCTGGGATCGGAGCAGATAAATGAAATTTGTTGTTCAAGGTCTCTGGGTTATGCGGGAACTTCAACGGAGATGACAGCGACGAGCTGAGAGCTTCTTCTGAAGGCCCTCTGGTTCATTCGGTCGCGGAGTTCGTCAAGACCTGGCAGCTCTTTCCTCAGTGCAAGCCACCACAAATCAAAAACCTCGCGTGTTTGGAAACCACCACGAGAGCTCGGGTCGAGCAGAAATGTCAAGTCCTCAGGGGTTCGGTGTTTGAGGATTGCCACAATGAAGTAGACGTTGAGCCCTACTTGAAAAGGTTCTTTGGCCGTGTCTTCTAGCATCTTCGAGGGAATGATTTTCTGAGCATCGTTCCATTCCGCTCACTCCATATCTCGTGTGTTTCTCCCCCTCATTAGGTGTGTCGCCGATGCATGCAGCTGCTCGGAGAACGACGAATGCGGTTGTTTCTGCACCGCAGTGGCAGCCTACGCTCACAAGTGCGCCCAAGAAGGAGTTCTGATTCGTTGGAGACACCAAGAGCTTTGCCGTGAGTTCCAGAGCGTATCGATGCGTCTTAATGAGTCACGGAAAATTCTCGCCCATTCATCCCGCCCCGTGCTGGTTCGCGAAGCTGGACATGTTGTCGAGTGCCCTACTTATGAGGAATCGGAGCTCTCGTGTTCTGGAAAACTCGAACGTTAGCCGCGACGCTGTCTGGGAATTCTGTTGGCTCTACTGCCTCGCGTCTGGAGAGGAATGCCCACGAATCTCTTGCTGCAAAAAGTCTCTATTTCCAGCTCTCCAGTGCGACGAAGACTGCGAGAGATACACCCCGTGCGTGCCAGAAGTCTGCAGAAGCTCACAGACTTGTGAAGTGGTTGTGAAGCGCGGGGTTCAACTGAACTGCGCCGAACCTTTCTGCGTCGAAGGCTGCAGCATTCCCACGTGCAAACCTGGCAAGTGATTCCGCGATTCGAGCGAAATCCGCGATTTCAAAAGGAGTGTTGCACATGGGATGGATCGACGTTTCGAGTCGTTGAGGAGGAGGGAAATTGAGATCTGACGATGATGTGTTCCGAAATTCCGAAGGTTTCGTGCACCCGAACGAAACGACCCATGAGTGCCTCCCAGCTACCACCTGTAACAAAGGACTGGTCGAACGAAGCTCCTGTCGAGTTGGGAACTCGACCTTCGCCGAGGGCCAACGCATCGACAACGCGGATCCCTGCGTTTCGTGGTGGGTTCTCCCTAAAGAGAGTCCCGATTCGTGTCGTCAGCAGTCGATTCCGGAGGAGATCGAGTACTGCCACTTCGAAGTCTTCTATCTCTTCCTACAGTTTTTGTATCCGTGGGGAGAGAAAATGCTTCGGACGACCTTGTGCAGAAAGCGTGGCCGCTCAACCGAGCTGTTCCGATGGGTGGTCAGAGTGGAAGAGTGTAACTTCGCCCTCGTCGGCGGTACGTTGCGACGCTCACCCATAAGATGCCCCCGATTCCGGGAACACCCTCAGCCGTTGAATGTTGTGATTCCCTCCCTCAGTTTGGATACGATGTCGAATACCTTGCACATCACCGATGTCCCTCGAACTCGATAGCTGCAGTGGAATGCCGCCGAATCCACGATCATGCCTCTTGGAATGAGAGCCATCAAGGCGTCATATGCGATACTCGAAGAGGACTCGAATGCGCACCACGTGATCTGGAGGCATGCGCCGACTGGGAGATGCGCGTGAGGTGTTCTTGTGAGTGCTCGCCTGCGATGCGTTGTTCTCTCGCATGTTACTTAGGGCAACTCTGTTATATTCTGATTTCGCATCCTGGCACGCAGCAGTTCTCGAGTTCTTGCAGGTCCAGCACGCGAAGATGGAACCATCGGGCTAATTCCACTTCCCCAGATTCACGGTGAGCTCGAGATTCTCCGATGTCAGGCTCTTTCATAGTCCAAAATATCGGATGCCAACCCTCATGGTATCGAGCCCCATGGCCTTACTCCTTGCGCATGTTCTCTCCGACTTTTAACGCAAAATACGGGCGATGTGATTCTGAGTGATCCGCTGGTCTTCCCTGCTCTACACAGCTTCTCGACTCAGTGAGTCACTCGTCCAGTGAACCCGCCGATTGGGCGTCGCGACTCGATGTGCGGCATCGATTGAAGTGCATCACTTGGACGACTTCACGGGAATCTTCACGAATCCGAGAGCCGAGAGGCCCTAAACTTCAACTATCTTTTCTGCAGAGGAGACTCGCTGCCCATCGGATCAGCAATGGTCGCCATGTGCTTTGAACTGTGCCCAGACGTGCCACAAATTCCGACGCGATTTGATGCTCCAAGGACAGTGTTTGGACCGAGAATGTGCTCCAGGCTGTACAGGCGAACCATGCCGACTCGGTCAGGTGCATGCAGGCCCCGAACATTGCGTCCAAGTTAGCGACTGTCCTTGCGTCCGGCCGGGCGGAGAGATCGTTGCTGTGAGTTCCCATCATGCGCGGGTCGGAGTAGTTTATGAAGCTGGCAGGCCGCTGAGGATCCATCGCGTTTCCGTACTCTATTATAGCAGTCAAGCAGCATTATTGTTGCTTTGCAGTCTTATCGGTGGCTTTGTGGTCTCTAAACTTGGTGAAGAACACGTGCACTCATCGTGCTTCTCAAACATTTCGTTCCTTCCAGCCGGGGGCAGTTTTTCTCAAGGACGAATGCACAGAATGCCAATGTTTGAATAATGACTTCCTCTGTCACCGCCTCAGCAAATGCGACCAGACGGAAGAGAGCTCCGAAGTTGAAACAATCAGAGGTCAGTGCCCCGCTGAGCTGTGAATTGTGAAGTACGTAAGGCGGAATCGAATTTCGATCGATTTGGGCGAAGCGACGGGCCCCCATCCATGGGAATGAGATTCTCGAGAACCAATTCATTCGGACCACAATCGGAGTATTCGGATTGCTCTCCTGATCTCCTGGTGAGATTTTCCTCAACTGGCCTCGAGGAGGCGAAGTTTTCAATAGAACGTTATCGGTTGTATCTTCGCTTCAAGTTGATCCAGAGGACGGCTGCTGGACGCAATGGATCAGTACGAGCGAAGCGAGTGCGGCTGGTGACTTCGAGAACCTTCAGGAACTCATCAAAATGAATTTGGTTTGCGAAGAACCGAAGGCGATCCAATGTCGAACCAAAGAGAGCCAGAGGTCGCCCGGAGGTATGAGCTCGTTTCTTGAACCCGCGTCGGGGAGCTCATGTGATTCATTGACTCGTCTCCACACTAGAGCTCTCGCTCCTGGATACAAGATTTGACCAGAAATCTTTTCCAAATCCCTCCCGAGTACGTTCCTGCCCCTTTCCAGGGATCGATTGGACAGCAACGGGTCAGAGCTTGGTATGCGATGTCCATCGTGGACTCTCTTGTTTCCACACGGCCAACTCCAGAGACGGGTGCTTCGATTACGAAGTGAAATTCTTCTGTCCCTGTGAACAAACCAGCCAGACTGTGAGCGACCTCGTCGACCCAATTCCCATACCTAGCACAATCACCCACGAGTTCTACTGCGAAGAGCCCAACGGCTTGTTTCCGGACCCATCGCGTTGCGATCATTTCTACCACTGCTCCAATGGTCACCCTTTCCACAAGCCTTGTCCAGAGCCATTGCAATTCAACCCCGTCCTGAAAGTCTGCGACTGGCCAATCAACGTCCATTGCGGAACAGGTGATCACGAGAGCACGTCAAGGGTTGACGACTTGGATCTGCTTCACAATATTCATCCTTATCCCGGTTCGTCCCACCAGATGTTTCAGTCGCGCCGTTTTCGTGTCCGAGCTCGATGGGCCTCTTTTCTGATACCAACAACTGCAATTGGTTCTACCACTGCGTGCAGAATGTCGCCTATCATAAACTATGTCCCGCCGGCTTGTCCTTCAACCCTCAGTCCGGAAACTGCGATTTCATGTCTACTTGTCGTAACGAACACGAGCTGGTCATCCCGCCAGGCGAGTAGCATCATATAAATTGGGACCATTCTGCGCGGATGCACAGATCGCTTTCATCGGCTCAGGAGTCGCTGAACTCAGAAATATTAGATTTTTCCTCGCCGGCTTCCAGGACCACCGCCGGCTCCGCTGCCTTTTCCCGTCGCAACAGGGGATTCCCATACCCTCATTTCACCACCGATAACGTTCGCTTGCCCGGAAACCTTGCCGGGTTCAGCGCAAACCTGCGGCCATTGTCCCGTTGGTCTTTTGTGCGATGGTTTCGGAAACTGCGTCCCGCCTGAGAGCTGTCCTTGTGTCAGGGACGGTAAACAGTTCCCTACAGGGGGACGCATCGAGTCTACGACCTGTCAAGAGTGCATCTGTCAGATAGGAGGGCATTCTATGTGCATTCCCATGATGTGTCCTCTTTGTCCGGTGAGTACTCAGACAGCGGACGCGAGATCAGACTATAAAGCGCATGTCCTCAGCCAGGAGTGCCTCTGGGAGAGGATTCCATCAGGTGAGAGAACGCTCTGTGGTTCAAACCCCCCGGGGGGAGGATCTCTTCCGACGCAAATCCAGGATTTCACATGCGGACGACTTCCCGATGGTTCATTTTCCTGGTCGAATTCCAATGATGCGGCGGATGGAATGCGCCTGTTGCCCAAATCCCTGACCCGAAGTTTTCGCAGAACGGTATCGTGGGTACACTCGATAACACCTGTGATTGCCACTGTGAGGATTACGAACTTGTAACGGAGTGTCCGAAGCTTTGCGGAAACGGCCAATGTCTGGACCCATCTCGGTGGTGCGATGGGATCGTCGATTGCGATGATGATGAGACCCAGTGCTCGAACGGAATCGGTAAAGAATCTCGAAGTCAAATCTCAACGCTCGAACGCTCGCACTTATCCAAGGCTGGGTGATGGGTACACTATCTGAAATATTTTCGTTTCCAGATCCTCAACACGAGATCTTGCCCTCCTACGATTTGGTCCAAGGTACGTGACTGGCGACAACAGAGAGAGAGATCCCGTTCAATCCCGTCTTCCAAATACGATTCCACACCACGATTCGGAGGCTCTCGAGCTGAGCTTTCGGAGCGAATTCATCAGTGAAGTCTTGCGTCTCCCAGGTCCCGCCACTTGCGAACTCATCGGAAGCCACTTGAAAACCTTCGATGGCCGAGATCTCTCTTACGACTACTGCCATCACTTGTTGGCTGAGGATGTAGCGAACAAACTCTTCAGAGTCTCAGGTTCGAAGTCGACCCGATATTCGAACATTGAATGAAATGTGAAGCTACCGCCAACTTTTTTTTCCGAGAGCATGATGTACTCATCTTCCTCGCCAGTGAGCCGGGAATGCGCTTCGCCATCGAACTGCGAGCCGCGGGTGATCTTCGAGGGCGGGAACCAGCTGATCGACGTCGAGACAGATTCGCAAGCGGTCTCCATCAACCGAACGCGATTGACTCCGGCGCAGCTGGCCTCGGCGAACTTGGGCGACGTATCGGTTCTAGCGATTGGGGACATCGTCGAAGTCGCTTTCCAGAAGCAGACCGCGAAGCTGGTCATAACCAAGAACTCCGTCCGACTCACCGTAAACGGCAGATTCAAGAATCAACTGATGGGTCTTTGTGGCCTCTTCAACTACGCGGCGAAAGACGACTTCACGAATACCGCGGGCATGGTCGTTGATAACGAAAAGCTCTTTGGCGACAGCTGGGCGCTCCCTCCGAGCCCAGGGGCGATCTGTGTGTCCCACGCCTGCGAACCCGAGGTCACCATCGAAGCGATGAGGATCTGCGGAAAGTTGAGGTGCGTACTTCCCGGAGCAGAACTAGTGCTTCCGAAATCTATCATCGTTAGTCAGAACAACCCTCCGAACTTTCGAACTCCGGATTCCGCAGCCTTGCGCCTTTATCGGCCTGCGCCGGACTCGCAGACTCTTTCCGGAACTGCATAGCGTACACGTGTCAGTGCCTCCAAACGAAAAAAACCGGCACCGCGTGCTTGTGCGACGCTCTCGCCGCTTTCCAGAAAACCTGCGTTGAGAAACACGGGAGTCAGATCATCAATAAAATGACCGGTTGGCGTCAGCAGAACTCCTGTGGTGAGTTCCTCTTCCTTCGGGGGGGGGGGGGGGGGAAAGCGGGAGGCTGGTTCTGACCAGGCGATCTATTTTCGTCGACCTCCGATGGAGAATGAGGAAAATAAACTGTTTCCGGGACTCCCTGACACGAACGCGGAAACTCATTGTATTCACAACCTGTTTGAATTATTTTCACAGTGCCGAAATGTCCGCCGGATCAAAGGTACCAGGATTGCGGGACCACTTGCGTGGTGACCTGCCAGAACTTCTTCGAAACAGGTAACCTGAGCTGCGTTTCGGACTCCGAGTCTTGCATCCCCGGGTGTTTCTGTCCACCGGGTTTCGTTTTGGACTACACGACGAACTCATGCATCGAGCCCGACGCCTGCGCTGACAGTGAGTGTTTAACGGATAAGGGCCTCGAAGCCACAACAGAGTGTTCATGTTTTCAGACACTGTTTCCATTGACCGCTTGATTGCTGACAATATTTACTTCTCACAGAGGTGTGCGTTGGGTACGGCGATCCCCAGGTCAAAACCTTCGATGGGTACAGCTTCTCGCTCGATAAATCCGGTTCGTTTAACATTGCAACCGACAGAGATGGGCTCTTCACGGTACGAGGCCTGAACGCTCCGTGCTCCGAAAGGCTGTCCTGCGTTGTGGGCTTGGAAGTCGAGCACAACGGGACTTTCGTGATCATCCAGAGGAATCGACCGGTGAGCCTTTCATTCGTCTTCCACCGTCCGTTTCCGACTTCGGATCGTCCCTTGGATCATCGCATGATGAGTTGAGTTCGATTCAGAACGAGCGAGGTCTCTGCAGGTCACGATCAACGACAACCCGCTTCTCGAGGATGCGCTTCCATGGACAGCACCCGACACCGCTTTGTCGGTGTTCTCGCTCCATTCCGGCTCCGTCGGGACAACTGTTGTATCCCTGAGTCGTCTGGGCGTCCAAGTGCACTACAGTCACGAGAACGCCGCGTTCTCCATCCATGTGCCCTCGAAGAAGTTCTTCGACAAAATGGAAGGACTTTGCGGTGCGTCGACTTCCACGCCTCTAGGCTCTACATGAGCCGAGCTTTGAGAGTGCTCTGATATCGACCATTCTGCGGCTCCTCTCCCCTATTCTGAATTTGACGAATCCACGATACGTTCGCAGGGAACTGCAACAATGATCCCAATGATGATTTGAAGTTGAAGGATGGCGAAACGACTGATGACATTTACGGCTTCATATGCAGCTGGGGTCGCTTCGAAACCGAGCAGAATCGACGCGAGTGCGTGATGGAGTTCGGACGCGAGGAAACGACTCCTCCAGGCCCGATCATCGAAGCATGCGAACAGGTTTTCAGCAATGGGGATGCTTTCTCCGGATGCCATGCCTTGGTTGACCACAAACCGTATGTCGAGCAGTGCTCCAAAGAAGCAGCATCGCTGTCCACTGAGGGAAGCGGTTTCAAAACAGCTGTTTGTAGTTCCGCGCTCGAATACTCTCGCAGATGCTGCGAGCACGGAGTCCCGCTACAGTGGTGGAAGAATTTGGAATGCGGTGAGTTTTATTCTCGCCAAGTCGCGGAGTGGTCCTGTGTGCGACCGAGGATAAGGGATCTGAGCCGAGGTGCATCTCAACTGGGGATATGTATGGATCGCTGCAAGGAAATTACATCTCCAATGATAATCAGGATCAGGATTCCACCCAGCTCCAGTTGCGAAGCCTGGTCTCGGTCCACAATCAGATTGAGTTGATTCGAGGAGCCGAGACGAGTTCTGTACCGCCTGAACAGCTCATTGAAGTCGACTTGTCGGGGAATCCGCTTGACGGAGCAGTTCTCGCGGGAGACTCTCTGGCATAGGGTTTCGCGAGTCGGTGAAATACATGTTTCAAGCCGGGGACGCCTCCCATTCGTTTATGAGGACCCGTATCCATCGAAGTGCCCAGTTCTCACACCGTCACGACGCTTATCACCACTGTCTCGAGTTGGAGCGAGCAAGTGGCGACATGAAAGCTGGGTCAGAATCCTGCTCCGCCCAACGGGAGAAATACTCGCTTCCAATGGTTATCCCTTCTTTTCCAAGACACGACTTGTCCCGGTGACCTGATCTACGCGTCTTGCACGAGCGCCTGTCCCCAAACGTGTGAGGGAGCTCCTGCCGAGAACGAGTGCCACAAAATCCGCGTGCACGGCTGTGTTTGCCCCCCAGACCACGTCAAGGATGGAACCCGCTGCACACCGAAATCCCAGATTTGCAGTGAGTTGCGGGAATTGTTGACGCGCATCGTTTCTCAAACGAGGTTCCGTTTGGAACGGTTGTGACGGAAAATGAAATTCTTCGTGCACTCTTCGTTCACAGCTACACCCGCTGGAAACTGCAATGCCGTACCGATTCCGAACTCCGCTCGAAGTTTCGAGCATCAGGACCCGATACATGGCCTGTGCACGAATCCGGATCTGATCCCGAATGCAACAATGTGTTCCGGGGCCTGTGAGTCGGTGTCCTTCTTCAAACACGAATACGACATCGAGAGCAGCTGTGGATGCTGCGTTCCACAACGATGGACTCCGATCTTGGTTCCACTGCAGTGTGCCGACGGCGAACTCATCACGAGGTTGATTTCGGAAAGTTTCGAAGAAATAAGATTCGAATCTCCCCGTTCCCCTGACCGAGCCAGTTGATGAGAATCCACAAAACTCACTCTTGCCATGTTCCAGGGAGTTCCGCCGACCGATATCGTGTGAATGTGAGCCGTGTGGAACTCTGGATTCAAGGCGCAATCGTTTTCGCGCGCTCCCTGACGAGGTGACGCACGTTCCGAAAACGATTCTCCTCGAGCTAGGACGCACGAGAGAATATCTCTCCGAAATTTGCTACACGAGGGATTTCCCAGTGATCCGGTTTTGATTTGCAGGGAGAACAACGTCGCCAGGAGTCGAGCACCAGCATGACGGTTACTGAGACGTCCACCCAAACAGTGTTTGGCGGTCTGCCCCTCAATAGCCCGGAGAACTTTGTGCCGATCCCGATACCTGACGCTCAATAAAAATTGTCTCGCCGCACCTAGGCCTCAGGGCGTGAACAGAGAAAGAGCCTCAGAAGACATCGCTCAGGGAAGTCGCTTTCCCTGCACCGATCACTAGTCCGTTCGAGTTTGCAACGGGGACGACATCGGAAGATGACTTTGGGAGCTTGGTTTTCGATCACGTCGAGAGCGGTTGAGCTGTATCGAAGCTTGATAAATAAACAAACAACCTCCCGAGAGGGAATACGGCGTCTCCGTTGACTCGTTGACTAGCACACCTATGACGGATCGTCTGACCTCGGTCGGCCACAGATAGGCTTGAATGTAGAAACCCCGGACAGGAGATACCAAGTCTCTTGGAGAATCAATCCGAGCCGGATTGACTCATCTCAGTTCTGAGCAGACAGCTCCCGTGTCGTCGGCGTTGAAGGCCACATATGGACCTGACATTGAAACATATCGAGTGCGATCGTTAACAATACCCAAATCATCGCAAGTAAATTGGTACCGTTCGGATCGGCGCTGGATCGAAAGCCACTGAGTGGTGTTGTGACGCTCCCGAGTGTTTGTTCAGCTGGGTTCCTGGTGGAGCTGGGGGAGTTTCGGTGAAGCGCGAACGTTTCTCCCATCTCTTTCGCTCTGTTACCGTCGACCCTAGAGAGTCCGTAGCGAAACTGGATCCGTCCAACGTTCTGTTTCTCCATCCGACGGTGAGGAGGAAAGCCGAGAGCATCTTGCTAGGCGCTCGGGCCTACACCGTCTTCTCACTCATCGGCGCTCGGAGCAGTGGAGACACAAACAGTGGAGTTCACTGAGCTGTCCGTTTCGAGCTCGCGACAAACTTCGTCATCCTGGTCGCTCTCCGGAAGCCATAACTGGTGAGTTATCGCGGAAGAAGAAAGAGAGTCAAAGTTCCTTCAGGAAGACAAATGGAGTCTCTCTATCATGCGGCGTGAGCACTGCTAGCCATCATCACTTTCGGTTTCGACCCGGGGCCCTATCGACGAAAGTTTTCCGAGCTTTTTCTCCTCCCGTTATAGGCAGGTACGTGTTTGAGATTGAGGGGGTTGAGCCTCATGGGCACTAATGTGAAATTCCGTTCCGGAGCATCCGCATTTCGGAGTTCGTCACGCGCGGAATATTCTTTACCCACCCATGTGAAAAGCCTGGTCTTAATCCGAATTCGATTCGATATCGATCGGCCGCTCGAAGGATTCACGACACGCAAGAATATCTTGCGTTGTGCTGAGCCGTTGATCGTGGTGATTGGTACTTGTTGTGTCTCTCGCGTCGGGAATACACCACCTTCAGATTTCTAAAGAGCCAGCGGCGATACCGATCACCGCATATTCACCTGGAGTGTGTCTCTATGACTCTCCCCCTGGGATGACGTTCGCGGTTCCACGATTGATCGTGTTGAAAGTCACTGAAACGTTCAGGGCCAGCTGTCACGCAACGGCTTGAATCTGCCGAGGGAGCACCATGCCAGTCTCTTCTTCAAAGAGCTGGCATTTTCACAAGTCGAATTCTGAACCGAGGCTTGACTGAGTTCGGAGAGTCTATTCCGCGCGCTAGAGGGTTGGAGTTATCCGCAGTCCATGCAGAATACCAAGTACCTGTTATGTTACCCTATCTGAGGAGCGATCAGACCAAGACATTCCGAACAGAATGAGCCAAGAGGCCAGATAACGGCAGTGGTTCTCAACCCCTCCCCTGGTCCATCCTGCCCCTGGGGGTCTATCGCAGACCCCTAGAAGTATGGTCGGACTGAGCCTGGAATTTTATCTCTAGATGGGGAGTCGGCCATGAACCCCCTGTGGGTCGGCTGCGACCCCAGAATCACGTTCGCAGACCCCGAGAAATATGGTCAGATCCACCCCGGAAGCACCTCTGTAAACTGGAGACTGGCCATTACCCGCCTTGGGGTCGACACGAGCCACTTTGAAGACCGCTGGGTCAAGGAGTGTCTGCTCATGCTATCACTGGATTACCGAGTCAACTGAAAACACATGAGTTGCGACACAGAAGCCGTCTGAGCTCGTTCATCACTGCTCTAGACTCTCTCGTATAGAGTAGTTCACAGATCGGGACCGAGTGCACCTCGACTGGGCAAATATTTCCGAGACTCGGATCCAGGAAGTATTTGAATCGGGATACGAGTTCCAGCATTCTTCAGATGATTTCGGTGGGTCGTCAGCGTTCGTCGAACGTGGATCTCCGTGTTCCGGGTCGAATATTAATTTCCGAGTCGGGAATAATTTTCTCGACGCAAAGCACAGCCATGCAAGAATTAGCGAGTATACAACTTTGCGGCTTCGGAATGAGATCTTTTTCCGTATTGGTGTCTTCCCGAAGGTGAGCCGCCCGATCCCAGAACGTCAAAGTCCGTCATCTGTCAAGGCCGACCCGGTGGTGCGTTCCGCTGCACACGCCTCGGGTAGTCGAGAAGAGGAACGTGGGCTCCTTCAGGGATTAACGGGAGACAACAGAGGATCACAAAGGATCCACGTCACCCTCGCGAGATAGTGAGAGTCCTATCTTGATCGTGATTGGCTCTGCCTACTCAGAGAGGGCTAAAGTGACCACGAACGCTCCGGACATCTATTATTGGCTCTCAGCCAAGGGAGCTGTTCATCCAGAACGATTTGGTCGAGACACGGCGAACACCGTTGAGAATTGATCCTAGAATTGTGTGGAGTGCAAGATGGTGCAGGGACTCCGCCCGAGCCAGTTGTGCAGCGATTCTCCGCAAGTCCTCCCCGCGAAACGCCTGGTCGAGGCTCGCGGGGAGAGTTCACCTTTGATGCAAAGGTTCCAAACAGGATTGTTGGTCATCACGCTCCCCATTCGCCAAATTCTACAGAATGTCACAGCTTTGCTCCGCGAGGCCCACCAGCTCGTTGACCAGACTCTTTACGTCTGCTTGGAGCCTGGGTACCAGGGGCCTGTAGAGAGAGCGGCGTTCACACCTGAAGAGATCTCCCAGCTGCGTATGATTATCCCGAGGATATATGCGGAGGTAAACCTTCCTCACGACTCAACTGAAGAGTAGACGATGATTACCTGCAGTAGATTTATATTTGAGAGCTAGGCTGATTGGAAAACGAATTCACAGGCCGCGCGCGAATGCAGCAATCTCGATGTCCGAATCCTGCAAGGCTGTCTCAAGAATGTCGAATTACTTGGAGGACTCCTGGACAAGAAAGTCGACGTCGTCATCGCACATCAAGAGTTCGGTAAGTCCAATCCAGTTTTCGTCCCGCACCGGGTCCAAGTCGGGCAAAGCTCTGATGGAACGGATGTGTTTCGATTCGAGCTAGGCAAGATGAACTCGAACAGCCATCGTGGATGAGAAACGAAAGCTCGAGATTTGGCACCATTTCAAGCCTCGGGAACATCACTCCGCTGAGTTTTACCATTCGTATCACTCGCGCTATCAGAAAGCTCTCGTCGACGTCTGATAGCTGATAACGTTTTTGACCGAACCTCTTTGATGCTTTAGAGATTGTTGGCCCTGCAAGCTAGTGGAACTGATAGAAGGATGTGAGCTCTGTGGGTTCGAGACCTTGATCCGCTTGCGGTGGTCATCGAAAAGCATTTCTTCGTGCCTCATTGTGGTTTCTCGCTGCCGTTCCAACTTGGCCGCCAAACTCCGGAATTGCCCCGGATCATGCCCTCTTCTCGAGAGAGTCGGTCTAGGATCAACCGAAAGCTTATTCCCAACTAGTTCTACGTGAGGAAAACATCAGCGAAACTAGAAGACGGGCTCGCGATACGACGCGAGTGGGAAGCTCCGTAAACACGTCCACTCACCGCGCACGTAGAAGAAGTTCAGCTCATTGTTGAGCGCACTTGAATGTCGTCTCGTTGCGACGAGGGCCCACTCTTAGCGATAAAACTATTTGATCCCATTCAGTGATCTCTGTCGGAAAACATGTTTTGCGTGTTCATCGCACAAAGTCCACGCTTTTACGCTCTTGTCCCGCCCTTAAAAGCGACAACATTCGCGATGGAATGCAGACCACGGCGTCTTCCAATGGAACTGTTTCCGTGTTGTCGGTCTGAGCTCGAATAATCTGCGCCCGTTCGATAATCTACCCAGGATGGCGATGACGAGTAGTGATTGAAGACGATGATGCAAAGGCTGACGAATGGGAGGAGCTCGCGGAATGTGAATGCCGTGCTCCGGTCGGTAATGGAGCCGACAGTACTCGAAACCCTCTGTCTCAAGCTCAGTGAGCGTGACTGGTTTCCGTTGAACACGATGATTTTTTCTGAGGTTCTCGGTCATCGTGGCTCTCGGAGCATTCGATACAGCTGCAATGCTTCCGTCTCACAGACAGTATCTTCGCAATCAATTCCCTGTTTTTCTTTTCTAGACAAACACCGGGACAAGATGCATGGTAATCAGGAATTCCCTTCCAGAGCATGAATGGCAATACACCAGGGATCGCTTCGTGGACATCCCAAAAGTTCATAAGGTGACCGTGCCCATGGTGTCGTCAGAAGTCGATTTTCCCGAGATCTCCCTTGATTCAGTTTCCTTCGAGAGTGTTTGTCTTGGGGGAACTTTCGACAGACTTCACCTCGGTCATAAAATGCTCCTCAGCGCCGCAGTTGCGAGAGCTACAGAGAGATTGGTTGTTGGAGTCACCGATGGAGACATGATAACGAGTAAGAGCTCCATTCGAAAGTGGCAGGAAACGACTCCGCTTTCCGGTGAAATATACCGTGTGGAAAAATGATTCTCCGTTACTCTATTTTCGGTTCTCGCTCCCAAAAGATATTAGACTTGGGTCCCTGACTCTCATTCCCCTCCCCAGGCAAGGTGCTTTGGGAGCTTATAGAACCCCTGGAGGAGAGGATGCAGGCGCTCGAGAGATGCTTGCGTGACATGGACCCGACTCTACACTATGAAATATCTCCCATCTACGATCCATATGGTCCTACGCTTTCGGACTCTACTTTGCAATGCTTGTACGTCTCGGATGAAACGATTGGAGGCGGCGTCAAAGTCAACGAAGAGCGCGTCAAAAAGGTACTTCACCGGGCTATCCCTCGCGTCCCCGATCGGATATTTCGGCACAGTGATCGCTTGATTTCGATACTCTGGTTCTCAACAGAACTTCCCTCCGATGGCTCTGTTCAACGTATCGCTGCTCCCGAATCATAACAAGCTGGAGGAGTTTATGGACGACAAGATTTCATCGTCTTCAAACCGAATCGCTCTCCTTGGCAAGATTCTCCGTCCACCGGAACCCAATCCCGATATTCCGAAATCACCTCTCGTCATTGGGCTCACGGGTGGAGTCTGCAGCGGTAAAAAACATATGTTGAAAACCCTAGAGGCGTTGGGGGCTGTATGTATCTCGGTCGATTCCCTGGGCCAAGAAACGTGCACGCCCGGCCCAACGTTGAACCACGGGCTCGTCGACGAGTACGGCTCAAAGGCTTGGTCCGACGATGGGACGATACACCGCAAGGTCCTCGATGAGATGATCGTGACGGATGCCGGGAGGCGAGGGCGACTGAACGAGCTCCCGTGGCTCGAAATCGGGAAACAACTCCGACAAAAGGTGAGCTGCATTGAGTTCGGAGCTGTGCCGAGGCACTCTCCGGCTTGCTCTTGAACCTTGTTCTGGGCGTGAAACTCAATATATTGGAGATATAAGTTGTCCCGCGGCGGTCATAAGCACTGAGCCGAATCGCTCTGTTTCCACAGGTTGAGGAAGCCGCACACAGCGGAGCTTCTACCGTGATCATCGAATCTGCTCTGCTCTTCGAAGGAGGTTTGGATCGGCTTGCCCACATGGTGTGGTATAGCATCATACCGGAGAGAGAGGCCGTTTCGAGAGTTATTGAGAGGGATTGCTGTAGCCAGGAGGTAGCTTTGCAGAAAGTTCATTCTCAGAAGCCGGCTAAAGCACTTATTAACAGAGCCCACGTAGTTCTATCGTCGATGTGGGAAGAAGAAGTCACACAGAATCTTGTACGCCGCACGCTCCTTGAAGCGCAGCGCTACTACCAATGAGTGATAACATTTTTTCCTGGATCCAAATGTTCTCGAGCAGGTCCTAACTGCGTTGGCGAGGCGCTCGGCCACAACCCTGCGTCTCTGATGCTGTGATATTTCGTGGAATTGGGGCTAGACAGTTATTAAAACCTGAGGTGAACTGAAGCCAACTTTCCTGGGAGCGATATTTTCGTCGATGTTTGTCCATCACGGGTACGATGAAGTCCCGTCCGGATGGATCGAGTTGTCTTGCTTATGCGATGCGTTTTGCTTGTCCTAATCCGCGAATGATCCTATCACCTCGGGGGCGAGCAAGCGCGGCGGCGAATCGTTCGCAGATTTGAGGAAGATGGATATCGTTGGATCCCCTGATCGATTGAAGTGTGCAAATAAAGTGAACATGGACGAACGCTCTTGTTCGCGGGGCCTTTTTTCCTGTACCGTACTTATTGTCCTCTCCCTCCACTCATGTCGGTGGACAGGGTCGGCCTCGGGAAATCTGGCTACAGTACAGTGCAGTCTCGCTAACTTGGACTTCACAAACTTGGAAACCTTCGCTAACTTATAACCTAGACCCGATCCCACGACAGTCTCGGTAACTTGTACCGTATGAGTAATATTTATCTAATGTCCATCTCATAGCTCGGGAAGCCTTCGCTATCCTATATCTTCGACTCAATCGTTCCCTCTGACTTGGAGTCCGCGTTAGCTATCATACTTTGAGATTCTTCGTTGGTAGCAAGGAGGTATCCAGAATTCTCGAATTTCGGAAAAACTCGGAGCTGTCGCGGCTCCTCCTTCGAAGTTTCTCTAATTCACAATCTTATCCGTTCCAAATCGGTCCATGCATGAGGACTTGCACATGCGCGCGCTTCCGCTCCTGACGTGCGTGTCGTCAAAGTAAGCGGCCAGTGCTAAGGTGATCATTCCAGCTGTTGGAGCTGTCTCAAGAAGTTTCGATCACCGACTGCTTCGAAGGAACCGTTCTCGCACTCAAAAGCAATTTCAGTCGAGTCTCTACCAGATCGCATCACTGCGAGCCAGAAGCATGAGCGTGGAGCCGTACCGCATGAGACGGGTGTCGAAACAAACGAACTTGAGCCTCCGGGATAAAGTTCAAGTGATCGGAGATTTGGACGCCAACATCAGCGTTTGTGAAATGAGGCAGAAATGGAAAATCTCGCAGGCCACCGTCTACAATATCAAACGGGACGCCACAAAAATCCGTTTTCAGCGTGCCCTGAAGCCTGCAAGTAATCGGAAACGCATCCGGCGAGAGAAATACGGCGCAATCGAGGAGAAACTCTTCCAAACCTACAAAGGCGCTCGATCCAAAAACCCCGCATTGCCGATTTCCGGGCGAGGGAAGAGCGAGGGAAGGCGATCGCCAATGAGATCGGCGACTCAGAGTTCAGAGGATCGAATGCGTGGCTCGCCGGGTTCAAGCACCGCTATAAGCTATCAACGAAAACGGCGTGCGGAGAAGCTTCGAAAGTATCGCAAGCAGAAGTCGACGATTGGCTCGAAGAGAACCGACTGATACTGAACGAGTTCATGCCGCGAGATATTTACAATGCTGACGAGACGGGGTTCTTCTACAAGATGCTCCCAAAGCGAACTGTGCACTTCAAGAATGAATCCTGTCACAGCGGCGAGCAAAGTAAGGATCGCTTCACTGTGCTTCTCTGTACAAATTTCGATGGAACGGATAAGATTACGCCGCTGGTCATCGGGCGTAGCCGCCAACCGCGATGTTTTCCAAAGCTTGCAGTGAATGAAACTCATCACCAGCCGCAGAAAATCGGATGTGAATACAGATCACAAATCAAAGCTTGGATGAACACAAAAATCTTCGGCGAATGGCTCCTTGAACTTGATGAAAACTTCAGGAAGAAGAAGCGTCGAGTCGTCCTACTCTTGGACAATTTCATGGTGTCATGATGTAGATCTTGATCTCACCTCAGTTAAAATCCTTTTCCTCCCACCAAAGACGACATCGAAAACGCAGCCGTTGGACCAAGGGATCATACATACCCTCAAGCAGCTTTACAAGAAAAAACTTGTAGAACATTATTGGACGCAAGCTGAATCCAATGACTTCAAGGAGGTGAATCTTTTACAAGGCATTCGGTTCCTCAAAGAAGCTTGGGACGACGTAACGCCGAGAACCATCTTCAATTGTTTCAAGAGATGTTTGCCTGTCATCGAGTTAACAGGTTGCGACGACTCCGGAGCCACACAATCATCGGACAAAGAACTTGTTGTGGATCCAATCATCATCCGTGATTTCTTCCCGGCCGGCTTAAGCTTCGCAGAGTTTGCGGAGGCTGACAACAATCTCCTCGTGGTTGAGGATGCTGTTTTAGAGGAAGAGAACGAAAGTGATGATGATGATGAGAAGTTTGTGTTTGAAGACGAGGTTGAGGATAAGATCGATGTGCCCGTGACCGATCCTCAGGTTCTCAAAGCTCTCGCGACGTTGATCAATCACTGTTCTCAACGGGCAGAGATCGACATCGATGCGAGCAGAGCCTTTCACAAATATAGAGACAAGGTCATCGCTGAATGCTTGAACAAAAAAAAACAGGCGGACATCCGTTCATATTTCGCGGCAACCCAGAAATGAATTCTGCTGACTGATTGTCCGTCCATGAATTAAAGACATGAAAACATTTGAGTTGCACTGGTTGAGATAACATGCAGGTGTTTTCAATCATCTATCTGAACATGTCTCTCTTCAAGATATAATGCAAGAATACTTTGCCGAATTCAGCCTACCTATCTCGCTATTTTCAGACGGCATGCAGTCTCCCGATGATTTTGTCTTCTCTAATTTATAACTTGGGAAAAATTTCAAAACACTGCTCCCGAATTTTACAAGTTAGCGAGACTTCACTGTACTACTTGGATTGCATCAACCAAGTCGTACAACGAAAGGCTAATGTCATCGTGCTTGTATTGTATCGAGTTTATTCGGCATGCGCTGAGAATGGAGCCCGAGACCACCGCCATGCCGTTCGACGCCGCCAGCCGCCATCGCAACACTAGCTTGACTACGCCGCCGGTATATTGTGAATCAACGATTTTAGTAAATTCTTGGCATCCATAATTCTATAGCGGAAGCGATCGCAGAGGATATTGCTTCTCTATTGGAAGAGTCCATGATTTTGAGCAGAAGAAAAGGTTGATCCTCATGGAGTTCCCGAATAGTAGTTTGACAGCTTGGCAGCTCGGAGTGGCCTATCAGGAGACTCCTCAACTGTTAATTTGACGACACGGGATCTTATACCAGCGAAGACCGTCCAATACTCTCACTGAGTTCGATGCCGTCACGGCGAAATTCTCTCGAAGAATCTCCCAAATCCTGGCCTGCTCACCCGGCTCCGAGTTCAACTTCGATCGTCACGAACGGCGCCCGCTCTAATGGACTCTTCGTCGGAATCGGGCCCTCGCTCTCATCGGGCCTTCGCTCGAATCGGGACTTCGCTCAAATCGGGCGGAATCCAACTCCACATCCAGTCACTTGCAGTCGATTTGAGATTTCCCCACCGTCGGAAACTCTTCTGACTCCGGCGAATGGGAACGGGAGCAACGCAACGAGGACGAGTTTTTGACGAGTTGTTGGCGACTCCCAGGCTGATGGAATCACAGACCCTTCTCCGAGCTCTGAAGCGGTCCTCGTTCTGTTCAAGGGCGAGTGAGTGGGATCCTTCTCTTCATTGAAAAATACCGATACGAACTGGATCAGTCGGATTTCGACGTTTTGCAACTGGAACGATCCAAGAAAAATGAGGCAGCTAAGGAAAACTTTTGCGTCCGAGACCCTCTCGATTATCTTGGGAGGAAGGTGTGAGTCGCGGCCTGAGTGAGCGATAATCCGATGAGCAGACGGCAGCTCATCGTTTGGCTCTCAAGGAAGTCAAGACCATCATCGATCGCACACCGAGCGCGCCACAATGTCTCTCCAAGGAATGAGCTCATCTTTGACGAGAGCCGGTCTGTAGTTTCTGACGTCGAGTTGATGCTGCAGGAGCCGTCCCAGTGCCAACCGGTAGAGCTGCCGCCGGCGGTGATCTTATCCAGTAGATGAGAACGAGGACAACCCCGTCCAGTGGATCGCGCGCTAACAAATCCTCGAAACTGCGACTCCCCCGCACCCGTGGTTCACGATGTACGCGGACCTCTTCGAGTATCAGGGAGACGCTAATCTGATCATCGTGGACGCATACAGCTTCTATTGGGAGATAGTCCCCATGCTTTCCACAACGATGAAGGAGATCGATCGTGTAGCGCTCGCTGTGGTTTCGTACTTCGGCTTCCCAGTGGAATCGCGGTTGGCGCATTCATTGAAGAACTTGCCAGGCGCTGCGGCCTCGCGCATATCGGTATAAAGCGTTGCATGACCAGAGGCAACGACGTGTACTCGTTGTAGTCGAGCCACTCCAATTGGCGGCGAGCATATTCGAACTCAAAGTGAAGGCGTTTACAGCGGAGAATGTGCAACTCCTAGTCCAAAACGCAAAAACGCAAGTAGCAAAAAACGTATACGATCGCGCCAGCCGCTAACACAGGAGAAGCCAACGGTAGAGCGAGGGACACGCTAACGAAGATATCTGCACGTTCCTCTACTATCCCGACGCTGAGCTGACGTTCGAGTTTTGGTCATAAAGGTATAAGAGTATGTTCGACGAAGCCGCTAGCCAGATACTGCGAAGGTACAGTCACCAACGTAGCAGTTGGATCAGTGGGCATTCCAGAAGTGGGCGGCCCGCATCCCTCTGAAGAGATACGCCGAGCAAGATTTCGAGACGACAGAAGGCACGTTGAAATAAATGTTTGGACAACGCAACTCGCTGATCTCACGGAAAAATCAGTGCCTCATAGGATTATGCGAGAATTTCATTGTCACGTCTCATTGCAGTCCCTCGAGAAGAACCCCACGGTGATTCTGAAGAGTTACATCAGCGAGTGAAGGACTTCCGACGCTTGCATCGAGAAAAAAGGCCGAGATGCAAAGCCGCGACTGCAGCGGCGACCACAAGCAAGCCCGGTCCGCGTCGCATTTGCAACGAACCACGTTTCAGGAAATCCTGTCCACACGAGAATGAGACGTGTGATTCTGAGGGACGAAAGGTCATCTCTTGACGGTTGGAGTATTGATGGTTGAATGTGCAGGGCCGCATATAATTTTCCACCATGTCAAGGTTGGGCGTCGCCAAATCAAGCTGAGGCCCGATATAGGTTCAGACGTAACGATCATTAGCGAGCAGATATGGCGTCAGTTGGGCGAATCGAGTCTTCGGAATCCACCCAGCGTGATGAAGGCAGCACATCAAGGTACAGAGAAGAATTCCGGATATTCCACACAGAAATGACCCGTGGCGGAACAGACATTCTAGTCGCTCCCTGTAAAAAAAAAAGTTCTCCGTCCTCTCCGGCTCCCACCATTGTCGGTCATTGTACGGCCGAGTGAGTTGTCGATAGACAAACGGGTGGATGGACGCACACAATTTCGCTCTCGTTAACGGGTTTCCCAAAGGCACTCGATTCGACTTCATGGGTAGAATCGGAGCGCACAATCGTACAGCTGGGAGAACCCCGCGCATTTTGAGTAAATTGGAGGAGTGGAACCTCATGCAACTTACAAGGAGTGTGCACTAACTGTCCCACGCCGATTTTTATGATACATAGATGGGCTTGTAGGGTTCGTCAGAAGCGTATGGGGCTTTTACCCATATGACCCTGAGGCCTCAAAAAATGAGGATGAAATACGTAAAATCATCATCATCACATCCCTTAGCCTCACACTGAGGTTTCATTCTTATGCCTCTCCGGTCTCGGACGGGTGAGAATCGGAAGTAAGACAATCGATACATTCTCGGCCGTATCCGTCACGTCGAGAGACGTCATTTGCAAAAAATGAGTATCGATTAAGTATTAACCCAGTGACAGCCCGAAATACAGACCGGATGATATGCCGTCAAAGAGACCTATCGCGTTCCTTTGCGGTAAATAGCCAAGTTTATGACCCATCAACACCAACAGAACGGCGAAGAAATCAAGAACCGAGCAATGGAGGTGGTTCTCAACAATCAGGACAACGCATTGCTTCACTTCGATCCGGCACACGATTGCCACCTTGAATTTTCTGTACGCTCTTACCAATAGTTACACGAGACAGCCGATTCTAAACATGAACTGGGAGCTAGTTAGGAAGCTGTATGTGAACCTTCAGGAGCCCGACGGTGCTTCCGGCTCACCGGTCTCTACGTGGATTTTTGGGGCCGTCATACAGATTCTCAGTTGTATAGCCTTCCTCACAAAGAAATCATGCTCAAGATCCTCCCGAAGGCTGCAACGACTCTGATACAGCCCCCGGATACTGCTGCATGCAGTTGAACGTCGTCTTGAAACTGCACTCACTGATCTACGGCCAGTTTCGGCAGCCCACCTTCCGGCCGGTGTGGCTCTGCAGGTGGCGCGAAGGGGGCTTCCTGATGCCAGAAAAACCGTCTCCGAGTCTATCGGAGGAGCTGTTCTCGTTCGCTGTACCATTCGAGTTCCGAATGCTTAGTTTTCTCATCCATCAAAAGCGTTTGCTGTGAGTGGGTCCTCTGTGTAGGATGCTTCTTCGTAGATTATCATTACCACTCAGGTTTGCCTTGATCTTGAACTCTAACTGAATCCATCCATAGAGCTCCTCTTGCTTCACCTCATATCATCCGTTCCGTTTTTCAGGCTGTCACTGGTGAACAGTGAATCGGTACTCTTTCTTCTCCGAATGGCGTCTCGTGGCGTGACGCATACGACGGGAATGTATCAATTTTCTTGCTTTCGATTTTCACCCGTTTCGACACCGAAAAAGCATGAGAATTCGAGATTTTATTGGGGCTAAGGGATGTGATGATGATACTTATCCGACAAAAGGTCTCCGCCATTAGTGGCCCCGTGGATTTTGCACTACACCTGACAAAACTTGGTCAACTTCAAAGGCTCATATCTCGGCTCCCAGATGGGTTACGGCGCCGATCGAGTTATTTTTGGAAAGCTGAAGAAGAGAGCTATCGTATGGCATACATGCCGTTTGGATCGAAGATGGACGCATACCTTCAAAATCGATTGATTCGAGACCGATGCGAAAATAGAAAGCGTCGAGTGCGCACTCTGGAGTTGAGCTGAATCGAAGGGTCACTGAGAGTCGAAAGTTTTGCCAAAAAAAATCCAAAAAAAAAAGAGGCGCTTTTTTTTCGCCGAGAATATTGTGATCTCGATCCTTGTGAGATCTCTATCGCTGAGATCTCCGATGTTCTAGACTCCATGGACCTTCAGCTTCTTCACCAACTCAACAAAAATCCCGACTTCGTTGGCTTCTCCAAACAAAACTGACTAAAACGCGCTCTGGTGTGCAGTTCATCGTTCCGAGAGCTGAAAACAATGTAATCCTAAACAGTTTCCGATGGCGTATCGCGAGTAAACTCAATAATGCTTGAGTTATCACTTCCCCTCACCCCTATCTACCTTTTTGAAATCCAATAAATTTCAGAGAGTGCATAACCAAATAGTGTCTGCGTTCGGTTGCAGAGTTCAGTCTGTATTCCGAGTATCTCCATCATGTTCAGGAGAGATTTTGGGCATCTCTCATCTGGCATGTGTTGGATGCGTTTCATGTATCTGAGTTTGCTTTGTGCTTCCCTGGCTCCGAATAGGGACCATCCAAGCTCTCCCAGTATGAATTCCTTGGCCACTTTATAGCCTGATGTGCCAAGGGCCCAGCGGCCTGCATAACGTTGAGTTTTTCCCAGTAGGTCCTGTAGTGTCTTCGACGTGACTGTCACCGAGTTACTGTATGTGAGTTTGGCGACTGCGGTCGCTTTCCATTGGGCTTTTGAGATTTCGAATCTGTTGAAGCTCCACAAGGATATGGCGTGCATTCTGTGGAGGGCAGTTGTAGCTTTGCCAGATACCTTCTTGTTTGTCGAGGTATCTTCTGCTATCAGACAGCGTGATCCCAAGGTACTTATACTGGTGTACGACTTGGAGGGGCTGTCCTTGTATTTATAGGTTGCTGTGTTCGCCATCGCTCGATTTCGAGAATGTAACTATGGCGCTTTTTGTGGGGTTGAAGGTAAGCTTTCTTTCGGTACCGAATTCGCCCGTTATCGACAGTAGCTTCCTCAGTTCGCCCGCGGATTTTGCCATCAGGACTATGTCGTCGGCAAAGAGGAGACCTGGGATGTTGAAGGAACCTTTTTCCCTCAGATCCCATCTCCATTTCTTTGTTCGGACTTCGAAGCCTTTTTTTTTTTTTTTTTTTTTTCTGGCGGGAGGGGAAATCCCTTCGGATACAAGAGATAGGACTTTCGTCCGTTACCCTAGTTATGAGGTGTGTCCTCTAAAACCCCTCCCTCCGCCCTTTTGGTGACTGGGCACTCAGGGCAAGCCCTGTATTGTATTACTTCCGGGTCACCAAGGGCCGTCCGCTTCGTCAGTCAGCTCTCGTCTCCCTTTTTTGTTTATCTATTCTCCGTTCTGTCTTGCGGCTAGGGTTCCCTACGGGACCTCAGGCATAGTTTGCCCGTTTAGTTCTGCGTTTCTTCGCATGAGCATGTTCTCCTTTTTTTTGAGTATACATCCTATTTTGCGTGAGATTAAATTCCACTTACCTTCATTTTGCAGCATCTTTTGGACCAGTTCTGGGACCGAGCCTCCTTCTAAGCCTCGTCTTGGCTGAGACAGCGCTTCGCAAGTGAAGACCGTATGATCCACATCGTCTTCTGCCCCTGAATCGCAAATGATGCACAGTGGGCTAGGAGCTTTCTTGAAGCGATGGAGGTACTTCTGGAAATCTCCGTGTCCTGTGAGGACTTGGGTTGTGTGGTACGTTAGTTCACCGAATTCCCGCTTGTACCAGCTTCGCAGATCCGATATGCTATCGTAGGTCGTTCTGCCGGTCAGCGAGCTGCTCCAAGATTGTTGCCACTTGTTGAGCGTCTCTTCGCGTATCTCTTCATCCTTTTTGTGGGCCTCCTCGTCACTTCCGGACTCATCGTCCCCATCTCGGATCTTGTCGCGCCTGTAGGTCTCCACTCTCTCCTGCGCTAGGAAGGGCCAGGGGATCGCGCGGGCCAGCACAAGCAACGCTGAAGTGGATACCGTGCGATAGGCTCTAGTGATCCTTATCGCGGTGATTCTTTGCGCTCGTTCCAGAGCGTCTCTGTTCTTTTTGTATCGCAGCGCAGATGGACTCCAAATAGGGGCGGCATACAGTGCGATGGATTGGGCCACTGTGGCCAAAATCCTCCTTTGGTCCTCAGATGCTCCATAGGTGCGCGGTAAAATCGTCGCTATGTCGGTTGCCGCTTTCGTGGCCTTATTGACGACCATCTTGATGTGTTCAGTCCCCTTCAGGTCTGACTGTAATAGAACTCCCAAGTATTTCGCGGATCTGGCCACTTCTACTCTATGTCCTTCCACTACCACTCTTGGGAGGCGGTCCTTTTTGCGTTTGATCAGCATCACGGCCTCCGTTTTCTCAGGCGCAAGGGCGAGGTGATTCGCTTTCATCCACCGTGAGATTATGTCAAGTGAGTCCTGTGTGATTTCTTCCAGTTCCTCAATTGATCTTGCCTTCGTTATGATCGCAAGGTCGTCAGCGTATGCGATAGTCACAGCTCCCCTTGGGAGTACCTCTCTCAAAACGTCGTCATAAGCCACATTCCACAGGACTTCGAAGCCTGCTCCACTTTGCGTGAGCCTGGTTTCGAGTTCCGATATGTAGAGGATAAACAGGGTGCTGGAGAGGGGGCAGCCCTGTTTTAGGCCGGAGCTGGTTTCCACCCACTCTTATGTATGTTCCCCTTCTATGATTTTTGTTTTATTCGAGGAGTATATATCTTGCAGCATCTTTATCCAGATATTGTTCATTCCCATTTCGGACAGAATGTTCCATAGCAGGTTTCTGTCGATTCGGTCGAATGCTTCGGTTGCGTCTAGGAAGGCGCAGATTAGTCCGGTGTTCGTTTTCCTGGACATCTCGATGGCTGTGGTTAGGACGAATAGGTTGTCCTCGCCTCTGCGATTCACTCGAAATCCATTTTGCATTTCTCCGAGCAGCCTATTGTCTTCATCCCATTGCGAGATTCTATTTGCTAGGATTCTCTCAAAGATTCGATATAGGACCGGCGATATCGTAATCGGTCGATATGTCTGGAGTTGTCTTTTTTTTTGAGTTCGATTTTTCGATCATCGATACTCTATTTGTTCTCCAGTCGGTCGGAACCTCGTGTTTTCCGGCAAATATGTCGTTGAAGAGCTGTTCGATGTAGGCTATGCCATGGTCGTCCGGCTCTTTTAGTATTTTGGCCGGAATGCAATCCACAGCTTGAGGTTGGTTTCAGTTTGCTGAGAATCTTCGAGATTTCTCCTGCGCAGGTGGTGATTCCTGTGGGGTTGGGTATCATCTTGCAGATAGGAGTTGCCTCTAGTAGGTCGATGGCAATCTGGGTTAGGTGCGACGGGAGTAGTTCAGTTGGTACTACTGTCCCGCTGTTATCGATGATCTTTTGTGGTCCGTTCGTCCTCGGTTTGTTTCCGTTTACGAACCGCCAGAACATCCTTGCCCTCTCGTTTCTCGGGGAATGCGCCGGATGACCGTGGGACAACATGGCGGCTACAGACGAATTCGAGGGAGAGGAGGAAAATGCAACCCGCGCACGGTCATTTCCTCAATGTATGGGGGTCAAAAGACCGTTTCTCAGCAGATCGCATGACCCAAGCGCATGGCATTGGGTCAGGTTAGGTTAGGTTTTACACATACCCGAGGAAGCTCTCATTGCTTTTCCCCCTCTCCCTCGATTCGTCTCGAGCCGCCATCTTGTCCTAAGGTCATCCGACGTAGACCCGTTTCTCGGGGCGGAGAGAATTTCATTCAGCGTTTTGGAGTCTCGCTCGTGTATTTCTCCCTCGACCTCCTCTCTCACGTCTTGTTGTGCTGCTCGGTAGGCTAGCTCGGCGTTGATTCTGTCGGGTTCGGATTGAGAAGCGCGGGCTGTTCTCCACTGTTTGTTTTTTATTTTTCGGGTTTTAACAAGTTCGGAGATGCGCTCAGAGTACACCATTGGTCGGTCTCTGAGTTTTATTTTGCGGCTTGTGCGTTGTATGCTGTCGTGAATGGTTTCACGCAGTTGTTCGTACGTGGTTTCTGCTTGCTCGCGTTTTTGCTGGAGTTCTTCGCAGATCCGTTCGCTTGCTCTTTTGGGATCAATCAGCGTCACTTTGCGGGGCTGAGTTGAGGGAGCTGCTTGTTTGATATCGATCTGTACTCTGAGTAGGTTATGGTCACTTATTGTTGTGATTTCTCTACGTTCATCGATATGCATCCAGTTGACTCTCTCAAGCGCTCTAGCGTTGACTATGATCATGTCAATTGCGGACTTGACCCTTGTTAGACGTCCCTCGCACTTCTATGTTGTGTTGAGGTAGGTGTAACCAACTTCGATGGTGAAGTCCTCTAGGAGTTTGCCTCTGTGGTTGTTGACGCCTCCAAGTTGTTGGAGGTGCGCATTTGCATTTCCGCCGAGAAGCGCACAGTCGGTGTCCGTGCATCTCTGTTTAATAAAATCTTTTAGTGAGTCGGAGAATTTTTTTCCATGATCTCTGCTTTGGTGGGCTATGTAGTATGAGATAATTATCCATCTATTTGATCCCACTTGTGTTGCTTGTGCCACCCAGCCATCTCCTTTTACGACCCATAGTTGACACAGGTTGCTGGATGTCGAGATACCGACCCCCCGTGTGGGTAGCTTCGATGGCGGCCTCTGCGGTTGCTGTAGCTGTACTGGTATCCCTGTATGCGTGGGCATGATTCATCGTTCATTAGGCGTGTTTCGGATAGAAGCATTATGCTGATGCCTCCACCAGTTAATACGTCTCTCTCTAGTGAGGCCCATTTGGCTCTATTGAATTTAGAACCATTAATGTTTAGTATTCCAAATGTACATACTTTATTCTTGAATTCGGATCTAGATTTAGTGAGTACATTGTTAGAGTTTGTGGGCCTGACTCCCCGTCATCGTGCTGTCTTCGGTCTCACCGCTTTGTGTGCGGGATCCGCTCCGCCTCGATGCTCGCCACCCGGGGGCTTGGGTCCTTGGTTCCCGTGCCTGCCCGTGGGTCGGGGGGGTTGTCGCTGCTGCTGACGTTGTTGGCCGCCGGAGGGACCCGTTCGGTGGGTTCCGGCTCTGTCGTTGTCTTCTTCGCGCTTCGGCCAGTAGTTTTGCCACTGATCTGGCGAGCGCGGTCGTGAGGTGTTTCGCTGCCTCTTAGCGGCGTTTTCACCCGACCGTCTCGGTGGTCGGAGTGTGCCTCTTTGCTTAGGAGGAGTGATCTGGGCGTGTCTGTCCCAGGTTCGGTCCGGGGCAGACGACGGTCCCGGTTGATCTCTCAGTCCCTTTGCGGGACTGGGATCCTTATTTTTGTTGTTGCACCGTGGGCACTTGGCTTGGCCAACTTTAGCAATGGCTTCTTCGAGAGCCTTTTGCTTCTGGTTGGCGAGCTCAAGTGCCTTTTTACGGTCTTCAGATTTGTTCTGAAAACTCATGATATACTCTCGGCGCTTTGTACAGAGCAGTTTTCGGTCCGCATCTACAGGGTGTGTCCTCTAAGCTGCAACATTTTCGTGGCCTTTCTGTTTTGAGCTGTATTTCGGTCAAATTTTATCCGATGTGGGAATTTTTTTTTGATCGAAAGCTCTTGAAGAGACGCATCTTTTTGCTTCATTATTTTTGATCATCAGATCAGTGTTGAGTTTTCCAGAGCCTATCGAAGTTTTCCTCAATTCAATCCATGATCCCTAAAAGAACTAACCAGGAAATCGCCGATTCTCAACCGATTTCGGAAATTAAAAAACGGAAAGATTCCCCTCGAACCCAGCTACAAAACGCTCGCAAGAACGCGCGGATCGGTTGCGAACCGGAGGAACGGTATTCAATACGAGATACCCCAAAATTGAGCCTCCCGGACCCCCTGCCGACCCCTCCCGTAAAGAACTGCCTGTAACTCCTCAGGGAAGCCGATTTCGGAAATTTCACTGATGGCAAAAGTTTCTTATTTTGAGCCAAACTACCCGGAAACGAAGTCACCGAGTCAATCCGATAACTTTTTTTTTCCACCTCGAAAGTCACTGGGCGCTCATCTCATGACTTTTCAGGCTTGACAGGGGGTCCGGGAGGCTCAATTTTGGGGTATCTCGTATTGAATACCGTTCCTCCGGTTCGCAACCGATCCGCGCGTTCTTGCGAGCGTTTTGTAGCTTGGATCGAGGGGAATCTTTCCGTTTTTTAATTTCCGAAATCGGTTGAGAATCGGCGATTTCCTGGTTAGTTCTTTTAGGGACCATGGATTGAATTGAGGAAAACTTCGACAGGCTCTGGAAAACTCAACACTGATCTGATGATCAAAAATAATGAAGCGAAAACATGCGTCTCTTCAAGAGCTTTCGATCAAAAAAAGAAATTCCCACATCGGATAAAATTTGACCGAAATACAGCCCAAAACAGAAAGGCCACGAAAATGTTGCAGCTTAGAGGACACACCCTGTGTAATGCAAAGCGCCTCTTCAACGAATCGTTTCATTCGGTTGAAACAGATTCTGAGACCGATCATGTTGTATCGGATCTCGGAGGGGTCGTCGGGCACGAGGATGTTGGCGTTACGCGGATCGCCCGATATTAGTCTCAGGTCAATCGGCGTAACGTTCGTGTCCCTGACGGCTGGTGAGGCCAGGATCTGTGAGTTAACAGCAGCGACATTCGGAGTCGTGCTGTGCTCTAGCATGGTGCACCACGCCACGGAAAGCACCCCTGGCAGGGTCCTGAGTGTTGCCAGTGGCGTGATGATGCTACTGGCTACCTCTTCGATACTTAGTCCGCTCTTTGCGAGCGCGACCAGATCGTTGACACCCACATGACAGGCAATGTGGACTTGTCTGCTGGGGTTTGCCGAGAGGTATTTGCGAGCTTCGGCGTTCGCTCGCGAGACATTCATGTCGCTCGTGCAGACGAATTGGCCGACCATTGATCGACCTGCGAACTCTGCGAACAGGTCGGGGTGTCCGAACTTGAGCTTCCGGAAACCCTTATCACTGTATAGAAGCATACAGGGATTGCTGGTTTCCACAGCCTGCTCTTGTTCTTCTCCGCCGACGTCCATGCGGCAGAGTGCATTTGCAGCATCCTCAGCCGCCCTGTCGACTCCGTTGCTACTGTGAGATTTTTGGGCTTCTCGTAGCTGAGTTCACAGCGATTCTAGCTCGAGTCGTTGCGCTCCCCCCTGTTCGGTTAGGGTTAGCTTTTAGCAAGAGCCTCGTAGGCGTGCTCGAGCTCAATTTGGGAGTCCAAGACAGCTTGTTCGGAGGTCCCTCGGGCTTCGACTAGTTTGCCCAGTCTCGCCCTCAGTTTCCCGACGGCACAGCAACCGTTTTCCGCCGCCATCGAAGCAGCGAATTCGGCGCAGGCCGCGCACGTGCTGGTATCAGTCATATCGGAGATCTGATTTACCTTGGACGAAGTCTTCCTTGGAAAACTTCAGACGATACACTTCCCAGGATCGTCCACACACTTTGCTGAGGAGTCTCAGCGCGGGGGGGGGGGGGTGGCTTTGAGAGCCTTTTTTTCGCGAGCTAAGGGAACACGTGTGTTATTGTTCACTTAGCAGACGACGATCATTTTCAACCTACGGCTTCCATACCAAGGCCATAACTCCATCCCAGCATGTCGTCTCCCTTCGTTCAGAGTGTTAAACCATCCGATGATAAAACGGAATATGCGCTCGATCATAGAATCGTGAACAGACCCCGTCCCGTTTTGGCGTGAAAACGTCGTTCCCTCTGGCTTTGGTGCACTCTGCTAGTACTCCGTCATTCATGTAACGAACTTTGAGGCTTCGGTTTGCCCTCAAACATCGCTCGTGATGAACGTAAAACGCTCCGACGCTCGGGAGGGTCACAAATTCACGGGAGATGCCCTCTCTCGATTCCGGTATCACTCGAACAATTCAAGATTGAGTTGGAGACCAATATGTGCATCCCCTCCGGAAGCTCGGGAATCAGCATGCATATCCGTTTTCCTCGGTTGCCGAGACACGTGGTGGAATCAATTGCGCGGGGAAAAACGCCCATTTGAGCTCCTCTCGGACCATTCCTCATTTCTCTTCCAGGTCATTCAATCCATCATCTGTGCCCCGAAAATTGGCCGAATTCCGGGATTTGATAGTATAAATTAAATAACACATGAAATACTCCACGTTTTCACGCAGACAAGCGGTTGTATGTAATGCTCCTATCACCGAGAGCAACTCGGAATTCCGATGGAAACCTCGCTGCTCTTGACTAGGGCTTCCAAGAGCCCGCATTTTCAGGACCACGACCCCGTGGGCCCCCGTAGTTGCTGCGTCATGACCGCGGGCTGAAACCCGCGGGCCTTAACTGGAAGAGCCAACGGATCAGTCATCATTACCATAACTATTCAGATAACTATTCAAACCCCGCTAACTATTAGTGAAAATCAAGGATCCGAAGGCGAGCTTTATTCAGACCGAACGCTTACGGTCTTGGGACCGTCAGGCTTCAGCTCGCGGTCACCCGTGGGAATCATAGACCGCGGGCTTGCGGTCCTGAAAATGGGGGCTTTTGAAGAACCTACTCTCGATCGAGAGGCGCAGAAGCGATATCCGTCGTTGCGTTTCTCTGGGGACCTGCTGAGGTCGTTTGTATGATGATGAGCTGAAGCGCACGGGTGAGGTTGAACGGAAATCGGAATCATGAATCGGGTTTCCGAAGGAGTTCAGCGAGATGGACTTGGTGAGAGGAAGAGCATGGCCACAGTGGGTCAACTGCACTGAGCGCGTTGGCTGCGCCTGCATCGCTTCGTTTGAGAGTTAGAGTCAGACGGCAAAGTGGCGCTGTACCTCAGAATGAACACCATCCGCAGTGTTCATCGCCTTGGACGAGAGCCATGCTCGGGCAGATCCAAGGCCCGGCCAAAATATCTGTTGTGCCTGATGAACGCGAATCTCCCGAGCGAGAACTGGAATTGGATGTGGCCTGGCTCATCGGTCTTGATCCGATGAGTCTTGATCGTCACCGACGGAAATGAAGCTGGTTCCGGTCTATACTCTGGGTACATCACGGTCACGGAGTCCGATACCGACGACATGCAAAGCTCGAACATTGAAGTGAATGATGCGGAAGACGTGCCGTCGGAAAGCGGCAGCGTCCATGACAGAAGCAGCCAGGCCAGGTGGAGCTGGCCCCACATCGGTGTCCTCCCGTTCCCCCGACTGGGTGCGTGCGTCCGGCATTTCCCTCTTCTCTATGAATGCCAAAAAGAAGCTTCGAACTAGAGAGGGATGTCAGTATCCGATCAGCTTGGCCTCGGAGAAGCTAATCGGAGCAGAACCCGGGAGCCCGCTCGGAAACCTCGGAAAGCTGGCGGATGCAGAACATTCTTCAGCTGCTTTGACTGGATTGTGACCGCAGCTGCACTGGCCAGGGCCCGTTAGGGGTTCGTCGAAGCCATGCAGACCCCAACTCGCAGGGTTGGGTTCGAGGAATGGGTTGGAGAAGGGTCTGTTCCGTAGAGCACTCAGCCGTATCAGAAAGAACAATGGCACTCTCAAATACCACACCAGTGGAAGTGAATTTCGGTCATCACTCATCTCATCATGGATCACGATTCCTCGTTAGACAAGTCTCCCGTCTAGGCAACGATCATTGCATATTAGCAGGTTGACCCTGAGATTTCCGCGAAGGTTGCGCAGCTGGAGAGGAGGTGGGACATCTCAGCTGACGAGGGGGAGAACTGTCGGATATTATGGGAAGCATGAGCCTGATCAAAGCCAGGAAATCTCGACTGCTTCTTATTGAAGTCGCGAGACAACCGCAAACCTAGCATCTTGGTCAAACCCTCGAGGAAATCGCGTAGACCTTAGACCAGTGGATCCTCAACTACTCTGACCTTTAAGCCTCGAGGGGGTCAACCGTCGACCCCCTGGATCCACCTCCGTCTTTCCCGAGAAGTAAGGACAGATCTCCCCCACAATCGCCTGTGTGAATCGGAGATCGACCACTCTGAGAACCACTCCCTTAGACCACAGTTTCTCTCGAAGTTCTCAAAAATTCTAAGATTCGAGATGTTCCCATGCGGAGGGATTATTTGCCTCCGGTTCTGACCACTGGTACTGAAGAAGAAGGCATATAGAGGACGAATATGGGGTACGCTCTCGCCTAGTAGCGATCGGCTGTCCCAAGTTCGCTGGAAAGGGATTCATCTATCGTTTGAGATTTGGATTGGATGTCGCGGGAAACTTGACAGGAGAGCTCGATCAGTTGTAGCTCTACCCTGCGACGCAGATGCGGAAGCTTCACACAGTTTTTGGGGATATGCTTATCAGAGGCAGTTCAGATAGTCAGAGTAAAGTTCGGACGGTCGTGCAAGCATATACACCAAACTGAACCAATCGGAGTCTAGATGTGCATCGATTGGGTTCTCCTCAAGACTTACCAGTGAGTTCACCCGAAAGATCCCTCGTTGCGCAACTGAAATCCGCATCTCGGTCTTGATTGTCCCACCTTGATTCTACTTCCTGGCGGGTTCCGCAGCGCGTTGAATCAGATACCGGCCCCAGCCTCGCCTGCAGCCAAAGTGGAGAGTGCTCTCGACTGGCGACTTCTTCGATCACTGCGCAAGGCCCTCAGCCCTGGAGCTCTCGAGAGTTCGAGTTCGGTTGATATGGCGGCTACGGAGACCTTCCCGTCCAACCACATCGATGGTAATCGAGCCCCTGAGACGATTCATCGCTCGAGGACGTTGGAGCTTGAACAACTCCTTCTCGAACCTCAATCGCAGCGATCTGCCATTGCTGCCTTCCGGATACTTACGTAGAGAATCGGCTTTCGAAGCGCCAGAACAAACACGCGCGAAAAGTTTTGCTGCCTCAAGTCAGAGACGCGGCGAATACCTTCGGACAGATTCCGAGTTGAAGAGGATCCGAAGGCAGGGCACCGCCGTTGATGAGTCGTCTTTTGAGGTCGCTTTGGGAGCACCTAGAACTTCGATTTTCCGGAATGTCATTCCGCCGAGCGTCGCCGACCCCTCGCAGCGGCGATTAGTTTGACGGCGAGGGGAGCCCCGGCTAGGGCTCTCAGATTCGGTGCGAAAAGACTCATGCGACTCTCAATGAAATCGATTGTCATCAATTCATCGTATCGAGTAACATCGGCGAACTTACGGATTTCGACCACTTCATCGTCGATGTCGACAAGGATGTAGTTCGCTTCGATGACTGGTTCGAGCTCTGGATCGGTATCTACCAGACCTGACACTTGGAGGAGGGATATACACCGTCAATGGGAAGAAACCGAGTCCTGCGACAGGGGGAAGTTGAAGTGGATCAGTCTGGGCTTGGAAACCTCATTCTAGTCCTCAGCTGCAGTCGAGACTGCCCGACGAGCCGCTCTGTATGATCGGCGGAAATGCTTATCGGCCGGGAATGCTGTCCCGGAGTTCACCCGCTATAGATCCCCTATGCGAAGGGATCCGGGAAACGGACTGGGTTCCAAAGTATCCTTATCCTTACTATATATAATCGGCTTCGTCTGTAAGTTTGTCAGTTTGTCTGTTCGTCCGCACTTTTTCTGGTCCCTACTATATATAATCGGCTTCGTCTGTAAGTTTGTCAGTTTGTCTGTTCGTCCGCACTTTTTCTGGAACATATGGGAGTGATTCTGGGACCAATCTGAACACACTCTCCCGAGTCTGGAGAGGTGATTCCGGTACGAGTCTGACTATACTTTTCAAAAGTTGGAGGGGTGATTCTAGAACCAATCTGACCATAAACTTTTCAAAACGTGGAGGGGTGATTCCGAGACCAATCTGAGCATTACTTCCCAACTCTGGAGGGGTGATTCCGGGGTCAATCTGAGCATTACTTCCCAACTCTGGAAGGGTGATTCCGAGGTCAATCTGAGCATTACTTTCCAACTCTGGAGGGGTGATTCCGGGGCCAATCTGAGCATTACTTCCCAACTCTGGAGGGGTGATTCCGAGACCAATCTGAGCATTACTTCCCAACTCTGGAGGGGTGATTCCGAGACCAATCTGAGCATTACTTCCCAACTCTGGAGGGGTGATTCCGAGACCAATCTGAGCATTACTTCCCAACTCTGGAGGGGTGATTCCGGGGCCAATCTGAGCATTACTTCCCAACTCTGGAGGGGTGATTCCGCGGTCAATCTGAGCTTTACTTCCCAACTCTGGAGGGGTGATTCCGCGGTCAATCTGAGCTTTACTTTCCAACTCTGGAGGGGTGATTCCGGGGCCAATCTGAGCATTACTTCCCAACTCCGGAGGGGTGATTCCGAGGCCAATCTGAGCATTACTTCCCAACTCTGGAGGGGTGATTCCGAGACCAATCTGAGCATTACTTCCCAACTCTGGAGGGGTGATTCCGAGACCAATCGGAGCATTACTTCCCAACTCTGGAGAGGTGATTCCGAGACCAATCTGAGCATTTTTCCCAACTCTGGAGGGGTGATTCCGAGACCAATCTGAGCATTACTTCCCAACTCTGAAGGGGTGATTCCGAGACCAATCTGAGCATCACTTTCCAACTCTGGAGGGGTGATTCCGAGACCAATCTGAGCATTTCTTTCCAACTCTGGAGGGGTGATTCCGGGGCCAATCTGAGCATTACTTTCCAACTCTGGAGGGCTGATTCCGAGACCAATCTGAGCATTGCTTCCCAACTCTGGACGGGTGATTCCGAGACCAATCTGAGCATTACTTCCCAACTCTGGAGGGGTGATTCCGCGGTCAATCTGAGCTTTACTTTCCAACTCTGGAGGGGTGATTCCGGGGCCAATCTGAGCATTACTTCCCAACTCCGGAGGGGTGATTCCGAGGCCAATCTGAGCATTACTTCCCAACTCTGGAGGGGTGATTCCGAGACCAATCTGAGCATTACTTCCCAACTCTGGAGGGGTGATTCCGAGACCAATCGGAGCATTACTTCCCAACTCTGGAGGGGTGATTCCGAGACCAATCTGAGCATTACTTCCCAACTCTGAAGGGGTGATTCCGGGGCCAATCTGAGCATTACTTCCCAACTCTGGAGGGGTGATTCCGCGGTCAATCTGAGCTTTACTTTCCAACTCTGGAGGGGTGATTCCGGGGCCAATCTGAGCATTACTTTCCAACTCTGGAGGGCTGATTCCGAGACCAATCTGAGCATTGCTTCCCAACTCTGGACGGGTGATTCCGAGACCAATCTGAGCATTACTTCCCAACTCTGGAGGGGTGATTCCGAGACCAATCTGAGCATTACTTCCCAACTCTGGAGGGGTGATTCCGAGACCAATCTGAGCATTACTTCCCAACTCTGAAGGGTTGATTCCGAGACCAATCTGAGCATTACTCCGCAACTCTGAAGGGTTGATTCCGAGACCAATCTGAGCATTACTTCCCAACTCTGGAGGGGTGATTCCGCGGTCAATCTGAGCTTTACTTCCCAACTCTGGAGGGGTGATTCTGGGGTCAATCTGAGCATTACTTCCCAACTCTGGAGGGGTGATTCCGAGACCAATCTGAGCATTGCTTCCCAACTCTGGACGGGTGATTCCGAGACCAATCTGAGCATTACTTCCCAACTCTGGAGGGGTGATTCCGAGACCAATCTGAGCATTACTTCCCAACTCTGGAGGGGTGATTCCGAGACCAATCGGAGCATTACTTCCCAACTCTGGAGAGGTGATTCCGAGACCAATCTGAGCATTTTTCCCAACTCTGGAGGGGTGATTCCGAGACCAATCTGAGCATTACTTCCCAACTCTGAAGGGGTGATTCCGAGACCAATCTGAGCATCACTTTCCAACTCTGGAGGGGTGATTCCGAGACCAATCTGAGCATTTCTTTCCAACTCTGGAGGGGTGATTCCGGGGCCAATCTGAGCATTACTTTCCAACTCTGGAGGGCTGATTCCGAGACCAATCTGACCATATTTTTCAAAATCAGAATGCTGACCCAGTGAAGGGAGAGAAAAGTGCCTCGATGGCAGGGAGCGCCGTATAACCGCGCCCAGCGCGGCCGACTCCAGTCGGCCAAAGGCCGGCTGGTCTCCAATATATCATGAAAGTCACCCTTCGACCTGAGGAACCTTCTCCTATAGTGAATCGCGTTAACGATCTGGCTGAGTCGTTCCGAATCTCGAAGTCGGGCGATTTCCTCGACGGTTCCAACATGAATGCCGGTCGCCGTCGAATCTTCAACTGAATTCATTGGTGTATGTAGTTCTTGATGACAACTTCGAGATATCTCTCTGAGCTTGGTTGTCGAACGAAGCGTTCTTCAGCAGCAATCAAGACCCGAGAAGCGCTGTAAACCCGGACAGGAGGCTGCTGTACCCTGGGTCGGCTAATCCGAATTCCGCAGCGGTCCGGCACCATCCCAAGCAAAGAGAGTAGGGGCGAGAGGTTCGAAACCGGAGTTATCCGAATAGTGTTTTCTGGAAATCGCTCGGATGTTCAGATTCCGTGAATATCCGCGGTCCGATTGTGAATCGTGCCCGAAATTGATGTGAAACACCTTCTAGTGAGAGCGCTCTCAGGGAAAATCATAGTTCGCAGACCTCAGAAATGTGTTTTCGGCCTGAGTATTTTCAGGAAAGATACCACTCCGCTTAACTCGGGAATGCCTGTTCCGACCTCGTGGGCTGCGTAAATCGCCACTGATCCCCCGCTCCAAGCGCAGGCTCGCACAGAGGCTCGGCTTGGCGAAGATAAGGCGGAACTCGGGGTTTCCGAGCGGAACCGACATGTCACGTCCAGGCGGAGATTAAGGTCATCTGAGCATCCTGGAATTCTAGGTGAAACTCAGTTGAACCTGGGCGTTCATTCAGGAAATGTGATGACGGCTTGAGGATTCAGGCTCAACCTTGGGTTTGCCTGAGTTTAGGCTATTCAGACGTACCGCCCAATGTTCCAAGATTCAATAAAGACGTAGAGATGATATACTGGTGTGATATTTGAGAGTGCAATCAGCTCTTCCTGATATGGCCAATGGCTCTACTGAGAAACTCTACTCATACTTATCCCTCTCTTAAGATTCTTCGGATTCCTGATATGGCCAATGGCTCTACTGAGAAACTCTACTCATACCTATCCCTCTCTTAAGATTCTTCGAATCGGGGTCAGTCTTGCTCCGATTCAACCCCTGATGGGCTATGGCAAATGCAGCCGCGGTTACAATCCGGTGAAATCAGTAGGAGGATATCTTGCATCTACTACTCCTTCAAGCATTCGGAGCGGGTTCCGTGATTCTGCTCCGATTCGTTTCCTGGATGCCAAGCTGACCGGCTATCAACATCCCTCTCCACTTCAAAGTCCGCCGATTCAAAGCGCAGTAGGTCCAAACCGGCGCCACACAACATCGTTGGAGCTCATCAGATCTAGTTCGACTCCAGTTCTCTTCCTTCAGCACTTCGAAAAGTACCAAAGGATCCTTCACCATGCGTGCCGTTATCAAACGAGTTTCGGAGGCAGGAGTTGCGCTCAAAGGTGACCTCAAGGCTTCGATTGAGAGAGGTCTCTGCGTCCTCGTCGGTGAGTCCACTTTCCAACGGCGTATACTTTCCTTTGGGTTCTCGTTAGATTGAAGTTCAGGAAACTGATCTGGACTGGCGCTGACTCATTCTTGAGAATAGCGTCAAATCGCAATCCTGACGTCCTTTCGAATATTTCCAGCCTTCCACAGGGACGATACCCATGGAGATATAGTGCACATGATCGAGAAGATCTTGCACACAAGAGTGTGGCTCACACCTCTGATTTAGGAAAGGAAAACACGTCCGTTCCCGTTTCTTGGAGGTTTATCGGCGCACTGAACCCGTTCGGTCGCTGGCTGGCGGGTGCCGGCTGACGGGATGAGACCGAGAAAAGAGGTTTCCCGATGATGTTTCTTGACTTTGTATCCCTCGGGTCGGGGACCCGTTTCGGGCACGTTTAGGAACAATGATCCAAAATGGGAGAACAGAAAGACTCGTCGGGTGACGGGTTGTTGCGAAACGTGTTCTTCCAAGATGGCGGATCTCATTGACCATCGGACTATAGTCAGCTGTTGCGAGACGTGTTCTGGAGGAAAACGTGGAGACAGAGTTGCTCTGCAGCCGAACTCCCCGCCAGCTGATGTTGACCGTGCGTCACCGGACGAACCCAGTGGCGAAGGACCTCCTCGTATATTTGACACTTGCAGCTCTGCTTGAGCTTATTTGCCAAGAGATTGTTTTAATAAAATGTACATTCCATTCTGAAACTACTCGACTGCTCAATCTCCCATGTGTAATGTGTTCACCCTGTGTGACATGGATGTGATGTGCTAGACTCTTAGCGCTAGGGCCCATCCGTACGCCACACCTCTCCACTTCAAAGTCCGCCGATTCAAAGTGCAGTAGGTCCAAACCGGCGCCACACAACATCGTTGGAGCTCATCGGATCTAGTTCGACTCCAGTTCTCTTCCTTCAGCACTTCGAAAAGTTCCAAAGGATCCTCCACCATGCGTGCCGTTATCAAACGAGTTTCGGAGGCAGGAGTTGCGCTCAAAGGTGACCTCAAGGCTTCGATTGAGAGATGTCTCTGCGTCCTCGTCGGTGAGTCCACTTTCCAACGGCGTATACTTTTCTTGGGGTTCTCGTTAGATTGAAGATCAGGAAACTGATCTGGACTGGCGCTGGTTCATTCTTGAGAATAGCGTCAAATCGCAATCCTGACGTCCTTTCGAATATTTCCAGCCTTCCACAGGGACGATACCCATGGAGATATAGTGCACATGATCGAGAAGATCTTGCACACAAGAGTTTTCTCCTGCGAAGGAGAAACGAGCCAAAGAACTGTAGTCGAGGAGGGCCTTGAAATCCTCTGCGTGAGCCAGCCTGTTCTGTTCGGAGTTGTGAGAAACGGGAACGCTTGCTCTCCATTTGCTCACGCCGCAGGACGCGGTGAAGTAGATGTCTAACAGGTTTTCTATCGCGATTTTCAGAAAACGGGCTGGAATACCCAGACACGATGTCCGATGAAAGAGCTGACTTGTTTTTCAAAGCACTCGTGGCTGCACTGCGGGAGTGCCATGGGCAGGAGAAAGTGAAGGATAGCTTCCATGGCGACTATATGGAGCTGCATATCGACAACGATGGGGCCTCCACCTCGATGGTAGACTCAAGAGACGAATGATTCGTCTTCGTGTTGTAAAGTTATTCCTGCTCTTTCGTCACCTGTATATTTTTGCCACAATTCATGATCACTGCCACATGGTGTGTTTGCGGCCGAATAAACCTCACGTTCCATTCAGATTTAACATAATCTTGAGCTTGGTTATTGATATCCTAAAATCGACTTTCCGGGATGCTGACGAGTGGGATTTTTTATGGGGTTCCCGAGTGGAGCGAAAAGCTGGATCAAGCTGAAACATCACTGAACTGCATCTCATTCATACCACGAAATGGAGGGAATCTCCCCAACTATTCCAGATTTCCAGAGGGCATCTGGCACGTAGAACTCCGACAGGAATATCCGACAGGTTGAAGTGACGGAGGTTGGAGTTGCCCAAGTTGAAATGATTGAGGTCGAAATTATTGAGGTTTTCACATGAAAAAAGACAGCTTCTGTCGAAACAGGGAACCACATCTACTCCTCCGCGATCACATCGCCCCGAACTCAACGAGACTTCTTCACCCGCTTGTTGAGGTTGAGGAAAATCCGCCCAACCTTTTCAGCCAGAAACGTGGTCGTCACAGGGGCGCATGACACCTTCCCTTCCATCGAGAAATCTTCCGGAGGGATCCTCCTTGCTCATTAGGATGAAGAGGCATCCTCATCGGGGAAATCGCGGCCGTGAACATAAACCTAAAAGAGTCGTCGTGTTTGGAGGGATCGGCACTATGAGGAGCTCATTTGTCCGCCCAATTTTAAGGCACATGTCGTACGCTCTGGCACTTGCCGGAGAGCTCCGAGACTCTCGAACACCCATCTTCGCTCACCTTCGAGGAGCATCCCTATGCGCTACATATCAGCCTCTTGGCGTCGATGTCTTCCCTTCTGGGAACCCAACTTCACATATTTCTTATCGAGCTCCTCGTCGACTGCTCTTGTTGTAAACTATCAGCAGCTGTAAGAGCAGAAACCCAGCTCGCACTGTAGGAGGATTGATTTCTCGGTTGTCAGAAGCCCGATTCATACTAGTCAACTCAGCCTGTGTTCGTGGGGGACTATAATCCAATCCCACAACCAGCTCTTTAGACTTCGATAAGTATGGTCAGATTGATCCCGGAATCATCTCCATAGACCAGATGGAGGGCGGAAAAACTTACTAAGGAAGTAGCCGACGAAGCGCATTATATATAGTAGGGATGTGAGGATATAAAGTGTAATACCCCCTCACCTCGAACGCGTGGGAGTTCACCGCCTGCAATGTCGGAGGACGGCTCCGACCGAGCAGGAAAAAAAAACAGGAACGGTTCATCCACGGGCTGAACCGGGGCGCAGAAATGCGAACAACCTAGCGTCAAGCCGGGATACAGACAAAATTCGTCGATAAATGAATTGGAAAGTACGGTGGATTGGTTTTGAAACACCTACAAAAAAAACGAGACGACGATTTTTTTTCGGGGGATGCGGGGGGGCAGGGGGGGGACCCAACCCCTCGAGAGGGAGGCTTCCGCCCAAAGCCCCCCTCAATTTGTTTTCGACAGTTCTATCTTCAGTGCTCCGGAATGCCTCTCGAGAAATGATATCGATGCATGTTCGGCCACGTGGTGTCAATATCTCGGGATCGGTTATTATTTCAAGATTTTCAAATTGATTTCGCATAAATTCGATATATATATTTTTTTGAGGGGTTCTTTCAGGTTCCAATTGAAATCACCGCATAGAATCAGTGAAGTTCTCTGGTTTTGTATACCAGGAGGATTTATGTATTAGTTGCTTACGTAGGAGTATTTTACAGGCACGAATGTCACCAGGATCTTCATCAATGAGATCTGGTTCAATTGTGGGAGTTGCTTGCGTAGGTGCTCCTCTGCGTTCGTGAATAGCAGCTCCACCTGTCGACCACGGGGTCAACCGTGGACCCCCTGAGCGACTTCGTTGAAGTTTATGGACTGCCGTGCCCCAGTGGGTCGATCACCGACCATCGATTTCTTGGAGCGATTCCGAGACCAATCTGACCTTCACTTTTCAAGTCTGGAGGAGTGATTCCGGGACCGATCTGACCATCACTCTCCCAGGTCTGAGGGGTGACTCCGGGACCGATCTGACCATTACTTCCCAAGTCTGGAGAGGTGATTCCGGGACTAGACATCATTTTCCGTAGTACGGCAATAAAATTCCCGTACCACCCGGTACAGAAATTAATTTTTCGTACCCTGGATCCAAGGATCCTCACTACTTATGATCGGCTTCGTCCGTCAGTTTGTCCGAATTCCTTCTGGAATACATGGGGGTGATTCCGGCAACAATCTGAGCATACTTTTCTGAGTCTGGAGGAGTGATTCCGGATCCAATTTGAGCATACTTTTCTGAGTCTGGTGGGTTTATTCCAGGACGCGTATGACAATATCTTGCTGAGTCTGGAGGAGTGATTCCGGGACCAATCTGACCTTCACATCTCAAGTCTGGAGGGGTGATTCCGGGACCGCTCTCACCATTACTTTCCCGGGTCTACGGGGCGATTCCGGCACCAATCTAACCATTAATTCCCAGGTCTGGAGGGGTGATTTCGGGACCGATCTGACCATTGCTTTCCAAGTCTGGAGAGTTGATTCCGGGATCAATCTGACCATTACTTTCCAAGTCTTTTTTTTCCCTTTGCGGGGACCAGGATCAAAAATGCGTGATGCAGACCGAGCCACAGCCCCGCTCGGTACTGTGGGAGTCGCATACCCACTAAAAACCTAGTGTCTCCCCAACCTTCACTTTTCGGGTGAAGGTCCGCCACCCATGGCCGGAACTGCGTTGGCATAACTTCGTTTACTTTCCAAGTTTGGAGGAGGGATTCCGGGACCATTCCGACCTTCACTTTTCAAGTCTGGAGGTGTGATTCCGGAACCGATCTGAAAAATACTTTAACTACCATCACTTCATTGTCATTGACCTATGACGAGACACGGAGATTCACCACATGGAATTCAACTCGAATTCAAATTTCCCTCGCCCCGGAAAGAATCTTAAAGGCCTCCCGCTGCGATTTTTTCGTTCCCATTTTTTCGTTCCACTCCCAGTTACACCCCAGCAAACACGCCCGAAGAAAAGCGCATTTCTGCGCTAAAAGCTCAGCCCAACAAATTGATCATGGTTCCGCCTCCGAGGAACAAGCTAAGTCGTGTCACAAGGACACCTCGAGCTTCACCGCCAACCAAATCAACGAAATGAACTGCTAGGACTTTCCCTGGCCTCTCCGGTACAGCCTTTCAGCTCAGACACCACTGACCCAGGCTGCCTCTGATGTCGCAAGAGATCGAATAAACGACTAACCATAATATATCTTTGTGTTTGGTAAAATCGCTTCGGAGGGATGAAGTGTGATTTAAGACTACTGAACTAGCTGATGTGATTGATGCTTTCGATGCTTATTGAACGATCAGCGAAAACAAGGTCAAGACTTGAGCCGTTTATATTATGCTATCCGCATTTCGCATGGATCAGATCAGATCATTTTGGTTCGGTCCACAAACGATTTTTGAGCAAAAAAACACCACTATGTGTCGTAGACTGAACAAACTTCGAGTCTTTTCGTAGGAATCCCGTGAATCTCACGAATCCTTCAGGTCACCTGAGCATCGTGTACATCCAGATGAAATTCGAGCGAAGCTTGGGCGTTCATTCGGGAAATGTGTTGGCGACTCGAGAATTCAGGCTAAACCTTGGTTTTGCCTGCATTGAGGCTATTCAGACGTTCCGCTCAAACTTCAAAGCGTTCAATGATGATGTAGCAATGGTCGACCGATTCGATATTCCAGTGTAGAATCGTTTCTTCTGATGGCTCTACGGAATGGACTCTACTCCTACCTATCCCTCTCTTCAGATTTTCCGAATCGGGGTTCGTGTTGCTTCGATCTAACCCCTGATTGGCTCCGGCAAATGCAGCTGCGGTTACAATCTGATGAAACCAGTAAAACGATGTTCTGAATCTGCTAGTTCTTCGAGCATTCCGAGCGGGGTCCGTGATATTGCTTCGATTCGTTTCCTGGAGGCCAAGCTGACCGGCTATCAACATCCCTCTTCACTTCGAAGTCCGCCGATCCAAAGCGCAGTAGGTCCAAACCGGCGCCACACAACATCGTTGGAGCTCATCAGATCTAGTTCGACTCCAGTTCTCTTCCTTCAGCACTTCGAAAAGTACCAAAGGATCCTTCACCATGCGTGCCGTTATCAAACGAGTTTCGGAGGCAGGAGTTGCGCTCAAAGGTGGCCTCAAGGCTTCGATTGAGAGAGGTCTCTGCGTCCTCGTCGGTGAGTCCACTTTCCAACGGCGTATACTTTTCTTGGGGTTCTCGTTAGATTGAAGATCAGGAAACTGATCTGGACTGGCGCTGACTCATTCTTGAGAATAGCGTCAAACCGCAATCCTGACGTCCTTTCGAATATTTCCAGCCTTCCACAGGGACGATACTCATGGAGATATAGTGCACATGATCGAGAAGATCTTGCACACAAAAGTTTCCTCCTGCGAAGGAGAAACGAGCCAAAGAACTGTACTCGAGGAGGGCCTTGAAATCCTCTGCGTGAGCCAGCCTGTTCTGTTCGGAGTTGTGAGAGGTGAGAACCGGGAACGCTTGCTCTCCATTTGCTTACGCCGCAAGACGCGGTGAAGAAGATGTCTAACAGGTTTTCTATCGCGATTTTCAGAAAACGGGCTGGAATATCCAGACGCGATGTCCGATGAAAGAGCTGACATGTTTTTCAAAGCACTCGTGGCTGCACTGCGGGAGTGCCATGGGCAGGAGAAAGTGAAGGATAGCTTCCATGGCGACTATATGGAGCTGCATATCGACAACGATGGGGCCTTCACCTTGATGGTAGACTCAAGAGACGAATGATTCGTCTTCGTGTTGTAAAGTTATTCCTGCTATTTCGTCACCTGTATATTTTTGCAACAATTCATGATCACTGCCACATGGGGTGTTTGCGGCCGAATAAACCTCACGGTCCATTCAGATTTAACATGATCTTGAGCTTGGTTATTGATATCCTAAAATCGACTTTCCGGGATGCTGATGAGTGAGATTTTTCATGGGGTTCCTGAGTGGAGCGAAAAGCTGGATCAAGCTGATACATCACTGAACTGCATCCCATTCATACCATGAAATGGAGGGAATCTCCCCAACTGTTCCAGATTAGGGCATCTGGCACGTACAACTCCGACAGGAATATCCGACAGGTTGAAGTGACGGAGGTTGGAGTTGCCCAAGTTGAAATGATTGAGGTTTTCACATGAAAACAGACAGCTTCTGTCGAAACAGGGAACCACATCTACTCCTCCGCGATCACATCGCCCCGAACTCAACGAGACTTCTTCACCCGCTTGTTGAGGTTGAGGAAAATCCGCCCAATCTTTTCAGTCAGAAATGTGGTCGTCACAGGGGCGCATGACACCTTCCCTTCCATCGAGAAATCTTCCGGAGGGATCCTCCTTGCTCATTAGGATGAAGAGGCATCCTCATCGGGGAAATCGCGGCCGTGAACATAAACCTAAAAGAGTCATCGTGTTTGGAAGGATCGGCACTATGAGGAGCTCATTTGTCCGCCCAATTTTAAGGCACATGTCGTACGCTCTGGCACTTGCCGGAGAGCTCCGAGACTCTCGAACTCCCATCTTCGCTTACCTTCGAGGAGCATCCCTATGCGCTGGATATCAGCTTCTTGGCGTCGATGTCCACCCTTCTGGGAACCCAACTTCACATCTTTCTTATCGAGCTCCTCGTCGACTGCTGTTGTTGTAAACTATCAGCAGCTGTACGAGCAGAAACCCAGCTCGCACTGTATGAGGATTGATTTCTCGGTTGTCAGTAGCCCGATTCATACTAGTCAACTCAGCCTGTGTTCGTGGGGGACTATAATCCAATCCCACAACCAGCTCTTTAGACTTCGATAAGTATGGTCAGATTGATCCCGGAATCATCTCCATAGACCAGATGGAGGGCGTAAAAACTTACTGAGGAAGTAGCCGACGAAGCGCATTATATATAGTAGGGATGTAAGGATATAAAGTGTAATACCCCCTAACCTCGAACGGGTGGGAGTTCACCGCCTGAAATGTCGGAGGACGGCTCCGACCGAGCAGAAAAAGCTCAGCCCAACAAATTGATCATGGTTTCGCCTCCGAGGAACAAGCTAAGTCGTGTCACAAGGACACCTCGAGCTTCACCGCCAACCAAATCGACGAAATGAACTGCTACGACTTTCCCTGGCCTCTCCGGTACAGCCTTTCAGCTCAGACACCACTGACCCAGGCTGCCTCTTGTTGTAATATTTCGCTCAGACGGCCAAGCATAAAGCGGCATCGGCTGACGAGCCGATGGCCATGGTATGGCGTCCCTGACGGAAGCGCACGTCTATAGTTACCCTCTCATGTAACCCCGATCCATAGGATATATAAGCAGCTTCTTTTACTTCAATAAATATCGTATTCTATCTATCGCTGTAGTCGTCGTAATCGTCGCGTACCCTACGCCGACGCTGTATCAGTTCTCAGTCCGCTTTCTGAAGAACGGTGCTTACGACTCTTCGAGTATTCGGAACCAGAGGCTCTCATCATTCAGATTAAGTTTAAAGTGCACGGAATCTTCGACACGTTATCGGCACGATACTCCAGAGTACCTGAGAGTAAGTATAAGTGCAAATACTCCCTTTTGACATCGGTCCCACTTGGAGCGACCTACCTAGGGCCATGGCAGACGACGACTACCAATACGATCTGGCTGCGCAGGAAGATGAACCTGCCGCGCTAAAGAAGGACGATTCAGAGCCCCGTCCACCCGACTCGAACTATACCAGGCTTGCCCCATGCCCAGTGACCCTAGGTCTGTTTGGTCAAAACTATTTGAGCTGGAAATCCTTAATGCCCATTTTCCTACAACAAACCGTAGATGTTTGGGAAGTCGTGAAAGGAGACCTAGTTGAACCAATCCCAACCGAACCAGCTACCGAGCTTAATGATGATCAAAAGAAAGTCAAGGTTCGGTATGATAGAGCAAATCGAAAAGCAAGACTTCAATTGTTCTCTTCGATCAACGACAAACTGATTGTCCAAATGTTTTACGGACAAACTCAGGATGTCAGAGCAGCGGATATCTGGTCCCAGATCGCAAGCAAGTTTGGAGTCCGAGCCGCTCTGCGGCAAGGTTCGGCGATCGCGAAATTGATGCAGTTCAAGTTCAATAAGAGCAAGACTGCTGACCAGAACCTGGATAGGTTCCGCGATCTTCAAGCCGAACTCACGGATTCTGGAATTGAGATCGATCAGAAGGTTCAGGTTGAACAACTGCTCAATGCTCTGCCACATAGCTGGGAACCCCTTCGCATGGCTTTCTCAGCCCGACCAGAAGGCGATAGGGATGTCTCCAGTCTGATGGAAATTATCAAGAATGAAGCAATTCGCCAAAGACCATCCAAGGAATTGGATCAGGCGACTGCTATGCTTTCTCAGATGAGAGTTGGTCGCAGGTTTGCACCAAAACGTAGATTCCAAAATCGTTCTCATCGAAGAAATGCCCCCAGCCATCATTCACAAGGATCCAGCAGCAGTGGCTATGGTCAACAGAACCGTTCACGCCACCAGAGTAATAGACCAAACAGAAGACAAGTAAAGTGTTACAACTGCGGTGCAACAGGACATTTCAAGTCCCAGTGTACCCGTCCTCGGCGAGATCAAGGTTATCAAGGAGGAAGCGGACAGCACAGATCGCATGCTCGAGCAAGCACTGCCGTCGCACTCCTAGCTCACGTCAAGTATGACACGAGCGAAACCGATGAGTTCCTCGTAGATTCCGGCGCTTCGCACCATTGCAGTAGTTCAAGAAAGTGGTTCACTAGCTTTGACCAACAAACCGACATGCGCGCCGTCACCTTAGCAAGTAACCAGAAACTGCGTGTCACCGCTTCTGGCACAGCCGAGCTGACTGTCGGAGAGTCTAAGCAGCGAATGGCTTTAGAGCTTAAAAATGTTTTACTTGTCCCCTCAGTTCGAAGAATCTCCTCTCTGTGAGTCAATTGACAGATGATGATTTCGAAGTGACGTTCAAAAGGAATCACCTCATAATTCGAGAAACGATATGAGGATCCGAGTACCCAAGATAGAAGGCCTCTACAGATTAAGAATGGACTCGGAGATCGGATTACTACAAGATCAGGCAAGCGATCAAGAATCCGTAAACCAAGACGCAGACAGCGATCTTGACGACATGAATCATGATATTCCGTCTGAAAGCCAAGTGATGAGCGCCATTGGCTCAGAAAAGACGATGAGTGCACAGACGCAGAGCCTTAGAAGCCTGCATGAAAAGTTCGCCCATGTTAATAGGCAGTACTTGATTAAATATTTGAACCAGCAGGGTATCAAGTACATTGATGATCTAGACCAATGTGACGCCTGTCTGAAGGGGAAGCTCACCCGAATCACGTACAGGAGCCGCCCTGATCAGGCGAAAGCTCAGAAGCCGGGCATCATAACGGCAGACCTTTGTTCGCCTAATGTAGAGTCAATAGAGAAAGCAAAGCATTTCCTTCTATTCACTGACGAAGCAACCAGCTATCGAAAGGTCGAGTTTCTCCAGGAAAAGAGCGACACTTATCGATACGTTGCCTCCTACGTAAAATGGTTCAGAAACGTAGTTGGCGAAAACATTCAGAGGTTGCACAGTGACAACGGAACGGAGTTCAGAAACCAAAAGGTTAAGAAGATCCTGGAAAGGATCGGAGCAGAACAAACGTTCGCCCCTCCAGGACAACCCCGTTTGACAGGAAAAGCAGAGAGAGGAAACAGAACTCTCGTGAATCTAGCTCGATCAGTGTTGATCGGAGCAGGCCTCGAAAATAAGAAGTTCCTTTGGGACCAGGCGATCCTTTTCTGTGTTCAAGTTTTGAACCAAGTACTGATAAATGAAAAGACTCTACAGTCGCCTTTCGAGATGATATACAGGCGAAAGCCATTCACCAGCAGAATGTACGCATTTGGCACACCGTGCTACGTACACAATAAGAACCCAAATGGGAAGCTGGATGACCGCGGAATCGCGGGGATATTCGTTGGGTACCTAGACTACGATCTTGGATTTCGTGTCTACATCCCAGAGAAACGAATTATCATGCGATCGAAGGACGTAACATTCGCGAAGATCGCTTCCACTAAAAGGCAAGGTTCTGGCAGAACCAAGGCAAGTGTAAAAACAAGTGCTTCGGAAAATACTGCGGAAGCAGCGCACATTGCGAAAGAAGCCAATCACGATACGGAGGTCACAGGTTCAAGAATAAAATCACCAAAGCCAGCAGCACCCATGTACGGAAGCGCCTCGAGCGATTACGAAAGCGACGTAGAAGGTTTCGTACGCATTAATCCCAAGGCGAACAAGAAACGTACGGAAAGACTGCAGATTGTGGCTGACCTCAACCATCTTAGTGGGATATCGAAAAAGGAAAGGGCAGCAGCCGACACCGTTCAGCCAAAAAGCCAAACGCCTAATGACTTATCAAGAAGCAATGGCAAGCCCCGATCGCGTCCATTGGACGAAGGCCGTTGAACAAGAACTTCAGGCAATGGCTGACATGAAGGTGTGGACTCCCGCAACACTACCACCTGGACGTAAGGCCATTGGCTCCAAATGGGTATTCAAGTACAAGGCTAACCCAGATGGCACAGGACGTTACAAGGCTCGAGTAGTTGCGAAGGGATATTCGCAGAAGAAAGAAATAGACTTCTTTGCAGACAAGATATACAGCCCCGTATCCCGAGCTGAAGGAATCAGAACGATCCTCAGTCTAGCAGCGCAGGAAAAACTTTTCCTAAATCAGTTTGATGTACGCGCAGCTTTTCTTCAAGCAGAACTCGAGGAAGACCTCTATCTTGAGGTGCCTGAAGGCGTAAGAGGAGTACAGGCCAACAAGGTATTGAAACTACTGAGAAGCATATATGGCCTCAAGCAGTCAAGCCGAAATTTCTTTGATAAGCTAACGAAGATCCTTCTGTCCAGAGGACTTCAACAGAGCAAAACTGACAGCTGTATCTTCTTCAAGAATGGAGAAAATCGCATGCTCTTGTGCATATGGGTCGATGATGCCATACTTGCAACGAAGACTGAAAGACAGGCGGAGGAATTCATGACTTCCCTCAGGAAAGAATTCGAGATCACTACTTCTGGTCTTAGATACTTTCTAGGTCTTCAGATCGAAAGAGGCAGCGACTTCTCGGTCCACATTCATCAAAAGAAATTCGTGGACGAGTTAGTACAGAGATTCGGTATGTCAGATTCGAAAGGAGCAGTCACCCCATGTGACAATTCGATATACTCTATCGAGACCAACGGTCCGTGCTCTAATACCGAATATCGTTCTCTGATAGGAGCTCTCCTATATTTGGCTTGCGGTACGAGAGTTGACATTTCTTTTGTCACTTCCTACCTATCAAGATATATGGACAAATCAACTCCTCAGCATTTCCAGGCTGGCTTGAGAGTCCTGAGATACTTGAAGACAACCTCAGATCTGGGCATCACGTACAGAAGTGATGACACCCAAGGCACGCTGTACTTCAGCGATTCAGACTTCGCTGGATCCATTGAGGATCGCAAGTCTACTTCAGGATGTCTGATACTCAGACAGGGGGGCCCAATTATTTGGAGCTCCACAAAACAAGCGAACATTTCGCTTTCCTCCATGGAATCAGAGTTCGTGGCATCTACAGAATGCATCAAGTCAGCGCTCTGGCTTCGCAACCTTCTGGGAGGATTGGGTATCCCAGAAAAGCCGATCATCCAGATAGATTCGATGTCAGCCATTCAATTGCTCAAGAATGCCAGACACTATCGTAGAGCTAAGCATATGGAACTCAGATTTCATTACATTCGACAGCTCTACTCGAATCAAGAAATTGGGATCGAGCACGTTGGTAGCGCCAATCAAAGAGCGGACTACTTAACCAAGCCCTGTGTAAAGTCAGTATTCCTCAATCAGAGAGAACTGTCAGGACTTGAGAGATGGCGTCAGTAATGCAGCAGGTATTCGTAGCAGTAACAATATTCATAATCCCCTCTAATCAATATTTTAGCTACTCAGACTGCGACGCCAAATGCATAACACGAAACTCTCCATGTATGTTAGTTAAACTGGATTCTGGTAGATTCTCATCATTTTGTACACCACTGGCATTGTGTGAACTGCACACCAGTGAATACGCTCCCTGCATCAAAGAGTCTTCTCCAACCTCAGGAGGACTCAGACTGTGGCCCGAGTATCGAAATCGAACTCTGCCACCAAAGCCGACTGTTAAGCCATGTCCACCAATTCCACAAACACCGAACTGCAATTTCTGGAAGTACCTATCCGCCATTCAAGGGGTAGTGTCACTCAGTACGCTTTCGGGAATTGTGATGCTCAAACTACTAAAGTTCAGAGCTCGTTTGTCTTACGAGCCAGTAGACACTTCTATAGTAGACGATCCGACCATGCCGTACAGAACAACCGTCGAAAGCATTGACGAAGCCTCGTGCAGCGGGATCGAGCGACAGCAGTCTCCCCCTTCAGAATAAGTTTTGAAGGCGAGAGAAGACTGACTAGTCAGCAAAACAAATAGTCAGGCTCACGTAGAGAAAAAGAGAAACATGAGATGAGAAAGTAACATACCTGCCAGACTAACTCAGAGAAGAATCACATGAGATACATATAACAATTTATTAACAAGGAGGAATGATAAAATCACAGCCGGAGTTGAACCAGCTCGTGAAGGCATTGTCCGTGAGGCCTCTCGGCCAGAGATCCGGATGGGCGTAGAGGTAGGTGCGAATCTTCTTCACCTCCTCCACGATGACGCGATTCGCCGCCAGATCTTCCAGGCGACCCCGGTATTCTGGGGTCCTCGCCTCCCACTCGGCGACGATCAACGAGGCTGGGATTCGGCGCTCGTGGTCGCCGAAGGTGTCACGGATCAGACTGTTGAACTCGTCGAATCCGCGCCTCGACGGAGCTGGAAAGCGATCCAGATGGAGATGGACCTTGGCGCTCTCCACGGCCGAGCGAACGCTGCTCGGCATCTGCATACTATCGAGGAACCGCAGTCCCTCGAAATCTCGGCCTAGGTGGTTGAACCTGAGCAACGAGTGCTGGTGTTCACACCAGCAATCTGCAACCGAACAGTAACAGATCCGTGGCAGCGATTTCCACAGGCCATGTCACAGTTGGGATCTTCGACATCATCCCAGGTGACCGTTTGTCTGGTCACTGGGGACGGGCCCTTGTACCCGCAACACGGGCATGCATCGGGCCGGATCGCGGACATGTTTGTAGATGAGGTTGAGAGACACTGAGATGATGCACACAAAAAGCGTTGTGAACTCCGAAACGTCGGAAACATCTTTTAAGACGATGACCCGAAGCACAAAGCGAGGGGAAGCATCCGAGAGAGGGAAAGCTACGAAACAGGGATAGCTTAACCCCAGATGCTCACTAAAGAATGTTTAGCCGAAGAAATCAATCACTAACAAGCAACTCGAGAACCACTTAGGAATCCGAATGGCTGTACCGCTTCGAAGCTCCAAAATAACTGCAGCATCATCCGAGCATCGGATGGCATCTAGAGCTTGAGTACACAAACGAGAAAATCGACGACACGTTCTCTCAGGATTGACTTATGAGTTTTCGTTTATTTTCACACACATCAGTTACCAGAACTGTGTGGGCGAACACGTCCATGTTAATGATGAATTGATGAGCACTGATGATTTTGAGAGTAGATTTTGAATTTGGTCGCGCCACACATACATTCTGATAACCATCCACACAAATTTTGAATTTTGAATATGAGCGACAAATGAAATATGAAGTGTGAATATCAATGGAGCGTCCTTCGGTTGTAATGAGATGAAAAATGTCGGTGAGTGATGATGTCCCCACACCCGTCGTCACCACCGGACCCTTGATTGTGTGCAGGGCCGGTGGGAGAGGACGGGTGACTTTGATATGTAAAGGATCGGCAAACGGGTCGGCGCGCTGCGCGACCTCAAATGCAACGCCCGGGATCGTCACATACAACAACGTACAGAGAGCTGCGATGGCAGCGAGCCGAAGGCGACCGAGGTTTCTCAACCTCCGGGTGCCACCGCAATTATGCAGCGTTCGGTACGTGGGGTCGTCGGCAATCGACGACAGCGAACTCTCGAGGACATTGTGATCTCCGGAATGCATCTGTGTGTGTAAAGGGACCAATTCAGAACCGAGAACTTGCCCATATGACAAAGAGAAAAACAGGTCGGACAAAACCTACATTCAACTTTCGGATGAGAGTTTCCTTTTCTCTTCGCTTAACGAACTTCTTTATTTGGCTGAGAGACGACTCGGCACACCAATGGAGAAGAGTCAGGCCATTTTATAGGGACAAGAAATCACAATTTCTTAAAGCATACGGAGCATAAAATTTATGCAGAAACACAGGACGATATACCACGATAAAAGAGAGGATGCATGATATGTACAATTGAAGTGATTTATTCAGAATCAATCAGAGAAATATTCCAATGTACCAAGAAAAATTTCTGCATCTCGGTATCGTCCCGTACAGCTTCTCAAAAGACGCTCGATCTGACTCAGATAGCTTTGCTACTTTCAGCGACTCAGAGACCCTAAGAGGATTGGGTCGACCGCTGGAGTCATATCGAGTAGGCTGTATCAGGCAGATAAAGTCTGCAGTAGAAACACATACGGAGATATTATGAGATCTATGCCAGCACACAAATTTGTTTGGTCTATAGTAGTATTTGTGCGGACGATTCTTCAGATCTTTCATCAGCTCTTTGATCTTGAGCATAGCCGAAACAATCATTGGTCTCTCCGATTGTGCAGCAGTAACTTCTTGTGTTGAAGAACGATGCGGGTGGATGACGTCGGCGATTATTGTTGAAATCTCCGACTCCGGTCGAATTGTAGTCGAGCGAGTGTTGTCAATTAGCGAATCCTCAAGACGACGCTCAACAGAATTGCCTGCCTGATTCACGACGATTGGAACCTCGATCGATCTATTAGAAGCAGGCACTGCGATGGGAACAACACGATCACTAGCCGAATTCAAAGCTGGATCGGCCGACTGCGGAACCGTTACAGACTGCTCTACAACACGTGTTCCGCCACCGACGGGGAGAGAGTGATCCGAAGCAGACGTCCACGCGCCATCATCATTCAACAAAATCGGCGAAGGAGAGGAAGTCGTTTCCGTAACATCAACAGAAGCGTTCGTTTGTGCGGGGATGTATTCTGGAGTGGTTTCCCCAGAAGCATCCAGTTCAATTGCCCCGGACGCCGACAATCCAATCGAAACATTCCTCGAAATGGGGGGCCGTGTGATGTTCTCCACAGCCCGGCCATTATAAACATCAACGCTCGCCGCCAACGAACACAAACAAGATCCATCCGGAAAAAGCAAAACGGACAGATTCGTTGGAGCAGACCCGAGTTCCTTCAACAGATGAGCTGACGATACGCCATCACCATGAGGATAAGTAGGATCTGCAAATATGGTCGATATATCGAACATCAGAAAGGCATGAAATTATATGCATCAAAATATCGACGATACTAACGCTCAGTGATCCAGGCCAACATTGTCACATTCCCAGCCAATGACAATAGGCAAAGGACGAGCAACAGAAGGAGCGGACGTGAGCAACAGAAGGAGCGGACGTGTACAACAGGAAACAACCGAAACAATCACGTCCGGAACATAACGAGGCTCCAGATCACCAGCAAGATTGACCTCACTCATTTCGTGTTGCTCAGCTTGAGCAACACCATAGGAACCACGAAACCGTCGAAATCGAGTGAGACGCGCAATCAACGAAGACATCTTCAGAGCTCGAGATTTCAAGACAATATGAAACTCGACAGACTCAACATCGAACTAAGGGAGTCTGGTGACATAGGCGAGGAGATTGATCAACAGGAACCAACATTCAAGGAATCTCCCGAATCAACCACACGCTCTGGAATGTGAACATATGATACGTATGACTAGAATCATAGTATAGAATTCTAGACGACATATTTTCGGATAAGGTTAATTTTGATTATTACGAATTACGCCTATATGCACTCTTGCCCGCCTGCTTGAAATGGGGGGCTTTGTTGTAATATTTCGCTCAGACGGCCAAGCATACAGCGACGTCGGCTGACGAGCCGATGGCCATGGTACGGCGTCCCTGACGGAAGCGCTCGTCTATAGTTACCCTCTCATGTAACCCTGATCCATAGGATATATAAGCAGCATACTTTACTTCAATAAATATCGTATTCTACCTATCGTTGTAGTCGTCGTAATCGTCGCGTATGCTACGCCAACGCTGTACCAATTCTCAGTCCGCTTTCTGAAGAACGGTGCTTACGACTCTTCGAGTATTCGGAACCAGAGGCTCTCATCATTCAGATTAAGTTTAAAGTGCACGGAATCTTCGACACCTCTGATGTCGCAAGAGATCGAATAAACGGCTAACCATAATATATCTTTGTGTTTGGTAAAATCGCTTCGGAGGGATGAAGTGTGATTTAAGACTACTGAACTAGCTGATGTGATTGATGCTTTCGATGCTTATTGAACGATCAGCGAAAACAAGGTTGAGACTTGAGCCGTTTATATTATGCTATCCGCATTTCGCATTGAACAGATCAGATCATTTTGGTTCGCTCCACAAACGATTTTTGAGCATAAAACACCACTATGTGGCGTAGACTGAACAAACTTCGAGTCTTTTCGTAGGAATCCCGTGAATCTCACAAATCCTTCAGGTCATCTGAGCATCGTGTACATCCAGATGAAATTCGAGCGAAGCTTGGGCGTTCATTCGGGAAATGTGTTGGCGACTCGAGAATTCAGGCTAAACCTTGGTTTTGCCTGCATTGAGGCTATTCAGACGTTCCGCTCAAACTTCAAAGCGCTCAATGATGACGTAGCAATGGTCGACCGATGTGATATTCCAGTGTAGAATCGTTTCTTCTGATGGCTCTACGGAATGGACTCTACTCCTACCTATCCCTCTCTTCAGATTTTCCGAATCGGGGTTCGTGTTGCTTCGATCTAACCCCTGATTGGCTCCGGCAAATGCAGCTGCGGTTACAATCTGATGAAACCAGTAAAACGATGTTCTGAATCTGCTAGTTCTTCGAGCATTCCGTGCGGGGTCCGTGATTCTGCTTCGATTCGTTTCCTGGAGGCCAAGCTGACCGGCTATCAACATCCCTCTCCACTTCAAAGTCCGCCGATTCAAAGCGCAGTAGGTCCAAACCGGCGCCACACAACATCGTTGGAGCTCATCAGATCTAGTTCGACTCCAGTTCTCTTCCTTCAGCACTTCGAAAAGTACCAAAGGATCCTTCACCATGCGTGCCGTTATCAAACGAGTTTCGGAGGCAGGAGTTGCGCTCAAAGGTGACCTCAAGGCTTCGATTGAGAGAGGTCTCTGCGTCCTCGTCGGTGAGTCCACTTTCCAACGGCGTATACTTTTCTTGGGGTTCTCGTTAGATTGAAGATCAGGAAACTGATCTGGACTGGCGCTGACTCATTCTTGAGAATAGCGTCAAACCGCAATCCTGACGTCCTTTCGAATATTTCCAGCCTTCCACAGGGACGATACTCATGGAGATATAGTGCACATGATCGAGAAGATCTTGCACACAAAAGTTTTCTCCTGCGAAGGAGAAACGAGCCAAAGAACTGTAGTCGAGGAGGGCCTTGAAATCCTCTGCGTGAGCCAGCCTGTTCTGTTCGGAGTTGTGAGAGGTGAGAACCGGGAACGCTTGCTCTCCATTTGCTTACGCCGCAAGACGCGGTGAAGTAGATGTCTAACAGGTTTTCTATCGCGATTTTCAGAAAACGGGCTGGAATATCCAGACGCGATGTCCGATGAAAGAGCTGACATGTTTTTCAAAGCACTCGTGGCTGCACTGCGGGAGTGCCATGGGCAGGAGAAAGTGAAGGATAGCTTCCATGGCGACTATATGGAGCTGCATATCGACAACGATGGGGCCTTCACCTTGATGGTAGACTCAAGAGACGAATGATTCGTCTTCGTGTTGTAAAGTTATTCCTGCTATTTCGTCACCTGTATATTTTTGCAACAATTCATGATCACTGCCACATGGGGTGTTTGCGGCCGAATAAACCTCACGGTCCATTCAGATTTAACATGATCTTGAGCTTGGTTATTGATATCCTAAAATCGACTTTCCGGGATGCTGACGAGTGAGATTTTTCATGGGGTTCCTGAGTGGAGCGAAAAGCTGGATCAAGCTGATACATCACTGAACTGCATCCCATTCATACCACGAAATGGAGGGAATCTCCCCAACTATTCCAGATTAGGGCATCTGGCACGTACAACTCCGACAGGAATATCCGACAGGTTGAAGTGACGGAGGTTGGAGTTGCCCAAGTTGAAATGATTGAGGTCGAAATTATTGAGGTTTTCACATGAAAACAGACAGCTTCTGTCGAAACAGGGAACCACATCTACTCCTCCGCGATCACATCGCCCCGAACTCAACGAGACTTCTTCACCCGCTTGTTGAGGTTGAGGAAAATCCGCCCAATCTTTTCAGTCAGAAATGTGGTCGTCACAGGGGCGCATGACACCTTCCCTTCCATCGAGAAATCTTCCGGAGGGATCCTCCTTGCTCATTAGGATGAAGAGGCATCCTCATCGGGAAAATCGCGGCCGTGAACATAAACCTAAAAGAGTCATCGTGTTTGGAAGGATCGGCACTATGAGGAGCTCATTTGTCCGCCCAATTTTAAGGCACATGTCGTACGCTCTGGCACTTGCCGGAGAGCTCCGAGACTCTCGAACTCCCATCTTCGCTTACCTTCGAGGAGCATCCCTATGCGCTAGATATCAGCTTCTTGGCGTCGATGTCCACCCTTCTGGGAACCCAACTTCACATCTTTCTTATCGAGCTCCTCGTCGACTGCTGTTGTTGTAAACTATCAGCAGCTGTACGAGCAGAAACCCAGCTCGCACTGTATGAGGATTGATTTCTCGGTTGTCAGTAGCCCGATTCATACTAGTCAACTCAGCCTGTGTTCGTGGGGGACTATAATCCAATCCCACAACCAGCTCTTTAGACTTCGATAAGTATGGTCAGATTGATCCCGGAATCATCTCCATAGACCAGATGGAGGGCGGAAAAACTTACTAAGGAAGTAGCCGACGAAGCGCATTATATATAGTAGGGATGTAAGGATATAAAGTGTAATACTCCCTCACCTCGAACGCGTGGGAGTTCACCGCCTGAAATGTCGGAGGACGGCTCCGACCAAGCAGAAAAAGCTCAGCCCAACAAATTGATCATGGTTTCGCCTCCGAGGAACAAGCTAAGTCGTGTCACAAGGACACCTCGAGCTTCACCGCCAACCAAATCGACGAAATGAACTGCTACGACTTTCCCTGGCCTCTCCAGTACAGCCTTTCAGCTCAGACACCACTGACCCAGGCTGGCTCTGATGTCGCAAGAGATCGAATAAACGGCTAACCATAATATATCTTTGTGTTTGGTAAAATCGCTTCGGAGGGATGAATTGTGATCTAAGACTACTGAACTAGCTGATGTGATTGATGCTTTCGATGCTTATTGAACGATCAGCGAAAACAAGGTTAAGACTTGAGCCGTTTATATTATGCTATCCGCATTTCGCATGGAACAGATCAGATCATTTTGGTTCGCTCCACAAACGATTTTTGAGCATAAAAACACCACTATGTGGCGTAGACTGAACAAACTTCGAGTCTTTTCGTAGGAATCCCGTGAATCTCACGAATCCTTCAGGTCACCTGAGCATCGTGTACATCCAGATGAAATTCGAGCGAAGCTTGGGCGTTCATTCGGGAAATGTGTTGGCGACTCGAGAATTCAGGCTAAACCTTGGTTTTGCCTGCATTGAGGCTATTCAGACGTTCCGCTCAAACTTCAAAGCGTTCAATGATGACGTAGCAATGGTCGACCGATGTGATATTCCAGTGTAGAATCGTTTCTTCTGATGGCTCTACGGAATGGACTCTACTCCTACCTATCCCTCTCTTCAGATTTTCCGAGTCGGGGTTCGTGTTGCTTCGATCTAACCCCTGATTGGCTCCGGCAAATGCAGCTGCGGTTACAATCTGATGAAACCAGTAAAACGATGTTCTGAATCTGCTAGTTCTTCGAGCATTCCGTGCGGGGTCCGTGATTCTGCTTCGATTCGTTTCCTGGAGGCCAAGCTGACCGGCTATCAACATCCCTCTCCACTTCAAAGTCCGCCGATTCAAAGCGCAGTAGGTCCAAACCGGCGCCACACAACATCGTTGGAGCTCATCAGATCTAGTTCGACTCCAGTTCTCTTCCTTCAGCACTTCGAAAAGTACCAAAGGATCCTTCACCATGCGTGCCGTTATCAAACGAGTTTCGGAGGCAGGAGTTGCGCTCAAAGGTGACCTCAAGGCTTCGATTGAGAGAGGTCTCTGCGTCCTCGTCGGTGAGTCCACTTTCCAACGGCGTATACTTTTCTTGGGGTTCTCGTTAGATTGAAGATCAGGAAACTGATCTGGACTGGCGCTGACTCATTCTTGAGAATAGCGTCAAACCGCAATCCTGACGTCCTTTCGAATATTTCCAGCCTTCCACAGGGACGATACTCATGGAGATATAGTGCACATGATCGAGAAGATCTTGCACACAAAAGTTTTCTCCTGCGAAGGAGAAACGAGCCAAAGAACTGTAGTCGAGGAGGGCCTTGAAATCCTCTGCGTGAGCCAGCCTGTTCTGTTCGGAGTTGTGAGAGGTGAGAACCGGGAACGCTTGCTCTCCATTTGCTTACGCCGCAAGACGCGGTGAAGTAGATGTCTAACAGGTTTTCTATCGCGATTTTCAGAAAACGGGCTGGAATATCCAGACGCGATGTCCGATGGAAGAGCTGACATGTTTTTCAAAGCACTCGTGGCTGCACTGCGGGAGTGCCATGGGCAGGAGAAAGTGAAGGATAGCTTCCATGGCGACTATATGGAGCTGCATATCGACAACGATGGGGCCTTCACCTTGATGGTAGACTCAAGAGACGAATGATTCGTCTTCGTGTTGTAAAGTTATTCCTGCTATTTCGTCACCTGTATATTTTTGCAACAATTCATGATCACTGCCACATGGGGTGTTTGCGGCCGAATAAACCTCACGGTCCATTCAGATTTAACATGATCTTGAGCTTGGTTATTGATATCCTAAAATCGACTTTCCGGGATGCTGACGAGTGAGATTTTTCATGGGGTTCCTGAGTGGAGCGAAAAGCTGGATCAAGCTGATACATCACTGAACTGCATCCCATTCATACCACGAAATGGAGGGAATCTCCCCAACTATTCCAGATTAGGGCATCTGGCACGTAGAACTCCGACAGGAATATCCGACAGGTTGAAGTGACGGAGGTTGGAGTTGCCCAAGTTGAAATGATTGAGGTCGAAATGATTGAGGTTTTCACATGAAAACAGACAGCTTCTGTCGAAACAGGGGACCACATCTACTCCTCCGCGATCACATCGCCCCGAACTCAACGAGACTTCTTCACCCGCTTGTTGAGGTTGAGGAAAATCCGCCCAATCTTTTCAGTCAGAAATGTGGTCGTCACAGGGGCGCATGACACCTTCCCTTCCATCGAGAAATCTTCCGGAGGGATCCTCCTTGCTCATTAGGATGAAGAGGCATCCTCATCGGGAAAATCGCGGCCGTGAACATAAACCTAAAAGAGTCATCGTGTTTGGAAGGATCGGCACTATGAGGAGCTCATTTGTCCGCCCAATTTTAAGGCACATGTCGTACGCTCTGGCACTTGCCGGAGAGCTCCGAGACTCTCGAACTCCCATCTTCGCTTACCTTCGAGGAGCATCCCTATGCGCTAGATATCAGCTTCTTGGCGTCGATGTCCACCCTTCTGGGAACCCAACTTCACATCTTTCTTATCGAGCTCCTCGTCGACTGCTGTTGTTGTAAACTATCAGCAGCTGTACGAGCAGAAACCCAGCTCGCACTGTATGAGGATTGATTTCTCGGTTGTCAGTAGCCCGATTCATACTAGTCAACTCAGCCTGTGTTCGTGGGGGACTATAATCCAATCCCACAACCAGCTCTTTAGACTTCGATAAGTATGGTCAGATTGATCCCGGAATCATCTCCATAGACCAGATGGAGGGCGGAAAAACTTACTAAGGAAGTAGCCGACGAAGCGCATTATATATAGTAGGGATGTAAGGATATAAAGTGTAATACTCCCTCACCTCGAACGCGTGGGAGTTCACCGCCTGAAATGTCGGAGGACGGCTCCGACCAAGCAGAAAAAGCTCAGCCCAACAAATTGATCATGGTTTCGCCTCCGAGGAACAAGCTAAGTCGTGTCACAAGGACACCTCGAGCTTCACCGCCAACCAAATCGACGAAATGAACTGCTACGACTTTCCCTGGCCTCTCCAGTACAGCCTTTCAGCTCAGACACCACTGACCCAGGCTGGCTCTGATGTCGCAAGAGATCGAATAAACGGCTAACCATAATATATCTTTGTGTTTGGTAAAATCGCTTCGGAGGGATGAATTGTGATCTAAGACTACTGAACTAGCTGATGTGATTGATGCTTTCGATGCTTATTGAACGATCAGCGAAAACAAGGTCAAGACTTGAGCCGTTTATATTATGCTATCCGCATTTCGCATGGAACAGATCAGATCATTTTGGTTCGCTCCACAAACGATTTTTGAGCAAAAAACACCACTATGTGGCGTAGACTGAACAAACTTCGAGTCTTTTCGTAGGAATCCCGTGAATCTCACGAATCCTTCAGGTCACCTGAGCATCGTGTACATCCAGATGAAATTCGAGCGAAGCTTGGGCGTTCATTCGGGAAATGTGTTGGCGACTCGAGAATTCAGGCTAAACCTTGGTTTTGCCTGCATTGAGGCTATTCAGACGTTCCGCTCAAACTTCAAAGCGTTCAATGATGACGTAGCAATGGTCGACCGATGTGATATTCCAGTGTAGAATCGTTTCTTCTGATGGCTCTACGGAATGGACTCTACTCCTACCTATCCCTCTCTTCAGATTTTCCGAGTCGGGGTTCGTGTTGCTTCGATCTAACCCCTGATTGGCTCCGGCAAATGCAGCTGCGGTTACAATCTGATGAAACCAGTAAAACGATGTTCTGAATCTGCTAGTTCTTCGAGCATTCCGTGCGGGGTCCGTGATTCTGCTTCGATTCGTTTCCTGGAGGCCAAGCTGACCGGCTATCAACATCCCTCTCCACTTCAAAGTCCGCCGATTCAAAGCGCAGTAGGTCCAAACCGGCGCCACACAACATCGTTGGAGCTCATCAGATCTAGTTCGACTCCAGTTCTCTTCCTTCAGCACTTCGAAAAGTACCGAAGGATCCTTCACCATGCGTGCCGTTATCAAACGAGTTTCGGAGGCAGGAGTTGCGCTCAAAGGTGACCTCAAGGCTTCGATTGAGAGAGGTCTCTGCGTCCTCGTCGGTGAGTCCACTTTCCAACGGCGTATACTTTTCTTGGGGTTCTCGTTAGATTGAAGATCAGGAAACTGATCAGGACTGGCGCTGACTCATTCTTGAGAATAGCGTCAAATCGCAATCCTGAAGTCCTTTCGAATATTTCCAGCCTTCCACAGGGACGATACTCATGGAGATATAGTGCACATGATCGAGAAGATCTTGCACACAAAAGTTTTCTCCTGCGAAGGAGAAACGAGCCAAAGAACTGTAGTCGAGGAGGGCCTTGAAATCCTCTGCGTGAGCCAGCCTGTTCTGTTCGGAGTTGTGAGAGGTGAGAACCGGGAACGCTTGCTCTCCATTTGCTTACGCCGCAAGACGCGGTGAAGTAGATGTCTAACAGGTTTTCTATCGCGATTTTCAGAAAACGGGCTGGAATATCCAGACGCGATGTCCGATGGAAGAGCTGACATGTTTTTCAAAGCACTCGTGGCTGCACTGCGGGAGTGCCATGGGCAGGAGAAAGTGAAGGATAGCTTCCATGGCGACTATATGGAGCTGCATATCGACAACGATGGGGCCTTCACCTTGATGGTAGACTCAAGAGACGAATGATTCGTCTTCGTGTTGTAAAGTAATTCCTGCTCTTTCGTCACCTGTATATTTTTGCCACAATTCATGATCACTGCCACATGGGGTGTTTGCGGCCGAATAAACCTCACGGTCCATTCAGATTTAACATGATCTTGAGCTTGGTTATTGATATCCTAAAATCGACTTTCCGGGATGCTGATGAGTGAGATTTTTCATGGGGCTTCCTGAGTGGAGCGAAAAGCTGGATCAAGCTGGTACATCACTGAACTGCAGTCCCATTCATACCACGAAATGGAGGGAATCTCCCCAACTATTCCAGATTAGGGCATCTGGCACGTAGAACTCCGACAGGAATATCCGACAGGTTGAAGTGACGGAGGTTGGAGTTGCCCAAGTTGAAATGATTGAGGTCGAAATTATTGAGGTTTTCACATGAAAACAGACAGCTTCTGTCGAAACAGGGAACCACATCTACTCCTCCGCGATCACATCGCCCCGAACTCAACGAGACTTCTTCACCCGCTTGTTGAGGTTGAGGAAAATCCGCCCAATCTTTTCAGTCAGAAATGTGGTCGTCACAGGGGCGCATGACACCTTCCCTTCCATCGAGAAATCTTCCGGAGGGATCCTCCTTGCTTATTAGGATGAAGAGGCATCCTCATCGGGAAAATCGCGGCCGTGAACATAAACCTAAAAGAGTCATCGTGTTTGGAAGGATCGGCACTATGAGGAGCTCATTTGTCCGCCCAATTTTAAGGCACATGTCGTACGCTCTGGCACTTGCCGGAGAGCTCCGAGACTCTCGAACTCCCATCTCCGCTTACCTTCGAGGAGCATCCCTATGCGCTGGATATCAGCTTCTTGGCGTCAATTTCCACCCTTCTGGGAACCCAACTTCACATCTTTCTTATCGAGCTCCTCGTCGACTGCTGTTGTTGTAAACTATCAGCAGCTGTACGAGCAGAAACCCAGCTCGCACTGTATGAGGATTGATTTCTCGGTTGTCAGTAGCCCGATTCATACTAGTCAACTCAGCCTGTGTTCGTGGGGGACTATAATCCAATCCCACAACCAGCTCTTTAGACTTCGATAAGTATGGTCAGATTGATCCCGGAATCATCTCCATAGACCAGATGGAGGGCGGAAAAACTTACTAAGGAAGTAGCCGACGAAGCGCATTATATATAGTAGGGATGTAAGGATATAAAGTGTGATACTCCCTCACCTCGAACGCGTGGGAGTTCACCGCCTGAAATGTCGGAGGACGGCTCCGACCAAGCAGAAAAAGCTCAGCCCAACAAATTGATCATGGTTTCGCCTCCGAGGAACAAGCTAAGTCGTGTCACAAGGACACCTCGAGCTTCACCGCCAACCAAATCGACGAAATGAACTGCTACGACTTTCCCTGGCCTCTCCAGTACAGCCTTTCAGCTCAGACACCACTGACCCAGGCTGGCTCTGATGTCGCAAGAGATCGAATAAACGGCTAACCATAATATATCTTTGTGTTTGGTAAAATCGCTTCGGAGGGATGAATTGTGATCTAAGACTACTGAACTAGCTGATGTGATTGATGCTTTCGATGCTCATTGAACGATCAGCGAAAACAAGGTCAAGACTTGAGCCGTTTATCTTATGCTATCCGCATTTCGCATGGAACAGATCAGATCATTTTGGTTCGCTCCACAAACGATTTTTGAGCAAAAAACACCACTATGTGGCGTAGACAGAACAAACTTCGAGTCTTTTCGTAGGAATCCCGTGAATCTCACGAATCCTTCAGGTCACCTGAGCATCGTGTACATCCAGATGAAATTCGAGCGAAGCTTGGGCGTTCATTCGGGAAATGTGTTGGCGACTCGAGAATTCAGGCTAAACCTTGGTTTTGCCTGCATTGAGGCTATTCAGACGTTCCGCTCAAACTTCAAAGCGTTCAATGATGACGTAGCAATGGTCGACCGATGTGATATTCCAGTGTAGAATCGTTTCTTCTGATGGCTCTACGGAATGGACTCTACTCCTACCTATCCCTCTCTTCAGATTTTCCGAATCGGGGTTCGTGTTGCTTCGATCTAACCCCTGATTGGCTCCGGCAAATGCAGCTGCGGTTACAATCTGATGAAACCAGTAAAACGATGTTCTGAATCTGCTAGTTCTTCGAGCATTCCGTGCGGGGTCCGTGATTCTGCTTCGATTCGTTTCCTGGAGGCCAAGCTGACCGGCTATCAACATCCCTCTCCACTTCAAAGTCCGCCGATTCAAAGCGCAGTAGGTCCAAACCGGCGCCACACAACATCGTTGGAGCTCATCAGATCTAGTTCGACTCCAATTCTCTTCCTTCAGCACTTCGAAAAGTACCGAAGGATCCTTCACCATGCGTGCCGTTATCAAACGAGTTTCGGAGGCAGGAGTTGCGCTCAAAGGTGACCTCAAGGCTTCGATTGAGAGAGGTCTCTGCGTCCTCGTCGGTGAGTCCACTTTCCAACGGCGTATACTTTTCTTGGGGTTCTCGTTAGATTGAAGATCAGGAAACTGATCAGGACTGGCGCTGACTCATTCTTGAGAATAGCGTCAAATCGCAATCCTGAAATCCTTTCGAATATTTCCAGCCTTCCACAGGGACGATACTCATGGAGATATAGTGCACATGATCGAGAAGATCTTGCACACAAAAGTTTTCTCCTGCGAAGGAGAAACGAGCCAAAGAACTGTAGTCGAGGAGGGCCTTGAAATCCTCTGCGTGAGCCAGCCTGTTCTGTTCGGAGTTGTGAGAGGTGAGAACCGGGAACGCTTGCTCTCCATTTGCTTACGCCGCAAGACGCGGTGAAGTAGATGTCTAACAGGTTTTCTATCGCGATTTTCAGAAAACGGGTTGGAATATCCAGACGCGATGTCGGATGAAAGAGCTGACTTGTTTTTCAAAGCACTCGTGGCTGCACTGCGGGAGTGCCATGGGCAGGAGAAAGTGAAGGATAGCTTCCATGGCGACTATATGGAGCTGCATATCGACAACGATGGGGCCTTCACCTTGATGGTAGACTCAAGAGACGAATGATTCGTCTTCGTGTTGTAAAGTAATTCCTGCTCTTTCGTCACCTGTATATTTTTGCCACAATTCATGATCACTGCCACATGGGGTGTTTGCGGCCGAATAAACCTCACGGTCCATTCAGATTTAACATAATCTTGAGCTTGGTTATTGATATCCTAAAATCGACTTTTCGGGATGCTGACGAGTGAGATTTTTCATGGGGTTCCTGAGTGGAGCGAAAAGCAGGATCAAGCTGAAACATCACTGAACTGCATCTCATTCATACCACGAAATGGAGGCAATCACCCCAACTATTCCAGATTAGGGCATCTGGCACGTAGAACTCCGACAGGAATATCCGACAGGTTGAAGTGACGGAGGTTGGAGTTGCCCAAGTTGAAATGATTGAGGTCGAAATTATTGAGGTTTTCACATGAAAACAGACAGCTTCTGTCGAAACAGGGAACCACATCTACTCCTCCGCGATCACATCGCCCCGAACTCAACGAGACTTCTTCACCCGCTTGTTGAGGTTGAGGAAAATCCGCCCAATCTTTTCAGTCAGAAATGTGGTCGTCACAGGGGCGCATGACACCTTCCCTTCCATCGAGAAATCTTCCGGAGGGATCCTCCTTGCTCATTAGGATGAAGAGGCATCCTCATCGGGAAAATCGCGGCCGTGAACATAAACCTAAAAGAGTCATCGTGTTTGGAAGGATCGGCACTATGAGGAGCTCATTTGTCCGCCCAATTTTAAGGCACATGTCGTACGCTTTGGCACTTGCCGGAGAGCTCCGAGACTCTCGAACTCCCATCTTCGCTTACCTTCGAGGAGCATCCCTATGCGCTAGATATCAGCTTCTTGGCGTCGATGTCCACCCTTCTGGGAACCCAACTTCACATCTTTCTTATCGAGCTCCTCGTCGACTGCTGTTGTTGTAAACTATCAGCAGCTGTACGAGCAGAAACCCGGCTCGCACTGTATGAGGATTGATTTCTCGGTTGTCAGTAGCCCGATTCATACTAGTCAACTCAGCCTGTGTTCGTGGGGGACTATAATCCAATCCCACAACCAGCTCTTTAGACTTCGATAAGTATGGTCAGATTGATCCCGGAATCATCTCCATAGACCAGATGGAGGGCGGAAAAACTTACTGAGGAAGTAGCCGACGAAGCGCATTATATATAGTAGGGATGTAAGGATATAAAGTGTAATACCCCCTAACCTCGAACGCGTGGGAGTTCACCGCCTGAAATGTCGGAGGACGGCTCCGACCGAGCAGAAAAAGCTCAGCCCAACAAATTGATCATGGTTTCGCCTCCGAGGAACAAGCTAAGTCGTGTCACAAGGACACCTTGAGCTTCACCGCCAACCAAATCGACGAAATGAACTGCTACGACTTTCCCTGGCCTCTCCAGTACAGCCTTTCAGTTCAGACACCACTGACCCAGGCTGCCTCTGATGTCGCAAGAGATCGAATAAACGGCTAACCATAATATATCTTTGTGTTTGGTAAAATCGCTTCGGGGGGATGAAGTGTGATTTAAGACTACTGAGCTAGCTGATGTGATTGATGCTTTCGATGCTTATTGAACGATCAGCGAAAACAAGGTTAAGACTTGAGCCGTTTATATTATGCTATCCGCATTTCGCATGGAACAGATCAGATCATTTTGGTTCGCTCCACAAACGATTTTTGAGCATAAAACACCACTATGTGGCGTAGACTGAACAAACTTCGAGTCTTTTCGTAGGAATCCCGTGAATCTCACAAATCCTTCAGGTCATCTGAGCATCGTGTACATCCAGATGAAATTCGAGCGAAGCTTGGGCGATCATTCGGGAAATGTGTTGGCGACTCGAGAATTCAGGCTAAACCTTGGTTTTGCCTGCATTGAGGCTATTCAGACGTTCCGCTCAAACTTCAAAGCGTTCAATGATGACGTAGCAATGGTCGACCGATGTGATATTCCAGTGTAGAATCGTTTCTTCTGATGGCTCTACGGAATGGACTCTACTCCTACCTATCCCTCTCTTCAGATTTTCCGAATCGGGGCTCGTGTTGCTTCGATCTAACCCCTGATTGGCTCCGGCAAATGCAGCTGCGGTTACAATCTGATGAAACCAGTAAAACGATGTTCTGAATCTGCTAGTTCTTCGAGCATTCCGTGCGGGGTCCGTGATTCTGCTTCGATTCGTTTCCCGGAGGCCAAGCTGACCGGCTATCAACATCCCTCTCCACTTCAAAGTCCGCCGATTCAAAGCGCAGTAGGTCCAAACCGGCGCCACACAACATCGTTGGAGCTCATCAGATCTAGTTCGACTCCAATTCTCTTCCTTCAGCACTTCGAAAAGTACCGAAGGATCCTTCACCATGCGTGCCGTTATCAAACGAGTTTCGGAGGCAGGAGTTGCGCTCAAAGGTGACCTCAAGGCTTCGATTGAGAGAGGTCTCTGCGTCCTCGTCGGTGAGTCCACTTTCCAACGGCGTATACTTTTCTTGGGGTTCTCGTTAGATTGAAGATCAGGAAACTGATCAGGACTGGCGCTGACTCATTCTTGAGAATAGCGTCAAATCGCAATCCTGAAATCCTTTCGAATATTTCCAGCCTTCCACAGGGACGATACTCATGGAGACATAGTGCACATGATCGAGAAGATCTTGCACACAAAAGTTTTCTCCTGCGAAGGAGAAACGAGCCAAAGAACTGTAGTCGGGGAGGGCCTTGAAATCCTCTGCGTGAGCCAGCCTGTTCTGTTCGGAGTTGTGAGAGGTGAGAACCGGGAACGCTTGCTCTCCATTTGCTTACGCCGCAAGACGCGGTGAAGTAGATGTCTAACAGGTTTTCTATCGCGATTTTCAGAAAACGGGTTGGAATATCCAGACGCGATGTCGGATGAAAGAGCTGACTTGTTTTTCAAAGCACTCGTGGCTGCACTGCGGGAGTGCCATGGGCAGGAGAAAGTGAAGGATAGCTTCCATGGCGACTATATGGAGCTGCATATCGACAACGATGGGGCCTTCACCTTGATGGTAGACTCAAGAGACGAATGATTCGTCTTCGTGTTGTAAAGTAATTCCTGCTCTTTCGTCACCTGTATATTTTTGCCACAATTCATGATCACTGCCACATGGGGTGTTTGCGGCCGAATAAACCTCACGGTCCATTCAGATTTAACATAATCTTGAGCTTGGTTATTGATATCCTAAAATCGACTTTTCGGGATGCTGACGAGTGAGATTTTTCATGGGGTTCCTGAGTGGAGCGAAAAGCTGGATGGAGCTGATACATCACTGAACTGCATCCCATTCATACCATGAAATGGAGGCAATCACCCCAACTATTCCAGATTAGGGCATCTGGCACGTACAACTCCGACAGGAATATCCGACAGGTTGAAGTGACGGAGGTTGGAGTTGCCCAAGTTGAAATGATTGAGGTCGAAATTATTGAGGTTTTCACATGAAAACAGACAGCTTCTGTCGAAACAGGGAACCACATCTACTCCTCCGCGATCACATCGCCCCGAACTCAACGAGACTTCTTCACCCGCTTGTTGAGGTTGAGGAAAATCCGCCCAATCTTTTCAGTCAGAAATGTGGTCGTCACAGGGGCGCATGACACCTTCCCTTCCATCGAGAAATCTTCCGGAGGGATCCTCCTTGCTCATTAGGATGAAGAGGCATCCTCATCGGGGAAATCGTGGCCGTGAACATAAACCTAAAAGAGTCATCGTGTTTGGAAGGATCGGCACTATGAGGAGCTCATTTGTCCGCCCAATTTTAAGGCACATGTCGTACGCTCTGGCACTTGCCGGAGAGCTCCGAGACTCTCGAACTCCCATCTTCGCTTACCTTCGAGGAGCATCCCTATGCGCTGGATATCAGCTTCTTGGCGTCGATGTCCACCCTTCTGGGAACCCAACTTCACATCTTTCTTATCGAGCTCCTCGTCGACTGCTGTTGTTGTAAACTATCAGCAGGTGTACGAGCAGAAACCCGGCTCGCACTGTATGAGGATTGATTTCTCGGTTGTCAGTAGCCCGATTCATACTAGTCAACTCAGCCTGTGTTCGTGGGGGACTATAATCCAATCCCACAACCAGCTCTTTAGACTTCGATAAGTATGGTCAGATTGATCCCGGAATCATCTCCATAGACCAGATGGAGGGCGGAAAAACTTACTGAGGAAGTAGCCGACGAAGCGCATTATATATAGTAGGGATGTAAGGATATAAAGTGTAATACCCCCTAACCTCGAACGCGTGGGAGTTCACCGCCTGAAATGTCGGAGGACGGCTCCGACCGAGCAGAAAAAGCTCAGCCCAACAAATTGATCATGGTTTCGCCTCCGAGGAACAAGCTAAGTCGTGTCACAAGGACACCTCGAGCTTCACCGCCAACCAAATCGACGAAATGAACTGCTACGACTTTCCCTGGCCTCTCCGGAACAGCCTTCCAGCCCAGACACCACTGACCCAGGCTGCCTCTGATGTCGCAAGAGATCGAATAAACGGCTAACCATAATATATCTTTGTGTTTGGTAAAATCGCTTCGTAGGGATGAAGTGTGATTTAAGACTACTGAACTAGCTGATGTGATTGATGCTTTCGATGCTTATTGAACGATCAGCGAAAACAAGGTTGAGACTTGAGCCGTTTATATTGTAACGAGGTTTCCGCTATCTGCTAAAGCTCGTTCGCAGGGCGTCCTAGCGACCTGGGGGATGGATAGGCCGTCGCTCCTAGAGTAAGTAGGCGAACTTACTCGGACACAATTCGGGGACGCGGGAGGGCGAGGTCGGCTGGGTCTTGGGACGCTGGTCGGGGTCAAAAAAAGGACGCTGGGTCTTTTCTCACAATTCTCCGAGCGGAGGGTCACTCTCCAACTCTGGACGTCTCTTTTTATTCATTTCCTCCTTACAAGAACTCTTTCCTCATGAATCCCAGCTCTGTCTCTCATTGGACGGGGTGTCGGCGCTCTTCCTCTTTGATCTCTAGCCTCGCGCCTGCACTCTCGAATGTGATGTCGGTCTCGCCGTCCGCACATGTTGCACATGTATCTACTCTGTTCGGCCTCCGGCTGCCGGTTCAAAAGTTATCTAGCGTCTCCAGATGGTTCCGCCTTTTGCAGTGTGCCGCCTGGTCGGGGGTTCTGCCTAACTCCGTGACACTGCCTTCCTCCCCGAGAAGAGCCGGCCCGGCTCTTGGTCATTCCCTGAATTCCGCCAACCATGGCGGTGCTCTCCGACGTCTGTTGCTTTTCCGTGTCTGGATCGCCTGCTCCCTGGGTATGGTGCCGTCCGTTGCGTTCGGCTCTGCCGTCCTCTGTTGGGTCTCTTCGTTCTGGTTCTCCTGGTTCTCTGGCATGGTTTCCTCTTCCTCTGGCGACTCTTCTGTTGGGGTCTCTGGCCGAAACAGTTTCAGGCGGTCGATGTGTACAATTTCTCGACGCCTGGTCCTTCCCGCCAGTACCGCCGAGTCTTTAGGTTCTATTTCTACGTCTACCTGGCCTAACTTCCTAGTTACAATGTAAGGTCCAAACCACCTACGGATCAGCTTGTCCGACCAGCCGGGTTTTCTTACGGGCGTGTACAGCATGACCTCGCTGCCCACCGGGAAGCTCTGGGTTTTCTCGTTGAAAGTTCTTGCGATGTTTTTCTCTTTCGCTTGGTCTGCCAGTTCTTTTGCTAGTTCCCTTGCCATTGTCACGCGTGCCAGCATTCGTTCTGTGTAGAGCGTCCTTGGGTCTTCCGTGGTATCCGCCAGTTGTGGCATTCCTACATCGAATATCGTTCGCGGTTCCCTTCCATGTACCAGCATGAAGGGTGAGTGCTTCGTCGACTCCTGAGGGGCGGTATTGTACGCAAACACCACGTGAGGCAGAATCTGGTCCCAGTTGTCCTGATCTCTGTTCAGGTACTTGCTGATCATGTCCTCGATTGTCCTGTGCGACCTCTCCGTTAGTCCGTTGGTCGCCGGGTGATAACCCGTTGTCCGTCGGTGTTCTAACCGGTAGACCGTGTTCACCTCTCGTAACAAGTGAGACATGAACGCTTGGCCTTGGTCGCTGATGAGGACTCTCGGGACACCATGCTGCGAGAACACTCTGTTCACCAGGAAGTTGGCCACCTCTCTGGCTGTCCCATCTGGAAGCGGTTCGGCGATCAAGAATTTTGTTAGATGGTCGATAGCCGTTACTACCACTCGGTTCCCTTGCTGAGACTGGTTGAACGAGATGAGGTCGATTCCAATGGTGTGGAACGGCTCGGTGGGCGTCGTGACGTGCTGCAAGTTCTGTTGGGGTCCGGTTTTTGCGTTGCGGCGTTGGCACTCGAAACACGAATAGACAAATTTTTTCGTGTCCCGGTACATTCCTGGCCAGAAGTAGCGGAGTGACAGTCGTCCGTATGTCTTCGCCAGGCCCATGTGGCCGGATTGCAGGTGGTCGTGTGCCCCTGCGAGCGCTTCCTGTCTTAGTGGGAGTGGAAGTACGATTAGTCTCTCTTCTCCGTTGGGGCCGAAGTTTCGTTTGTACAGGACGTCCTCGTGGATCTCGTATTGGTGACTTTTTCCTGCCAGGTCGAATAGGCGCCTCAGCCTTGGGTCTCCCCGCTGCAACCTTGCCAGGTCAGCCGGCTCGGCTCGACGCTCGGGGGCGTTTTCCTGGTCCGATGTGATCGCCGTGACTCTTTGCATCGGGTACCGGGACAGACAGTCAGCGTCTGCATGCTTTCTTCCTGCTTTGTAAACTATGTTAATGTCGAACTCCTGCAGCTTCAGGGCCCACCGCGCGAGTCTTCCCGAGAGATCTCTTGCCGACATGAGGTGGCATAATGCGTTGTGGTCCGTGATTACCGTGATGGGGCGCCCGTACATAGAAGGGCGGAATACCTGCGTGCTCCACACGATGCCGAGACATTCCTTCTCCGACGTAGAGTAGTTCTGCTCGGCCTTCGTTAGTGTGCGGCTGGCGTATGCCACCACTGCTGCCGCGTTGTCCTTGTCACGTCGTTGTGTCAGAATAAGCCCGATTCCATATCCGCTGGCATCCGAATGCACTGTCACCGGTTTCTTGGGGTCGAAGTGCACCAGGAGTGGAGGTGAGATGAGCGCCTCCCTGAGTCTCTCGGATGCTGAATTTTGTGCCTCTCCCCACTCGAACGGGGTCTCCTTCGTTGTGAGCGCGTGCAGGGGTTTAGCGATTTTTGCGAAGTCTGGAATGAATCGCCTGTAGAATGAGCAAAGACCAACGAAACTTCTCACGTCCTTGAGGCTCTTGGGCACCGGGAACGACCTCACTGCCTCGATCTTTGCTGGGTCTGGAAGCACGCCCTCGGTATTGATAGAGTGCCCAAGCAGCTGGAGTTCCTTCCTTGCGAGATGGCATTTCTTGAGATTCAGCGACAGATTCGCCTCGTCCAAGCATCCCAACACGTCTTCCAGCCGTTCGTTGTGCTCTTTCCAGGTTCGGCCGAACACGCAGACGTCGTCCAGGTAGACGAGGCAGGAGTACCATTTCCTGCCCCTGAGAACCGTATCCATCAGCCTCTCGAACGTTGCTGGGGCTCCGGTCAATCCGAAGGGCAGTCGGTTGAACTCGTACAACCCGTCGTTTGTGATGAATGCCTTCTTTTCTCTGTCCTGCTCCTCCACTGCGCACTGGTAGTATCCTTGCTTGAGGTCGAGGGACGAGAAGAACTGGGCTCCGGAGAGACAGTCCAGGGCGTCGTCTATCCGGGGTATTGGGTAGACGTCCTTCTTTGTTACCTTGTTCAGCTCCCGGTAGTCCACGCAGAACCTGTACTCCCCTGTCTTCTTTTTCACCAGCACAACCGGGGAGCACCACGGGCTGCTCGACTCGCGGATGATTCCCTCCCTCAGAAGCCGCTTCACCTCCGTCGCCATGGCCTCTCGCTCGATCGGGGCATATCTTCGGTTGTACCTGCGGGACACCGGTGCGGACTCGCCTGTTTCGATGCGGTGTAGTGCCTTCGTTGTCAGGCGGGGCGGCTCGTTTTCGGCCGGGAGGAGGCCAGGGAATTTCAGGATGATGTTTCGTATCTCCTGTCTCTGGGATTCCTGCAAGTTGTTGTTGATCGCTCTCTCGATTTGTTCTACAAGGTGGGCTTTGTTTACCTCGGCGTTGCGACTGGCGAGGGTGCATTGTTTCCTTGTTGCGTGTCTTCCGGGCGCGTTCGCTTCCAACGTGAACACTCGTGGCGGCTGATGATGCTGGAACCCGTGCGCCACCGTCATGTCCTCTGGGATTGTCGCGCGGCTGTCTGAGACGTTGCTGATCCATATGTTCGCCCGTCCACTATCTATATCTATTATACAGTTTGCCAAGCTGAGCTGCTGGCTTCTTCTGAGGGACTCGCTTGCGGAGATGCTGTAGGAACCGTCCGTTCGCGCAGCATCTCCCTTGATTATTCTTATTGGGATTTTGGCACAAGAATTTGGTGGGATTGCCACCGTCTGGCTTGCAATTATTTTCCTTCCTGTGGACGCGTCTGTGAACGTCGGGTCTCTAGTGTGCTCATAATTAGTGAATTCGAATCTAAATTCTCCGTCCCTAAGGTTCAGCCTTGCTCCGTACGTTATGAGGAAATCGGCCCCTAATATAATATCTACTGGCAAGCCTGGAACGACAACAAATTCATAGGGGCGGGAGTCGTATTTATTGGTGGCGACCTGCAGCATACACTTCGATTCCCTTTGAAGGCCGACTCCGTTCGCCGCTACTGGGCTTGGTCCGTCTTCTTCCGTGAGTCCGAAACGCACTTTTTTTCGGGGCATTAGGTCGGCGTTGACACAAGACACGTCTGCTCCCAAGTCAAGGAGGGCCGTGCAAGTTCCGATACCTCGGACTGTCACCTCTGCCTGATTCCGGTTGCGGATCGCCGATGTGCTCCTGTCCCTGCAACTTAGGACAGTCGGCGACCTTCGTTTCCCGGCTGTCTCGGGCTGGGGCTGCGGTGTTCCCTGGGGATTCCGGGGCTTTGCGTCCTGCGGGCGTTGAAGTTTCGTGGCCTGGCTGACGGGATTCTGTTCGCCCTGTCGCGGCAGTGTTTCACAACATGGCCAATCCGGTCGCAGTAGTTGCAGATCGGCCTGTTGTCGAAGGTTCGCCGGTCTCCCTCAAAATTTCGACGGAACGGTGAGACGCTTCTTGGTCGAAACTGCGCCTGGGGTGTTGGAGCCGCGTAGCGGTTTCCTTCCGTTCGGACGGGACTTCTCGTGCGACGGTGATCGGCGGGCGTCTGGATCGCCGCAATCGCTGGGGCCGGTCGGGTGGGTCTGACGGTGCGGTCCCGCGCGTGTTTGGAGCGCACCTCGAGGAACTCCCGCAGTCGGTCCAGGTTGCGTGTTGCTCCCGCGGCGGCGACATCGGAGAACTCGGCCTCTGGGATCGAGTTGCTGAAATACTCGATGATTTCTTCGTCGGGCATGCGGTTGTCGACCTGGAAACAGAGCCATTGGACGTGTTCGAGGTGGTCCAACAGCGGCTGGTCCTCGTCCCAGAGGAGGCGTCGTAGCTGAAGTTTCGCCTTGGCTGCCTTTCCGATGTCGAAGCGCCTCAGAAAGGCTCGCTTGAAGTCCTTCCACGTGGCCCACCGGCCCTGCATGTTCTCGGCCCACTGGAGGGCCACTCCGGTCATGTAGAGGTCCACCGTCTGGATCCGGAACGCGTCGTCCCAACCGTTCTGCACTGCGGCGGTCTCGTACTGCTTGATCCACCTCGCGGCGTCGTCCGATGGCGCGTATTTTTCGGGGTCCCGGGTCATCCTCACCGTGTGCGGTAGGGAGTTGATGAACGCGCGCTGTCGTTCCTCCGGGTCCGTTGGTCTGTCCCCTGACGGCATCTGGGGGCGTGCGGTTGTCTGGACGGCTCCCACGAGCTGGCTTGGCTGGCCTGTTTGCAATTCTCCTGTCTGCGGGTTGGGACCTGTTCCGTCGTTAGCAGTTTGTGTTCCGCCGGTGTCGTCTCTTGGCTGGTGCCGCTCCTCGGCCGGTGGTTGCGTCACCTTTCCGCTGCGTGTGCTGGTCATCTTTCGCGTTTGTTCGGGTCTCTAAGGGTCAAGTGTATGCTTAGGGTCGGGCATTAGGGTCGCTGAAAGGGTGGGGGGCGGTGCTGGGGCACTGTGGTTACTCTAGGGTCCTTCTAGGCTTGCCTTACATTTTGTCCTATCTTTTCTAATTTTTAAGAAATATCCGTTGTCTCTCGGTCCATAAGCAACAATTGTGCTTGGGGCACTGGATTGGGTAAGATTAGTGAGCTGCGCTGGCGCTCTATTGCGCTCCTCCCCGAGGGGTGACGCGGCAGTTTCACTCTTCACAAAGAAGTTTTGTCTTCTGGCACGAAAGACCACGGGTATTGGGCTGTTGCTCTACGATTGCTTCTCCTAGCACTGGTTTACACGTTATTTCGATCGACCGTAGGGCGGATCGATCGCATCTCCACCAACTGTAACGAGGTTTCCGCTATCTGCTAAAGCTCGTTCGCAGGGCGTCCTAGCGACCTGGGGGATGGATAGGCCGTCGCTCCTAGAGTAAGTAGGCGAACTTACTCGGACACAATTCGGGGACGCGGGAGGGCGAGGTCGGCTGGGTCTTGGGACGCTGGTCGGGGTCAAAAAAAGGACGCTGGGTCTTTTCTCACAATTCTCCGAGCGGAGGGTCACTCTCCAACTCTGGACGTCTCTTTTTATTCATTTCCTCCTTACAAGAACTCTTTCCTCATGAATCCCAGCTCTGTTTCTCATTGGACGGGGTGTCGGCGCTCTTCCTCTTTGATCTCTAGCCTCGCGCCTGCACTCTCGAATGTGATGTCGGTCTCGCCGTCCGCACATGTTGCACATGTATCTACTCTGTTCGGCCTCCGGCTGCCGGTTCAAAAGTTATCTAGCGTCTCCAGATGGTTCCGCCTTTTGCAGTGTGCCGCCTGGTCGGGGGTTCTGCCTAACTCCGTGACAATATTATGCTATCCGCATTTCGCATGGAACAGATCAGATCATTTTGGTTCGGTCCACAAACGATTTTTGAGCATAAAACACCACTATGTGGCGTAGACTGAACAAACTTCGAGTCTTTTCGTAGGAATCCCGTGAATCTCACAAATCCTTCAGGTCATCTGAGCATCGTGTACATCCAGATGAAATTCGAGCGAAGCTTGGGCGTTCATTCGGGAAATGTGTTGGCGACTCGAGAATTCAGGCTAAACCTTGGTTTTGCCTGCATTGAGGCTATTCAGACGTTCCGCTCAAACTTCAAAGCGCTCAATGATGACGTAGCAATGGTCGACCGATGTGATATTCCAGTGTAGAATCGTTTCTTCTGATGGCTCTACGGAATGGACTCTACTCCTACCTATCCCTCTCTTCAGATTTTCCGAATCGGGGTTCGTGTTGCTTCGATCTGACCCCTGATTGGCTCCGGCAAATGCAGCTGCGGTTACAATCTGATGAAACCAGTAAAACGATGTTCTGAATCTGCTAGTTCTTCGAGCATTCCGAGCGGGGTCCGTGATTCTGCTTCGATTCGTTTCCTGGAGGCCAAGCTGACCGGCTATCAACATCCCTCTCCACTTCAAAGTCCGCCGACTCAAAGCGCAGTAGGTCCAAACCGGCGCCACACAACATCGTTGGAGCTCATCAGTTCTAGTTCAACTCCAGTTCTCTTCCTTCAGCACTTCGAAAAGTACCAAAGGATCCTTCACCATGCGTGCCGTTATCAAACGAGTTTCGGAGGCAGGAGTTGCGCTCAAAGGTGACCTCAAGGCTTCGATTGAGAGAGGTCTCTGCGTCCTCGTCGGTGAGTCCACTTTCCAACGGCATATACTTTTCTTGGGGTTCTCGTTAGATTGAAGATCAGGAAACTGATCTGGACTGGCGCTGACTCATTCTTGAGAATAGCGTCAAACCGCAATCCTGACGTCCTTTCGAATATTTCCAGCCTTCCACAGGGACGATACTCATGGAGATATAGTGCACATGATCGAGAAGATCTTGCACACAAAAGTTTTCTCCTGCGAAGGAGAAACGAGCCAAAGAACTGTAGTCGAGGAGGGCCTTGAAATCCTCTGCGTGAGCCAGCCTGTTCTGTTCGGAGTTGTGAGAGGTGAGAACCGGGAACGCTTGCTCTCCATTTGCTTACGCCGCAAGACGCGGTGAAGAAGATGTCTAACAGGTTTTCTATCGCGATTTTCAGAAAACGGGCTGGAATATCCAGACGCGATGTCCGATGAAAGAGCTGACTTGTTTTTCAAAGCACTCGTGGCTGCACTGCGGGAGTGCCATGGGCAGGAGAAAGTGAAGGATAGCTTCCATGGCGACTATATGGAGCTGCATATCGACAACGATGGGGCCTTCACCTTGATGGTAGACTCAAGAGACGAATGATTCGTCTTCGTGTTGTAAAGTTATTCCTGCTCTTTCGTCAACTGTATATTTTTGCCTCAATTCATGATCACTGCCACATGGGGTGTTTGCGGCCGAATAAACCTCACGGTCCATTCAGATTTAACATAATCTTGAGCTTGGTTATTGATATCCTAAAATCGACTTTCCGGGATGCTGACGAGTGGGATTTTTCATGGGGTTCCCGAGTGGAGCGAAAAGCAGGATCAAGCTGAAACATCACTGAACTGCATCTCATTCATACCACGAAATGGAGGGAATCTCCCCAACTATTCCAGATTAGGGCATCTGGCACGTAGAACTCCGACAGGAATATCCGACAGGTTGAAGTGACGGAGGTTGGAGTTGCCTAGGTTGAAATGATTGAGGTCGAAATTATTGAGGTTTCACATGAAAACAGACAGCTTCTGTCGAAACAGGGAACCACATCTACTCCTCCGCGATCACATCGCCCCGAACTCAACGAGACCTCTTCACCCGCTCGTTGAGGTTGAGGAAAATCCGCCCAATCTTTTCAGTCAGAAATGTGGTCGTCACAGGGGCGCATGACACCTTCCCTTCCATCGAGAAATCTTCCGGAGGGATCCTCCTTGCTCATTAGGATGAAGAGGCATCCTCATCGGGGAAATCGCGGCCGTGAACATAAACCTAAAAGAGTCATCGTGTTTGGAAGGATCGGCACTATGAGGAGCTCATTTGTCCGCCCAATTTTAAGGCACATGTCGTACGCTCTGGCACTTGCCGGAGAGCTCCGAGACTCTCGAACTCCCATCTTCGCTTACCTTCGAGGAGCATCCCTATGCGCTAGATATCAGCTTCTTGGCGTCAATTTCCACCCTTCTGGGAACCCAACTTCACATCTTTCTTATCGAGCTCCTCGTCGACTGCTGTTGTTGTAAACTATCAGCAGCTGTACGAGCAGAAACCCAGCTCGCATTGTATGAGGATTGATTTCTCGGTTGTCAGTAGCCCGATTCATACTGGTCAACTCAGCCTGTGTTCGTGGGGGACTATAATCCAATCCCACAACCAGCTCTTTAGACTTCGATAAGTATGGTCAGATTGATCCCGGAATCATCTCCATAGACCAGATGGAGGGCGGAAAAACTTACTAAGAAAGTAGGCGACGAAGCGCATTATATATAGTAGGGATGTGAGGATATAAAGTGTAATACCCCCTCACCTCGAACGCGTGGGAGTTCACCGCCTGAAATGTCGGAGGACGGCTCCGACCGAGCAGAAAAAGCTCAGCCCAACAAATTGATCAGGGTTTCGCCTCCGAGGAACAAGCTAAGTCGTGTCACAAGGACACCTCGAGCTTCACCGCCAACCAAATCGACGAAATGAACTGCTACGACTTTCCCTGGCCTCTCCAGTACAGCCTTTCAGCTCAGACACCTCTAACCCAGGCTGCCTCTGATGTCGCAAGAGATCGAATAAACGGCTAACCATAATATATCTTTGTGTTTGGTAGAATCGCTTCGGAGGGATGAATTGTGATTTAAGACTACTGAACTAGCTGATGTGATTGATGCTTTCGATGCTTATTGAACGATCAGCGAAAACAAGGTCAAGGCTTGAGCCGTTTATATTATGCTATCCGCATTTCGCATGGATCAGATCAGATCATTTTGGTTCGCTCCACAAACGATTTTTGAGCAAAAAACAACACTATGTGGCGTAGACTGAACAAACTTCGAGTCTTTTCGTAGGAATCCCGTGAATCTCACGAATCCTTCAGGTCACCTGAGCATCGTGTACATCCAGATGAAATTCGAGCGAAGCTTGGGCGTTCATTCGGGAAATGTGTTGGCGACTCGAGAATTCAGGCTAAACCTTGGTTTTGCCTGCATTGAGGCTATTCAGACGTTTCGCTCAAACTTCAAGGCGTTCAATGATGATGTAGCAATGGTCGACCGATGTGATATTCCAGTGTAGAATCGTTTCTTCTGATGGCTCTGCGGAATGGACTCTACTCCTACCTATCCCTCTCTTCAGATTTTCCGAATCGGGGTTCGTGTTGCTTCGATCTAACCCCTGATTGGCTCCGGCAAATGCAGCTGCGGTTACAATCTGATGAAACCAGTAAAACGATGTTCTGAATCTGCTAGTTCTTCGAGCATTCCGTGCGGGGTCCGTGATTCTGCTTCGATTCGTTTCCTAGAGGCCAAGCTGACCGGCTATCAACATCCCTCTCCACTTCAAAGTCCGCCGATTCAAAGCGCAAAAGGTCCAAACCGGCGCCTCACAACATCGTTGGAGCTCATCAGATCTAGTTCGACTCCAGTTCTCTTCCTTCAGCACTTCGAAAAGTACCAAAGGATCCTTCACCATGCGTGCCGTTATCAAACGAGTTTCGGAGGCAGGAGTTGCGCTCAAAGGTGACCTCAAGGCTTCAATTGAGAGAGGTCTCTGCGTCCTCGTCGGTGAGTCCACTTTCCAACGGCGTATACTTTTCTTGGGGTTCTCGTTAGATTGGAGATCAGGAAACTGATCTGGACTGGCGCTGACTCATTCTTGAGAATAGCGTGAAATCGCAATCCTGACGTCCTTTCGAATATTTCCAGCCTTCCACAGGGACGATACTCATGGAGATATAGTGCACATGATCGAGAAGATCTTGCACACAAAAGTTTTCTCCTGCGAAGGAGAAACGAGCCAAAGAACTGTAGTCGAGGAGGGCCTTGAAATCCTCTGCGTGAGCCAGCCTGTTCTGTTCGGAGTTGTCAGAGGTGAGAACCGGGAACGCTTGCTCTCCATTTGCTTACTTTTGTAATATTTCGCTCAGACGGCCAAGCATAAAGCGGCATCGGCTGACGAGCCGATGGCCATGGTATGGCGTCCCTGACGGAAGCGCACGTCTATAGTTACCCTCTCATGTAACCCCGATCCATAGGATATATAAGCAGCTTCTTTTACTTCAATAAATATAGTATTCTATCTATCGCTGTAGTCGTCGTAATCGTCGCGTACCCTACGCCGACGCTGTATCAGTTCTCAGTCCGCTTTCTGAAGAACGGTGCTTACGACTCTTCGAGTATTCGGAACCAGAGGCTCTCATCATTCAGATTAAGTTTAAAGTGCACGGAATCTTCGACACGTTATCAGCACGATACTCCAGAGTACCTGAGAGTAAGTATAAGTGCAAATACTCCCTTTTGACATCGGTCCCACTTGGAGCGACCTACCCAGGGCCATGGCAGACGACGACTACCAATACGATCTGGCTGCGCAGGAAGATGAACCTGCCGCGCTAAAGAAGGACGATTCAGAGCCCCGTCCACCCGACTCGAACTATACCAGGCTTGCCCCATGCCCAGTGACCCTAGGTCTGTTTGGTCAAAACTATTTGAGCTGGAAATCCTTAATGCCCATTTTCCTACAACAAACCGTAGATGTTTGGGAAGTCGTGAAAGGAGACCTAGTTGAACCAATCCCAACCGAACCAGCTACCGAGCTTAATGATGATCAAAAGAAAGTCAAGGTTCGGTATGATAGAGCAAATCGAAAAGCAAGACTTCAATTGTTCTCTCCGATCAACGACAAACTGATTGTCCAAATGTTTTACGGACAAACTCAGGATGTCAGAGCAGCGGATATCTGGTCCCAGATCGCAAGCAAGTTTGGAGTCCGAGCCGCTCTGCGGCAAGGTTCGGCGATCGCGAAATTGATGCAGTTCAAGTTCAATAAGAGCAAGACTGCTGACCAGAACCTGGATAGGTTCCGCGATCTTCAAGCCGAACTCACGGATTCTGGAATTGAGATCGATCAGAAGGTTCAGGTTGAACAACTGCTCAATGCTCTGCCACATAGCTGGGAACCCCTTCGCATGGCTTTCTCAGCCCGACCAGAAGGCGATAGGGATGTCTCCAGTCTGATGGAAATTATCAAGAATGAAGCAATTCGCCAAAGACCATCCAAGGAATTGGATCAGGCGACTGCTATGCTTTCTCAGATGAGAGTTGGTCGCAGGTTTGCACCAAAACGTAGATTCCAAAATCGTTCTCATCGAAGAAATGCCCCCAGCCATCATTCACAAGGATCCAGCAGCAGTGGCTATGGTCAACAGAACCGTTCACGCCACCAGAGTAATAGACCAAACAGAAGACAAGTAAAGTGTTACAACTGCGGTGCAACAGGACATTTCAAGCCCCAGTGTACCCGTCCTCGGCGAGATCAAGGTTATCAAGGAGGAAGCGGACAGCACAGATCGCATGCTCGAGCAAGCACTGCCGTCGCACTCCTGGCTCACGTCAAGTAAACCGATGAGTTCCTCGTGGATTCCGGCGCTTCGCACCATTGCAGTAGTTCAAGAAAGTGGTTCACTAGCTTTGACCAACAAACCGACATGCGCGCCGTCACCTTAGCAAGTAACCAGAAACTGCGTGTCACCGCTTCTGGCACAGCCGAGCTGACTGTCGGAGAGTCTAAGCAGCGAATGGCTTTAGAGCTTAAAAATGTTTTACTTGTCCCCTCAGTTCGGAAGAATCTCCTCTCTGTGAGTCAATTGACAGATGATGATTTCGAAGTGACGTTCAAAAGGAATCACCTCATAATTCCGAGAAACGATATGAGGATCCGAGTACCCAAGATAGAAGGCCTCTACAGATTAAGAATGGACTCGGAGATCGGATTACTACAAGATCAGGCAAGCGATCAAGAATCCGTAAACCAAGACGCAGACAGCGATCTTGACGACATGAATCATGATATTCCGTCTGAAAGCCAAGTGATGAGCGCCATTGGCTCAGAAAAGACGATGAGTGCACAGACGCAGAGCCTTAGAAGCCTGCATGAAAAGTTCGCCCATGTTAATAGGCAGTACTTGATTAAATATTTGAACCAGCAGGGTATCAAGTACATTGATGATCTAGACCAATGTGACGCCTGTCTGAAGGGGAAGCTCACCCGAATCACGTACAGGAGCCGCCCTGATCAGGCGAAAGCTCAGAAGCCGGGCATCATAACGGCAGACCTTTGTTCGCCTAATGTAGAGTCAATAGAGAAAGCAAAGCATTTCCTTCTATTCACTGACGAAGCAACCAGCTATCGAAAGGTCGAGTTTCTTCAGGAAAAGAGCGACACTTATCGATACGTTGCCTCCTACGTAAAATGGTTCAGAAACGTAGTTGGCGAAAACATTCAGAGGTTGCACAGTGACAACGGAACGGAGTTCAGAAACCAAAAGGTTAAGAAGATCCTGGAAAGGATCGGAGCAGAACAAACGTTCGCCCCTCCAGGACAACCCCGTTTGACAGGAAAAGCAGAGAGAGGAAACAGAACTCTCGTGAATCTAGCTCGATCAGTGTTGATCGGAGCAGGCCTCGAAAATAAGAAGTTCCTTTGGGACCAGGCGATCCTTTTCTGTGTTCAAGTTTTGAACCAAGTACTGATAAATGAAAAGACTCTACAGTCGCCTTTCGAGATGATATACAGGCGAAAGCCATTCACCAGCAGAATGTACGCATTTGGCACACCGTGCTACGTACACAATAAAAACCCAAATGGGAAGCTGGATGACCGCGGAATCGCGGGGATATTCGTTGGGTACCTAGACTACGATCTTGGATTTCGTGTCTACATCCCAGAGAAACGAATTATCATGCGATCGAAGGACGTAACATTCGCGAAGATCGCTTCCACTAAAAGGCAAGGTTCTGGGAGAACCAAGGCAAGTGTAAAAACAAGTGCTTCGGAAAATACTGCGGAAGCAGCGCACATTGCGAAAGAAGCCAATCACGATACGGAGGTCACAGGTTCAAGAATAAAATCACCAAAGCCAGCAGCACCCATGTACGGAAGCGCCTCAAGCGATTCCGAAAGCGACGTAGAAGGTTTCGTACGCATTCATCCCAAGGCGAACAAGAAACGTACGGAAAGACTGCAGATTGTGGCTGACCTCAACCATCTTAGTGGGATATCGAAAAAGGAAAGGGCAGCAGCCGACACCGTTCAGCCAAAAAGCCAAACGCTAATGACTTATCAAGAAGCAATGGCAAGCCCCGATCGCGTCCATTGGACGAAGGCCGTTGAACAAGAACTTCAGGCAATGGCTGACATGAAGGTGTGGACTCCCGCAACACTACCACCTGGACGTAAGGCCATTGGCTCCAAATGGGTATTCAAGTACAAGGCTAACCCAGATGGCACAGGACGTTACAAGGCTCGAGTAAATGCGAAGGGATATTCGCAGAAGAAAGAAATAGACTTCTTTGCAGACAAGATATACAGCCCCGTATCCCGAGCTGAAGGAATCAGAACGATCCTCAGTCTAGCAGCGCAGGAAAAACTTTTCCTAAATCAGTTTGATGTACGCGCAGCTTTTCTTCAAGCAGAACTCGAGGAAGACCTCTATCTTGAGGTGCCTGAAGGCGTAAGAGGAGTACAGGCCAACAAGGTATTGAAACCACTGAGAAGCATATATGGCCTCAAGCAGTCAAGCCGAAATTTCTTTGATAAGCTAACGAAGATCCTTCTGTCCAGAGGACTTCAACAAAGCAAAACTGACAGCTGTATCTTCTTCAAGAATGGAGAAAATCGCATGCTCTTGTGCATATGGGTCGATGACGCCATACTTGCAACGAAGACTGAGAGACAGGCGGAGGAATTCATAACTTCCCTCAGGAAAGAATTCGAGATCAAAACTTCTGGTCTTAGATACTTTCTAGGTCTCCAGATCGAAAGAGGCAGCGACTTCTCGGTCCACATTCATCAAAAGAAATTCGTGGACGAGTTGGTACAGAGATTCGGTATGTCAGATTCGAAAGGAGCAGTCACACCATGTGACAATTCGATATACTCTATCGAGACCAACGGTCCGTGCTCTAATACCGAATATCGTTCTCTGATAGGAGCTCTCCTATATTTGGCTTGCGGTACGAGAGTTGACATTTCTTTCGTCACTTCCTACCTATCAAGATATATGGACAAATCAACTCCTCAGCATTCCCAGGCTGGCTTGAGAATTCTGAGATACTTGAAGACAACCTCAGATCTGGGCATCACGTATAGAAGTGATGACACCCAAGGCACGCTGTACTTCAGCGATTCAGACTTCGCTGGATCCATTGAGGATCGCAAGTCTACTTCAGGATGTCTGATACTCAGACAGGGGGGCCCAATTATTTGGAGCTCCACAAAACAAGCGAACATTTCGCTTTCCTCCATGGAATCAAAGTTCGTGGCATCTACTGAATGCATCAAGTCAGCGCCCTGGCTTCGCAACCTTCTGGGAGAATTGGGTATCCCAGAAAAGCCGATCATCCAGATAGATTCGATGTCAGCCATTCAATTGCTCAAGAATGCCAGACACTATCGTAGAGCTATGCATATGGAACTCAGATTTCATTACATTCGACAGCTCTACTCGAATCAAGAAATTGGGATCGAGCACGTTGGAAGCGCAAATCAAAGAGCGGACTACTTAACCAAGCCCTGTGTAAAGTCAGTATTCCTCAATCAGAGAGAACTGTCAGGACTTGAGAGATGGCGTCAGTAATGCAGCAGGTATTCGTAGCAGTAACAATATTCATAATCCCCTCTAACCAATATTTTAGCTACTCAGACTGCGACGCCAAATGCATATCACAAAACTCTCCATGTATGTTAGTCAAACTGGATTCTGGTAGATTCTCATCATTTTGTACACCACTAGCATTGTGTGAACTACACACCACCGAATACGCTCCCTGTATCAAAGAGTCTTCTCCAACCTCTGGAGGACTCAGACTGTGGCCCGAGTATCGCAATCGAACTCTGCCACCAAAGCCGACTGTTAAGCCGTGTCCACCAATTCCACAAACACCGAACTGCAATTTCTGGAAGTATCTATCCGCCATTCAAGGGGTAGTGTCACTCAGTACGCTTTCGGGAATTGTGATGCTCAAACTACTAAAGTTCAGAGCTCGTTTGTCTTACGAGCCAGTGGACACTTCTATAGTAGACGATCCGACCATGCCGTACAGAACAACCGTCCAAAACATTGACGAAGCCTCCGGCAGCGGGATCGAGCGACAGCAGTCTCCCCCTTCAGAATAAGCTTTGAAGGCGAGAGAAGACTGACTAGTCAGCAAAGTAAATAGTCAGGCTCACGTAGAGAAAAAGAGAAACATGAGATGAGTAAGAAACATACCTGCCAGACTAACTCAGAGAAGAATCACATGAGATACATGTAACAATTCATTAACAAGGAGGAATAATAAAATCACAGCCGGAGTTGAACCAGCTCGTGAAGGCATTTTCCGTTAGGCCTCTCGGCCAGAGATCCGGATTTGCGTGGAGGTGGGTGCGGATCTTCTTCACCTCCTCCACGATGACGCGGTTCGCCGCCGGATCTTCCAGGCGACCCCGGTGTTCTGGGGTCCTCGCCTCCCACTCGGCAACGATCAACGAGGCTGGGATGCGGCGCTCGTGATCGCCGAAGGTGTCGCGGATCAGACTGTTGAACTCGTCGAATCCGCGCCTCGACGGAGCTGGAAAGCGATCCAGATGGAGATGGACCTTGGCGCTCTCCACGGCCGAGCGGACACTGCTCGGCATCTGCATAGCGTCGAGGAACCGCAGTCCCTCGAAGTCTCAGCCCAGGTGGTTCAACCCGAGCAACGAGTGCTGGTGTTCACACCAGCAATCTGCAACCGAGCAGTAGCAGATCCGTGGCAGCGATTTCCACAGGGCCATGTCACAGCTGGGATCTTCGACATCATCCCAGGTGACCGTTGGTCTGATTGTTGGGGACGGGCCCTTGTGCCCGCGGCGCGGGCATGCATCGGGCCGGATCGCAGACATGGTTGTAGATGAAGTTGAGAGTCACTGAGATGGTACACACTAAAAACGTTGTGAACTCCGAGGCGTCGGAGACATCTTTTAAGGCATGACCCGAGCCATAGGGCGAGGGGAGGAGTCCGGGAGAGGGAGAGCTGCGGGGCAGGGATGGCTTGGCCCCAGATGCTCACTGAAAGAGTGTTTAGCCGAAGAAATCAATCGCTGACAGGCAACTCGAAACCTACTTGGGAGTCCGGGTGGCTGTGCCGCTTCAGGGCTCCAAAATGGCTGCGGCATCGTCCGAGCATCGGATGGCATCTGGATCTTGAGTACACAGGCGAGAGGATCGACGACACGTTCTCTTGGGAATGACTTGTGAGCTTCCTTTTGTTCTCACATGCGTCGGTCGCCGGGACTGTCCGACCAAACATGTCCATGTTGATGATGAATTGATGAGCTGTGATGGTTTTGGGACTGGAGTTTGGGTTTGGCCGGACCACGCATACATTCTGATAGCCATCCACACAGGTTTTGAATTTTGAGTATGAACGACAGGTGAGATGTGGGGTGTGAATGTCAATCGAACGTCCTTCGGTTATGATGTGATGAGGGATGTCGGGGGATGATGAGGTCTCCACGCCCGTCGTCACCACCGGGCCCTCGATGGTGTGTAGGGCCGGTGGGAGAGGACGGGTGACTTTGCTATGTACACGATCAGCAAACGGGTCCACGCGTTGCGCGACCTCAAAGGCGACGCCTGGGACGGTCACGTACATTAACGTACAAAGAGCTGCAATGGCAGCCAACCGCACACGTCTGAGATTTCTCGACCTCCAGGAGCCACTGCAATCGTACAACGTACGGTATGCGGGGTCGTCGGCAGTCGTTGACTGCGAGCTCTCCAGGGCACCGTGATTTCCGGAACGCATCTATGTGTGTAAAGGGACCAATTCAGAACCTAGAACTTGCCCATATGACAAAGAGAAAAACAGGCCGGACAAGACCTACATTCGATTTCTGGATCAGAGAGTTCCTTTTTTCTTTCCTCGACAAGCTTCTTTGTTTTGCAAAGAAACGACTCGGCACACCAATGGAGAAGAGTCAGGCCATTTTATAGGGACAAGAAATGACAATTTCTTAAAGCATACGGAGCATAAAATGTATGCAGAAACGCAGGACGATACCACGACAAGAGAGAGGATGCATGATAAGTACATTTGAAGATATTTGTTCAAAACCAATCAAAGAAATATACCAATGTACCAAGAGAAATTTCTGCACCTCGGTATCGTCCCGTACAGCTTCTCAAATGACGCTCGATCTGACTCAGATAGCTTTGCTACTTTCAGCGACTCAGAAACCCTAAGAGGATTGGGTCGACCGCTGGAGTCATATCGAGTAGGCTGTATCAGGCAGATAAAGTCTGCAGTAGAAACGCATACGGAGAGATTATGAGATCTATGCCAGCACACAAACTTGTTTGGTCTATAGTAGTATTTGTGTGGACGATTCTTCAGATCTTTCATCAGCTCCTTGATCTTGAGCATAGTCGAAACAATCATGGGTCTCTCCGATTGTGCAGCAGTAACTTCTTGTGTTGAAGAACGATGCGGGTGGATGACGTCGGCGATTATTGTTGAAATCTCCGACTCCGGTCGAATTGTAGTCGAGCGAGTGTTGTCAATTAGCGAATCCTCAAGACGACGCTCAACAGAATTGCCTGCCTGATTCACGACGATTGGAACCTCGATCGATCTATTAGAAGCCGGCACCGCGATGGGAACAACACGATCACTAGCCGAAATCAAAGCTGGATCGGCCGACTGCGGAACCGTTACAGACTGCTCTACAACACGTGTTCCGCCACCGACGGGGAGAGAGTGATCCGAAGCAGACGTCCACGCGCCATCAGCATTCAACATAATCGGCGAAGGAGAGGAAGTCGTTTCCGTAACATCAACAGAAGCGTTCGTTTGTGCGGGGATGTGTTCTGGAGTGGTATCCCCAGAAGCATCCAGTTCAATTGCCCCGGACGCCGATAATCCAATCGAGACATTCCTCGAAATGGGGGGCCGTGTGATGTTCTCTACAGCCCTGCCATTATAAACATCAACGCTCGCCGCCAACGAACACAAACAAGATCCATCCGGAAAAAGCAAAACGGACAGATTCGTTGGAGCAGACCCGAGTTCCTTCAACAGATGAGCTGACGATACGCCATCACCATGAGGATAAGTAGGATCTGCAAATATGGTCGATATATCGAACACCAGAAAGGCATAAAAATATACGCATCAAAATATCGACGATACCAACGCTCAGTGATCCAGGCCAACATTGCCACATTCCCAACCAATGACAATAGGCAAAGGACGAGCAACAGAAGGAGCGGACGTGTACAACAGGAAACAGGACCGGAAACAATCACGTCCGGAACATAACGAGGCTCCAGATCACCGTCAAGATTGGGTCTAGGACATTCTTTCTAAAAACATGGCCGTCCATGGCTGTAAGCAAAGCGTCATTGGGAGGTCTTTAACGGAGCGACTGTGTCTTATGAGGAGAGGGCAGCCAAGCTGAATGACAGGAAATTTCGACGGCTCTTGGGAGTTGGTGTCTCCGGCACCTGCGCACTCATTGGATGAGTCTTTTCAGCCAGAGGCGAACTTCAATAACTCATACGGAGCAATCGGAGGATTATTGTGTCCGAATTCCAACACGAGAATTTCGACTCTTTTGAGACTAGATGCTCTGAGAGCGCTATCGGTGGCGAGCTTGCTTCCGAACACGGATTAATCGCAATATTCAGTCAGCGCGGCTGACACTTCATGGTGCGACGTTTCGGCGAGTTCACGAGTGGGGTCGACGCGGTCAAGAGATTGGAAGGTTTCGCTGGCTACAGTGGTGATACTCCGACCCAGATCGAAGCATGTGAAGCTGTTCAGTTGAGCTCGTCTCGTCCAACCGATCCGATGGCGAAGATTTTCGGGCTTCGAATTGATTCGTTTTCTAGATTTTGCGCTGGAACCCCAGCAGGCCGAGAGAGTCATTCCGAAATACACATCCCGACCGAGCTCCGACTCCATCCACGTGATTTATTCGTCTCGTTAGATTCTTTCTGTTCGAGGCTGCGCGAGAGAGTGAGAGGTGCCCGTGTTTTTTGCCAATTTCAGGATGCAGTCTGTATGGAGCGATCCTGTCTGCATCTGATCCGGAGAGAAGGAGGCAAAGGATAACAGAAGCTGTCGAGCGCAGGATAGCGAACCTGACAACTTGCGGCCATCTGCTGGGCTGACCGCGTTCAAACTAGTTTTCTGGTGCTTTCGCATTACCAGGAGCTGGGTGGCAGATCTAAACTTTCCATGGAACATGATGTAGACAAGGGGAAAGATTCACGGAGAATGATGCTAGTCACCCGCTCTCCGACGCAGTAGCGTACCGCAAGGGGGGCGGTCCATCCCGGGCATCAAGGCGACGGAGCCATCAAGTTGAGCCTGCCGCTTTCAAGCAGAGATGAGCAAGAATCGGCCTCAAGAATCCGGGTCCGGATCCGGCTACGTCAGAAATTCTGAATGTGACTGAAGCATGACTCGAGTCCGGATTCGATTCCAGATTCGGATGTGGATTTCTATGCGGATTCGAATCTAAAACCGAGTCGCGTTCGGACTCAACGAGCGGAGCCGAGTCCCAGAGAAATCAATGAGTCCGGATTTTATTCGGGATAGTCGAATCCGAAACATCGCTATCTTTGCTTCGTAGTGCCTCTCAGAGAGAAGCGCTCGTGAACTCTGTAAGATATTTCGTCCGTTCGCGACTGCATTCTGTCACAGTTTTTGAAGAAATTAACGTCTGAAATGAAATCTGCGCTGCCAAATAACTTGGATCGTCTCGTGATAAGTCTGCATGGGGATTGATGCTCGAGAGCTATTTTCTCTCCCTCGTGAACTCGCGGTCCCAGAATGTCGGGGCGCAGGCGCACGCCAGATCACGGCTTTCTAAACTCAACATCGGAGGACTCATCATTTCTCAGTAGCCGTTCGAGTACCCGTTGAAGGAATTCACCCTCGCTATTTGAGGACACTCGAGTAGACTCATTCAGATCTCGCAGCTTTAACCACTCGACGTTATTCACGTTTTGTCCTCAAAAACAGAGCATGGCAGCTTGCAATCAAAACCCAATAGCGGACAGTGAGACATCTCCAGCTTCGGCTGGTCCCTCCATAGAATTCCGAATCGTTGGGCAATGATTCGGTTGCATAGCGCAAGCTCCCGCTGTTGGCAGTCTCATCAGACCATTGTACTGGCAAATATTCAGAGGAGTGCAACCCCAGCGACGCGGATCCGTTTTTCGAGAGGTTTGAGAATCTTCTTGGCGCCGAACTCGATTCTGCAGCTACATCCGGATCGAGGTATCGCCGGGAAGGACGTGAATTCAACCTTTTCGCAGCTATTTGTTTGGCGGAGAGACTGATACACTAGAGAAACCTCTAGAAGACCTGCGTGACGTCCACCAGAAGATGAAGAGTTCCATGCAGCGACAGACGCGATCGGGATTCATCTAGTCATCCATGTTTCAATGATGATATGTACAATATATCTCGTTATATATATCTCACAAACATTGATCAGCAGCTGTCGCGGGCTATTGGAATCGAAGGAGAATGGACGAGTAGATGTATAGATGCGCGCATGGTTTCCTCAACGGTCGATACAAATGCTTGGAGTCAACAGCGTCGGATAAAAGTGAAATCATAGAGCTCCCCGCAGGATTTGCAGTATCATCTGACGCCGCAGACGAGGTATGTCGCTCTGCGTGAAATTCATCGGAGCGTACTGAGCCGCACAATCCGCATATCTCAGTGCAAAGACTCCGCAGTCAAAATTGTTCTCTTGTCGAGGAACGCTTTCAATGTGTAACAAAGGCCATTCCTCGTCAACGAATTGAGCTTTCCTCTTGCTGACCATTTCATACTTCAAGTATTCTCGCACGATTTCCAGATATTTTTTGTGACGGTAACCCAAGGAATCCATGCTTTTGATCGATTGCTCCCGAAAATCGATGACCACCATAGACCAATGAAGATCGTGATGTAAGGGAATCAGGATTATATCGTAAGCGAAGATGTCGACGTTTTTCGTCCAACGACGAACACCCTCGTAGCCATGACTGATGTAGCAGGGAAAGAAGAAGGTGTTGAAGACATGCACCCTCGGAAGGAGCGCACACCGCTCGCTCCGTTTCGCGATTAGGTTCAAGTAAATGTTGATTATTGTATCTGTGAGCCAGTTCTGGCCGGAAAGGGTTTCTAGGTCCTTCCGGCTGACTACCTGGTTGGAGACCTCTACAAGAGCTTGATTTGGTTCGGAGTCAAACGCCTCATCAATCGTCTCGAGAATCGAATCAGCGGTCGGCAGATCATACTGTGCATAGTGTTGGGAAGGACCTGCTGAGTTGATCGGGGTCGCCTTGAGAAAGACGTTTTCGGTGCGGCAACCTACTTTCCTCAGTGGGATTTCGGGGATGCTAGGAATGCTCATTCTATCTTCTTCGTCTCCGTCGAAGGGACACGCGGCGTACGCATGATCGCCTGTGTGCGGCAGGGTTCCCTCGAATCCTGTTGCGTAGTTGTGGTCTCCGGAGAATGTTCTTTTGGTGATGTATTCGTGATCTTTCTGCACCGCTGAGATCCACGCCTTCAATTCGGAGACTGTCGAATTATTCGCTCCCTTGTGGTGAAAAGCGCTGTGTTTCAACGCGGCTGGAAACGTCAATAGTTAGCTTCGGAATCGGGACGCACGGGATGGACATGGAGGCTCAAATTCAACGGCTTTGAGGGAGCACGATGCTTTGTATACGAACCACCCCCAACGCGATACTTCATACGATCGCAGAACATCTTGGGGCTTATGAGACCCATATCCAATCTGTCCCAGTTGTTGTAAAGGAAGCGTTTGTTGAGTCTCGTCGCTTTATTCGGCCTTGAACGAACATTGTTTCGGCCGCGAAGTCGGATCTTGCAGTTCACGACTTCATGCTGGCTCTGCTTGCAGATCCGAGCTAGAAAGGTCGAATATAATACTTGAGCTTCCCGCGGGAATCTACGCGCTCATTGCTGACGTTTAAGTTTCGGAATGATCTCAACGCTAGAGGAACTTACCGACAAGATCCCAGATTCGCCCGTGTGCGTTGAGTTTCTTGCTGAGGAACGCGTTGTTCGACTCAACCGCATTGTTGGTACGGCACTTCACACGGAAGAGAGACAGTCGCTCCACTCCAATGATCTCGAGCCACTGTAGCCTCCAGTAGTCGATGAAAGGCTGGAACTGATAAATTGAGCGGGATGAATCTTGGTGCTGTCGACAAATGTTGCGCGAGGGTCTGAAGAGGTTTCGTTCACATCCGCGTTAATCAAGACATCGAGAATGCCGTGTTCGCTGCTCACCGAATCGTCGACCGCGAGGGCTTCCCTCGCAAGGAGCTCAAAAGTTGGCCTGATATCGACAGCTGGGAGGAGAGGTAGGGCTCCGAAGGCCAGGAATTTGGAGAGATGCGGGCCGGGGCGCCTGATTTCCCGGGAGAGCCCAACTGTGCGTGAACTAGCGTATTTCACCAGGCATTGAGCATAGTGGAACAGGCATCCGTGTACACGGACACCCGCGAACTCAACGCTCATTGCTGCTCTCATCGCTGCGTCGAAGTCTCCCATGTATCGAGGGATGGCCAGTCCTGGCTGGGCTTCTTTCAAGGAACGGAAGACCTCAGCATAAGCTTCTTTGGTTTGTTTCGTCATCAAGGCGCTGGCGATCATACCGACCTTCGGAAAAAGTTGAAATTTTAGAGCTGGGTTATCGGTCCGATGATTGTGCGTATCACCAGATCGTGCCAGGGAACGATGGTATTTGACAGGGCAACGAAACTGCGCTTACATGATCCCCATACCAATTACCATGAATGGTAAAGAGCTGTGTGAACGAACCCCTCGGAACCACTTTGTACGTTGCATCTGCATGAAGCATGTACAATGAGGGCTCACGGAGTAGTTCGAGCTGGCGCCTGCTGGTCAGCACGACGCTATTGTGTTGCGGGCAAATGAGGCTGATGAGCCGCTCGCCATCATTCGTCAACGTGTATCCACGGAGTTCAGGACCAATTATCGCCTGGTGTAGGGCTTCCAAGGTCTTCACTTTTCTGGGCCTGACCTTCTCCGCTTGGCGACGGGCGGTGCGATCATGTTCCGTAGGCACGATCTCCAGTTGTACTTCCCTCGGGAGCCTTGAATCGAAATCCCGAGTGACCACCAGATTGTGTCTCCTAGATCATCCCTGAATTGATTCGCATTCTCAGTTTTAAGCTTACTTCTCGCGCTCCTCCATAATAGCCATCATCGGTGCAACTTCGGGGTTGTCACGCAATGTCCGCAGCCAATTTCCTCGGCTCGTCCTCTTCATCTTCCCGAAACCATTCGCTTCTGGTACATGGTTGTGGATTCCCCTCAAGAAGCAGATTTGCCCCCTTTCAGTGATCTTTCCGCTAACCCGACACTTGACGTCCCTACAGCAAGAGGGGAACGACGGAAGACTCACATTTAGGACTAGCTTTGCTCATCGTGCGCCCCTAAAGAAATATTGACCTTGACAATTTTGATGCTCATCGGATGATTACTCACGTGAGGCTTTCTTTACACCGTATGTACAAATAGAGTCCATCTGGAGTTTTCCCGTTGCCATAGAAGAAGAACTGTGAAATTCCTCCTAGCTCTCCCACACGAAAGTGACCTTCAGTGTCACACCAACTCAATTTGCCGAACTGCCTGGCATCGCACTGCACCAGAAATCCCTCTGTACGCTCCATCTTTGCACATGCACTCCGAGCCTCTCAGCGAGAAGTCCCGCACAAATTTCCTCTGAGCGCCAGAAAAAACGCAGCACGGACGAGCTCAGTTCAAACGCGGAGCCCAACGGTCATTCGGTTTCGGGAAGGCGGGAGGAACTTTATGGAATCATTGGGCTCGCTTCATCGTAATTTCCCGTCAGATGTATTTTGCAGCGCGCTGTCTCCGGTGATAAATCAGGATGGAACTTTGCGGAAGTTTACAGTTACCGATTCAGCGAGATGAGCTTTTTTTTTTCTTCTTCTTCTTCTTCTCTTCTTTATTTCGTCCCTTACATGAACACGTGACCGTTTCAGTTTTGTGGGTGGATTGGTCTGCATTCACACAACATTCATATTAGTTTCCCCAATATCGCGCAATTCCCTCCGTCCTTCTAAGTTCCTTCGGTTTGGAGGCGGGATGAAGTCCAGGTCGTTCTGGGAACACTCACGGGCGTAGTTCCTCTCCTCGCGCTCTATGAGGACATATTCGTCGGTTCCCGGTCTTCCGCATCTATGGCCGCTAACATCGATGAAAGGATTGCGGACATGTCCTCGAATCTTGACATTGAGCATTCCACTGGATGCATCGCGACACTCGCGACTCATGCTCCACAACCGATTTGTGATGTCGGGTCTTTTCGAGTTGTCGGTTCACCCACAGTCTGGTCTTAGCTCCCATGTTCTGTTTCCGTGGATGATCCAATCTATTGTGCACCCTTGCTTGAGTTCTCAGCGGAGTGGAAGCCCCTGCGCCTAATGCACGTCGCGATACAAGATTCCCCAGGTCCAAATCGCAATCTCAACTCCGTGAGTCTCTCTGTTGCTGTCATCTCCCTTCCCGTTGGTTATTGTTGTTTATTGACCCTCCAATGTGTTATTTACATTTCTTTCATATACACCTTTACCTCGCTTAACGCTGTGGATGCGTTCCTGGAGGAAGAGCGCTAAGCGAAACCGCGTTGAGCGGGAGCATTCCAACATAGACGGTATAGGGATACGGAATGGAAACTCGAAGCTTATTATGAATAAACATGTATTTATTGGGAATTATTTTAGGGAATCTTTGAATAATTTGACAAGTTGATCACGTCTACATCTTGCTCCAGGACTATCATGGCTGTTCCATTCCACCCTCATCTGGAGATAGCTTCTGTCTCTTCCCGAGAAACTGATCCAAAGTCGTCTGTCTCTTCAGCCTCCTGCGTTCCTCGAGCAAGACTCTGTAGCAAGTTAATGCATCAGGAACACCCTGCTTTGCTTTCAAACTCCTCTCAGTATCTGGATCTTTCTCTTGAAGCTCTACCATGATCTCCTGGACTTTGGACAAGCTCTGCTCTAGAAGTCCCGTGCTGAGATCCGAAGGTTCTTCTACCTCCCCACCTTTCTCTCCTCTTTCCTCTACGTCTGGTCCCTCGACACCGGCTAGATCCATCAGCTCCAGGAGGTCGTCTTTCGAATAGCCTTCACTGCTGTCTCGGAGTAGATCCTCGATGTCTTCTGTGTCCACATTGTCAAGGCCTGCTTCACTCGTCAGCCGTACGAGCTCATCGATGTCAACGTTCGGGGCGTCCACGAGATCCCTATCGTTGAGGTTCGGCCAGATTTTCTTCCAGACTCCCCTCATACAGTTTGAGGAGACTTCATGCCACGCGTGGTTGATATTCCTGAGCGCATCCATGATGTTGAAAGCCTTCCAGAAGTTTATTATGGATTGCTTGTCCTGCCCTTCAGTTTCATCTATCAACTTCTGGAAGGTTCGCCGCAGATAGTGAACTTTGAAGTTCGAAATTACTCCCTGATCCATCGGCTGAATCAATGAAGTTGTATTTGGTGGGAGGAAGACGACTTTCACTGGTAGACAGGTTTCCAACTCCGATAAGTTGCTCGGATGACTGGGCGCGTTGTCAATGAGGAGTAGAGCTTTCGGTTCCAAGTTTTTCGATTCCGCGTAACTCCTCACCGCGGGACAAAAGTGATGAACGAACCAGTTTTGGAAGATGCTCCCAGTGATCCAAGATTTCTTATTCGTTTCCCAAATGACGGGAAGGGATGACTTGGAAACACCTTTCATGGCTCTCGGATTGAGGGAGTGATACACGAGGAGTGGTTTCAGTTTCAGATCGCCGCTTGCGTGGCCCCCGAGAAGTAGTGTCACTCGATCTTTTGCGGCCTTGAAGCCGGGTGCTCGCTTCTGCGCGCGGGTCAGAAAGGTCCGCTTAGGCATCCGCTTCCAGTACAACCCCGTTTCATCCACATTGAAGACCAACTCGGGCGGATAGATGTTCTCCTGAATTATGGAGTTCAGAACGGCAGGGAAACTCGCGGCAGCCTCAACGTCCGCACTCGCGCCCTCCCCGGAAAGAGTAACGTTATGGAGATTACGTCTGGCTTTGAAGCGATGGAACCACCCATTGCTAGCTGCGAATTTCTCTCCGGTCTCCCCACTCTGGCATTGAATGCGGTCGAAGATGGATCTGGCCTTTCGCATGATTACCGCTTGACTCAGCGGCACGTTGCGCTCGATTTCGTCGTCGATCCATATCGACAACAGGCTCTCCATCGTTTCCATGGCAGAACTCCTCGAACGAGTGATCTTCAGCGCCGAAGTTGAGGTGTTCGACTGCGTGGATGAGAGAATTTTGTCCCTGTTCGTCAGAATAGTCCTGATCGTTGACGTTGACAAGCCCATTTCAGAGCCTATATCAACTTGCCTTCGTCCTGCGTCCAGTTTCCTGAGAACCTCTATCTTCGTCTCAAAATCGATAGCTTTCCTCGTTACTTTCGGGCCAGCCGAAATTTTCGGCTTCATCTCCTCCAGATTAACTGGCCTTAGAGGAACTATGTGATCCGCGTAAGGACAGTGCGAAACTATGTATAACGGTCGATAGCTGAACGCGAAACGGCGATGACGCTGATTCAGGAGAAAAGGCCCGTGAAATTCGCCCTGATCCAGCAGGAGTCGGTATTGTTCGAATAGGTACAAGAAAAAACCCATGAAAATCAGCACAAAATAGACTTAAGGCAAGATAATTCATTCTCGGTCCCACATCTCCACATAGAAGCTTGCTCCCACTCCTACTGAAGCTTCTATGATTTCGACTGGAAAAAAAACGCGTTATAGCGAAACCGCGCTAAACGAGACCGCGTTAAACGAGGTCTCAGTGTACTTATCACATGGGACCCAATTCCTAGAGCGAGTGGGTTCAACCGATCTCTCGTTTTTTTTTGCCCAGGTTCCAGGGTCATTCTCCAATCCCCCCTTGTCAGGCTCAATTTTCTGGCGAGCTCTTCCTCCCCGGCTTGATCGGTGACGCTTTTCATTGTTATGTGGGGCACGGTCCCGGGCTTCCGTCCGCACCTTGCACATCGGGGGTCGATTTCCTGGTATTTTGCTCTATGCACTCTGTTCGGGGGTATTCCTGCCCAGGCTGGAGCCATAAGTTCGCTTCCTCGGTCGTCTGTAAACAGCCCAAAAGAGGTGACAGAGGCTCGGTTTCCCTGAGGAACAATTTAGTATCTTCACCGAGGTGCTCAGCGAGCTCGACTGCCGCCGGACTCTTTCGCTTCAATAGCTTCCAATAATACGAGAATCCGGGCCCGTTCGTTGGTAACCCTGATAACTTCCTCCTCAAGGAAACATCCCATGCTCATTTTTGAGTTCTGCAATGAACTACTCGTTTATTCGCAATCGTTCGGATGGAACCTTTCGCTTCCGTAACTTCGAGAGGTTCTCCTTCTGTTTTGTGAATGCAAGACTCCCGCCTCGATATCCAGTGACTTGATCAGGTCAAGTGCCGCAAAGTATGACGAGAATCCTTTCAGAAGCTCCGAAAGAATCGCTAGGCTGAGATAAATGCTGCCGATATCGTTTTGGCGCTTCTCGCCTGTATGTGATGGAGACTTTACCGCCTGGGCACCGGCACCACCGAGTTCAAAGAACCTCCAAGAGTTCCTATTTTCCATCTGAGCTACCCTTTCCTAAGAGTGAGCAGTCGCCTCACTAAGGACCTCCCGGTGATGATCTGCTTAGAAATGTGCGCCGCCATGTTTTTAGAAAGAATGACCGTGCCCCGTCAAGATTGACCTCACTCATTTCGTATTGCTCAGCTTGAGCAACACCGTAGGAACCACGAAACCGTCGAAATCGAGTGAGACGCGCAATCAACGGAGACATCTTCAGAGCTCGAGATTTCAAGACAATATGAAACTCGACAGACTCAACATCGAACTAAGGGAGTCTGGTGACATAAGCGAGGAGATCGAACAACAAGAACCAACATTCAAGGAATCTCCCGAATCAACCACACGCTCTGGAATGTGAATATATGATACGTATGGCTAGAATCATAGTATAGAATTCTAGGCGACATATTTTCGGATAAGGTTCATTTTGATTATTACGAATTACGCCTATATGCACTCTTGCCCGCCTGCTTGAAATGGGGGGCTTTGTTGTAATATTTCGCTCAGACGGCCAAGCATACAGTGGCATCGGCTGACGAGCCGATGGCCATGGTATGGCGTCCCTGACGGAAGCGCACGTCTATAGTTACCCTCTCATGTAACCCCGATCCATAGGATATATAAGCAGCTTCTTTTACTTCAATAAATATCGTATTCTATCTATCGCTGTAGTCGTCGTAATCGTCGCGTACCCTACGCCGACGCTGTATCAGTTCTCAGTCCGCTTTCTGAAGAACGGTGCTTACGACTCTTCGAGTATTCGGAACCAGAGGCTCTCATCATTCAGATTAGGTTTAAAGTGCATGGAATCTTCGACACTTACGCCGCAAGACGCGGTGAAGTAGATGTCTAACAGGTTTTCTATCGCGATTTTCAGAAAACGGGCTGGAATATCCAGACGCGATGTCCGATGAAAGAGCTGACTTGTTTTTCAAAGCACTCGTGGCTGCACTGCGGGAGTGCCATGGGCAGGAGAAAGTGAAGGATAGCTTCCATGGCGACTATATGGAGCTGCATATCGACAACGATGGGGCCTTCACCTTGATGGTAGACTCAAGAGACGAATGATTCGTCTTCGTGTTGTAAAGTTATTCCTGCTCTTTCATCACCTGTATATTTTTGCCACAATTCATGATCACTGCCACATGGGGTGTTTGCAGCCGAATAAACCTCACGGTCCATTCAGATTTAACATAATCTTGAGCTTGGTTATTGAACTCCTAAAATCGACTTTCCGGGATGCTGGCGAGTGAGATTTTTCATGGGGTTCCCGAGTGGAGCGAAAAGCTGGATCAAGCTGAAACATCACTGAACTGCATCTCATTCATACCACGAAATGGAGGGAATCTCCCCAACTATTCCAGATTAGGGCATCTGGCACGTAGAACTCCGACAGGAATATCCGACAGGTTGAAGTGACGGAGGTTGGAGTTGCCCAAGTTGAAATGATTGAGGTCGAAATTATTGAGGTTTTCACATGAAAACAGACAGCTTCTGTCGAAACAGGGAACCACATCTACTCCTCCGCGATCACATCGCCCCGAACTCAACGAGACTTCTTCACCCGCTTGTTGAGGTTGAGGAAAATCCGCCCAATCTTTTCAGTCAGAAATGTGGTCGTCACAGGGGCGCATGACACCTTCCCTTCCATCGAGAAATCTTCCGGAGGGATCCTCCTTGCTCATTAGGATGAAGAGGCATCCTCATCGGGGAAATCGCGGCCGTGAACATAAACCTAAAAGAGTCATCGTGTTTGGAAGGATCGGCACTATGAGGAGCTCATTTGTCCGCCCAATTTTAAGGCACATGTCGTACGCTCTGGCACTTGCCGGAGAGCTCCGAGACTCTCGAACTCCCATCTTCGCTTACCTTCGAGGAGCATCCCTATGCGCTAGATATCAGCTTCTTGGCGTCGATTTCCACCCTTCTGGGAACCCAACTTCACATCTTCCTTATCGAGCTCCTCGTCGACTGCTGTTGTTGTAAACTATCAGCAGCTGTACGAGCAGAAACCCAGCTCGCACTGTATGAGGATTGATTTCTCGGTTGTCAGTAGCCCGATTCATACTAGTCAACTCAGCCTGTGTTCGTGGGGGACTATAATCCAATCCCACAACCACCTCCTTAGACTTCGATAAGTATGGTCAGATTGATCCCGAAATCGTCTCCATAGCGGACAAACTTACTAAGAAAGTAGCCGACGAAGCGCATTATATATAGTAGGGATGTAAGGATATGAAGTGTAATACCCCCTCAGCTCGAACGCGTGGGAGTTCACCGCCTGAAATATCGGAGGACGGCTCCGACTGAGCACAAAAAGCTCAGCCCAACAAATTTATCATGGTTTCGCCTCCGAGGAACAAGCTAAGTCGTGTCACAAGGACACCTCGGGCTTCACTGCCAACCAAATCGACGAAATTGTCTGCTACGACTTTCCCTGGCCTCTCCGGTACAGCCTTTCAGCTCAGACACCACTGACCGAGGATGCCTCTGATGTCGCAATGTTGAAGTTGGTGTTCGGTGTGTATAACGAAGTTATCACCCGTTCCCTATTTGAAGCTGCTCGGCGAGAATAAACTATCCTTTTTAGTCGACATTAACGAAGCGCAAGTGTCCTCGCTCTCCTTCTCAGACTAGTTGTAACAGGTTATGGGCGCAGTCTTTGATGTGACAAATTCCGAAGTTCCCAGTGGAGTTAGGCGATCAACAAGATGGATTTAGCAAAGCACGTAAAACCACTCGCTGGTGAAACAGACTGGCCTTTGTGGAAACGGAATATGCGAAATCTGGATTACCATGAGGGAACTCTAGATGACCTAGACGGCAAGTTAGTGAGGCCAACGTGTCTCAATGAGGACGCATCTGCTGAAGAACAGAAAGACTACCAAGCAAAGTCTGCAAAATTTCGGAAAGCTAACAGTTATGCGAAGACTCTAATCTCGAGTGCTGTGACAGATACTGTTTATCAAAAGATTATGGATAAAGAGACTGCCAAAGATGCGTGGGATGCACTCAAGAAGCTTTATGAGGCCTCGTCGAAGGATCAACTCTTCAAACTATGCACCGAGGTCTTTGCATTCGATTGGTCTCAGAATGATGACGTATCAACTCATACAGCTAAACTGTCGAATCTCTTCACCGAACTGAATAATGGTCTGCGAGTTAGAAAGGAGAGTCCTCTTCCAGAGTTATTGGTAGTGTGCAAGACGTTGTCGCCAGTTATGCATGTATGAGAGAGATTTCAAGACTGGAACGGAATCCGAAAAGACGGAAGCGTTTTCTCTCAAAGGCAACGGCGATTCCAGGCAGCTGAATCGGAAGAGGCAGAATGATCTTTGCAACTATTGCAAGAAAAGAGGGCACTGGGTGTGGCAATGTCGAAAATGGATCGCAGATGGTAAGCCCGAAAGAGTGGCAAACGAGGTGCAGAGAAACATGGTTTTAACTCTCTCAGATATGGAATGTTTCGAGACTTCAGCTGAAGCGGATCGTTGGTGGGCGGACAATGGCGCTACCCAGCACGTGACCCACTGTGCGGAATACTTCATAAGTTTTTTGTGATTTGATGACTCTCATTGTGTGAAAGCTGCCGGAGGAGGATTGCTCCAAGCAGTTGGTAGAGGTGTTATTCCCGTTCGCACACATACTGGTGAGGTGATCATGCTCCATGATGTCTGGTATGTACCGAGAGTTTCGAAAAACCTCTTCTCTGTACTCGCTCCACATGATCGAAACACTAACAGCAAGTTCAAGTCGGAGTCAGAATTTTGCAATTTCGAAATTGATGGTCAATTAATCGTTTGTGGGTACCGTAAAAATGCGGTTCGTTGTATGTAGCGCACTTGGAGTCTGTGCGTACTCGGAGTACATGTCAAGTTAACTCTCACGTATTTGAGAAGAAAGATATGTTGCAACTATACCATGAAAGATGGGGTCATCAAGATAAAAGGCATGTGAGAGATCTTCTGAGAAGGGAGCTCGGCATTGAGGTCAAGTTGGACAAAGAGCCGTGTGAGCCGTGTATTTACGGAAAAGTTTCATCGGTTAAAGTTTGGTACAAGGAAAAGGTCGGCCAAGCTGGCAGAACTTGTGTCAGCAGATGTCGTGGGTCCTTTCGATGGGTCACTGGCTAAGAACAGGTTCATTGTCATCTTCAAGGATGACTTCACACGTTTCAAGTAGGGTTTTTTCTTGAAACACAAGTCAGAGGTGTCTGAAGCATTAAAGGCGGTACTTGCTCACTCAAATACCATGGGGCACAAGGTCATAGAGTTTCTCAGCGATAATGGAGGGGAGTTCGACAATTCAGAGGTCAGAAGAATCCTAGCAAGTGCTGGGATCACTCGGAGGCTGACGGCTCCCTTTCGCCCCGAACAGAATGGCGCAAGTGAGAGAGAAAATCGCTCAGTGATAGAAATGGCAAGGACTTTCAAGTACGGAAATCAGGAAATCAGTTTTCCGTCTGCAATATGGGAAGAGTTTGTACGTACGGCGATTTATATCCTGAACAGAACCGGAAAGTCTTCAGTCGCGGGGTCGCAGGTATCACTCCTCATGAATTGTGCATGCAGAAGGAGGCTCGCATTTGGCGAAGAGGTGGCGTTGACTCGCAAGGCCCAACTTCGTGGAGGTCGTTTCTGAGGAATCCGCTTGCGCGGAAAAAGCCTGCATATCTAGACGATTTCGCGACGAGTTTGGAAATCTGGAATCTATTTGCAGCCCCCCAAACCTATGCAGAAGCGATTCAAAGTGATGAGAGTGTCGAATGGCTGAAAGCCATGGAGTCTGAGCTGGCATCGCTCAAGGAGAATGAGACATGGGACGTGGTAGATCTTCCACAAGGAGCAAAGGCGCTCCCATGTAAATGGGTGTTTCGAGTGAAAGAAACTCAGGATGGAAAGATTGAGAGGTATGAAGCCGGATTGGTGGTAAAAGGGTTCAGTCAGAGATTCGGAGTGGACTATAAAGAGACCTTCCGCCCTGTTGCGAAGCTGGCAACCATACGCTCCATTCTCAGCGTAGCAGCGAACGAAGGGCTACATCTTGGACAGTTTGATGTAACCACGGCGTTTCTATACGGGGAACTGGAGAAGGGTTTCGAAATTTATATGAAGAGTCCTGAAGGTTTCGAATACTCGGATGGGAAAGTTTGTAAGCTCAAGCGGAGCTTATACGGTTTGAAACAGGCTCCGAGACGCTGGAACATACGGTTCGTCACGTACATCAAGAAGTTGGGTCTTGTGGAAAGTGAGGCTGACCCGTGTTTGTTGATCCGAGAAACTGAGGATGAGAAGCTACTTCTTGCGTTGTACGTGGATGATGGCTTGTTGGCTGCGACAAAGGAGTCGACACTCAAGGTGTGTCTTGAAGGTCTGAGGCTCCAATCCAAGATCACGTCGAAAACTGCGACATATTTCTTGGGACTCGAGATCAAGAAAGAAGAAGACTCTATCGAGGTCAGCCAAGGGCAGCAAGCTAGGAAGATATTGGAGAAGTATAACTTTTCTGGGTGCAGACCAGTGTGCACGCCAATGATCCGACCTCCTGAACCAGGAGGAGAAACCGACAAGGAAGAATCGTCGGATGGTTATCAGGAGGAGTTCCCATATCGACAGGCAGTCGGTGCATTGATGTATCTCATGTTGGGTTCTGGGCCGGATCTCGCTTACAGTATCGGGGTTTTATCAAGGAAACTCGATAATCCTTCCAAAGACGATGTCATGATGCTGAAGCGAGCTCTACGGTACTTGGCGGGAACCACCGACCTCGGGATAACTTACAACAGAACTGGAGTGTCAGCTGCTGCACTTGAAGCGTATAGTGACTCAGATTACGGTGGCTGCTCCCAAACGGGACGATCGACCTCGTGGGTTGTGGTAAAGTATGCTGGCGGAGCTGTAGCGTGGATGTGCCAAAGACAAAAAGAAGATGTGTGGCTAAAGCGGCTGTACAAGGAGATCACAAAGCTGAATTTTGTACCAAGACGACGAACTGGCGTCGCAACTGTTTTCGTAGATAATGCAGCAGCGGTGGAACTCTCACAGAATCCTGAATTTCATAGGAGGACAAAACATATTGGCCTTCGACATTTCTTCATCAGGGAAAGAGTCGTCGACAAAGATCTAGAGGTGCAGCAGATTTCTACGGAGAATCAAATAGCCGATATTCTCACCAAACCTTTGCTGAGGATCAGGCACAGGTATCTTTGTAAGCTAATGGGAATGAACCTTTGACTTCAGCGTTGATAGTTATACTCCAGAACAAGGGAAAGTGTTGAAGTTGGTGTTCAGTGTGTGTAACGAAGTTATGACCCGTTCCCTATTTAAAGCTGCTCGGCGAGAATAAACTATCTTTTTTAGTCGACATTAACGAAGCGCAAGTGTCCTCGCTCTCCTTCTCAGACTAGTTGTAACAAATTATTGACACGCAAGAGACCAGATGAACGGCTAACCATAATATATCTTTGTGTTTGGTAAAATCGCTTCGGAGGGATTAAGTGTGAGTTATGACTACTGAGCTAGCTGATGTGATTTATGCTTTCGATGCTTATTGAACGATCAGCGAAAACGAGGTTGAGACTTGAGCCGTTTATATTATGCTATCCGCTTGTCGCATGGAAGAGATCGGATTATTTTGGTTCGCTCCACAAACGATTTTCGGGCAAAAAAAACACCACTGTGTGGCGTAGACTTCACAAACTTCGAGTGCTTTCGTAGGAATCCCGTGAATCTCACGAAGCCTTAGGTCATCTGAGCATCGTGTACTTCCAGATGAAATTTGGGCTAAGCCTGGGCGTTCATTCGGGAAATGTGTTGGCGACTTGAGAATTCAGGTTGAACCTGGGTTTTGCCTGAATTGAGGCTATTCAGACGTAACGCTCAAACTTCAGAGCGTTCAATGAATGACGTAGCAATGGTCGACCGATGTGATATTCCAGTGTAGAATCGGTTCTTCCTGATACGGCTGATGGCTCTACGGAATGGACTCTACTCATACCTATCCCTCTCTTCAGATTTTCCGAATCGGGGCTCGTGTTGCTTCGATTCAACCCCTGATCGGCTTCGGCAAATGCAGTTGGGGTCACAATCTGATGAAGCCATTAAAATGATGTTCTGAATCTGCTAATCCTTCGAGGTCACTCACGAGGACACCACGGGGTACGTACAGGTAGTGGCCGACCACTGTGAAGCGGTTGGTAGAATCGTGCTAGACACGGCGTAGCAGAAGACGCTTATCTCAAATCGGTTCTCGGACGCTATTAAGGCGAAATCGGTGGGCACGGATAAATTTTTCCTACAGGCGGCGGGCCAAGCAGCGCCGAAGATATGCAAGGGAAGAATTGTCGAGATCACGTTGAAGAGTCGGTTCTCGAATAAGCATTTGGTCATACACGCCACTGCGTTGCCAAATGTGATAGAAGGCTGTTTGCCGGAGGCAGGTTGTGTGGGGAACTTGAGCCCAATAGCCGACAGAAACGAAGGACAATGGTCGAGTGAGATTAACATCCTCATCGGGGTGGATTACTTGTACCCAATTGTGGGGCAGTCCATAAAGAAAGTCGGGGGTTTCGTAGCGTTCGAGACGTTGTTCGGGTATTTCCTGTGTGGAACGGGACAACACCAAGAGACTCAAGCAGATTCACCATTATTGTCAGTCATTAGACAAAAGAGGGAAGCTTGGTCTGGAGGAAAAGAACCAAAGAGTGAAACAGCAGTTTCGTTGGCGGTTGCGGTACGCGCGAGGGTCGAGCCGGAGGACATCTCATTTCTCTGGGACACGGAAGTTATGGGTATCGAACCATACTTCAAAGAGAACGACGAAGCACCGGATGAGGAGATCAGGCGGTTTTTGAATCAACGACAACGAGAGATCCGGATGGTCGATACGTCATTCAGCTGCCGTTAAAGCCAAACATTCAAAGCTCAGGTGACAATCGGGATCTCACGGAACGTCGGCCGAGGAGCTTTCTCGCCCAAGCGAGAAAGAATCCACAGTTGCTGGAAGCTGTGGATGCAGAAATGCAGGATCTGCTTGAGCAGGAGTTCATAGAACTCACGGATCCGCGGAAGCCGGGAGAACAGTCTCATTATTCGCCGTTGCTAGCAGTAATTAAGAAACAGGCTACGGCCACTTCAAAGATGAAGGTCAGGGTGGTGAACGACGCCAGTGCGCGATCACGAAATGCGGCAGGCCTGAATGATGTGTTGTTCCAGGGGGAAAATCCCATTAAGGAGTTGATTGCGGTGGTGTTGCAGTTCCGCCAGTTGCCGATCGTCATAACGGCAGACACAGAAAGGGCGTACTCGCAATTCAAAATCACGCCAGAGCATAGGAAGTTTCTGAGATTTCTGTGGCCGTTGGGAATCAGCAAGAATCCAAGAGCCAAGTTTCGTGAAATGCGATCGTGTCGGTTGTCGTTTGGTCTGATCTCGGTGCCGTTTCAGCAATGCACGGGAATCAGGTTGCATCTTGAGCATGAGATCACGCGGAGACCAGAACATCGAGCACTCTTGGAATTCGTCAAGAATTATTCCTACGTTGACGATTCGCTGGCAGGCGCGGAGAGTGTGGAACAGGGGCAGAAAGTGGTTGAGGTTCTGAATGAGTCATTTATGGCGGGTTGTTTTCCCCTCAAAAAGTGGTCAATCAATTCGGCGGAACTCGGTCAATTTATCACAACGAGATATCCCGATGCGACCGCTCCAAGATGAGAACTTCAAGTTTCTGGGCGTCCGGTGGAATCAAAAAGCGGTTTCGCTGCATATAGACGCGACGAAGACGATCGAGTTTTTCAAGGCTGGTTCTCCGTCAAAGAGAGCTTTGCTGAAGGGTGCCAGTCAAGTATTCGATCCGATAGGTCTCGTCGCGCCGATAATGCTAGGGTTCAAGAGGCTACTCCAGAAATACTGGCAGAAAAAGTTAGATTGGGACGCACCGCTGGACGAGGCGGATAAAGTGGAATACTTGGAAACCACGGGTCGCCTAAGACATGTGAAAGGAGTCAGCGTCGAGCGAAATTTTCGTAAGATGGTCGGGCAGGGTTGCGCCAGCGCGCAGGAACTACACGTGTTCTGCGATGTCAGTTTGCTGGGCTATGGCTGCGTCGCCTATGCGAGAGATATCGGTGAGCCGAGTAATGTGAAGGTAGCTTTCATAATGGCGAAGGGCAGAGTAGCACCGTTGAAGGGGGAATGGTCCATCCACAGGCTGGAGCTGTTGGGTGCCATTGTTGCCACTAGAATCGCGAAGAAAATAGGCGAGGCGGTCAACATTCCCTTTGTGTCGGTGAACTTTTCGTGCGACAATGCGTGTGTCCTAGCCTGGATTAGAGATCGACTGGAGCGGTGGAAGAGCTTTGTTGAGAACCGCATAAGGGAGATCCAGAGTATTTCGGAGGCACGGCAGTGGAGATATGTCAGGACAGCGGACAATCCGGCCGATCTTGTCTCGAGATTCTCAGCACTCGATACGGCGGAACTCAGAAAGTTCTGGTTGTCGGGACCGAGCTGGTTGAGCACGGCTGGCATGCCTAAGAGTCATTCGCTGAATCCAGACGAGCTAGAGCGGGGGGTTGCAAACGAGAGAAGGTCTCAGTGTTTCGTTGGGGCCATCGCGGCAAACGCAGGTTCTCTAGTCATACCCTTAGGGTCGTCATGGGTGAAATCAATAAGAATCTTGGCGTACGTTTTTCGATGGAGGAGGTACAGGAGGGCCTGTAAACCGCAATGGTTGCAGACGGTCACGGCACCAGAATGGCAAGCTACGGAACGGGAAGTGTTCAAACGGGTACAACACCAGCATTTTGGGGCAGAGCTCAGCCAGGGGCCCAAAGAACTATCAAAAAAGAGTGAAATTTTCCAGAGCAGTCCATTTCTGGATGCGGACGGGCTCATCAGGTGTCGGTCGAGGTTGAGCAATCTCAAAGATGTCACGTTTGATGTGAAGAATCCGGTCATTCTCCCGGGAGAGGACGAGGTTGTTGCGGCGTATATTCGGTGGACCCATGAGCCGTTGTGTTTGCACGCCGGCGCAGTGCAGGGTATTTTACAGCGGCTGAGAAGACGGTTCCTCGTACTGAGAGCACGTCGTGCCGCTAGCAAGGCGTTGTCGGCGTGTCGAGTGTGCAATCGGTTCAAAGCACGACCGGCGGCGGAAGAAATGCCGGATTGGCCCGGGTTCCGAGTAGCCACAGCGCCGGCGTTCCATACGACAGGGGTGGACGCCGCGGGACCACTCACGGTTAGAAATTCGACAGGAAGAAAGGTTCCGGCATCCGCGATGATTTTCGTATGTCCAGTAGCGCGGGCAGTTAGGATTGAACTAGTCGAGAATTTATCCACGTATGAATTCTTGATGGCCATGCGGCGGTTCTACAACAGGAATCCTACCGCGAAGTCTTTCTATTCGGAGAACGCTGCGGCGTTCCGACGGGCGGCCAAGGAAGTAAAGGCTATGTTTGATTTATCGAGAGCGGCGGAGACTAAGAGTTTTCTAGCAAAAAATTCGCTCAGTTGGTTTCATTCAACGGAGAGGGCGCCGTGGAGAAACAGTTCACGGAAAGGCTAATAGGAACGCTCAAACGCCCGTTGAGGAAAATTTTGGGGAGAAACATTCCTACGTTCAGGGAGCTGGAAACGATTCTCACGGATATCGAGAAGATAGTGAATGATAGGCCCCTAACGTGTGTCAGCACAGATCCCGATGAGCTTCTTCCATTGAGACCGTCAGATTTGTTGTACGGGAATCAAGTGCAGCCGGCGCTGCCGGATCTGACAAATGTAATGAACACATCCGAAGTAGCTACACCCATCATCTTGTCGGAAAGGTGGAAATATCAGCAAAACATCATGAACGCGTTTTGGGCGAGGTATCGCAAAGAATACTTGGTTCAGCTGTAGTCCAATCTGGCAAGGCTGCCGGTAGAAAGTAGATCATTGAAAGAGGGCGATATAGTTCTCCTAGATGACCCAGCGGCATCGCGAGCGTATTGGCCCATGGCTCGCGTGCATTCTGTTTGCCGCGGGGAGAGAGGCTCAGACGGACGCGTCAGAACCGTTATCGTACAACTACCTATGGGGAAATTCCTTAAAAGACCCAACCAGCTACTCTATAAGATAGATGTGGCGCCAGCCGTAAATTATTTACTTTTTTTACTCATCGCGCGTCCGATTCGCTCGTGGGTATGGTTGAAGGCGTTAGCCATAGGAACCTGTGAGCAGGAAGCATGGAAGAATCTTGGGCAGGGTTCGGGAATAAGCGGGAATGGGAAAGTCCCAGAGTCAAACCTTACGGTGCGAAGGGAGGATGAGGGCACTTCCTGGAGAATCTGCGGAGACGGGTGATGCGCTGGCGTTGGTCGCAAAACAAAGAACAAGTAGAAGTCGACATGGCGGGTTTTATTGTCGAGAGCACATTGGGGGTGGAGTGGAAGTCACCGCCAGTGCGGCCCCGGAGTGTGATTCGTCCATAATCATCCAATCAAGTTCCTTGGGTTTGAAAAAGAAGATCTCGGAATTACGGTGTCAAATGGCATGGCAGGCTTTCTTCGGAGTTTCAAATGTGCAGATCAAGTGTGCTCGATGTATCATGTAGCGCGAGACTCTCCGGTTGTTGGTGACGAGCTGCTCCAGTCTCGCAGAAGCAATGTCAAATTAGGTACGACAAGTGTGAAAATGAATCGTCCAATGATAATCAAAACCGGAACCCGGTTCGGCGGGAGTGTCATGAAAGGTGGTCGGACCCCAGGGTCTCGACACGTTCGTGGAAGCGATTTCTGTAGTTCGGCCGTAGGCCATCGCGGGGCGCCACAAGCGCACCTGTTGGAAACACAAGATCGCTCCATTTCGCCTAGAATTCCTAGAGTGTAGCGCCAGGGCGCTACCTGCATTTATGTATCTAGGTAAAAAGCCAGCCAGCAGTACGGCTAATCAATGTTTGAATGCAAATAAAAATGGTGAAGTCGCTCCCAGGGTGCACGGCGGTTAGCTGCGTTGCAGCGCCGCGTGTTGGAACATTGCACGTTCAGTATCATACTCGCCGTTCAAGTGAACGGGACGAGAGAGCCAGCGCTCTCAACTAAGTGCAACCTCCACGGTCACCTGGGACGGCTGCGGCCGTAACGGATCATCCTTAGCGACTCGTCATTCCCAGGTTGGAGCCTGTAGGGTTTTGCATCAGCTCTTAGCAGTGATAAAGAAACCAGCAACGGTGGAGGCGAAAATGAAAGTTCGGGTCGTGAACGACGCATCGGCACGGTCTTGGAATCAAGCCGGGCTCAACGATGTATTGTATCAAGGGCAAAATCTGATTGCGGGCATCATTCGGGTAATTTTGCAATTCAGGCAATCGCCATTACGGCGGACATCGAACGAGCGTACTTGCAGTTCGAGATTTATCCGGAAGACAGGAAGTTCTTACGGTTCTTGTGGCCTCTGGGAGTTAGTGGAAATCCTCGGGCTCCTCTCAGGGAGATGAGCGTACTTGCAGTTCGAGATTTATCCGGAAGACAGGAAGTTCTTACGGTTCCTGTGGCCTCTGGGAGTTAGTGGAAATCCTCGGGCTCCTCTCAGGGAGATGAGGTCTTCTAGACATTCGTTTGGTCCAGTCAGTGCGCCGTTTCTTCATTGTGCGGGCATTCGTCTTCATTTAGACAACGAAAGAAAACGGAGACCCGAATATCGCGAGTTGCTCGAATCTGTAAAAGAATATTCCTATGTGGACGACCCGATCGCACGGGCGAACAGTGTCGAAAATGGCAAAACAGTCGTGGAAATTCTATACGATTCGTTCGCGGCGGGCAGTTTTCCGTTGAAAAAGTGTATCCAACAAAAGTACCCACACGTCACAGTGACATTCGAGGACGCGAACTCCAAATTTCTTGGTGTGCGTTGGAATCAAGTATCGGACACGCTGCACATCGATGTTTCGAAAACAACCGAGCTGTTCAAGACAAGCACGCCGTCGAAACGTTCGCTTCTCAAGTGTGCGAGTCAAATATTCGACCCAATTGGCATTGTAGCTCCAATCTCGTTGGGTTTCAAAAGGCTTTTAAAGTCGTACTGGGTACGCAAGATCGATTAGGATCAGGGTTTGAGCGGTACCGATCTGGTGGAATACCAGGAATCGGTAGCCAGGTTGGAATTCGTGAAGCTGGTAAACGTGAAGCGGAACTTCACGGGGGCGTTGTTAGCGCGAGAATTGCACGTATCCTGTGACGCGAGTCTAACGGGATAAGGTTGCGTGGCGTACGCAAGGGAAGTCACAAAAAAAGGGAGTGTGTCAGTCATGTTCATCATGGCCAAAGGGCGGGTGGAACCTCTGAAAGGTGACTGGTCAATCCACAGGTTGGAATTGTTGGGAGCGATACTGGCAGTCAGGATCGCGAAAAAGATTACGGAGGCTGTGAACGCGCCGTTGGTCTCAACTCATTTGTGGTGTGATAACGCGTGTGTCCTGGCCTGGATAAGGGATGATTCATCGCGTTGGCGGACTTTCGTTCAGTACAGGATCCTAGAGATTCAGTCAGCATCAAAGGCTGAACAGTGGCAGCACATTCGATCGGCTGAGAATCCAGCAGATTCGCTGTCGAGGAATTCGGCATTGGAGACCGGGGACCTTGGGGAGTTCTGGTTATTTGGACCAAAATGGCTGAAGTCCACGGGGAAACCGGCAGAACACGGTCTGAATCCAGTCGTAGTCGAGGCGGAAACGGCGAGTGAGAAGAAATCAGAGTTCTTCGTCAGGGCGGTCGCTGCCAAAGGCGAGCCGCTTGAAATTAAAAGCTTCTCGTCATGGCCGAAAACGGTACGGGCAATAGCGTAGATTCTCCGTTGGAAAAGCTTCAAAAGGGACTCGAAGCCTATGTGGCTATCGACGATTTCGACAAAAAAGTATGCGCCAGCGGAAAAAGTGATACTCAGGTACGTGCAAAGAGCCCATTTTGCAGTTGAAATCGCGTCGGGCATGAAGGATATCTCGCGTCGAAGTCAGATTTACCAGTTCAATCCATTCTTGGATAAAGTTGGTCTGGTCAGGTGTTGCTCTCGTTTGAGTAATTTGAAAGTTATCGACCTCGAATCAGCGAATCCTATCATTCTCCCAGGGGAAGATCCGTTGGTGGATCTATATGTTCGGGTGGACTCACGATAAAGTACGCATGCACGCGGGTAGCATCCCAGGCATTTTGCAAAGAGTCCGGAGAAGGTTTCTCATTCTGCGTGGTCGCAGAGCGGCTAAAAAAGCCATTCAGGGGTGTAAGGTCTGTGCACGGTACAGAGCGGTCCCAGCATCAGAACCGACGCCCAATCTGCCCAATTTCAGAGTCGAAACATTGTCGATGCGGCGGGTCCCATCACGATTAAGAATCAACGCGGTAAGAAAGCGGTAGCATACAGGGTGGTCATCGTAAGTCGGGAACTTTCTTACCCTCTCTTCTTCTGCTCATAACTTCGAAAAATTTTCCGATGGCAAAAAGTTCTTAGATCGGTCCAGACTACCCGACTATGGAGTTGCCGGGTCGATCCGACAACTTTTTTTTCTTCCCCGAAAATCCGGAGTTGTCGGATCGACCCGGCAACTCCATAGTCGGGTAGTCTGGACCAATCTAAGAACTTTTTGCCATCGGAAAATTTTTCGATTCCGGCATCCCTGAGGAGCTACGGGCCTGAATGCAAAGAGTACGCGATCTTGTCAGGTGGTCGATCCTGACGTCGAGGTTGAAACGATCTTTCGTCCTTCTCACAGATCCTGAGCTAGAAATCTGGAGTTTCCGGGCGTTTGAGCAGCATCCTATCCTGCCTCGACTTCAGCACTTTCGAATTCGATCGGTTGACTTTAGAAGTTTGTCGATCAGTTTTTTGAGTAGAGTTGAAAAAAAAATTGCAATTTTCAGGACGATTTAAAAAATTCAATTTTCTACCGATTCACGAAATTCGACGAGAAAAAGACGCGCCGTCCTTCCAGCTATCGAACGCTATCCAGCTATCGAGAAAAGATTTTCCAGAATCCGACCATTTTTCACCGACTTATGAGCAAAAGAAGAGAGGGTAAGAAAGTTCCCGACTTACGATGACCACCCTGTATATCATGCTGTTCTGTTGTCCGGTCTCGAGAGCTTTTCGGCTAGAACTTGAAGAGAACTTGTCCACGTACGAATTTCTACTGGCGATGCGGAGGTTTTACCATAGAAATCCAACGGTGCAGTGTTTCTATTCGGATAATGCGGCGTCCTTCAGACGCGCGGCAAAAGAGATTAAGCTTCTCTTCGACTTGGCTAGAGCTCAGGAAACCCAGAGTTTCTTGACGAAGCATCGCATCGAGTGGAAGTTCGTCACGGAACGTGCTCCGTGGAGGAACGGAGTGGTCGAAATGTGTTTCTTAACGGTGAAAGGACCGTTACGCAAGGCTCTGGGAACTATGTGGCCCAGGTTCAGGGAGCTCGAGACGGTGTTGACGGACATCGAAAAAATAGTCAACGATCCACTGTCATGTGTGAGCAGCGATCCGAACGAGATGCTTCCTCTAAGGCCTTCGGATTTGTTGTACGGAAACCAAGCGCAGCCGGCGTTTCCGGAAGTTGGAGAAGTCTTAGGAGCGGTCGGTTTGGCAAATGCTTCTATTCTCAGCGCGCGTTGGAAGTTCCAGGAATCGATCATAAGCGCGTTTTGGAAACGGTTTCGGCGGGAGCACTTGATGCAGCTCAAGTCGAATAACGCGGGAAAACCAATACGGAGTCGTGCGCTTAGCGTAGGAGACGTGGTTCTGATCCACGATCCGGCCCCATCGCGTGGTTATTGGCCGATTGCGCGGATCGAGTCTTTTTCTGGCGGGGAGGAAGTGTCCGATGGTCGCAAACGGACATGTATTCTCAGGCTACCGAACGGCGAAACTCTGAGGAGACCCAAATCGTCGTCATTAATAGAGATAGGTGCACAAACTGTGGGAGCCGGTTCCATACGGCGGGACCGGAGTGTACGGCAACTCGACGTCGCTGTGGAAGCTGTCGCGATGTTGGTCATTCGGCCAGGTTCTCCTCAACAACAGAATTGCTGGTGACCAGAACACGGTCTTCTCTTTGGGGTTGACGGGAGCGGCGGTACAAGGCCGAACCAGGGGAGCCGCGTAGGGAACGGATTCCGCCGGTTGTTGATCGCCCTGAGTTCGACTTGGTAGTAGTTGCACGGAGTCGCTCCATAAAATCCCTGCCCTTCTATCCCGATAGATCTGCAGCAAAGCCCGTGACGCGCCCTTTGAATACCCAGGAAGACGATTCCAAGCCAGAATTGTCAATATGAATTAGGTACCGGTAACGCTTTCAGGAAAGTTGATCCGAGTGCCGAATACCATGCCATGTTAGGTAGAGTGTATTTCGCAGGTAATGTTTCGTCGCCATGGATACCGTCCGCCGTCACCAGGAGTGACAACTGAGAGCCAGCTTCTGGCTTTGGCGGGAGTGTGGCGAAACGGATGTCGTTTCTTGGAAGCGTCGCAGTGAGAGGGCTCTCTCGCTGATCTTGGCCACCGTCAGAGGAGGCCGCCAGGTGGCGCTGGAGTGTTAACCAAGAACGGGAGATCCCTCGAAGGAATCTCAGGATCGGCAATAATAGGTTATCATATTGTTATAGGAATAATGAATCTGGTTGTCTGAGCAATATGGATAAATATGGATACTGAATAAAGAGTGTTGGGAGAGCCCGGGGTTCTAGCGCATGGTTCTCAGGCTTCGGGCGTCTGCACAGCCGGTGGTGGCCGGCGGCGCCTCAGTCAGTTACAATTCAACTCCCGTGTCGGATACACGGCGATCGAGAGGCTTTCGATCGGTTCTGGAGAAGTCTGCGTCAGGGCTAGGGAATCTCAAGGCTGGTAGAACCAAAACCCCATGTGTCTTTCTGGCTAGCCAGGCGTGGATTTCGTAACATATCGGACTAGCTTAGGTACCGTCACAGGCTTTTCATCCGTCGAAAAGTAGGTCCGCATAAACTGTATCGATAAGGGCCTCTCTGTGTTCGAGCGTGACAAGCTATGTCTCCTGTCCGAAAAAAGATTCTTGTACATGGAAAAGAAACGGGTCATCGACTTAAGGTTTCAGCGACAGCTGTCCGCAGGTTTTACTTTTATCTTCGAGACGAACAATTCGATTCCCTCAAAATTCTCATGATGGTGGAATGAGGTGCTCAAAAATGTACACCAGCGTGTAATCACTGGCTCAGGTGGTTTCATATCGACGAGGCCGCCAGAGGGTATCACCTCCATCGCTCCGCAGATAAAGAGCGAGGATCGATATTCCGGCTGCTGGAAAACCGCTCATCACTCATCCCCTTACGATCCCGTAATCATTTCGCGCTCTGTTGCCCAAAACTTATCGATGTTTTCGATACGGAAATTCATTCGAAGTCATGGTTAGCCACTCGATTTGTGAGCCTGGATACCGGACATGTCCTCGGTTGCTCAAGAAAACCGGACAAACGGACGGAAAAGGTCATGTCCGGTCATATGGGAGCTTTAATAATCATCCTTTGAGAGGTCAGTAGAGCCTCCTGTGCGACTTCATCGTAGATGGGAAGGATTTCTTCGTAGCAGGGGGAGAGCGGTGAGTGCGAGGAATCGTAAGGGGTATTGGGTATGGGTATTTATTGATCCAGATTTTAGCGATTAGTATGTTTACATTGAGCTCATCTCAGCCTTTCATGTCAGGTGCTTTCGCGGATCAGGTGGACTCCTTTCTCTCAGTTTTCTAGGATTCTTCTCATTCTGTTCAGCAGAGATGGGTTCAGAACGTGTTTATTCCAACTTCCTCTAGACAATATCGATATTCCATATGGGCTACAAACTCGGCGAAACCGAATGTTGGTCTGCCTGAGCTTGTCATCACTAAATCCTTCGAATGTCGTCTACTCCAATGCTTGCCGAATGCCCGAAATACCAATAACAGCTCATGTTTCTTCTGACGTATTTGAACTCCTCGTGTATTTCCCTCGACTCGGGCAGATACAGCACGAATAGTTGTACCGGTTCTTCGACGCGATCGGCATTTCTACAAAGAACCGTAAACCATTGAACGGAGGTGTCGAAATTGTAAAGTCCCCAGAAGAGGCCAACACGCTCTCCACGTCGGCGTCGTGTAAATACCGTTCTAACATAACCAAGAAGGCATCGATCTCGCATTCAGTCCACGGAAGAATTCGACAAAGCGAACAGTGAACATCTTATATCGAGTCGTTCCACTTCTTACGTCGAAAATGTCCACACCCGACTCTGCACACAGTCTACATAATTCGGATATCTTACCCAATATTCCGTTACGCTTAGTTTCAATTTCCTCAACGGGCATCAGAGCCACCTTGTATGCGCCACCATCGGCATCATGATTTAAAGGTACGATGTCTCCACGTACAGCAGTGAAAATACCCGGCGTGCAATCCATAGGCACTTCATCGTCAACCGAACTCCTTTCGTCCACATGACAGGCATGAACTCAACGCACTACTGAATGTAGAATCTGATACAGACGTAGTCACCGCTGAATAATTGAGTGATGGCACTCCAACAGATGAAGACGTGCTTCCACCGGAACAAAGAGCAAATAAATGCGTACAAGCAATTTCGCCTTGGAGATTCTGCAAACACGCAATGCACTTCGCAATGGTCGGCTTACGGTCACAATCGACTGTGTCAAAATTCGACATACACAACATCGCCTGATAGAACTGAGTTACGATGAAGTGCTCAACCGTTGTTCGCATTTCCGCACTCATACCATCAACCACCAAGAGCGAATATCTGCTCTCTGCTATCCGGATTTGGCACCGGACCACCTTGTTCCAAATGTTAGAATCATCATTACTGAACTGGACCGAATCCAAAAATCGACGGTCGTTCGCATAGGAAATTTTCGGAGGCCAAACGAATCTCATCATAGGCAATGGATGAAAGGTTGAATCATCCATATCAACAAGTTTCCCACCAGAACTTGCACAGAACCTCCACTCGACAAAATTAAACTCTGCGTCCGAACAATGATTGACGAAGTAGTATCCTTTTTTCGACACTCGCGAGCTCATCAAGTTCTTCTCTATTGTTTTTTTCTGACCACTTGTACTAGGACCAGCAACTCCAACATCTGGCACAGCATTGACGGCTGTGGCGGGTATCGCTACGCGACCTACCTCGTGCACCAGTAGTTTCATGCAGAGAGCATAATCAACCAATTGTTTCCAGTAGTCTGACGACCTTTTGTTATACACTTCATGATGACCGCCGAACATTACACGATTCCCAAGTTCTACGGACCTCTCCTGCCACGCACAACGTATTTTAGCATTCTTGTCGACCGAGCTAGATTTATCTAACTTCCAAGGGTCACCTCTCATCCAGCACGCGGCCTAGCTGAAGAGGGCACCGAGAAATGTCGCCTTTCAACGAACGCAAGTCTCCCGCACAATTCGATACAATCGGCCTAGAACCATGGACACGCAAATGAATCGCACATATCGAACAACAATTACTCGTTGTCCAATCGGGATCATGGATAACAAGCGTGTCCTTGTCCTCGAATATACCAGACATACTCTGCCAGATACAGTTCATCCGATTGAAGACCGTTTTGCAGAGTGCATATTGTTCACACTCATATACGGCCTTGGATGGACTGGACATGTAGTTCTGGATGTACCGCTGTGATCGTTCGTTCATGGTTGACAGGAAGACCGTCGCTCTAGCCTGCAAGCCATCGCGACCGGCTCGTCCGATCTCCTGGTATTAGTTTCGCAACGACGACGGGTATCCATAATGTAATACATGACGCAAATTTGGTTTGTCGACTTCTAGACCCAATGCGTTTGTAGTCACGTTTGGCTCGATTTCGTCGTTCAGGAAAGTCGACAGATTTGTACGCTTGACGCCTTCTGACAACTTGGAATAGTATATTACATGTGGTACGCCGACGGTGTTAAGCTCCGCACTGAGAGCATCAACATTCTTTGCGTACGACACGAATATCATAGTGGGCTCCTCGGCACAGAGCAAATCGGCACATATATTCACAGCATTACATACACGAATGTAAATGTTCGATCGTACACAAGATTATCGCCACCTTTGCCTGTAGTATTTCTTTTGCGACTCCCGTGAGGTGTTCCGGTAGATCCGTTCCACCAATAGGTCGTCCCTCGCTGTCTTCGACAGACAGCGCCATCGATTTTCTCGGTTTGGCTCAGAATTGCCGACAGCGCTCGCCTCTCGGCGCGGAGAGGACCTCCCGCATTGCTTTGTTGTCGCGAGCGTAGATCGCCCTTCCAACCTCCTCTCTGACTACTTGTTGGGCCTGCCGATATTCTCGTTTGGCATCGGCCACGTCTGGCATCGTTTTCCGTGCTAGTCGCCACAGTTTGTTGTTATTCCGACGCATCCTCTCCAGTTTCGATATTCGTTCGAAGTGGATCATGGGGCTGTCGTTGGTTTCCGAGATTCGGTTTGATGCTCCCATGGACCGCCTGATGATCCGACGTATGACGTCGTATCATATGGTGTCAAGAGCTGCTGCGCGTTCGAGATCCGATTCAATTAAGCTGCAGGCCTTCCTGACGTCGAGTCGGGTCATGTTTCGTTTTTTTCGATTGTCGGTTCTCGCGGTGCTGCTATATTGCATTCTGAGAAGATTGTGGTCGCTGATCGACGTAATCTCTCTCCTTCCATCAATATGATGTTCTCTTCATTCAGTTGATGTTCTCTAGGGCCTTGTTATTGACTATGATGAAATCGATCGCTGATTCCTTTCTAGTGAATCTCCCCTTACACTTTTCGGTAGCGTTGAGGATCGTGAGCCCGAGTTCCACGGTGAACGCTTCCAGCAGTTTCCCTCTGGGGCTGCTCGTGCCACCTAGTTGAGTCAGGTGTGAGTTTGTGTCCCCGCCTATAAATAGACAATCATAGCTCGCGCTTTCAGTCGTGATGAATGACCGTAAGGAGTCATGGAATACCTCGTCCTGCTCCTTCGAGCCATGCGCAAAGTATTATAGAAGGATATCATTATCCATCTCTGATCCTCCAATTGGATTGCTCGCGCCAAGCAATCGTCTTCAACGCAGAGTTTTTCCAGGTTAATCCAGGTGAGAATTCCGACTCCCCCGTGGGGGAACCTCTCGCTGGTCTCTCGGCGGTTGCTCGAGTTAAACTGGAATCCTTCGATGTTTGGCCAGCTTTCTTCGTTCATGAGTCGTGTTTCTGATAAAAGCATTACATCAATTATTTTCGCTCTCAGTCCGTCTCTTTCCAGGGTGGCCCACTCAGCCCTATTGAATTCCCCCCCCCCCCCCATCCGCACTGAGCTCTCTCCTATCCTCTCGACACACCTATATTAGAACGGAGAATCATCCTAACCGGGGGCGACTCATTCTGCGGTATCTCCAAGAGAGCTATCAGATAGGCTATCCTGGAGTTCTTCGGAGTTTCACAGTTCGCTATTCCTTCCCTCCCTGCTAAAGGTGGAGGGGATGCTCCAAAGCTGGGAAAAAGAACTTGGCCATATACTTCATTCTCATTTCGGCGGTAACCCGCGTCCTCCCGATCCCAGAACAACTGCCTGGATACCTGCGGTTCCTGGCGGATATCTGCGGTTCCTGGCGGATATCTGCGGTTCCTGGGGGTTAACCGCGGGTAGCCGCTGCGAGCCCGCGGTTGCCTGAGGTCCCTGGCAGTTACCCGCGGTTTGCGCACCGTTGCCGGTACTTTAGGCAGCGGTCGAGACTTCGGGGACGATCGCTGCAGCAACATTGCATTGGCAGACAAGGCGGAGTTAGTCAGATTTGAATGTGTGCCTGAGATTCCGCGACGATAACTCCGGTCCAAAGGGACTCGACGGGCCGTTTTCATCAATCAGATGCTGCATCTTCAAGTGCCTGATCAAAGCGCTCGTAGACCGGTAACAGCTCAATTCCTTGAATCCAGAGAGCGGAACAAATCGACGTGGAGAATATGCCACAAGGGAAAGCGAATGATTCACCTGATCAATATCTAATTCACGAACTCCACGGAAGAGAGACGCTGCGAACCTGATGGCAGATGGAGCACTTTGCTTTGCGCTCATTCCCATACACTTCCCGCCTCTGAAACCATTGCCACACCCAGCTTCGGAGCTTATCAGCACCACCTGAATCGCTCATGACCCGTGTTGTTTTGTAGAGAATGCCTGGCGGCCGACAGACTCCTTCGGAATTCGCCGGAACAAAGCGTTACTTGAGCGCGCACAACGGTCGTTGGTGGATCGGTTTCAGAGCGTTTCCGGGAGAAGCCTCGGGTTTTGTCGGCGTCACAGGACAAAACTCGAGAGAGTCGTACTCCCTTTTCATCTAGGTCCCTCGCTCTCTTACAGATTCATTGTTCCAGATCTCATTGGTTGGTTCGTTGATATCGTCGGGCGATCCTAGAATAGTGATCTTGGTCGGATTGAATACGACATGGGTCAGGGCACAACTTGGCGGCGTTGGTGTTCCTGCCTTACCTGCCTGTGGTTCTTCAAGACCGTGTTGACGGTCACTGGTGGCGGGCAGATTTGACTTTCATTATGAATAAGTTACATTTATATTGAATGGCTATGATAACATCCTTCCTTGACCGTGATGAGATCGATTTTTTTTTACATTGGTTCGAGTCCTGTTCCCATACAATTATTAGGCTGTGAGTTACTTGTATTTCCGGTTTGGTACAGGAATGCGACCGGATCTTCGATATTGAAGTTTAGGGTTGCCGGTGGGAGGAACATTGATATCCTCTCCACCTGTTGCTGGAGAATTCGGAAAAATGGAGAATCCCATTTTTCGATTTTCTCCTTGAGATCGGCGCTGGAGAATGGAGGGCCATTGTCGGAGATAATCTCGCGGTGAATACAGTGCTGTGTCCACCACTGTGACAGTACCTCCGACACGGCGATGGAAGTGATGCTGTGTCTCCAGCATGAAGTCCTTTGAGAAGTAGTCCACCGCATCAAGGTTTGGATCACCCTCCAGGTAGAAAATGTCGAGACCCACCGAGTGCCATGAATATGGCGGTGGCGGAGCTGGCAAAAGTGGCTCTTCGCTTCTCGCTCTGGCGTATGCCTGGCACTGTGGGCAATTTTCGGCAAGGAACCGAATGTCGGCCGTGAGGCCAGGCCAGTATACTGAGGTCCGGGCCAGTCTTAGCATTCTCTCCACTCCCTGATGCGGATCGTCGAGTGACTTGAGCACCACTTGTTTCAGGCGCACAGGCACTACAAACCTCTGCGAGCGGTACAGAAGGTCGTCTTCAACCGCAAGCTCCTCCTTGTTGTTCCAAAATGATGACACGATCGGGTCGCATGAGGCCTTCAGTGTCGACCATCCCTCTTGCCGTACCTCATCAGTGATGAGGTACGTCACCCTCGCCAATTGCGGGTCCATCATTGTTTCGGCCTGCATTTCTGTCTTGCGACGATCAGACAGCGATGTCATGGCTAGGCTTTGCAAATAACCGCATTTTCAAATAACCGCGGTTACGGTTAACCGATAACCGCAACCTCATAACCGCGGTAATAACCGCAAGCCATCCAGAGAGTAATCTTGGGCATGGCTGGGATTTTTTGCAATGAGTTTCATAGCGATAACGTCGGAAACCAGATGATTCCATAGACATAGAACCGACAACTTAGTTCTTCGAAGCGCCACCCCATATCTTCGGCATGGATGAAGCGAAAATAGGCAGAAATACGACAGAACGAACGAATGAGTATGCTTCTTAGTGAAGCAACCTTGCCCAAGGGTAGTTTATGATTAACGTTAAGAAAGAATCAGCCTGTGAGAGATACTGGACAATATATGTACACACGACTGCGGCACATGGTGGAGAGACTAGTTCTCTGTAACACAATTTTCGCGTCACAAGAGTTCGTTCTGGAATGCTTTTCGCAAGAAGAATATATCGTCGAGGGTGCTCGGTTTCATCCTCGCGCGGTTCTCCCCCAACAAGAATCGAACCGAACTGAAGTCTCTTTCGGCCTGTACGGATGTCGGCGGGATTCCCGATAAAGCTTCCAGGCATCGGTCGAGAAGACGGCCATGACCGCCCCCGGCTTTATGAAGCCTGAATTCTCGTTCCAAGTTCAGTCTTCTGTCGATCGCGGCTCCCGCAGTCGCGAAAGATCCGGCAGGCTAGTGAATGGGATTGTTGGGAGCAAGATTGTCCTCCTTTTAGAGATTTCTTTCATCAAATTCTCTCGCAGGAGCTAACTCGGTTCTCGAATCCTGGAGATCATTAAGGAGGCATGTGAAGATGCCTCCTTCACATTGTTATCACAGAGGTTCAGAATGGCTCGTTTGAAAGGGGAGAGCGACAATCCTCAAAGCACGAGAATCATCCGTGTTTATGGTATCCCCGAGGCGACGAAGCACGTAGTTCATCGCTGGGAGAATTTCTAGGGCACGCTCGATCATCATCAGAGTCGAATCCCATCGAGTTTTACAGTCGATTTTGACGAGCAGTTGCCGTCCATTGTAGTCTTCGCTGGCGGTCAATCGTCGGATCTCGTCCATGAGATTGTTTTTTTTTCGGATATCGCGTGCTATCTTCCGGAGACGCTCGAGAGCTTCACCGAGGTGCACTGTTGCCGTGAGTTGCTCGCTTCTATCATCCAGCGTAAATTCGTCGCCGTCTGTTGTCGTCTCGGGTGCGTTTACCCCTTCTGATTCGATTGATTCGCTCGTCGCGAGCTCGTCCAGTTTCTCGTCCAGCTCGTCATCCGATTGGGAACTCGAGGATCCGAGAATCGATAAATCGAATGCCGTAGCCGTCCGACCGTAGATGGTTTTCTTCACCACAAGATCTAGCCCGTGGGCGTAGCATTTCTGTCTTTCAAGGCCCATCAAGTCGACTGCCCTAAGGACATTAGAGGCTCCATCAGTCGCGGCCGCCATAACATGTTCCGTCGAGAGACCAAAACGACGTAATCGCTGGTTGATGATGTCTCCCAAATATTCTCCCGTGGCTCGATATCGACTCTAACAAGGCCGAGAGGAGCGCCTTCGGAAGCCCCGAAGATTTGTTCAGAATGATGTGCGTTAACGGTGAGGTATCGGTCTGTCCCGAGAACGGTAGTCTCATCGAACGAAAGAGAGACTTTGTGACCTATGGATATTATATGATAACGTTATATATAATGACGACGGTTACTAGAAAGATAGGGCATCGGAATGAGCGTGATAGATGAAGACATTCCCGTGAAAATAGTCGAACCTTTCTGGCGAACACCCGTGAGCGACATCCGTAGATCATTCCGAACTTTCGCTGCTTCCTCCTGTATAATCTTCCTTACCGTGGCGATTGACTTGGGAGGCGGCGGATCAGCGGGGTATGCGAGACTCAACACTCTCCTCAAAGGATCCGAAATAATTTGATTCAAGCTTATATTCGATTCGGAAACCAGACGAAGGATTTCGCTCCGGAGACTGTGCTTCCTGGTGAGGAAACTATCGATTGGCGCTTGCTTTATTTTCTCCAACGGCCTGCATGTGTTTGAAGCTCCCGTGTTATCCCAAAGTTCCTCCTCTTCTGGAATTTCATGCGGATTTCCTAGGACAGATGTATCGGCGACAAATCGATGGAGCGTGGCCTGTCCTCTAGATTCGGGAACCGGACTGAACTTATTGATCTCGTGTTGTTTCTCCAAGTGTACTATGAGCGTGCTCGCGCTTCTGGCACTTTTCAGAATCTGGAAATCGTAACTGCTGCATGTTTCGTTCTCGCAAGTCATCGGTGAGATTATTGGGATCTATGAGGTGAATAATACGCGATAGCGAATCCGTGATCGAACGAATTCCTAGTATGCACCAGTGGATATGAGCCTCGCTGTTCGATCACTCATCATTGCTCGCTGGAAGAAGCCTCGAGAACTCACTTTGAGACAAATGATGCATCGAGCCTTATCTGAGCCCTTTTGATACCAATATCATACCCAACTCTTTGAGTTACGAAGGGTGCGGAACTCCTCATGCTCGTCTCTGCGCGAAAACATTTTCAAAGCGCTCACAGTCACAGATTGGTTTCAGGCAAGAATCATTCCTCACGACAGCTCCGAGGCGAAACGAGTAGACCACGTGCCGAAGCTTCCGATAGGGAACGACAATGTTTACACCGTGTAGAGAATATCACGGAGGAGTGGCGCCCACTCTCTCCGAAGTCGCGATCTCGGGAGGAGCAGCTGATTTGGAAAACCTGCTCCTGTGAGTCGCCGAGATACGCTCTCGATAGCTCGCGGTGGAATAACCGCTGCGAAGCCTAATCGCAAGTCACGAAATTTTCGACACAATTGCATAATCTAGAACAACCTAGATCCATTGTATTGAAGAGCCCCCCATCCGATGGATATAGTCACAAACTTCGGGTCCAGCCTCCCGCGATGCTGTCATATTTCTCGATGTCCTGATTCCAATTTACTTCTTTGGGAACCAGTCTCACACTGTCAATGCCCTCCTGAATGTCCTCCCTCGAGCAGCTCGCAGCTTTCTCGGACTCCAAGTCGCTGCTTTCGGCTCTGAGATCATCGTTGCTGTGCCCGAGCGTCAGAGATCCCCGTTATCTCGGAGAACTCCATCACGATTCTTCAATGGATGCCTTAACATGCGGGTGCGACGCACATGATAGCTACTTTCACTCTGCTTGGTTTCTTGATCTCACCGGATGCGTAGACCTTCTGTCTGGAAGATTGCGTCCACTGCGTACAGTGCTCTCTCATGGAGTCATTGGGCGGCCTGTTAATGGAAACATCAAGAGGCCGTAAGTGATGTGTGAGATCTCCAGGTATGATTGCTGGTCGAGTCTTCATTTCGGAACCACATTAGAACTTCGTTTAACGGGAGCCATCACACAAGATGTCACTAGTTCGGCAAGCGAACTAAATATGCCGAGCAGAGTCGATCGTCTCATGAATCCCGGAAGTTCTGCTCAAATATCATTAGATCACATTTCCGCGGAGCATTGTCTCTGCACATCCGCTGAGCCGAGCTGAATGCTGAGAGCATAATTCACGTCTGTCAGTTCATCTCTGTTCAATTATCAGCGCCTAATTCCAGATCTCAGTCCTCCTGAGTATGCTCATCAGATGATACGCTTTCCCGAACAATCATATGCTTGTCAGATAAGATAGACCCTCGATTTTGAGTTCGATTGAAAATTGCGGTTGAATGCGGTTATAACCGCCATTCGCTCGCGATTATTGCGGTTTATAACCGCAAATTATTCGCGGGTATTGCGGCTATTAACCGCGGTTAAATAACCGCTGCAAAGCCTAGTGGCTACCATAGTCTCTTAGGCCAATGGCTGCGTTGCTCGTGAGACTTCGAATCGAAGCAGGCGTCCTGGAGTTTCGAGCAGGGTCCCAGCGACCTGGTTCATCCATCCGGACAATGTGTCCTGATTTCCGAAAACCGCGAATAAGCGAGGTCGCGAACAACGAGGCGCGAATGAGCGAGGGACGGCCGTATTTTCCTCCCTGTGGACGCGTCTGCGAAAATTGGGTCTCTAGTTTTCTCATAATTACCAAATTCGAATCTGAACTCTCCGTCCCTGAGGTTCAGCCGCGCTCCATATGTTATGAGAAAATCGGCTCCCAATATTATATCCACTGGCAAGCCTGGAGCGACAATCAATACGTAGGGGCTGAACCGTTTATTGGTACCTGCAGCATAGACTCCGATTCCCATTTGAGCTCGGTTCCGTTTGCTGCTGCTGGACTCGGTCCGTCTTCTTCAGTGAGTCCGAAGCGCACCTTCCGGGGCATCAGGTCGTCATCAACGCAGGACACGTAGGGTCTGCTCTCAAGTCGGGGAGGGCCGTACAGGTTCCGAACCGGCTTCGATCCACTGGATCCATTCATGCGCTCGTGACCGAGAGTTCGAAGGTACGACATGCGCCTCCGCTCGGAGAGTATCGCGAATTTCTGAACAAATATCTCACTGACTGTGGTAATCCGCTCATCTGGAGAGCCTCTCGCTCCAGAACCTCCGCATCGAATTAAGTTGTCACTGTCGTCAGTGCGATGGAGTTTCGGAAAGTTCTCGCTGCTTCCCACGCGCTCAACAATAGACGACTAAATGCATTAAATACACAGAGAGGGAAGAACCATGCTAAACATCTTCAATTCTCAGATGAGAAAGAGGATTAGAGAAACACAGGAGATCAACTTGAAGCGAGTTTTGTCGCAGAAACCAAGGTGTGCTCCTGTCCCTGCAGCTTAGGACGGTCGGCGAACTTCACTTCTCGGATGCGATCGTCCCGGGCTGACGCTGCGATGTGGTCCTCGGTTTTCCCTGGGGATCCCGGGGCTCTGGGTCCTGTGAGCGTTGAAGGTCCTCAGCTTGGCTGACGGCACTTCGTTCGCTCTGTCGCGGCAATGTTCTACGACATGGCCCACGCGTTCGCAGTAATCGCAGATGGGCTTGTTGTCGAATGTCCGCCGGTCTCCCTGGACGGTGGCACGCTCCTCTGTCGTTACTGTGCTGGGGTTGCTGGGGCCGCTGCGTAGCGGGTCCTCTCTGCCCGGACGGGGCTCCTCGTCTGGTGCTTCTCGATGTGCGTCTGGATCGCTGAGGCTGCGTGTTGCACCGGCGGCGGCGACGTCGGAGAAATCTGCTGAGGATTGAACCATGCCGCCACTCTGCTCCCCCGCTTTCTCGTGGCCCTGATCAGTAAGTGATCAGGCAGCGTCGCTAAGCGGCAACACACGTCTATATAGAGTAAGAAGAATAAAGAAGTTCTTATGCAGTATTCGTAAGGGCCACGCGTGTTTTCCGTCGCGTAAGATGAACCCACAGTAATCTTGATTTACAGTGGGAATCAAGCGGCACAACTCCACGTTTCCAACAAGTTTTGGGCCTTGCACGCTGAATTGTGTTAGTTGGTGGAAGTGAAGAACAAAAACTGTGAATTCCGAGGTTTTCGAGTGCCACGTGTTCATCAAGACTGACACTGTCGAACATTGACTCCGCGTGATTACGGCAGCAGCGAATGAAATTCAAAGTTAAGCCTGAGAAACTTCAGAGCCCCGCAGATTGGGCAGAAGGGATGTGGCGAATGAATTTGCTCCTATGCGCGCATGGTCTGGAAGGCGTTATCTCGGGTACAGGATTTGCCACTGCACTCACAGAGACATCATCTCCCGAGTATATTCAGAAAAGTCAACTTTGGCATCGAAACGAGGCGAAAGCAGCAAGTTTGATAGCAACCGGTCTGAGCAAGCCGATTGCAGATCTCGTCTTGACCTGCGCGACCTGCTGCCGAAATCTGGGCGAAGCTCTGCGCCAGGTTTGAACACAGCAGCACTCAGCGTCCCAATATGTTGATTGAAGCGTTTTTCCAGTCGAAGAGACTGGAGTCGGAGGACAACATATGGTAAAGTTGCAGAAGCTCTTCACCGACTTGAACTCCGAACTGACGAAGAAGGGAGAGAATCCGCTATCGGAGCGCATGCTCACCCGAAGAATTTTGTCGATTCTAGCAACGGAATTCGACAACTTCAAAGATGTGTGGGATACTACTGCTTTGAATCTTTTGATCGAGAAGCTGTGCGCGATTGAATTGCGAGCATATCAGTTGGAACAAGCAAGCTCCAGCGGAACAGCGATCGTTGCTCACGGAAGTAAAAATCTTCACGAAAAATCGATGTCTGCGAAGTCATCCGGTAAGGAGATTACAAAGGACGCAAGACAGAGGTACCCATGCCGTTTGTTGAAGGTTGGTCACTGGGCCGCGGACTGTCCTGAAAAGCCAGCAGGCAAACGACCGTACGTATCGTCTTTCATGATGCAGAGTCTCGAGGCATCCGTCGAACGCGTGGATCCGATCAAGTGGCGAAGTCAAAGTCAGCACTCAGATCAGACGAGTGCGTCGTGAAATAATCTTTGAAAGGGTTCTTTCCGTACCGGAAGCAACTGCGAATCTCCTATCAGCGAGAGCTGTCGCGGAAAACGGGTGCCACAAGTGAAAGCGACGGTTTAGGTTAATCTCGTGTCAACTCCAGAGAGACTGCAGAGATACCATGAGCGGTTTGCGCATCAAAAAAAGAGACACGTGAGGAAAGTTCTGAAACGCATTAACGTAGAAGTTGCGCAGACGGACGATGAGTTCTGTGATGGTTGTGTCATGGGAGAAATACATCGTTTGCCGTATAGATCCAGGACGGATCGTGCCTCAGCAGCCGGCGAGATGATTCACAGGGATGTCAACGGTCCCATGCAAACCACATCACATGCTGGAATGAGATACTACGTTTGTTTCAAAGACGATCACAGCCGTTTTTGGTGCATCGTCTTATTGAAACGTAAGAGTGAAGTATGTGATGCGCTCGAACAGTTTTTGAATGAAGCAATGACAAAAAATCACCGCGTGAAACAGCTCAGATCAGACGGTGGACCGGAGTTTGTGAAACACGGCGTGGCTAAACTGCTGGCGAAATTCGGCATTGAACATTATGTGGGCCCACCGCTCACTCCGGAGGTCAACGGAGCGTCGCAGCGAGAGAATCGAACGATGGTCGAGGCTGCAAGGTCGATGCTACGTCCCAGCGGGCTTCCGAAGTTCTTGTTGGACGAGGCATATAGAACAGCAGAGTATATGTTGAATCGGACTGGGAAGTCTGCAGTCAACGGCAAGACACCGTACGAACTGTGGTACGAGAAACCGGTTGGCAGCCTCAGCATTTGCGGATTTCCGGGACAGAGTGCGGCGTTCATATTCCGAAGCAATTCCGAGAAAAGTGTGAATCTAAAGCCGTGTTCGGATACGTGGTCGGTAACGTGAATGACAGATATGGCTACCGCGTGTGGGTTTCGTCGCTGCGCAAGATGGTCGTGACTCGTGACGTCGTGATCGAGCCTGAAAAGCTCTGTAGTTTTACGATAAAGGTCACCACTACCTCGACACGGACTATCGACTGCCCGAAGCCGGACGAGAGCAGCCGGGGACAAGAGGAAGTCTGATCAGGAGGACCCCGGAGAGATCGACAATGTTTTTGAAGGAGAGGAACAGGCTACGGATCCGGTTTCCGTCAGAAACGACTCAGAAGAGGAGTCAGCATCGGGGGAAGCGCAGAGAGCGACACGTGGGAACTAGTAGAGAGACCTGGGAGCGGAGCGATGCGAGCAGATCGACAGCCAGCGCAGTCGAAATCGTGTGGGGGAATCCGGTGAGGTCAGGTCAAGGCCCCTGTTGACCCCGTGGCCCGGTTGACGCCATGGCCCAGTCGACCGCGAAGCCCAGTAGACGCCGGGGCCCAGTTGACGGGCACCCGAGAGACCTATCGGTGTGAAAGTTATCAGGAACCGGTGGGTTTTGCGCATGGAGGAGTTGGAAGGAGGGGAGTTACGTTTCAAAGCTCGCTTTGTAGCTCGAGGGTTCGTTCAAAAATTCGGAATTGAATATGAAGAAGGGTTTATATGGTCTGAAGCAGTCGCTGCGCTGCTGGAGCAAACGTTTTTTCGGCCGCTCCTCGCCTATTTCACCGTCAGCGCGGTAGGAAGTATTTGTATGTCGCGATCGATGTCGACGATGGGTTGATCGCCGGCAGCGATCGGGAGGAAATTGATCTGTTCCTGACCCAGCTCAGAGATGAATTCAAAATAACTGTCGGAAGTTTGCAAAACTTTCTGTGGATGCAGATCAGTCGCCAAAGCGATGGCTCCATCTGTTTGAGTCAGGGAAAGTACGTCACAAAGATTCTGGAGCAGTTTGGAATGTCTGAGAATGCTGGGGCACTTTGGTTACTTCTGGGGTCCTCCGAAGCTTGCCTTACATCCTATTGAATCTCTTCTTATTCTAGGGAATATGCGTAATTTCTCGGTTCGTAAGCAAAAGTCGTGCTCGGAGGCACTGGATTGAGTGAGATTTAGCAAACACGTAGTCATGCGCTGCCTTGAGCTTCACCACGAGGGATGACTTGGCACTTCCAACTTTCTGTCAAAATTTGGGTCGCTGACCCACGGTTGCATACGCTGACCCTGTGTAAGACGTTCGAGAGGGCGGATCGATCGCAGCTCCCCAAACCGTAACGAGGTTTCCGCTATTGGGGAACGGGGAAGAGTGTGGGACGCTGGATCTCGAGGTGCTACGACCGGAAATGACAGGACGCGGGGTCAGTCACAAACATGTCGTGGAGAGCAAGTGTGTGCTTTTTCTCTCGACATCTCTTTTTATTCATTTCTCTCTCACAAGGACGCTCTCTTCGCGCCGGCCATGCTCGAAAACTGTCCTCTACGTTGCCAACGAGCAAGGGAACGATGGAATGGTTCTTCTTGCAAGCAAGTCGCATCAAGTGTCTAACGCGACAGGGTGTCCAGCACCCGCGGAAGCAAGCCGATAGGAAAACCCATGAACTCCGTCAAGCTATTCCTATGATGGAAGACGTCAGCACTCTCATAAACTACGTCGAGCTGGAGTTGCAAGATGCTTACGCTGCCCTTAGCGAAAGCTATCGATCCCGAGAACTACAAAATGTTGGTGATGACCAGAGCTTGGAAGTTCAGGCGAAACAGGCATTTATAAGCAAAATAGGCGTTTATAGACAAAATGGGCATTTATAGGCAAAATAGGTACTTTTTGAGAGCATATTATCAGCGGGATGGGCGATTCTGGGCAGAATAAGGAATCACGGCAGAAAATAACTGGCGGAAACCAATGATAGCTGGCAAAAAACATGAGACACGAACATTGTCACTCGGATGTAGTGAAATTGCCCATCGGATTCAGATGTAACTTCGCGTTCGAAGGCATGAGGGAGTGTCTCCTATCTGATTGTAGTACTTTGTATTGGGAGAAGGATCGCTCCACATCCACGCTCACCATGGGAGAGAAGTTGAAAGACGCCAGTTCTGCAGGCGTGTATCCCGGAACTCGATCGCCGACATCTTCACCTTCGAGTGTCCTGCTAATGAGCACCATAGTCCCGAAACCGGGGTTCTGTGGCAAGACTTCCGCGGTGTTTGTGCAGCTGCGCGCATTTTCCAGGATTCCTGGGGTAGTTGACAGTTTCAGCGAGGCGCATTCGACTTGCTCGATACAAGGAGGTAGTCGAGCATAGTTTGCGGCAATATAAGCCAACTGAGGCCCAATATTGGGGTCGAACAGCAGCTCTTGTGATCTTCGAATCGTTGCCGCCTAATTGGCATCAAGGTTGATCACATCGCGCTGGACATCTTCGAAGTTCTCAGCATAGTAGATGGCTGCTCGTAGCCATGTAGCCCATTGAGTCAAGACGGGCTCCGGCGGAGTCGGGGGGGGGGGGGGGGGGGGCAATTCGTCGGAGTACGGAAACTCTCGATGGCGCTTTCAGGAACACTCTCTTGACATTCAATATCAATTGATCGACATTCGGGAACTGGCACCGTATTTCGTCACAGACGCGATGCAATTACCCGTGGAAAGATGACTTTCAAGGTTATCCCAGCATTCTTCATGTATGCCGCGGCACCAGTAACCAGCAGCATCACTCTGTTGTGTTCTAAACCCTCCGGCCAGAGAATGCTCGAAGAGCCGGTAACCTCCTGCGCCACAGTCGAGTCATTGGTTCTCTCGACCACTCCCGTTCACAACAAGAACGGTTTTGTTGCTTCCGTGTATTTCAGCGCGCCGACAATGGTGTTGATCACGAATTGTCCTTTCGAGTCCGTGGTCTCGTCTACAGCCAACCAGATGCGGCTGCATCCAATCGCGCGGCGAATTTTCAAGATAGCGTCATCGTATACTTTACCAAGGTACGTTTTACGGAGAGTCGTGTTATCTCGATCAAACGCCGTGTACATCCGATTGCGGAACGATGGATGCTGCACTTTGTACAAGGGGATGATAGTTTCATCAAGCATTCTGCACAGGTTCATGTTGAGAGAACTTTCCCTCGGAGACGAGTCAAACGAATCCATGGATACGTCCCCGGCTTCGGTTTCGTCAGTGCGACGGTCCAGATTTCGTCGGTGTATAGCGGTGTCAACGTGTTGCTGCACGTGGCTTCTCTTCTCCCAGTTGACGGTTTTTCTGCAAGTTTTGCAATTCAGAGAAATTCCGTCTGTGGAGAAGACGTGCGGTCCTAAGTCGTGAACGAGGCGCTCCATATTCTGAGCTGGTGTGGCTGCTGTGAGTGGTGCTCTAAGTTGACGGCTCATGTCACTAACTGTGTTCACGAAGAAGAAACTGTTCTCTGCACAGACTGTTTCGTTCTGAGCGGAATATTGTAGGATTGTAAACGATCCCGCCCGATGTGGCTCCAGGCCTAGGTATCATTCATTGTTTCCGCCGCCGCTAGGGAGCGCTCCGGTCATCTCAGGGACTCCGAGGTCTTGAATGTCTTAGAGAGAACTCAGAGGTGTTGAATGTCAACGAGCCCAGCAGCGATCATCTTTCCAGAGCTTCCTTCATTCTGCATCCAGCCCCAGCACTCCAAGTAAAAAAGAACTTGTGGATGCCGACAGCAGTAGTGACGATCCAACGCGGCTGCTCAACCTCGATCATCGAAAATCATACGAACTCGGGGGTAACCTTACCAAAAAGAATGACGGCGGCGACGGCATCGCCACTGGCAGAGAATCGAGCTCAGCACTGCGTCGCTGCGATACAAAACGCCTAGCAAGAAGGAACCGCCACTATAGATCATGCTATCAAAGACGTGAACTCCGCCACAGAACAAGGCCCTGCATCCAGACGGAAAGAAACGAATCCTAGGCATCATCGCATCGGTCCCAAAACTGCTACCGAGGGAAGACGATCCCCCCAGACAAACTCATCTGGTCTCGCACGGCATCAACACAGGAGACCACGCGTCAGTGAGAGACCGATGCTCGAAACGCCACAAAAGGACTCAGGCATTCGGAGACGAGATTCTTCCAGATATTCGATACACGCAAGCTGAGAAGCGGACTAGAATTTTCTAGCGTTCCTGCCTATTTTGCGCGCCTATTTCGCCTATTTTGCAGACATATTTTGCCTATTTTAAATGCCTGAACTTCCAAGCTATAATGATGTCACTCCTATTGCGACTATGGATATTCAAACGGGAGCGCGTTCGAGAAGTCGATCGCTCGTTCATCGAGGACTGCAATCCCGCCACTCAACTTGACCAGAGCTGTGTCGAATACCAAACTTTGCTGCAGTCGGAACAGATTTACGCCTCCCCTTTAAAGAGAATCAGCTCGAAGGGAAATCTAGGTCGTGTGGTAGCTCTGTTGCTCCCGAGAGAAGTTGAACCATACTTCAATTGCATGCTCCCGAACGGGAAGGGAGCCAGAGTTGCGCAAAACAATCCTCACCTGTTTGCTCGAGCCGATACATTCGTCGAGGGGACAGCAACAACGCGAAATTTTGTCGATGAATGCGGAGCGAAACTCCGAGAACATTGAGCGGTGAGTCTCCCGTACGCTAGTCTGACTACCGAAGATCTACGCCAGGTTGCTGAGACACTCGGCCACATTCATGAGACTCATCTGAAATTCTACCAGCATCCACTTCCCGGACACTCGTCGAGGGAGCGCAAGCATTCGATTCCGAGGGCCCTGAAGCGGACAACGAGTCGGTAGAGCATGTCTCAACCGACGAGCATTCCGCAAGCAGCGCAAATCCGAATACACTGGCAGGATCCAATGAAGATGTAAAGCAAGCGGAGCTCGTGAACAGAACTCGACGTCTCCAACTTTCAAATAGGAGCCGACGTTTCGCTGAGCGCCGATCGGCACCCCGTGGTGCAGTGACACCAATGACACAGTTCCTGATAGAGAGTCAGCCAGAAATGATACAGTGGAGCAATGACATCATCGAAAGCCTCGAGGAGCAGATTCCCGAAGGGTTCCGGAGGAAGGAGATTCCGAGTTGCCCTCGATTGCGAGAGATCTGTGCCGCCCTTTCTGCCCGGTTCTCGGCGCTCGAGAACCTGACTGTCGCGAAATTGAGTTCGCTGGTCAGCAATCTTCTGAAGAAGCCCCGTTGAAGGTCCAAGCGTGATCAACAGATCCAGTCATCTCATATGATTGCAATGAAGATTTATTCTAAAGGTAATTCTCCTTTTTCCGATTCAAATGTTGAATTCTTTGCAGTCGAGTGCAGCGCTAATCTCTCGGAGTTGATCCGCGCCGTTTCACTTGTGGAGGAGCTCAGCTCACGAGATCGATGAGCGCAGAGCGAAATTCCCCATCACCAGGAGCTAGCTCCCGTCACAAACTTCAGTTTTTTTGTCGGAGAGGTAGGCAGAATTTGAATTCCATCCGGCATCCGAATCTCAAAAACGATGAAGTCACGGGGCGTGCGGCTATCAGTCGGACAATATCCGCACATCGCTTCTAACCGCTCGCGGAGGAAAACTTGGATTGGACGATGAGCGCACAATGTTTGGTTATTATTGGAATAAGAAGCAGTTTGTGTGCGGCTGTCATTTTTCAACAGTCACGCGCGGAACGGCTGGGACAATTATTTATTCAATGATACGATGAGAACGAGTGCGTTGACGAAGGCCACCGTATCAGGCAGTTCTGGAAAGAACCTCCCCGGCAGGTAGCGATCCCTCGGCTGCCGCCCCGTTGCCCCTCTGCACCTCGACTGAGATCCTCTGCAAGAAGTACTCCCCCGCCCTCTTGGCCCCAGAAACGACCTCATTTCGTTTCCCCAAATCCTGGGGGAATGACTCCAAGAGACGGCCCAGCACTCCCAAGGTCCGGATGCCGACAGGTTGGACGATGAAGCGGGATTCGAGCGCACGATACTTCGACAACTTCGCAGACTCCGCTAAGTTCGCCACAGCTAGGCCTATAGGATGGGCCACGCTAAGCTAGCAATCGCGGGTTCGATCCCCGGCCAGGACAACAAATTTCTTATGTGGTAAAAAGAGGATTTAATTTATATCAGAATTAAATCTGAACCATCTTAAGACCCAAGCCCACCGCCCGCAATGGGATTTGCGAGGCGATAGGGAGTGTTACTGAAGCAATACCGAAAGGTGAATCCGGGACACTCCTGAGGGCTGGCTGAGAGGTTCAGCCGAAAACAGAGGCCTATAGGATGGAGCGAGGGTGTCCGAGACAGTGGCGTCCCACATCAGGCATCTGTCCGCCCTCCACGGAGTGAGCTCGAGGCTGTCCGGACGGAGGGCCGAGTTTCGCGACAAACCTGAAGGCTCGAGTTTGTTGGCGATCGACGCGGAGTGCAACGCGTGGGATATGAGCGAATTCAAAGCCTTATGGCGGGAGTGTCGGCCACTAATGTGTGAGCAACTCAGTCCATGGTTCCCGAAAGCAGAGGCCGGGGAGCGCAGATCGGCAAGCCTAGACGCAGACCAGCAGCGATGCGGACTGTGTTGTTGTCCAGGATCGTGCCTATCAACGTCGAAGGGCATAGAGCCATTTTCCGCTGCTTGGATGGAAGACGGCGTTGAGTCTCGCTCCCTCTCTGTCACCGGGCGCGGCGTCAGTCAGCTCCGAGCGCCGGGATGCGATGACGACCCTGTCGAGACTGGCATGCGATATCCCATCTGGGATGGCATACCATCGAGTCGGGAATCTCCGAGAAAGAGCCTCGATTTTGTTTTCGAGGTTGACAGAGCTTTCAGGTGGCGAGAAGCTCGTCGCTAGCTCTCTGAAGTGGCACAATGAGCCCAAATGTGAGCTAGTCGCAAGGTCGGTGATTGCTCGGACTCCCTGGTCCCCATATGAAACGGGTAGAGTAGCCTGTCTCCACGATTTGGCGCCGGTCGTAGATCGAGGCTCAAGACGGTGGTCGAACAGGCCCGGAGCTTTTCGTCGAAAAGTTGAAGAAGGTCCGGAGCACGTGAATAACGCGAGGGCTGGAGAGTGAGCATCGGATCAGAGACAAGGCCGAGTGAGCTCCCAGCAGCGGAAGTCGTGAACACCACTAGCTGAGCAGGGCCAGTTTCTTCGTTAGAACTCCCTCCATTGACCGGCCGTTCGAAGGTGCTCCAAGGAGCTCCAACTGCGAGTCGGCCAGAGGGCGGGCTCCACCGAGTAGCTGGCGGAGACTCTTGTTGGGGACGCCGCCGCTGACTCAATAAACGATGTAAGGTCTGTCGCTTCAAGAGATAACGATTCTGTCCGAGCCGACTCGTATTCCTTCCGCTATGTCATTCTTTGGGGCCAAACAGACGGACCCAACAATTCGCGCAGTCGACACTGAATCTGAACGGGAGAATACGGAGTCTGGAGGTGAGCTCTCAGACAAGTCCATCCTCACTCGACTCACTGCTATCTTGGAGAAGCTGGCTGAGCCACGGACAACGGCCGCTGGACAACGTCGCAGGATGCACCTGCACCCTCAGCTTCACTTCTCTTCAACCTGCAGTCTCTTCTGGGTACGTTTACACACAGTCCGGAGGCTGAGTTACTTTCCATAACTGGTTCTATCGCAACCAGCCCATCCTGGAGTCATCCATCACAGACGAGCGTCTGCGGGTTCAGATTCTGTTGAATTGTCTGGGAGACAACGAATACCGCCGTCTTCGCTACCGAATTTCACCAGAACTCTCCGAAGCAAAACCCTAGGGATTTGCTAGAGCTTCTGAAGACCACATTTGGTTCTTCCAAGTCATGATTCCGTCGAAGGCACGACATTCTGTCCTTCCGAGTGGACGCCTCGACTCGTCCCGTGGACGTTCTCAATTCGGCAAATATCAAGGGGGACGAATTCGAGTTCAGAGAGCTGACCCTGGATCAGTTTAAGGTTTTCCTCAGCTTGATCCTCGCTTCTGGACCCTCCTTCAAAAGCTTTCGTACGGTAGTGCTGAAGATGCTGGACGAAAAACCCGATTTGAAGGTCGACAAGCTCCGAGAAATCGTGGAACAGTATGCTCAGCGTGGTGAAGATGCTGCGCTAGACTCAAACACGTCAGCACTTCGATCAGAGTCTTTTTCCGCAGAAGTCGTGAATATTGTCCAGCGGAACGCTCGTGGTGTACAAAGTGGGGGAGGCCGTCGTGACGGACGCGGCGGTCGGCAGAACGACAAGCGTCGTGGGCCAACCCGCTGCCTGGGTTGCGGTGAAGGACACCCCCGGTATGCATGTCCGCACGCTTCGACGAAGTGCAAGAAGTGTGACAAGATAGGACATATCGAAAGGGTCTGCAGGTCTTCCCCGGCAAGCGTCACAGCAATTACGTGTCGCGTGGACAATCTCAATGCATCTCGGTGTCGGGCGTTCGCCACTGTGCAAGTGAACGACATCCCCGTGCGTTTCCGGCTCGACAACGGTGCGGATGTGTCCGTCATTGGTGAAGACACGTGGGAGAAGTTGGGTCGTCCCCCGCTCACCAAGTTCAACGTCAGTTGTTCTGGCGTCGGAGGCAAGCCGTTAAACCTCCGCGCTGAGTTCAGACTCGGTGCCGTCTCGGTGGTCGATGTGGTGGCTGTTCTCCGTCGGGACAACGTCACTCTACTGGGGGGAGAAGTACCCTACGCTTTGAGGCTGCTCTCGGTATCTCCAGCCGTGGAGATCGCAGAGGTGTCTGCTTGGGCAGATCCAGTGGCAGCCCTGAAGACCGCTTATCCCGAGTTATTCAAAGAAGGTCTTAGGACCTGTTCGAAAGTTGAAGTTAGCCTACCTATAAAAGCCGGTACCTCACCCACGCATCTCCCGGCTAGGCCGGTCGCTATCCCGCTTCAGGAAGCCGTCGAGACGGAGTTGGATCGCTTGGTGGCAAACGGCACCCTATCTCCAGTGGAAATCCCTGAGTGGGCGACTCCCATCGTGGTTGTTCACAAGCCAAACAACCAAATCCGCATGTGCGCGGATTTCTCTACGGGCCTCAACGAAGCGCTCAAAGACGTCGACTACCCGATTCCCAACATGGAGGTGATCATGACGAAATTTATGGGCAACAAGTGTTTCACGCAACTAGACCTGTGAGATGCATATTTACAGCTGCCGTTTGAAGCAGCTAGCCGCTGCCTGACCACGATCAATACTCGTCGCGGTCTTTTCAAGTACAATCGGATGGTTTGAAGACCGCGCCCGCAATTTTCCAACGTACGATGGAGCAAGCCCTTGCGGGCACCGACGGCGCGTTCTAGTTTATTTGGATGATATCCTGGTGATGGCGCCGGAGCGACAGACGCACGACACGCGCCTTCATGGGGTTCTTCGTCGGTTGCAAGACTGGGGTTTCCACTTGCGGTTCGCAAAGTGTCGCTTCAACGCCTCATCCGTCAAATATCTTGGTTTGATCGTGGATGAGCATGAAATTCACGCTGATCAGTCCCGAGTCGAGGCGATACAGCAGCTCCGGGAGCCAACAAACGTTGCCGAGGTTCTCTCGTTTTTTGGCCTCGTCAACTACTATGGAAAATTCATCGATCAGCTACATCGCTTCAAACCGGCCCTCGAATCTCTGCTACGCAAGGATGTGCTCAGGATGCGTTCAGGTGGTCGACACGGGGAGGAGCCGCTTCAAGTTTATCCGTGAGATTCTTTCCGGTCCTCTACTACTGGCGCATTACGATCTCCGACAAACTCTCGTTGTTGCTGCGGATGCGTGTGAGACGGGCATCGGTGGTGTTCTTCTGCAAAGATACTCCGATGGTTCAGAGAAGGCAGTGTTTCACATCGCGAAAGCTCTGACACCGGCGCAGCGCAACTATTCGCAGATTGAGGAAGAAGCACTGGCTCTCATAACGACGGTGGAACGTCTGAAAAAATTCATTTGGGGCCGTCGGTTCATCCTTCAGACCGATCACAAGCCTCTCGTCGCTCTCTTCAAGCCAGGTCGCGGGCTCAGCGATCGCACGGCAAACCGGTTGCGGCGGTGGGCGCGTCGCCTAATAGTTTTCGATTTTGAAATCTAGTACGTTCGCACAACGGAGCTTGGGGACGCGGACGCGCTATCCCGCCTATTCAAGAATGCAAGACAAGACGCTGGGGATTCTGAGTTGGAAGAAGTCATCGCCAGCTTGGAGGCAGGAGAGGCTGAAATCTTGAACACAACTCTCCAGATGCTGCCCCCAGGGCGCGCTGTCGCGAGCTTGCTGCCGCCATACAGAGAGACGCGCTGTTGGGCCAAGTCATGAACCGAGTCAGACAATCAGAAAGCCGCTCTGTGATCATACTCACAACTACGCGCCAAACTCAGCACAACGAATGGAATCCTCCTATGCGACGATAGCGTTGTCGTGCCGCCCTCTCTTCGGCCTCTGGTTCTGAAGCAGCTGCATGCCGCCCATCCGGGGATGCGGCGGATTGAAGCTCTTCTAGAGTACACGTATACTGGCAAGTGACATCGAGAAGCTGGTCAAAAGCTGCGACCACTGTGCACAAACCGCTGATAGTCCACTGAAAGTCCCACTGCAACCGTGGACGGCTCCGTCAGCTCCGTGGGAGCGTGTACATGTGGACTGTCACGCACTCGACAGAGTGCTTCAGAGTTTATCGATAAATACTGAATAAAGTACATCCTCGACTGTACGCGTCGTGCTGCTTCTCTCCGTGCGGTAGGCCCACCGCGCATGCGCCGGCAGCGGCGATGCCGGTGGGCAGCCGACAGTCGGTCGGCAGTCAGGTGTATCACAGCGTTTGAGAGACAACGCACCGAGCACAAGAGAGAGCGGCCACGACGGCGTCTACAGGAGGATTCCAGATCCAGACCAGAGTATTCCTTCTTGTAGAGTAAGCCCAAACTGTGGCATCACATGGTGGCAGCGAATTGGGAAGATCCCACACCAGCACGGAAGAGTCAGCGTCCCAGGATTCCAGATCGTACGCATTCAGGCGGCGACTTCGGAGAGTGTTCGCGACGTCTTTCGGCCGATTCAGACGGGAAAATCAAGAACCAGTAGCGGAGGGACATCGCATCGTACCCTACCGACAGTTTCCGAAGAATTCCACGAGAAATTTCGGAAAGCACACAGTTCAGAAGTGCAGCGTCATCACGCGCGTCACGAAATCAGCGTCCAGTATCAGTGCTCCAGGCAACCTCGCTCCAGGCGGTGAGTCAAACCTCAGATCTCCCGCGGGCAAGTAGCCAGCGTTTCCACCACATCCAGTTGCCCGAATCTCGCAAAAGTTAGGCAAATGGCGGAAGCGGCACCAGATCTCACAGCCACATTAGACGAACCAGACGCGATGGAAGTCAGGGCAGAGGCCCTCCTCAGGGCGCGCAAACCCACAGACGAAGAATATGCAAATTTTTCGGTACTCATCAAACTGAGGAAAACAGTGAGGACGCGCTTCACAAAGAAGGTCAAAGAAGTCGAGGGGACAATGGCAAAAGACGTTTTGGAAGATGAGACCTGGAACCAGCTATCCAGTCAGTGGGGCGAGCTGGAGTCCATCTACAGCGAGCTTCGAGAGCTCAACACGCAGATCACCCCCCTCCTCATCAAGTGCTCGATTGATCAGTACGAGGGAGCGGCAGAGCGAATAGCACTGTACGACAAGCAGTACGCGCTCACAGTCTCCAAGCTGCGGGAGAAGACCACTCCGCCGCAATCGGCACCGCAGCAAGATCCGACACCTCAAGCAAGCTACTCGTGCCAAGCGCAGAGCAGACGATTCACCCTGCCCAAGTTCACGGGAGATCCGAAGAAATTCCGAGAATGGTGGCAACTCTACAACGTCCACGTTCACCGGAAGAAGATGGACCCCATCGAAAAGTACTCATTCCTGAAGGAGGCGCTATCGGGAGCACCAGCATTGGAAATCGCACACCTTGAGTTCACGGCAGAGCAGTACCAGGAGGCGATCGACATCATCGGAGCAAAATTCGGGTGCCCCAGAGCGGCCGAGAAGGAACATCTCCAGGAGCTGAGAAGACTCTGCTCGGCGAGGGACCTACAGGATAACGATAAGTTCTTTCGTTTCGTTTCCTCGTTGTCGCAGAATGTCAAGGCGCTGGTCTCACTAGGCAAGACTTTCGAAGCCATTTCTATGGCAGTCACACAGGACGTACTCCGGTGCCTCCCAAGAGTCATGAGTGAGGACTTCACTAGGAAGAATCTAGCTACAGTAACAGAGCCAGGCAACTCCGACAGCGAGCTGAAAGCATTGATAGAGTACCTGGAAAAAGAGGTAGCGGTGAAGCGAGCCTGCGGAGCTCCAGGGCCCACAGGGCCAGGAGGTTTACAGGGCCGTTTCGGCAGAGATTTCAGCAATAGGGATAGACAGTTCAGTCCCAAGCCAAGTGGCTGGAAAAGTAATCAGCAAGAGCCCGGCAGAAGCACCGTGGGTTTCGTCGCAAAGAACCAAACAGTAGACCACTCATGCATATTCTGCTCTAGCCCGAAGCACGAATCAAAGTCATGCAGGAAATCATTGTCGTATGAGGAGAGAAAGGAACTTTGCGACAGAAACAACGCGTGCTTCAAGTGCCTTAGGCGCAATCATTTTGCGAAAAAATGCAGAGCTAGGAATGTCAAGTGCGAAAGGTGCAACCGGGGACATTACGCGATTATGTGCAATGCCGACAGAGCGACGGGTCAGCGAACAGAGGCATTATCGACCCGTATATCCACGAGCAAGCTTAGAGGGGCGCCGAAAGGATTAGTCTTCTTCCAGACCGGTCTGGTGTGGGTCAATTGCCCTTCAGGCAGGCAGGTCTTCAGGTTTTTCTTGGACTCAGGATCGGAACGGTCATACGTGTCGGAACACGTCGTCAAAGCCCTCAGATTGAAACCAGCATATCAAGAAAGCCTCGCGATGATAACGATAGGCGGAAATGTATCAAGCTTCAAAAAGCATAACGTGTATCGCATCGGGCTCCAAAGCAGATTCGACAGCGAGATGGCCGTGGAGCTCGAGGCGACAGAACTTCCAGAGATCGCGCGAGGGCACTTCCCGGTTTCGCCGGAGTCGTGGGACCTTGCCCCATTGGCAGACCACGGCGAAAACATAGGCAGGCGCGAAATAGACGTCCTCTTAGGTTGGGACATCATACCCAAAATCAAATGCGGAACGGAGCGAGTTTTCGAAAACAGAATGGTCGCCAACGAAACCATTTTCGGCTGGATAGTGGCGGGAATGGACGAATCGAGGAGCGGAAACGCGCAGTCGCAGGTCTTTGTGACAGCGAACTTGTACCAACCAGGTACCAGGCTGAGACCAGCACAGGTTGTCAGCATGGCAACAACAACAGTGGTTGACGCCTCGGAAGCCGGCACAGCTCGTACTGCGCCCAGTCCAGCTGCCCTCGGTTCAGCCGAAGACGCGCGGCCAGGGACCGCCGCCAAGATAGCACTCCACGAGGAAATCAAAGCCGACTTACAGCTTCTGTGGTCAACAGAGTTGCTGGGGATCGAAGATCCAGCTCAGGAGTCAGGCGATGCGGTCGAGGCAGAGTTGCAAAATTTTTTCGAAAATAACCTAGAAAGGCTGGAAGAGGGCCGATACATGGTCAGTCTCCCTTTCAAGGAGAATCTGCGAACGCTGGGGGACAACGAAAATATCGCGCGAGGCAGCTTAAAAAGATTTCTAATCAAAGCTTCCAAAGACAGAGAGCTCCTCGCGGCGGTAGACGAAGAAATGAGCCGGTACATAGGAAAGGGCTACGCGGAGCTAGCAACCCCAAAAAAGCCAGGCGAACTAGTTCACTACCTCCCGATTCTGCCAGTGGTCAAAAGAGACCCGGAGAAAAAGCTTCTAAAGGTCAGAGTCGTGAAGGACGCGGGCGCGCGCAGGAAAGACGAGGCGGCGCTAAACGACGTTCTCCACGATGGTCCCAATCTATTGCCGGACATTTTCAAGGTCCTGTTGAGATTCAGAAGGGACGAGATCGCGGTGGTGTCGGACATAGAGAAGGCATTCCTGCAATACAGGATCCGCCCCGACCACCGCACTTTCCTGAGATTTTTTTGGGCCCCGGGGATCAGCAGCGATCCACGGGCGCCAATCAAGGAGTTCTGGAGCACTACGCTCGATTTCGGGACATCAGCGTCGCCATTCATCCACTGCGCCGGGTTGACGTACCACATCAGACACCTCGCGCAACAACACCCAGACAGAGCGCACTTTCTGAAAGACGTAGAACAGCATTTCTATATGGACGATCTGGTCTTCACAGTAGACTCAGAAAACGAAGGCGCAGAGTGTTTCAAGTTCATGTTCAAGGCGTTCCAGACGGGAGGCTTCAGGCTGCGGAAATGGGCAACAAACAGTTCAGCGTTAGGTCGAGAGATAGAAAGATCGCTCAGCGACCCAGATGTTCAAGTCTCTTTCGATCAAGAGGACTTCAAATTCCTAGGAATAGGTTGGAACCAGAAAACAGATCAGCTTCACATAGACGTCGCGCCGGCGATAGAAACACTAGAAGCAAGCATACCGTCGAAGAGAACCATATTGAAGGGCACAGCACAGATTTACGATCCTCTCGGTCTCATTTCTCCGCTCACAGTCAGACCCAAAATACTGCTACAAACATGCTGGAAGCAAAAACTCGATTGGAACACGGAACTGACAGGAGACATTCGCAAAGAATTCTTAGAAACAACGGACGCGCTCAAACACGCACGGGAATTTCGCATACAACGGAACATAAACACAAACGAGCGAGACGTCACCCGAGAACTGCACGTGTTCTGCGACGCGAGCCTGTCGGCACTCGGATGTGTGGCATACATCAGAGAAATGTCGAAGCGCGGCGCCGCGCAGATCTTTTTCGTCGCCTCAAAGGCGAGAGTAGTTCCAATAAAGTCGACCTACTCGATCCATAAGTTAGAGCTAGTCGGGGCAGTCATGGCGGCCAGAATGGGGTCGAGGATCAAGCAGTATCTCAATTATCATTTCGAGGCGACCCATTACTGGTCCGACAACTCCCCGACGCTACACTGGATCAAAGAGTCTCCGGACAGACTGAAAGTTTTCGTAGCAAATAGAGTGAGAGAAATTCAATCCCTGACAGCGGCGCCGGAGTGGGACTACGTCACCTCCGCGCAGAATCCAGCCGACCTGTTGAGTCGCGGAGCAAACGTCGCGTCAGAGGAATACAGCTCCATGTGGCTTAAAGGGCCGAGTTGGTTGGCAGAGAAAGGGCGGCCAACAGAGAGGCACTCACTGAACAAGTTCTTCGAAAGCGAAATAGAGTCAGAAAGGAAAGCGATCAGCATGTTGACGGTAGAGCAGAATCAGTCAATATTGGATGGCTCCCGATTATCATCTTGGAGCGTGCTGGTCAACTCCACGGCGCGAATCCTCAGGTGGCTTTCAAGCCGATACTCGCCAGCAAGACAAACCCCGCGGGATGCTCCGGTTTCAGCAACCGAGGCATGGAGAGCAACAGTCAAAGTAATCCAAAGTCTCCAAAAAAGCCAGTTTAGGGCAGAGCTGGAGTCAGACTGTAAGGAAATCCAGAAAGAAAGCAAGCTGTTCAAATTGGCACCGTTCCTGGATGCCGAAGGATTAATTAGGTGTCGTTCCAGATTGGAACGCGGCGAAGAGTGGGGATACGATGAAAAGTATCCAATCGTGCTTCAAGGGGAAGCGCACGCCGTTAGATTGCTCATCAGGTTTTTCCACGAGAAGAAATGTTTCCACGTAGGCGGAGTCGCGGCAACATTGAGCATGTTGAGGAAGAAGTATTTCATTCTCGCGGCGCGCAACGCAGTCAAAGCAGTCCTCAGAGATTGTAAAGTTTGCATGTTGTTCCGGATCGAGGCGGCAGCGGAGCCAGCGCCCCCGATTCCGAGTTTCAGGCTGTCAACAGCCCCTCCATTCACGGTTTGCGGAGTAGATCACGCGGGACCAATCAGCTATCGTCTCCCAAGCGGAGATCTCGCCAAGTCGTACATACTGCTATTCGTGTGCTCGAATACGAGAGCAGTCCAGTTGCAATTGGTTCCAGACCTGTCAGCATACGAATTCTTGCTGGCATTGAGAAAATTCTTGAGCCGATTCAGCGGAACCACCAGAATCATGTCCGACAACGGGCTCGCGTTCGTTAGAGCGGCCAAGGAGCTGAAGATCATCTTCGAGCACGTCAAGTCGCCAGCCGTTCAGCACCACCTAGCTTCCGCAGAAATAGAATGGGAATTTATCACAGCCAGGGCCCCCTGGCAGGGCGGATGGTGGGAGCGTTTGGTGCAGTGCGTAAAAAGACCACTTAGGAAGATCTTAGGTAGGAACTCGTTACCGTTCCGGGAGCTGGAAACAATCTTGGCAGAAGTGGAGGCGATGGTCAACCAGAGACCGCTCACGGCAGTTCAGGGCGACCTCAACGAAGTTGGCGCTCTCTGCCCAGCGGATCTCCTCTACGGCTACAGAGCCAAACAGGGTCTCCCGGAAACAAAGATAAAGGCGAACGACCGCGAAGCGGCAACTTCAATAGTTTACTCGAAGCGTTGGGAACATCAGCAGGCGGTTCTGCGCGCGCTGTGGAAACGATTCCGAGGAGAATATCTGTCTTACCTACGTTCCGCGCACATTCGGCCACCGGAGGCTCGCAGACCGATAGCGGTAGGCGACGTTTGCCTCCTGAGGGACGCAAGTCCGTCGAGAGCGCACTGGCCGCTGTGTCGCGTTCTCGGTCTTTCCGGCGGGGAGAGAACGGATCGACGCAAGCGATCCTGCCTAATCAAGACGGCCATGGGTCAAACGCTAAATCGACCAATACAACTACTATTCCCACTGGAAGTATAGGCGATTGATACGGAAGCGCGAGGTGGTTTCACCTAACTAGTGAAGAGAGAAGGCGGTAATTCTGCATCAGTATTGTATTAAAAAAATCGAATATTTACATCTCACACGAACGGCGAAAGGTAACGGCTCCTGCCGAGCCCCATATCGTAGGCGTCGGTTTGGGTGCCGACGTCGCGCGGGGCGGGCGGGGCCGTAGTCGCGAGACCTGGGTCCGCCGGGGCGGGGGGAGCAACGAACGCATCGTTGATCCGAGCGTCGGCGTCGTGCGCCGCGAGGGTGACGCGGATCTCCTCCACGAGGGCTCGGGGAACCAGCAGCGGGACTGGATTCACTGTCCGCACGCGGCGCGCCCCGGCGGAAGTCGTGCAATACGGTCGGCGATCATCATAAGACATCGCGTCCCACACACGCCGGATGGCAACGCGGAGCCTGCGGTACTCCACTCCGCAAAATTGGCCGGTGGCCACCACTGAGCGAACGAAAATCCCCAGAGGGGAGAGATCGAAGGTCGCCATTCGGACAAGACGTCAGAACACTTTAGCTGCGCGACAGAAAGTGATTTGGGGAACTTGGGTAGGGCCGAGATTCGAGCTCGTCTCCGTGTTGGGTGAAAGGGAAAATGTCGGTGTCCTCTCGGAAATGACACAATTCCGTCTCGTTAAAGCTCATCCAGTGTCGGGTTCGAGACCTCAATTGCTCAGATTTCGGAAGTCTCGGTTGCACCAGAGCGCGATAGGATCTAGCTACTCAAATTCTCAAGTTCCGACCGACCATCTCAGGTCACCAAAATGTGTCAAAAGTGCTCTAGGCAGGAAACCGTTTGTAAATTGAGAATTTGGCCGGGAGTGTCACGCACTCGACAGAGTGCTTCAGAGTTTATCGATAAATACTGAATAAAGTACATCCTCGACTGTACGCGTCGTGCTGCTTCTCTCCGTGCGGTAGGCCCACCGCGCATGCGCCGGCAGCGGCGATGCCGGTGGGCAGCCGACAGTCGGTCGGCAGTCAGGTGTATCACAGCGTTTGAGAGACAACGCACCGAGCACAAGAGAGAGCGGCCACGACGGCGTCTACAGGAGGATTCCAGATCCAGACCAGAGTATTCCTTCTTGTAGAGTAAGCCCAAACTGTGGCATCACATGGACTAAGGTGAGCCGCGGAAAGGCCAAGTGTTCCTAATTCTAGTGGACAGTTTCTCCAAGTACATCGACGCGGCCTGGATAGGAAATTCCACGCAGGCGTTGATCGCATACTTGCGCACGGTTTTCCGACACTTCGATCCCGCTCGAACATTGGTCTCAGACGATGGGGGCCAGTTTACAGCACTGGGCGTCGAAACTTTCTGCGCGGAGTGCGACGTGACGCATTTGCGGTCGGAGCGCGTCATTTGGGCGCCGGAGTCGATTGGGCGCTGGCGTCGATTGGGCGCTGGCGTCGATTGGGCTCCGGCGTCAATTGGGCGCTGGCGTCAATTGGGCGCTGGCGTCGATTGGGCTCCGGCGTCGATTGGGCGCTGGCTCCCACAGCTTGTGAGAGATCGTTGACATCTCTGTGGTCCCAGGCTCTGCCCCACATTGCGAGCCCGTGGTAAAAAAAAAGCTAGACCAACTCGAAGGTGGACTCGAGCTTGGGAATATAGTGGCCCTGGGAATACGATTCATCGCGTTCGATTTTGATGAATGTACAAGAATATCCACGGGAGGGACATAATTCGCTGAGCTGAGCGCTGAGCGGCTGGCTCGTTCAATGAGACCCGATAGACTAGCAAAAATCTAGATTTCGTCATCATCAACGCATCGAAAGCGGAAAATAATCGTACACTGCAATCAATGAGTGAAATTGTGTGGAAATCATCTCCGTGGTTCCCGTATTGAGCGGACGAAGCGCTCAGTGCTCGGAGGTCATGCTCCAAGGAACCGTTATGAGCCAGGGGGTGAGAACTTGGGAGAGGGTGCAACGCTCTCAGTGTCTGGGAGAAACATCGAAATTGGAAAATCTGTATTTCCTGCATTGTTGATGTCTCTTCGTGTTCAAGCAATACTAATCCGCATTGCTCATTGGACTCAAGCCATTGTTCTCGGAGCCCTGATGTCCCATCGGAAAAGTTCTCATATTTGAACTGCCGTACCCTTTCCTCAGTCGTTATCTCCATCGAGAACTAATGCGAAATTCAAATTTCATTCCAAACTCCAAACGGCGGAACTGCACACCGAAATCAAACTGACGCTCTGAAAAAACTTCCACAGCTAGTATCTCTGAACTCTTGTGTCTTTGTTTATTGTTCGATGGAAGGTGAAATATTGTCCAAGCGCAATAAGCTGAAGACTGCCCATGAAGGGCATCTTTACGTGTATGACAAGAAGAGCAAGGACTCCAACACCGAATTTTGGCGCTGTTACTTGAAGAATAACCCAGCCTTCAAATGCAAAGCTCGTCTTCACAAGAACCTGATAACAGGTGAACTTCGCGCAGTGGGTGAACACAGCGACAATCCCAACGCCGCCGCAATCGAAGTACAGCGGAAGAAGACCGCGCTGAAACGACGAGCCGCCGAGACGGTGGAGCAACCCCAGCAGATCATAAACAAGGTTCGCACGCAATCCTCCCTGGCTGCGCAAGGATCCATGGGAACGAACAAGTGTTTAGCACGGATAGTACAGAGGACGCGCAACCGACTAGGGATTCCATCGACTCACTTCACAAGACTGGCCGACATCGATATTCCCGAGTCTTTCCGTATGTACGAAAGCACTCCGGGTGAAGTCGAAAACTTCCTGCTAGCGGATTCTGGATCCGACGATCCTCATCGAATACTCATCTTTGGAAGAGAGTCCGCGAGATCGTGGGTCGGTCGAGTAAGGAAGATCTATGTTGATGGGACCTTCTCGTTGGCTCCGCAGTTAATCGCGCAAATTTTCGTGATCCTCGCGGAACGCCCTGGAGTAGTCACTCCCCTGTGTTATGTGCTTATGCCAAACAAGGAAGAGCGAAGCTACAACAAGGTGAATAACTCATAGATTTCGTATAATATCCTGGAAGATAACAGCTCGTTGCCGCTGTATCATGAGGGCAACTCGGGTATCAACGATTTCAAGGAAGTTTGTTTTCCTCTTCCGCTCAGATGTTGGATATGTTGACCTTGGGATGGCCCGACTTCAATCCAGGAGCAATATCGATGGACTTCGAACAAGGGTTGCGGAACGCATTCGCTGCCTACTTCCCTGAAGCAGAACTGCACGGATGCTTTTTCCATCTCGTGCAAAATATGAAGAAGAAAGTTGCAGCATGTGGGTTGAGCCAGAGATACAGGAACGAGCCGGACTTCGCTCTCAATGCGAAAATGATATCTGCCATGGCGTTCCTCCCACCAGAACAGCTTGAAGACGGTTTGAGGGAGTTGCGATCTCATCTTCCGCTCGAACTGCAGCCGGTCTTGGAGTACTTTGAAGATTTCTACATGGGTCGACTTCAAATAGACATCAACGGAAATCCGAGCCGCCGAGCAGCCATGTTCCCTGTGTTCACGTGGACCGTTTACGAAAGGACCCTTCAAGGGGACTCACGAACGAACAACTATGTGGAAGCTGCGCACAGAAGCCTCCAGCGCCAATTCGCAGTCCACCATCCCGGCCTTCTCAAGTTCATAGAAGGCATTAAGTGCGTTCAACAAAGCAAAGACGCGGACTTGGAGCGATACGTGGCCGGAAACGCCTCTCAGAGAAAACGGAACCGTTACCTGGAAATCGATCGTCGCATCATGAACATAATCACACATCTAGAATCTCGAACTTTGCTCGAAACACTCCGCGGAGTCGCTCATAACTACGAGATGAATCCGTGAAGAGCAGCCATCCCTGCCGGGAATTGAGTTCGACCCATAATATACACAATAAAAGTATATTCGAATCCATGCTCAACGGGCGTTTTCTCTCCATTCGCGCACTCCCGATGAAAAGTCCATTCCTTCCGAGTAACCCTCCAGCCAGCGGAGACAATCGTCTCATTTGCAGCAAATTCCCATGTTTGACGAAGCCGAGAGATCGTTCCTTCAAGGACCTGGAGGGACACGCTCCCACATTGTATGAGTGGGCTCTCCGCGGACGCAGCTGAGTGTATTGTGGGTATGATGAAAGCACACAGGGACGACCCGGCGTTGGGGCCCAATTGACGCTGGCGCCCAACTGAGGGCGGAGCCCAATTGACGCCAGCGCCCGATTGACGCCAGCGCCCAATCGACGCCAGCGCCCAATTGACGCCAGCGCCCAATTGACGCCAGCGCCCAATCGACGCCGGCGCCCAATTGACGTGCACCGATTTGCGGTGTGCTCCGAGAATGCCGATGAGCAATGAGCAAGCAGAAAAGATGTTTCACACCATGAAGAATTCCTTGGACGTGGCGGTTTCCGCTCACAACTATACACCTAATGAGGCGATCGGTTGTAGGTCGCCGGCAGAAGTTTTCTTCGGCAGGAAGGTGTGCACTCCTTCCGACGTTTATAGGCCTTTCGAAACTCAACCGGGGCTCACAGACTGGCAGAGAGAGATGAACCCTCAGTTCGATCGTCATCATGGGACCCGCAGCCGACAGTTCTTGTTGGGGGAGGCTGAAACGGCGGAGGTGGCAAATGGCACCTCCGATGCCCAGTCAAGACGGCGTCACTGGGAGTCCGAATAGTGTCGTAGGCTCAGCAACTCCTCCGCTTGATGCGAGCCTCCTCGCTCAGTCAGCAGCGGCCGTCGCACAGCCCGCTCTGAGACAGCAACGAGCGCGTGCGTGCAAAGTTGTCAAAGATTATCGCGCTCTATCAGGACATCGTCCCCGGGAGTAGATGTCTTATAAGGGGAGGTATGTTGGGGACGCCGCCGCTGACTGAATAAACTGTATAAGGTGTGTCTCTTCATGAGATAACGATTCTGTCCAAGCCGATTCGTATTCCTTCCGCTATGTCATTCTTCGGGGCCAAACAGATGGACCCAACACGGCGTATTCCAGCTGACCCACTATCCGAGGCGCTCCTGGAGTCGACTCGGCCATCATGGACGTCCTCATTGCGTCCTCTCGGCTGTACGCTGCCGCGGAGACCGTGAATGATGCAGAACTAGGAGCACACGCCGATTTTCGTAGTCTTGCTTCTTATCACGGCTGCTCGGATAGTGTTGGCGAAGGATCAGCCGTGGGGTTTCACTCAGAAATCGTCGAGGCGAGTCCGTATCCCTCTTACTATGAAATTCAAGGTGGTCTATCCATTTCTTCTGACGACTTTGTTTTCAGAATTTCGCTCGGGTTCGGGGGATGGAGGCGCACTTTCTCCGCTTTCCCTAGCTTCATTTTTGTCTCACACTGCTTTACTACTCGACTAGATCGTGTTCTACCCAAGTCCCGCGCCTTTCCGCCAGTAGGACTTCACAATAAATCCTCGTCGGCATCCGCCCCAGCCATCAGCCAAGACATTCTTTCGGGGGGAAACCCGGGCTTCCTTCAGCTAGATACGGCACTGTTCTCAGTTAGCTTGCGCTATTTGCTACCCCGCGGCGCTGGAGACGGTACTGAACTTCTGCTCTGGAGTGGCCGTAGAATGGGGTGTAGCGGATGATTCTGCTAGGTTGCCCCGCATTCATTCGGGGACAGCGCTGACGAGATTCCAGAAACTTCGAATGAAAATTCTTCGACATTCGACCTTGCTGACATCCGAGTTCCAAGGTAACCGGTCGAATAGTTTTCGAACCAATGTGCCCGGTATATTGGTTCCGCTTCGCCCTGTGGGCTGGGATGGAGCGGATCGCTGAGGCATCGAGCCTGAGAACGCATTCGGTTCACGGATTCGCGGAAAAAACAGACTCATTGGCAGTTGATTATCTGAGACAAACGATCGAGAAGTTTGATGAAGTTCATCAGAGAAAATGTCTTCGAGGGAAGCAAGGAAATCTTTCACCTAATCACGTTCCGAGCAGAGTTCGCTTGGAGAATAGGTACGAGAGTTGAAGATGCTGGCCTTCCATTGTTCGTGTGAACCCCGATGCTCCTTGCTTGATGCAGGATTCGTTCAGATGTGAAATAAGTATGAAAGCCCGGAGTGAATCAGCGTGAATGGGCCTTGACAACAAGCGTCGCTCCTTACTTCCCCTGTACTGGCTCGATTCAAGCTCAAACGTAATGCTTTACTCGGGGATTGTAATTTCGAAATGTTATCAGGCCCCGGCTTCCATGGATCGGTTCCAATCTCATAAAGATATCGCTTTGCTCGACGATCGTCACATAATACTGTTTCGCCCTTTCTGAGACGCGGCGACTCCAACTCGACGACGGCTTTAGATGTATTTACGACTTTATCGGGAAACTCGCAGAGTCGTCTCCTCCAATTTCGTAGAGCAAGTTCTCATTTCTTGTGTTGATTCTTCTAAGATGTAGGCGGCTTCGGAGGGGTCTTCATCACCTTGAGGGCGATTCCTGCCTGTAGGAGGGCACGAAGAGCATATCTCAAGACGAGACCGACAATCGTCGAGCGGAGCCTGGAATCTGAGGTTCCCATCACAGGAAATTCTGGGCAAAACCACTGAGTTTGGAGAATGTTCTCCCGATTTCTCTCGTGGAGGATCTCGAGATAATTCGAGAAGCCACTGCTGTAGTAGAACTGATCGAGGTAGAAAGTAATGGTAGCTGACGCTACCCCTGCGATTCCAGACCACTCGCGTGAAGGAGAGCGTGAGGGCAACGCTTCCTGGGAAACCTCTCAAATCGAGTCAGTGCAATGATGTTCGCCTTATTCGTTGCTTTCCCTCGGCCAGAGAGAGAACACTAGGGACGGTCTTGGAACGAATACGAACGTAGATTTGATACAAGAGAACCACTGCTTCTAGTACCCGCAACTTATCCTCTATCCGTATGAATGGTTGTGGTTGATCTGATTCGTCTCGATCTGAGGACAATGCATCTTTTCATGTCCCGGTTAGAGATGCCGGCATCAGTATGTCGATTCCACCCCAATGGTGCAACGCTGACACTCGACTGGGGAACTAGATAAGTACTTTTCATCACTTACGAACCACGTTCGGACTCGACGAGGAAGTACATGCGATGATTGCTGTCATAACCCCCGATACAAATCAGAGGAACGACAGGCTCTTAGCGCTTCGCAGACGCACCGAAAAGTCGGGGGCCTACCTCGGTCGCTTGGGAACAACCCCATGAAGCACCGTTTCTCTTCTCAATCCAGGACAGCAATTTCGCTAAGTTCCGGAGGGGCTTGGGGAAACGGGATTCCATACCAAAGAAACTCACGAACTCGGAACAATCTGTGGCTCAAGAAGCCACGATCTTTGACGCAAGGAAATTCGGATTCTGATCCCTGAGATCGAGTCGAAGTCGATTACTTCTCTCTCCCATTACTCCCATTAGAGCGACTTCATTCTGGGCGACAAACATGAGCGCTCGATGTATCGCGAGCCCATGAGCTTGTGCCGGGAGCCTCGCCAGGGAGGAGGCAAGCGCCGGTTGGCATTGGATCCATCAGAGGAAGTCGGTAGAGTTCTTCAAGTGGACTCTCGAGTCGTTAAGTCAAGAGCAGAGGCTGACCCGCTGTTGGCAGCTCTCTGTCTGTTTCGCTGGTCGACTGACAAACTCAACGGTTGAGATGATGTCCGGTCCGGTACATCGAGACATGTTGAATATTCAAGCTGGGAAAGCTCAGCAACGAGTTGAGAAACGCGCCGTACCCCGTCTACAATGTCTCAAGGTCTGACTGACATCCCCACTCTGAGACGACCGTGAGAGCCAACTAGTCTTGTTAGACCGGAGCGATAGACAACTATCTGTAGTTTGATATAATCGACGGGCCAGCTACAACAACGGTGGCATCACAGTCAGCCGCGACATCAAAAGACGATTATTTTTTGTCCCTTGTCCCGAAGACAATGTCTCATTTCTATCAATTATGGAGGCCAATGAGAACGGTTAGATCGCCTCGTCAACAACAACAGGAGAGCTCACCGGTAGGAGAGGTACGTTCGACTTGAAAGCTCAGGAGCGGAGCGTTGACGTTTTCGTTCCTCATGTGATTCAGGATCGATGGTCTTTATTGATGGCCTCTACCATATTGTATTGTGGATAGACTTCGGAAAAGTACTAAGTTTTACGACGAGTCGATCGATGTTCTATGCAAACAACCGCCCAGAGATTCGGTTTCACCGGCATTCGTGTGTTTCATGAGCAGTGCAGTCACGATAACGAAGCCTCTGTAGTTCGTTCGCATCGAACCTCAGTACTCTTCCGGGGTCTGCTTGTATATTGCTTGGTTTTTGAAATCTAGAGATCCAAGATTTGTTTCGGAAGCTCGACTAAGACAGAATGAGCTCGGGTTCTGAGAGAGTCCCGGGAGACGGTGTCTGGAGCCCTCTCCTGGCGAAGTTCATCTGATTCTCGTATCAATATTCGTTTTATATTTCACCTGAGCTCCCCATTGACCAGAGGATCGTTCGACTGAGATCTGAATCGTTGGGTCGATCACTCCTCGTTCTCATACACGGAAACAGAGTATTACCTTCCAATTTGATCTCAACGATTGACAGCGATTCTCAGACAATATTTGCACTATTCTGATTCCGTCTAAAACGCTGGCGAATCACCGGGAGACGTCCAGGCAGGGCTTCCGGAGAAATCCTCCATTTCATGCAGAAACTGCGAGTATTATCCAACTTCGTGGGTTTGGTTCCGCGAATTGAGAGCCCCGCTCAGACGTTCCGTTTCCGAGTTTTCAGCCGAGTCAACGATCGACACCGCTCAGCGGCCCTGGTACACAATGTCGGAGACCAGAAGGATCCCAATCAGAGCTCTGCGCCGTGAGGATTTCGATAGCGACGGACGGAAAATTAAACAGCGGCGGCGTGCGCTGCGGCTCGCCATGGCGGGCCTCCGCCGTGACGCCACCGGGAAGGTCTCGAACACTGCGGAAACTGATAACGATTCCCGATCTGGCGAGAAAGGGTCTGGGCGGATTTCGTCCATGGTGACGGATTTCGCTGAAAACTGCACTGAGGCATCCCGCAGAACAGAGCTACCACAGCAAGTTTAGGCCTCCGGGGATCCGTTCGCTCACAACAATGAAGTTGAGACTCGGAGAAAAAAAAACTTGAAACCGTTATACCTCGAGAACCACTGGGGCTACCGCGCCGATCGACAATTTTTCGAAATGCTCTCACTAGGGGCCATAGGATCTAAGATTGGTCGATCGCTTCTATGATTTTGTTCCTCGAAGTGTCACTTCGCGACGAGTGGGCCACTCCGGTAAGTACCTGAAAATACAGTCCCAGCACCCCTCATGTGCTGTCCAAATATCAGCGTGATCGAAGTGTTTCTTCCCTTTCCATTTGATGAAAGTAGCATGGCGATCACACCAGGGTTCTGCTTTGTCGCCTCGGAGCGTCACCGAAGCTGCCTGGAGCTCGCTGTATTACGTTGTTTCGAAGTAAGGTACCTTGACACGCCTCGAAGACGAGAAGAAAAAACACTGTTTCTTGCGTAGAAAATACTTCCCATGAGCGAGCGGCGGAATGGTCGGATCGACCCTAGAACCACCCACCCCCGAGAGTATGGTTTGGTTGACCTAGGAATCAACTCCATAGACCCTCAAAAGTATGGTAAGATCGGTCCTGGAATCACTCCCATAGACCCGCAGAAGGATGATCGAGAGTGTATGTGCACATGTAAGTTTAACCGTGCTCAGTGTGACCTGGCGGTTCCTCTCTGTTTACAATCGGGCACGCTCCACTCACGTCTGCCAGGTTTCAGTCATCCGCAGCGCTTGCTCCCTGTGCCTGCGAATCGTCTTAACCTGTGTGCCGAAACCACCAAGTTCAAACAACGTTTTCTTTTGCATGCCTATGCCTGTGCGCCTGCCTATGGGAACGGGGGCTTCATTCGAGTGCTTGTTAGAAGTTTTTTTCGTGAACTGAGTCGATCTACTTTTGAGGGTCTATGGAGGTTACCGGGTCCGACGTTTTCCAGAGGAGACCTGCAGTCAACCCTCGACCTCACACTTGCTTCCAGTGGAGCCCTGCGAAAGATTACCGATTGGCGGGTTCTTCGTCAAGAGGAATCCCTCACCGATCATTTTCTGATCTCCTTCTCGGTTGACGTCGACTCGACGCCAGTCCCCTCTCACACCCGTACGCGGCCCAATATCTCTCTAGTCCGAGAGTACCTCGACGCTCATGCTCCCACGCTCGAAACCTCCAACCCGCGGACGGTGTCTAACCTTCTTCACATGGCCTGCCAGAATGCTTCCCGGCCTCGCCGCTCAGGAACTGGAAGATCTCCCAAGTACTGGTGGTGTACAACGGTGGCAGAGGCGAGGAGGGACTGTGTAGCGGCCCGCCGGAGAACACGCTCGAACGGCCTTTCCGACGTGGAGCTGTGGGCCTCCGTGCAGGCAAGCAGGGGGGAGCTCAAGAGGTCGATCATCACGAGCAAGCTCGCCTGCCGGAGAGCTCTCCTCGACGAGGTCAAATAGAGAGATCACCCCTTCCGGATGGCATTCAGAATCGCAACAGGAAAGACAAGGAGAAGAACCGGTCAAGAACTTTGTACCGGTCGGTCGCGAGGAGGTCTCCTACGCCACCGACAGGATACGCCTCAATCCGGACCCGACGGTATCGCCATGGAGGTTGTCAAGGTTCTCCTCTCACGCCATCCCGCGGTTTTCACGGGAGCGATGAACAAGATGTTCAGGACAGGTGTCTGGCCGCAGAGTTGGAAGGAGGCATGGCTTGTCCCAGTCCCCAAACAAGGGGGCACGGGTCCCTCGTCATTCCGGCCCATAAGCTGCCTGAGCACAATGCCAAAGGCAGCAGAGCATCTGGTCAACCGGAGATTGGCAATCGAACTCGAGAGCAGAGAAACTCTGTCACCGAATCAGTTCGGCTTCCGGACAGGACGAACGACCTTGATGGCCGTGAGGAAAGTCCTCGAGACGGCGAACGCGCGGAAAGAAGTTGACCCCCGGCGCCGCCCACATTGCCTACTCATCCTCTTGGATGAGAGGAACGCTTTTAACACTATCAGTTGGGACGCAGTCAATGACGCTCCCCAGGTGGCTGAGATTTCCCCATCCCTCAGACAAGTTCTGAGTTCGTGCCTACGGGATCGCAGTATCATCTTCGAGGGACGGACGTCGCGAGTCTACGCGGGCGTGCCGCAGGGCTCGATCTTGGGGCCGATACTGTGGAACATAGCGTACGACGGCGTTCTCAGAATCAGAATCCGGCTTCCTCCAAACTCCGCCACCTTGGCCTACGCCGACGATCTGGCCTGCTGATCACCGAGCCGGATACCAACCTCGTGTAGATGTATGCGAATGAGAGTCTCGCTTCCATCTCATCTTGGATGTCAGATAAGGGCCTGCGCATGGCGCCGCAAAAATCGCTGGCCATCTTTCTCAACGGACGAAAGCCCCCGCCTTCCTCAATCGATATCAGACTCGGCGGGGAACAAATTGCGGTGACCGGCGTTGAAACAACCTCAAAACGGTATTAAGTAGAATCAGATCTGAGAGATCTCGAGCTCAGCACCCGTCAACTGAACTGCTCTCCGCCCCTCAACTGACGGAGTCGTCTCCTAGACATTCTTCATCAGTAATTGCCACCGGGTCCGATGCACGGCCAAGTACCTGGGCGTCATTCTGGATACCGGGCTGACAGGGAAAGCCCACTTGGCATACGCGATGGCGAAGACGACCAAGGCAACCCAGGCACTCTCAAGACTCTTTCCCAGAGTCAGTGTAGCAAACGACTTCAGGAGACGAGTACTGGCCTCAGCTGCCGACAGCGTCATGATGTATGCCGCGCCACTCTGGGCCCTTCGAGCTTCGACTCCGGTCACTAGGAGACTTCTCGACAGAACTCAGCGACCACTCTGCATTGGCATTTCACGGGCGAACCGCACAGCATCAACGCTTGGAATACAGGTCCTGGCAGGGCAGATCCCCTACGAACTCTAAGCGAGGATACTCGAGTCTCGAGAGACCAGGGGACGGCATCCCTGTCAGGGAAGAGCTATCCTTCGACAAGGAGGCCGCGATCGCGGCATGGCATGAAAGATGGGACGAAGTCTACCCACCGAACCCCGAGGCTTGGACCCGCCGCTGCGTTCCGAACATCGAGGAGTGGATCAGCAGTAGGCACGGCTCTCTTACTTACCCCCTCGCACAAGTGCTCACCGGCCGCGGCTCCTCCGACGCATACTTGGCCCGGATCAAAAAGCTTCCCTCAGCGGAATGTCTGCCCTGCGGCTGAGGCGCGGAAAACACACCGCGACGAGCACTCGAGGATTGCCCGCAAACAGAGTTCATCAGGCTGCAGTATCGCCGGATTTCGAGTTATGGTTCTCGGCCGGTGGACGGGCCGACGCTGGTGAGCTTTATACTCAAGGGACGTGACATTTCGAATATCAAAATCATCGAAGCGATCGACCAATCTTAGATCCTATGAAAAAAAAAAAAAACTGGCGTCATAGGCTATGACGCCAGTTTTTTTCGAGTCTCAACTTCATTGTTGTGAGCGAACGGAGGAAACTTGCTGAGATAGCTCCACTCTGCGTTGGGATGCCTCAGTGCAATTTTCAGCGATATCCGTCACCATGGACAAAATCCGCCCCGACCCTTCCCCCGCCTGTGTATGAAGTTTGAAAGTGTCCAGCGTTCCACCACAAAGCTCGTGTTCCAATGAAGCAAGATTCTTATTCCTGCATGATCTCTGGCGAAGGTCCGAGGTCCTCTTACAACAGACCAGTGCGAAGGAAGAAATCATGTCCGCCTGCATCGCATTACCGGAGATTTAGAGCCTGTAGTTTTTCCTGTATTGCTCCACTTCCTCTTTGATCTCGATTTTTGATACTCCCGCCCTGATCCAGTCTCACTCTCCATCGATCCCTGTAACCTCCCAGCGTGCCTTTGATTGCTCAGAAGGTACTTGAGCTCCACTGATGTCAGCTCTCGGTCTCTGTATCCACGTCCCATTTGACCCAGAAGTCAACTGCGTGCTGTGGAATGGTTGCCCAGCGGCTGCCTCCGGCCGCAATCCTCGGAAGCAACGGAGAGCCTGAAGCGGAGGCTTTCACGGTAAAGCGGGACGATCATGTGGAGGGTATGTCGATGGAGGCTCGTTTCGCGTCGTCGACTGGCTGCATAGCTCCCATAAAGCTCTAAATCCGGTCACCCAAAATAATCGTCTTGCTCCTCATTGAGACCGCGCAACGAGCGGTGCCTGCGAATCCGCAAGCAGCGGAGGTCTTCTCGGAAAAGGCGGGCTAAACGCTCGCCAGTAGCGAACAAGGTGGGGGACAAAAGGCGCGCCGCTGAGAGTCGGCAGCGACGGCGCACAATATGGGACGTGGTGCACAGCTCCGATTTGAATCCACCACGGATCCGACTATCCACCGACCCGTGCTCGATTACCTTTGAGATGAGAGTGCCTCGGCCTCTTGTGTTCAGAAGGTCAGACACCCTCCCTGACATCCCTGACCTTGTCGACGCCCTCGCCTCCTTCCGTGCGAGCGGTAATGACCGCTTCTGAGCAGACTCAATGACGGTTCGGAGTTTCCAGAGCTCTCAGGGCTCACAAAGATGGTCGAGGCTCAAGATCTCGCCCGAGAAGGAGAGGGATCGCGGTGTCCCGGAGAAGGTTGGCGCATGTCTGGATCGATCTCGACCCGGGCTCATTCGTTTATAATTTCGCAGCGATTCTGATCGGGATTTGTTGCTGCGTGGGCTGTTACTTTTGCTGCTGCCGCCGACAAGACATCGTCATCGTAAACGTGAGTGAAAAGAGAGCGGACTCGTTGCATTCGTGCCATACTCTATTGTATTGATCGTATATGATGGAGATGATCCTATACTTCTCCACTCCCGCATCTAGTGAAGGGCCCGAACCGTTAGATAACCGTATCTGGCTGTGGATCTAGGGCGCACCCGCAACTTCGGGCGAGACGCGTATCGTAAACGTGAATTAGATGTCAGCAATGCCGGATCAGCAGCCATGTGTACCGGAGCTCGGAAATCGCCACCGAGTAACCGAGTATGAGAGCCGACGAGAATTCAGCCACTTGGAGATCTCTGAGCAAAGGGAACCCTGGTTATCGATATCGGGCCTCGCGTGTTTTTGTGACGATCTATTTTGAGAATAAATGTGAGAAATCGGAGGATAAAATCGTGTTAGCGGGATCTCATTATTTTGTGACTGGAAGAATATCCTGACTCAGCGCCATTCCACTGGCGACGAGTCGATGTCGTGACCATGAACGCCAAATGCTTTAAGATCGGGATTTCAGGATTATCAGGGAGACTAGCTCACTATTCGCTTTGAAGGGTTGGTAGCGGATTTCGTGAATGCTAGAGAATCAATGGAATATTTTTCATATCGGGGAGCTGAGGCGGAGGAGGAGAACCAGTAGCGAGAATGAGTTCACGAGACTCTCACGGAGACTCTGAGAAAACTGTAGGAGGGCTTGGAAGCTGTTGAGATAGAGAACAGAGGCGATGCGAGCAGAATCACAGGATCGATCACGAATGTGAACACAGCGATCAGAAACGTACCCAATGGGCAGCTGCAGGCCTAGACCTGATAGCGGGAGAAGTTTTGAGGGGACTAGGAGAAGAAGGGCACACGGGTGCTCGTTTGCCTTGTGGACTCACATTTTGCAACCGATTTCGCTCAAACTCGAACTAGAGTAGCTCCCTATCATTCAGCATATATGGTGCCTGTCAGTTGCCAGTCATATGTATATTCCCGCAGCTCTCAGAATGGTATTCACAGGTTCACGAGTCGTGCCTACGCATCGGGCAGTTTACGGAGCCCTTGTTGGTAAAAGTCTTCGTTTTTGAACCAAACCATTCATCCAGCCATTTTTTCGACGTTTTCGTACGATGTGAATTCCTGATTGGAGAGTGCGTGGCCCATCGATGTGAATAGGTGGTAATCGGTTGGCGCCAGGTCTGGTGAGTAAGAAGCATGCCATGAAACTCCCCATCGAGAATTTGCAAGAGCGTCCTTGACGGGTTTCGATGTGTGACTAGGGGCGTTAGCATGGAGCAGAATAACTTCGTGCTGCCTTCGATGGTATTCTGGGCGTTTTACGTCCAGGACCTCACTCAGTTTGATGATTCGTTCCTTGTACCGTGCTCTGTCAACGGTTTCACCGGGTTTCAAGAGCTCATATCGGATCACGCCTCGTCTGTCTTTTAATGTGGGCTTACATTCTACCGGCGAGGGTTCGCGTGTTGTGCCGGAAGCTAGCCGCAACGAAACTGGAACCACCCGGGGATGAGCTATGCGGCACTGTCGAGTAGCATGAATCACCCGTTTCGCCGTTAGCGGCTCGCATCCACGATACTGATCGTTGATGAGATCGATGTGGAACGTAAGCCTACGGAACCACTAGTTCAGCTGGTGAACTTGACCCCTATCTTTTTCCGAAACGATTCGGCCTCACGGTCGATGCCGCTGCTTCTGCAGGGCTCACCCACGATCTTTGGCGCTTGGGGTTTTCGAAATGTATCCATTTTGGACCACGCGGTGAACAGAAATGGAGCGATTCGCTCATGTGGAGGCGGCTGCGGAGCGTTCCTGCACCCGACCTGCGGACCGGATCCAGAAAGCAGTGGGAACCTGATTCGGTGCCCAAAGTGCAGGGAAAAGACCACCGAAAGAGCCACGACAACAGAGCTGATGGCGCGAACACTGTTCCTGACAGATTTTCTTCTGACCCTAAAGGATGATCTGACCGAGGCAAGAGCTGAAATCTGCTGTGGTTTCTGCCTTCCCCATGACGAAGTTATCTACACATAAAAGGCATTCCACCAGGAATAAAATACACACTGATACCCAACGACGAAGTCCTCTATCCTCGTTCCTAGATAGGCACCCGTTTTTCTGAACCTCTGCAACAGTTTATGGGCCCAGGCCGCTAGTTCTGAGAGGAAAGTTAGAGTTCAGGGATCTAGTCGAGTGTCAAGTGCCAAGATCCGTGAGCACCTCAGTGTGGAGAGCTCCGTAGAATCACTGCCAGTGATGAAAGGCATGGAATTGGCAAAGCATGTGGAACGGCCAACTGGAGAATCTGATTGGCCGCTGTGGAAGAGAAAAATGAGAGACATCCTTGACTACCACGAAGGTGCCCTAGATGTGATTGACGGGAAGTTGGAAAAGCCTGATGAGATCGATGAGAGAGCAACATCTGAACAGCGGCAGGAGCACAAGTCAAAGAACGATGTGTTCAGGAAAGCGAATAGCTATGCTAAGACGCTGATATCAAGTGCGGTAGCTGACAATGTATATCAGAAAATCATGGATAAAGAAACAGCAAAGGAGGCTTGGGATGCACTCAAGCTCCTGTTTGAGGCGTCATCACAGGATCAGCTCTCCAAGATTCGTACTGATTTCTTTCTGCGTTTGATTGGTCACCAGAGGATGACGTGTCGACTCACACAGCCAAGCTTTCGAGTCTTTTCAACGAGTTGAACATTGGACTGCGAGCTAAGAAAGAGAATCCTCTTCCGGATCTTTTGCTTGTATGTGAGGCGCTACAGATTTTACCTCGGGAGTTCGAGAATTTCCGTTCTGGCTGGATGCTATTGTCCAAAGATTCGGAAAAAGGTTTTCAAGAGTCAGTCCATCAATTGTGCATGTTTGAGGGGACTTTCAAGACAGGACCGAATTCAGAGACTCCTGAAGCGTTTCAGCTGAGGCGAGGTGGCTTCAGACACCAGGAGAAAACAAAGAACGATCAGTGTTTCTATTGTAAGAAGAAAGGTCACTTCTTGAGGCAGTGTAGCAACTGGATCGCGGCTCGTAGGCCTCGGAGACCCGGTGTGGTTGTGCACGAAGTTCAACCAGAAAACATGGCACTCGCCCTTTCACATGAGATATGTGAGCTTTCGGTGGACGCGAATCGTTGGTGGGTCGACAATGGAGCTACCCAACATGTTACTCATTGTGCCGACTATTTCATCGAGTTCCAGGAATTCGATGAAGCTCACAAGGTGAAAGCGGCAGGAGGAGAATTGCTTCAAGCTGTTGTTATGGGAACTATTTCATTCCTGACTGACGAAGGTCTGGAGTTGACTCTCAAGGAAGTGTGGTATGTGCCAAAAGTGTTGAGAAATCTGTTCTTAGTGCTTGCTGCTCATGACAGGTGTGAGAACAGCGAGTTCATTTCCGATGCGACGCAGTGTTCCTTCGAAGTTAACGGAAAGATCTCCTTCCGTGGAAATCGCCGAAAATGTGGAACACTGTATGAGGCTGGTTTCATTGCGATCTGCCCTCGGCGGAAAGAGGTGAATTTCAGTGGAGGGATGACCTCGTAGCTTCAGTTGTATCATGAAAGATTTGGCCATCAAGACAGAAGACACGTGAGACACCTTTGAGACGAGAGCTGGAAATCAACATCAAGCTAGACGGAGTTATGTGAGAGCCCTGTGTTTGCGGGAAGTCGCACCGGCAGACGTTTGGAAGGAGGCGGGGATCGGTTGAGGCTGGTGAGCTGATTTCGGCGGATGTTGTTGTTCCGTTCGACATGTCCTTCCAGAAAAAACCGATATCTTGTGGTGTTCAAGAATGATTTCACGAAGTTCAAGTATGGTTTCTTCTTAAAGCATAAGTCAGAGGTGCACACAGCACTCGAGCAGATGCTCGCTCATAAGAGCAATCTAGGCAACAGAGTTCTGGAGTTTCTGAGTGATAATGGAGGCGAGTTCGACAACAAGGATGTCAGAACTACCCTAGTGAATGCAGGAATTACGCAAAGGTGGACCGCGCCATTCTGCCCGGAAACGAATGTGGGAGCGAGAGAGAAAACCGGACAATTGTGGAGATGGCACGGACATTGAAGTATGCGAACCCCGACGTCGAGTTTCCAAAGGCGATCTGGGAAGAGTCGATAAGCACAGCTATCTATCTTCTAATTCGCACTGGCAAGTCCTCTGTACCGGGAGCAACGCCGTACGAGCTCTGGATGAAGAAGAAACCTCGCATAAGACACTTACGCGTCATTGGTTGTTTCTGTTTCGCGCATATACCCGCCCAGAGTCGTCAAAAGATGGACAAGAAAGCAGTCAAAGGCTGTCTTGTCGGGGACGACGGAGACGAAGGTTACAAAGTATACATCAAGAGCGAGAACAGGATAATGAAAGTGAGACACCTAGTTTTTCAAGAGAAGCTACGGGGTTGTGGTACCTAAGTCAAGTTGCCGCTACAAGATCTCCAGCGAGAAGAGGGAGAAAGTGAGGTAGGAAACGGTGCAGAGCCCAAAGTGTCCGGTGGAGAAGATTCTCAAACAGAATGCGGAAGAGAAAGTGGGGGAACCACGAGCAAGTCCGGAGAAACCAAGAAATTGAAAGATTGCAAAGCAGACAACCAAGAAGCTGATGAGGAGGAAGTCATGGGCCAGGAGGAGAATAGCACTAGTTCACAGCGTCCGAGTTCCTGGAAATCGTTCTTGAGGAACCCGCTTGCGCGGAAGAAGCCCACGTACCTTGACGATTACGCTACGTTTGTTGAGTTCTGGATTGTCTCGTTTTTAAGTGTTCCACAGACCTATAATAATAGCGATTTATTCGCGGCTTTTCCGCAGTTCATAGTAACTCATTAGCGATCTCGTTGATGGCTCTGTTCTCAAAGTATGTGCATTTTAGGATGTGATGGCGGGTAATTCTGTTTTCGCCGCAGTGTTTACAGATACATAGCTCATTGCGTTCTACGTAAAAGTCCTCTTTTGTACAGATTTTTTGGTGGAAGCCATGGTAAGTCGTTCGGCATATGAAAGCTCGGTTTTCCCTATTTGCGAGTTTCCACCCTTCTCCGCAGAACGCTGGTCCCTCTGTGAACTCGTCTATGTCGAACTCGGCTCTTTTGCGTTCGAGATCTTCCGTGTATTCCCTCCACGCGGATTCGCTGAAGCTGTATCCCAGCTCTTTCAGACTTTCACATAGGGTCTTCTCCTTCGTCAGTGCTAGGACGAAGGTGTTCGATGTGTGCTTGCTCACTCCAAGGGTTGATTTGAGGGACAGGAGTTTGCATCTGTCAAGGTTTTTAAGACTACTTTTGGCGAGTTTGGTGCAGATGCAGTCCATTCCATACCTGTTGATGGCCATGACCTTTATCTCGAATATTTTCAAAGCAGTGGCCAGGGGAAGTTTTTGTAGGCTTCCGAGGCATACGATCGTCGTTGCGGTTCGTGTGAGGAGTTGGTCTACATGGTCACCGAATCCGAGTGCCGGTTGCATCGTGATCCCGAGGTATTTGAAGCTCTGGACGAATTCTATCGGGGTTCTGTTTATGTACAGCCTGGTTTTCCCGATGGCTCCTGCTTTGCGGAGTTTCAGGGCTTTGGTATTTCCTGTGTTGATGACCACTTCGTTCTCATCGCACCAGATTGAGAGAGCTGACAGTGCTTTCTGCAACTCATCCACGTTGTCTGAGGCGATAACAAGATCCTCGGCGTACATTTTAACGAAGAATTTTCTTCGTTCGAGTCTAGCGAGCAGGCTGTTGATGGAGAGTACGAAGAGCAGGGGGGATATTGAGTCGCCCTGCGCGACGCCTTTGTATTGGATCACCGGATTGCTGAGGTCGGCTCCGTTGTCGATGATGAGTTCGTTCGGTTGGAGTATCGAGCTAAGGATGGTGAGGGTCTTCCCTTTGATGTCGAATTTCTCCGCTGCGGTCTGTAAAAGTCTCCTTCTGCTAACGTTGTCGAATGCGGCCTTGAAGTCGACGAACACTGCGAAGGTGGGGTCTTTGTTTGAGTCCGTGTATTCGATGAGGGCTTGGATCGCTTGTTCGCAGGATCGATGCGGAAGGAAGCCATGTTGGTGCTGGGAGATCTTCGGCAGGCAGTGTAGGGTCAGGCGGTTCGACAGCGTGTTCGTGAACGCTTTATAGATGTGGGAAGCCAGGCTGATACATCTATAGTTGCTTGCGTATTCAGGGGAGCCTTTGCCTTTGAAGTAAGGTTCAACATGAGCGACGCGTCAGGTATTCGGGATCGTGCCGGTGTCGAGAGCTTTGTTGAACAGTCTGGTGACGAGTGGTATCAGGATGTCTTGATCCTTCAGGATATCGATCGCGACCCGGTCGGGTCCGACTGTCTTGTGTCTTTTCATTCTCCTCAGAGTTGCGGTGACTTCCTCGTTGGATATGTAACCGTTATACCACTCGTCGTTCCCTTCGTGGCTGCGTTGGTCAGTATCCGTTGCGTGTTCATATTCTGTTGATGAGTACAAGTTTCCGTAGTATTCCTCAAATGCCGGCAAGTCTACTTTCGGTAGGCATGGAGACGATGAGCAGCAGCAGACTGTGTCACCTCAAGACTTCCCGTATCGTCAGGCAGTCGGAGCTATCATGTACTTGATGCTTGGGTCGAGACCGGATCTGGCCTACACCATCGGAGTTCTATCCAGGAAGTTGGAGAATCCATCACAGGAAGACGTCAAGATGCTCAAGCGGCTTCTGCGCTACATAGCCGGGACCGTGGATTCCGGCATCGTCTACAGTCGCAGCGGAGCAAACGCCGTTCTGGAGGCATATAGCGGCTCAGACTATGGTGGGTGTTTTCAAACACGCCGCTCAACGTCAGGTGTCGTTGTCAGGTACGCCGGTGGTGCTATTTCCTGGGTGAGTCAGAGGCAAACTTCTGTGGCTACATCGACCACCGAAGCTGAAATTGTAGCGGCCAGTGAGGCAGCGAAGGAAGTTGTTTGGCTGAAACGGTTGTTCGAAGAAATAACCAGGTTCGATGGAATTCCCACGGTTTTCATTAACAACGCCGCCGCTGTGAAGCTATCTCAGAATCCGGAGTTCCATCGCCGTACGAAACACATTTCTCTCAGGCATTTCTTTATCAAGGAAAGGGTCACAGAGAGAGATCTGGAGGTTCAGCAAATTTCAACAGAGAAGCAAGCGGCGGATCTTCTAACCAAGGCATTATTGAGAGTTCGTCACAACTATCTCTGTAAATTGCTAGGAATGTCTTCGCGAGTCTACTCTCATTCTTTTCGTCATGGTTCAGTGCAAGGGGAAGTGTTGTGGTTTCTGCCTTCCCCATGACGAAGTTACCTACACATTGAAGGCATTCCACCAGAAATCAAATACACACTGATACCCAACGACGAAGTCCTTTATCCTCGTTCCTAGATAGGCACCCGTTTTTCTGAACCTCTGCAACAAAATCTAACTCATGAAAGACGCCACGAAGCTCACGACCGTAAGGCCGACCCCAGCGCGTATTACACGAGTATCTGAGCCCTGGAACTTCCCCAACTCGCCGCTCCCGCTAAGCCCAACCGCCTCGAGCACGCCGGTTCGTTCAGCCCGACAGCTGCACGAAGGAACGCCATCATGGAAGAGAGCGGCCGACGAGTGGGTTCGGAACACACCGAAGCTGCAAAGAACAGCTACGAACGTTAGAGAAAAGAGATCGCAACCACGAACGAGCAGTGTTGACACATGGGACAGCTGACTCCTGTCTACCGACGGTGGCCATCCAGGCGACCAGAAGTTTCCCGGACAGAATTTTCATCACTCGACTTGCTCCAGAGGTGAACGTGAGAACAGTGCTGGACCACGTGCTCACGAAAACTCCGAAAGTTGAATCTGTCACCAAGCTGAAGTCACGAGTCCGGAATCCGGCAGACTGATCCTGGCAGTGCTTCAAGAAGGAATGGTCTCAATTGACGATGGAGTTGGGAAGCAACCAGCCTTCCACCAGACGACCGGCCTCGCACAAGGGAACAATTTCTCCCCCCCTGGCCTTTGTGATCCTCCTGAACGATCTCCCCGAAACGATCGCCGAAAGACATGACCTGGTTTCCTGTACCTTGTATGCGGACGACGCGGTCCTAGTTTCGCGCTCGAGAACTCAACTTCAGAAAGCAAGGACGACTCTGAACAGCTACTCGGAATCAAATGCACTTGTCGTAAATGTATCGAAGACGAAACTCCTATAATTTGGAAGAGGAGGCCCCAGAGCCGAGGGAGACGTATTCAAGATTGGGAATGCCATCATCGAGAAAGTGAGGAGTTTCTGCTACCTCGGAATCGAGCTGCCAAGAGACGGAAAGAACTTCGCTAAACACGTCGAACAAAGGCTGAGGAAGGCGAATATAGCATTCAGCTCAATCCCGCGCCCGCACGAGCTGTCGCTACAGACCGCTCTCGCTCTCTTCGAGCTGAAGATATCGCCGATCGCATCCTACGGAATACGGCTTATCTGGGAAAATCTCACCAGATCACAGCTAGAATCGTTTGATGAACTCAAAGCAGCGTACATCAAGCCGAGCCTACGACTGCATCGATCAACCAAGGACAGAGTCGTCTTCCCTCTCGCTAGCACAGACAGAATGACCGAGACCGTGCGAACAAAATTTGGTCTCCCGCTGACCACAGCATACCAAAAACATGTCGAAAGCTGCAAGCGGAAAAGAGAAGCCATAGATCCAGCATTCTACTCCCGCCCTGCAATGAGATTAGATTGCTAGAGACTGCCGAACTTCAAGAAGAGATATCGCTTCACCAGAGGAGCGGCACACGGCTTCCACCACGTCATATGCAACAAGAAGACCAGACACGAGCCGGACGAAACCTGTATATGCACACTTTGCAGCGAGAGATGCTCGCAATATCATTTGTAGATATGCAGCTGTGACCAACTATTTGACTGGGAAAATTGTGAAATCCGAAAAGACTCGGGCACAGAATAGATCTCAATTAACATCTCAAAACACCAGAAACTGGTAAATAAATGCGTTTAATAGAAATGTATCAATTTTTTATCAGAAGTTACTATACGGTTCAGGAATGTTTTTCTTCTCTGCCTGGCGAGCAGCAGTACGCATGTGGTTTCCCGCCCTTCTTGTAGACGGTCAGTCAATTCATGAGGCACCTACTTTGACAGCTCCTGAATCTTTCCGAGGGCCTGCAGGCGGCGCGAAACAGTTCCTTGAGACACCTTCACTGGACCGTGAGTTGCTCTTGAGTTTGCGCGTCGTACTCGTCCAGCAACTCTTGCAGTGAGCGGTCCTCAAGCTGGTCTTCCTCGTGGTGCATCCGCCACATCGAAATCCCCCCTGTCGTATTTCTCGGACCATTCGTAACACTGCGATTGTCCGAGAGCATGCTTGTTGAAAGCTACCACGAGCATTCGATGAGCCTCGGCCGCGTTCTTGTTGAGATGGTAGAGGAGACTCAGCATTGTCCGCGAATCCTGTTTTATAGGTACGAAATACGATATTTCTGATGAAAAAAAATGAATTTTTCGAGCGAACTGGCGAGTTAGCGCCACTGAGTCTTGTAGTCTGGTGTGTCATGTAAACAATAGAGTTGGACGAAGGAATATTCATCGCTGCCGATGCTAGCGCCCTCTCAAGGATTTTCCGATTTCATATGCATAGACCTGGTACCCCCCCCCCCCCCCCCACTCTAGTACACCTTTCAAATCGAGAACCTGTGAATTTCCTTATGAGATCTGCGGGAATTTCCAGTAACTGATAGCGACGAAATATACTGAATAATAGGCAGCTACACTTTCGGAGCTTCACAGTTCGGATTTCAGCGAAATCGGTTGTAAAATGTGACTCTCCAGCGTTCACGAGATCCGCCACCCGCCCTTCATGGCTAATGGTGAACTAGGCGAAATCCCTCGAAATTCTGATCTTGAAGTATTTGCACTTGGGGTTCATGATCACGAAATCGACTCGTTCCAGGATCTTCCTCCAGTCACAAGAGAATGGGATCTCGGTTCTGACCTACTCCTGTTTTTCCCGATCTGATGGAAACCAGATCCTCGTGGTCATCGACCGCTCCTGTGTCATCGTCTAGCGTGTGTGAGAAAAATGAAATTATCGTTCGATTTCTCACATTTATTCTTAGGAACGATCTTCACTGATAACTCGCGAGGCCCGATATCGATAACCGGGGTAATATAGTAACCGTCGGCTCTAATACATGGTTACTCGGTGGCGATTCACGGGCTCCGTTGGATGTGGCTGCTGATGCGGTATTGCTGACATCTAACCCACGTTTACGACACGCGTCTCGTTCGTAGTGGCGGGTGCGCCCTAGATCCACAACGAGAGACGATTACTCAACGGTTAGGGCCTTTCACTAGATGTGAGAGTTTAAAAGTATAGAATCATCTCCATCGTATACGATGAAAACAACAGAGTATGACACAAATTCAACGAGTTTGCTCTCTTTTCACTTACGCCAACGATGATGACGTCTTGTCGACGGCAGCAGAAAATGCAACAGCCTATGCAGCAACAGATCGCAATCAGGATCGCTGTGAAATTGTGAAAGAATGAGCCCGGGTCGAAATTGATCCATACGTGCGCAAACCGGGAAACCGCGATCCGTTTCGTTCTCGAGCGAGATCTTGAGACTCGACCACTTTCGTGAGCTCCACGAGCTCTGGCAACTTCGGTCCGTCATCGAGTCTACCTAGGAGCGGCCAGTAACGCAGGCTCGGAAGAACGCGAGTGCGTCGACAGGGTCAGGAATGTCAGGAAGAGTGTTCGACTTTCTAACTACGAGAGGCTGTGGCTTTCTTACGTTCGTGATATCCCAAAACGGGTCGATTTTGGAACGATTTCTTGAGAAAGTCGAAAGTATCCCAATATGAGACACTTTCGGTGCTCTAAAATGAGATGGGGCTCAGCGATATAATTGCAATGGCGTTTGCCTTGTGGACTCACATTTTGCAACCGATTTCGCTCAAACTCGAACTAGAGTAGCTCCCTATCATTCAGCATATATGGTGCCTGTCAGTTGCCAGTCATATGTATATTCCCGCAGCTCTCAGAATGGTATTCACAGGTTCACGAGTCGTGCCTACGCATCGGGCAGTTTACGGAGCCCTTGTTGGTAAAAGTCTTCGTTTTTGAACCAAACCATTCATCCAGCCATTTTTTCGACGTTTTCGTACGATGTGAATTCCTGATTGGAGAGTGCGTGGCCCATCGATGTGAATAGGTGGTAATCGGTTGGCGCCAGGTCTGGTGAGTAAGCAGCATGCGATGAAACTCCCCATCGAAATTTTGCGAGAGCGTCCTTGACGGGTTCCGATGTGTGACTAGGGGCGTTATCATGGAGCAGAATAACTTCGTGCTGCCTTCGATGGTATTCTGGGCGTTCCACGTCCACGACCTCACTCAGTTTGATGATTTGTTCCTTGTACCGTGCTGTGTCAACGGTTTCACCGGGTTTCAAGGGCTCATATCGGATTACGCCTCGTCTGTCCCACCAAACACACAGCATTGTCTTTTAATGTGGGCTTACATTCTACCGGCGAGGGTTCGCGTGTTGTGCCGGAAGCTAGCCGCAACGAAACTGGAACCACCCGGGGATGAGCTATGCGGCACTGTCGAGTAGCGTGAGGCGGCTGCGGAGCGTTCCTGACCCGACCTGCGGACCGGATCCAGAAAGCAGTGGGAACCTGATTCGGTGCCCAAAGTGCAGGGAAAAGACCACCGAAAGAGCCACGACAGCAGAGCTGATGGCGCGAACACTGTTCCTGACAGATTTTCTTCTGACCCTAAAGGATGATCTGGCCGAGGCAAGAGCTGAAATCAAACTCATGAAAGACGCCACGAAGCACACGACCCTAAGGCCGACCCCGGCGCGTATTACACGAGTATCTGAGCCCTGGAGCTTCCCCAACTCGCCGCTCCCGCTAAGCCTAGCCGCCTCGAGCACGCCAGTTCGCTCAGCCCGACAGCTGCACGAAGGAACGCCATCATGGAAGAGAGCGGCCGACGAGTGGGCTCGGGCGTCAATCAGTGCCAACAGACCACGAACAGTAGAGAAAAAGAGATCGCAACAACGAACGAGCAGTGTTGACACATGGGACAGCTGACTCTTGTCTACCGACGGTAGCCAAACCGGCAACCAGAAGTTTCCCGGACAGAATTTCCATCACACGACTTGGTCCAGAGGTGAACGTGAAAACAGTGCTGGACTATGTCCGCACGAAAAGTCCGAGAGTGAAATCTGTCACCAAGCTGAAGTCACGAGTCCGGAATCCCACCTTCGCATCTTTCGTGATGGAACTCGAGAGAGAGGCGTGGGCATCATCGCGAGCGAGCCGTCGAAATGGAGCGCCGGAATGGCTGTCAGAGTGTACAGGGGCAGACCCCACGAAGAAGAGATTGATAACACGATCGAACACGAATCCCCTTCCGAAAACTCTACTTAGGAAGAAACAGTGATTGCAATGCGTACGGGCGACTAGTGAGCTCGCCGCCGCGGGACTTCCCTCAGTCGCACGACCAAGTCCGGAATCATCACCAATCCACACGAGAAGAGACCTGACCGGAGACGCGAAATGCAGCATCGGACTTTGGAACTGTGAGGGTCTCAGAAAGAAGAAGGAAACATGGAACCCGGTTGAGATCAAATCACATGACATTTTCATTTTTGTCGAAACCTGGGAGACGAAGACCGATTTGAGCTTCCCGCACCATCACGCGGCTCAATGTCCCGCAAAAAAGGCCGAGGGACCTGGAAGACCCTTCGGTGGTGTAACCGTGATCCACAACCACAAACTGATCGACGCCAATTGCGGGATGGCAGAGTCATTATCGAATCCAAAAATCTAGTCATCATCGCTATGTACATAAATCCGACCGAGTCCTTGGAGAATTTTCAGCAGAGGCTGACCACAGCCTCGTTCTACGTCCGGGGAGACATCCCAACGATTCTCTGCGGAGACTTGAACGCACGCATCAACGACGAAGCATCCAAACGCACATCCTTCCTCGTAGAAGCCCTGGACAACTGGGGAAAGTGGATAGCCACTGACAGATCTACACCCCCGTTCATCTCGCACAGAGGCAAGTCGGTCATAGACATGTTCGCAGTAAACCGAGCCGTTGACTACCTGGGAGCACAGAGCTACCTCACGTTTCACGGAACGACCCCACACATAGCCACGGCCCTGAAGATAGGCATCCGAGCATCGAGCGCCGTACCAAGGGAAGGGAGACTCCACAGGGAGCTGAACCAAGACGCTCTCCTGGCAGGATACCGGACGAAAAACGGAGACCGCGAGATCAGCATCGAGGACACGAGTTCTAGCATCGCCATCTCCACCAGAAAGGAACGAAGCTCGAAGCCTTGGTTTGACAAGGACTGCTACCACACCCAGAGAAGCCTGCGGTCACTGACGCAGCTCGCTATGGCCCGCCGACATTACCGAACTACATCTGACGAGAGCCGCCTACAAGAGGATGCTGAGACAAAATGAAGAGCAATTCGCACAACGAAAAGAACACCAGCTCATGAACGAAGCTCTGAGACATTTCTATCGCTGGCTGAGGAAGCAGAATGCAAGAGGTAACTGCCCCATCCCGGCAGACCAACTGGTGAATCACTTCGCTCACCTATACCAGGGCACGAACACGATTCCATCCGAGGTCCCGAGCATGGCATGGGTACGTGACGCAGCAGAGACCTGGGAGATTGAACAACTCGAATCTCGTTGGAATACGCCGGACATTTCCGACGCCATCAATAACCTACCGAGAAACGAGGCCCCGGGACCTGACCAAATGGCGATGCGGAGCGTTGATACCACTCATCACGAAGCTCCTCAACGCCTGTCTTGAGAAGGGAGACATCCCAGTCGAATGGAGAAACTATGAACTTGCAATCATCCCCGAAGGCAAGGGAAACCCACTGGAACCCATCTCATATAGAGGGATCGCGAAGCGTCACGTCCTCAGCCAATTTCTATCATACCTGATCAGCGAGAGATTGACCTACTTTCTTGAATTCAAAAATGCCATACCGAGGGACAATTCGGATTCAGGCCCGGTAGATCAACTATAACAGCAAACTGCTGGAGAGGATCAGAGTGGCCGTCAAGAAGGGCCAGGAACATCTGTACGCAATACTTGTTGACTATGAGGCAGCCTTTGACCTTGCATCAAGAACAATCATCCTCGAAAAGATGGCGCGGGCTGATGTTCCGATCGAAATGCTCCGACTGATCCTGGCAGTGCTTCAAGGAGGGATGGTCTCAATTGACGATGGACTTGGGAAGCAACCAGCCTCCCACCAGACGACCGGCCTCGCACAAGGGGACAATTTCTTCCCCCTGGCTTTTGTGATCCTCCTGAACGATCTCCCCGAAACGATCGCCGAAAGACATGGCCTGGTTTCCTGTACCTTGTATGCGGACGACGCGGTCCTGGTTTCCTGTACCTTGTATGCGGACGACGCGGTCCTGGTTTCCGGGTATATCCGGGTACGATATTTCTGATGGAAAAATTCGCCTCGGAGTAAACACGTGTCGGCCAGAACAGAACGATCTCACCGATCGTTCCAGCCTTCCACCACCAAATGAGTTGAGGGGAAGCTAATCCTCTACAGCCAAAAGAGCAAGGATCGGGCGAAGAGGATTGAACAATGCTCGCTTGGAGGCCACGTCAAAGCTGAGAGGAAAATGGATCCGGGACGTATTCCCATCTCTCCGTTCACGACTCTGCTCCTCGGGACTTTTTTGTTGTCTCTTGAGCGTCAACACCAGGCGTTTCGATTGCCTGTAGAACATAGTTCCGGAAGAAAGTTGCATCTCCATCGGACGCATTGCAGAAGAATGAACCGTAACCATTATCGAGGCCACTATCCGGAAGAAACGACATTTCTCTGTTCCCGGAATGTCTTGTTTGAGTCATTCTTACGCTCCCTATCGTTTCCTCTGCTAGGATCCTAGGACATTGCTAGCGTGAACAGGCCATCGGCTCCAATCTGAAATGCAAACGGTTCCGTCTGGCTATATCATTGGAGGAGAGAAGCTAGCTGTGTCCAGTTCGTTTCGACAAACATGACTGAGTCATCAGCGAGGACCAGTCCACGCTTCCAAACTCGGTTGAGTGGACGTGGAGTCCTTGGTGGGTATTCGGGTCCGTGGTGTATTGAAATCAGAGGCAGCGACTGCGAGCATTCCACGCCACGCAGTTCGGGTACCCACCGAGCAATCAGAGGCACGCTGGGAGGCAATGGGGGTCGATGGAGAGCGAGGTTGGATCAGGGCAGAAGCATGGAGTATCGAATCCGAAGAGGAAGTGGAGCAATGTAGAAGAAGCATATAGGCTCTAAATGCCTGGAGCTGCGGCGTAGGCGGATATGTCTTCGTCGTTCGAACTGGTCTGTTCTGGGAGGACCTCGTGAAGGATATCCGCTCATTTCATTTTCGTTGGAAGAAAGTCACTTCCCGGGTTGTATGAGAAACAATTTCCGTTTTCTAAGTTTGAGTCTGACTTTCGGACTAGCAAGGATTCGGCCAAGATTATGCAGAACTAAGAATCTTGCTTGGTTGGAACACAAGCTTTCTGGTGGAACCCTAGACGCTTTCAATTTCGAACGCCATACATGGGCGGGTCAAGGGTACAGCGGAATGAGAGAGTTCTCCGGCCCAGCCAAGATTTCCGAATCTTGATGCGTGGCTCGATACCTCCCTGTGATAGTGACTCATCTTGCCGTTTTTGAATCTCTCAGATTACCTCGGTTGCCTGCGGAAGAAGAAAGAGACGAACCGCTGAAAATCGCCCTGTCAGCGCTCACCGTGCAACAACGAAGAATGCTAGAGACGCGATTTGGCGCGTTCGGAAGCTGGATAGAGACGCAACAAAATCATGTTGATTCGAAACTCCATGAAGCTCTTTGTCGAGGAGAAGCAACCGAATTTAGAAAGATGGAATTTTCGGTATTTCCGGTACCGAAACTATCTGCACGACGGCTGAACAAGACCAGTCAAGTTTTTCTGGCATTCTCTCGATCGTACGAAACTGCTCGAGCAGGAATCGTTCTATTCGGACATCGTCCGTTATTGTACCGTCCCGGAATTTTCTAACTAAGACGCCCGTCTCTAAAGGACTGTTGTCGGGGATACTCGGGACCTCGTTCGCCAAGGATGTGATGACGATGATGATGATGATTATGATCATCATCGTCGCGAGTTCTTCATGACGCAATCAACATGGTTTTCAAACTTGCGAAGATTTTCCTGGTATCACAGAATATTTGCGGAACAATTTCGTTCATCGGAGTGGTATTCAATCCACCCTTCCCAATATTATCGAAGAGTTTTTGGGGGGGGGGGGGGGGCTTCTTGGCGGGGACTTGCCTCGAGCCCGATTCCGCGAGCCCGATTAAAGCTCTGCCCAGCGGACAGCGCGCCGTCTCAGAGAAGCTTCTGTGCGGGGCTATGTCGGTTCCGCTAGGAGTTCTCCGGTTACATCATCTTGGCCTAGTTCAAAGCATGAGTCGCTATCATTCTCTCTGAACGGAGAAGCGTTCGTGGAGCATCCCTGTGACATTGCAGTGAATGTGGATGGAGCACATCGGAGGAGGGACGAATTGTACTGATTGTTCGGATAGCCAATGATTTTGCATGAAGAATCAGTCATTGCCCCTCCCCTCCCCGCTTCAAGGGGCAGGTTCCTCATCCGTTCACCCTGACTTGAAGAAGGAGTGTTTGATCATATTTCCGAAGCGTTGGGCAGTGAACAGCAGCAGGACAAGAGACGGCAGGGTCAACATTGTTCCGATGCCATATGTTTGATTCGTTCTTTTCAACGACAAGGTCCTACTCTGTCCTGAGAGGAGCGCGTTCATAGAAGCTTCACTGGGCCGGCGCGCTCTCCGCTGGGCGGAGCTTTATTCGGGCTAGCGGTAATCGGGCTCGCGGAATCGGGCTCGAGGGAGGTAACCTTCTTGGCTCCTTCGGCTCTGTATAGGACCGTTTCTTTGGCCCTGAAGAGCCTTCGCGCGGAAGCGGCGCATCGCGCAGGCACTGCACGTTACGCAATCCCTCGTTAATCTCCATCATCAGTGACTTCCTCGATGACTGGGACAATCGACCGATCTTCGAAGGGTGAAGTCAGATGCTCGGCTGCTCTGAGGTTTCTCGACAGACATCGCTTGTGGGAAAGATACCAGATGACGGCCGCTTCATGCGAACAGCAGCCTACAGTTCGATTTCCGCCGCGGCACTCGCAATAATGGCGCCGGATTTCGTGAACGTCGAGCATGTCCGCAAGATACGACACAGACTGGCCCAGCTGGTAAATCCCGGCGGAAAATATCTTGAGCTCTCTATCAGTCAGTCTCGGAAAGTCGGGGATGGAAGCGGAGTCTACCGGGTTCCATGGTCTCCGGATTGTGTTCCAGTTGTTATCTCGGACCTCTCCGCCCAATGCATTCAGCGTGTCCTTCATTTGTCTCATGCATGCGACCACCTCATTCAACAGGGTTCCATCCGACCGAAGACGCTTGCAACTTTGTTCAGGTGACTCACGATTTTAATCAAGGTTCCGACCTCGTGAAGCATGTTATTGTCGATCCGGTGATCGAAGAATCGGTATTTCTGTTTGAGGATACCATGGATTGCCTCAAGAACCCAACTGATCTTCGTTATGAATCGATACTCGTTTGCCTGAGGCGCTGTCAATTGGTAACCATCGTTTCTGCAGACAGGCATACGGACAACATGACCGTTCCGACTCGGAAACCCGTGGAATCGTTGGAGACATTCAAACCTATGATCACCGCCGCAGAAATATTGAGCGAGAGGGTGAGCGTACAATAAGCATTGCGGACTCAGGGCAGAGGACAGCGCAAAGTTCACAGGGGAACTGAGCACTGCTAAAAATGTTCAAAGGAAGTTTCTCGATGTCAGCGTCAGAGAAGTGTCTAAACTTTCGCTTGAACATACCAGTGCTTGTAGATCTCCGGAACAAAGTCTCCGAAACGTCATGAGGTCGAACACGACAAAATAATATTTCCTTCGCGATTCTGAGGTTTGGAATGCCAAGCTTCTCGCTGGCGGCGCCATTGGCTCGGAGCTTGAAAATCGAGTTCTCGCGGCCTCGAATTCACTCTCGAGCAACTGAACGCACAGTGAGCTTCGGCGTTTGCTGGATTTGAAGTTTTTCGTTTTCTGCTTTCAAGGATTCTTATGGCGTACCTCCCATACGCCACCCCCCCCCCCCCCCCCCCTCCCCGGTGTTCCCTCGTGACGAACTCCCAGAATGGCAGTTCTGTTTTCCACCTTATACGGTGTCTTTGCCGCATGACCGCCTCAGAGGTCAACGTGCGGTAGATATTTGTTGCCGTGTGATTCAACGAAAACATCTTTGAAGACGTTATATGCCCATGCCCGAACGAGCTTCTCGATACGGGACCTCGATCGCGTGAATGTCACAAGCTCATTCGGGAAGTCCCGCAGACCAGGAGTGATTCGTAGATCGAACTGATGATTCACCTCTCGTAAATTGACGGAAAGCTCTCCAACGAGGCAACCATCCATGTTCAATGGTGGCTGTATCGCATAGCAATGCGTCAGAAGACCCAGGGCGTTGACGGCAACCATGAAATCACGATGCCCTGCGTGGGACAGCGTCCGGTTCGTGCGATGTACGTGGTTGAAGCCTGATTGATCCGTGCTGTACATTCCAAAAGGATGGAATTTTCCGTCGATTTCATTCGAGGCTTTCAATGCCAGACTGAACGCTTCGTTTCAGGCCTCTTCCTGAGTTGTAATTGGATATCATTTCTTAGACCAGCCAGCCCGATGAATCATTTGTCCTAGCCCGATAGTCTGGAATGTGACTTTCCGTAAGGAGAAACCCTTCTGAGGGATTTCACACAGATTCCACCGCTCCAGACTCGAGTCCGACACCGACCGGATCAAGTCGGACAGCCCAGTCCATTGAACCGGACTCCCGCCATTGATCCGTCTGATCCCAGACTGCCGAGTGCATTCACTATGAGAGTTGGATTTCGATGTGGACAAAGACAGTACGACAGCATGCTGTATTCGATATCTTCACTTTCTGGCGATACTATCGCCGTATTTCCGTTGCACCCACTACTCTGAGCGGAGTGCCAAAGGAGAATCAATGACATTTGAATATTGTTCATCTGTTTCTGAATTTGCTCGTCAGATCGGCCGATGAGGTTTTTGATTGTGCACCTCTCACTCGAAGAACATTCGTCAGGTTTTGGATGATCTATTCAGGCAGTTCAATAACGGACGACTAGAGGAAGACTCGACGAGCTGAGGGATAGCGAACGCTGGAAATCATGGATGAGCGGGATTTCCGGGGGAAACATGTGGAGGGAGCCCAGAGAATCTCCTGTAACGATGGAGATGGTGGACTTGAACGATCCGCTGGGAAATCTGTCTCGATTTGAATTGAATAGAACTCTGTGATTTGATGTGATCCAGAAAGCCAGAACCATGAGCCATGGTATCTTCAATGAGTGCGTGGTCGATACGGACCCCTGGGAAGTTTTGGAAGAGCTCCGAAAAATGGACCACTCATGTGGAAGTGTGATTCCACCGACGCCGTGATTGATCGCTCATCTAGGCATCTACGCTGCCTCTGTGCGTTAAGGCGGTTCGTTCACGTCCGCCAATCTCCCCAGTGTCTCCAATCTAATGAACTCGGTCGAGAATTTCATATCACTTCGCCTTACTAGAGGGATGGATGATCTTACCGAGGGAAAAAAATTGAGTTCTTTCCTTCATGGAACTCTCTCGAGGGAGCCTACTGTGGTCGCTGGAGAGAGGCGAGGATACTCTGAAAGATAGATCGGAAGGACAACATTCCCAAAAAACCATTCAAGAGTTTCCCGAAAAAATTACACCGAAATGGCCCTCACATATACACTCATATAATCCACTTATTCACATAACTTTCAATATCCACTCGCGGCTCCGATGAAACGGAATTCGGACAGAACTCAAGCCAACTGTACCTGTGTACAGTGGTAGCAACTTCAGACACTTTTTCGGAGTCGGTTTCAGGAAAAAACTAGCGCCATCCGCCGGGAGTGAGATGCGTTCCCCGAACCTCTCGCGAGATGGTCTGGGCCGGCCCATCAGGACTCAGGACAGATCAGAGGCGTCGTCTCTGAGAGAACTGACCGGGATCGTACGCCATCGCCTGGGAGAATCTTTCCATGTAATCGATTTCCAGGAACGTTTCCAAGAGTTTCCGGGTCAACCCTGATGGCACTGCGGTCAACGCTGGTGGCACTGCGGTCAACGAGACACAGGTTCATCCGGTAACTTTCGCAGTCACGCGTTGGCGGGTTGCACTTGGGTAGTCAGAAAGTCTGTAGATAGTTGCTCAGAAGATCATTCGTTGTTCTTGAGGGGATGGAATCACTCAGCGAGCCTAAGTTTCTGCTGTGAAACTCATTTTTGAGAGGGTAGTGATGTGCTGTGACGACGAATTTGTGCGTTGGGTGGCTGGAGTCAAGATCTTCCCCCGGTGTCATCCTTTGAATCCTTTCCGCCAAATCGGGCTTGGTGCACTCGTTCACTGAGCTGAGGTTACCCGCCGTGCCATTGAATTCAATGGACGCGGGAGGAGGTCGCAAGATATGTGCTCGGACCGACGGGGATGGTGCCCCGGCAAGAGTACCTCATATGTGCAGATATATTAGAAGGATTTGACTGAATCACAGTATTCGTCATTAATATGAGCCTCGGACGCCTTGGGAAGCAAAGCTGAATAAAGCACAGAGATTTTCATCGTCCTATGAAATTTGCGAGCTTGTGACGGCGACCCGTCAACAGCTTTTTGTAGAAACATGACGAGCGTTCAGCATCAGCGTCTGAGAGAATCGTGCTCGAAAGTCTCAGTTATATTCCCTCTCAAGTCCGACAGACAATTAGAATCAGGGTTGTTTCGAGAGTTATCCCGCATACGTGAAGCAAATCTCCCACTCAGCGCACGCTGAATCGAACCCTCAACTGCAAGCTGAGGTCCTGATGAAATGGAGTGTGTTCCCCATTCAGTGATATTTTCGCGTAGAGTGGCGAAACTTCTAATTCCGTCGAGCTCGGTCTTCAGCTTTGGATCTTCGATCAGCATTCCGAGAGATCTTACGTCCGATGCTCTACCTCCGATCTTCGAAACACAAAGCTTCAATTTATCGAGTTTGAGCAGATACTCCGGAAACAACACCTAACGAGACCCGCGAAGCTTCTCCTGATTTGTACGTACAAAATGTTGTTAGGAAGACCTTTACGTCGTCTACAGCATCCCAAAATCTCATACTCGATTTTCGCCCTTCTCAAACAAGTTCGTGGGTGAATAAGACCGGGACTCGGAGTCTGCGATAGAATTTCCAATTAAAGGAGGTCCAGCTCGTCCGTTTTCGTGCCTATTTACCACTCTAATTCTCTGCTGATCGGTGATGTACGCCGTAAATGCCGAAATCAGCTCAAAAACTGGACATTCCTCTATGTTCCTCAGAAAACGGACATACCGGACGGACGCGGTCGTGTCCGGTAAAATCGAACATCCAGTGGTGAGCTAAGGAGCTCGAGGACGCCCTGAGCTCCGAGATACGGGCATGCCGGCACCCACTGCGGAAGTGTCCTTCTATGTGGAAAAGCCACTTCCTCACATAGTCACTTTGCCTGAAATGCTCTCGTAGCACCGCGACCGAGACGAAGCCACTCGGCGCTGCACCCCAGATCACTCTCCGCCTTTGGAATGTACGGACCTCGGTTTGACCCAGAGCTCATAATAGGAAACGGGAAACGCGCTGGTCCCTCGAACCATGACTCGCATGAGTGCTTGGGTGATGTACAAGGATATGACCACCCGATGGAGGCGGAAGCTCAACAGCACTGTGTCAGGGTCAGGACTTAAAAACTGTTTGTGGAGCAGGGTTCCGATCAGTTAAGTCGCGTCCCCGGCTCTCGCGCTGTAATCGAACACAATCTTCAATCTTGCGGTTGACGTCGTGTTCGTGATCACTTCATAGTCGGGCATGTACGAGGAGCCGTCACAGGCTTTGGAGCCGTATGTTAGATCTCCACGGCGTAACCATTCTCGACGAACCTCATCTAATTCGTGTGATACCAGTCGTATCGTTTGGGATTACGCTCAAGCTGGACTATTTTCCTCTCGAGTCGTTCCGCTGCACCTCCATGGTTGATCAGAAAAGTGGTTATCCGGTATCCTAACGGACTTGCGGACTCCTCGTCTGCATCCAGCAGAGACATCGCTGGTAAGCCGACGATACCAATAGCCTCTAGGTCTTACAGCCTCTCTAGCGTCCGAGAAGGTTTTTTTGCTGGTACAAATGGCGGGCTTTTTCCGAGCGACAGAGTACCGGCAGAACACACGAGATGAGTAGCGGGTGCGACAGCGATTGTCGGCGTCCCACTTCTCTTGCGCGAAGCCGGTGTCGCAACGGTTAACGAGCTCCCGGTATCAACGAAGATCTTCACGAGCACCCGATGGGGACTTGCCTCGAGCCCGATTGCCGCGAACCCGATTCCGCGAGCCCGATTCCGCGAGCCCGAGTAAAGCTCCGCCCAGCGAAGAGCGCGCCGGCTCAGTGAAGCTTCTATGAACGCACTCCTCTCAGGACAGAGCAGGACCTTGTCGTTGAAGAGAACGAATTAAACATATGGCATCGAAACAATGCATCGGGGTCGAGGCAAGTCCCCGGCTCTCATGCCATCTAGCTGATGCGCCGCTGGGAACAGCTGTCTCATCTGGGTGGTCGGATGAATAGTGTTCTATGAATTCGCACTCAACTCAAGCTGATCTCGGGACCTTGCAATCAGCTGCGGTCAAGCGCACGGGATGGAAACTTTTGTGGCATCAATCCAGGGAGAGTGGGGTATCAAATCGTTGTTGAACAGTACGATCAACGCTACACATCGAGGATGAGCGCTCCTTCGGTCTGCAGAGGGTTGTTGTTTCGGTTCGAACCGCCGGGTGCCCGCCTTACCCGCGAGCGCGTTGTTGTCCAGAACACGATCAGAAACGGCACCATGCTTCAGAGGTTCGATGATATCCTCGACCTCCCTTCCAGCCGACGAGGCAGCAGTGCTCGGCCGTTGTGGATCCCCTTCTCGATCAACCGTGCTATCTAGTGGAGGACAGCGACCGCCCTCCTCGTCTACCTATTGGTCAAGGAACTCTTGCCGTTCTCGCAACGGCAGCGCCATCTCGAGGGAATCGAGCGGCGTAAGCTCGAGACGGAAACGCCGGAACTTAGTAGCTCTCCGAGTGCTCTCCTCTTCTTCGAGCCATGGCGGGAGCATTTCTTTCCGAGCAGGGAGAGCGCCATCCGATAGTATGCTCAGGGGTTCTCCTCGGAGAAACTTCCACGATCTGATAAGCTTATGCAATGATGAAACATCGCAGAGCCGACCAGCATACGCCTCGGATTCCGCCAGGAACGTTCAAAACTGCAGACGGTCAGCCGAAAACACACGTGGAGTCATGTCGTATCCGCGAGCGAGGCAGGGAGCGTTTATGGAACTTCCCTCAACTCCGCTCAGGTCGACATGACTCTCTCGCTGCTTCTCTGAAGAAGGCGATTGGCCGCCTTTGGCGCGGCAAGTTACGTCTGGACCGAAATTGTCGCGGCCGTTTTTCTCGAAGTTCGTCGCCTCGGGCCACATGAGGCGGAGGAGGTGGTACACGTCTGAACCTAGTCGACTCGATAGCCGCGATGCCGGCTGCGGCCACAGGCGCGAGCGAGCCTCCGTGATGCCCAGGGGGACGGGTGTCTTGGTGTCCCCCTCCCCTTCTTTTTTCGCGAGGTTCAAAAAATCTCGGATTAACTGGAGTACCAAGAAGTGATGACCTGGAAGTAAGTTCTCCGACGAGACCTTCAGAGAAATGGCGAGAGCCCGCGTGAGTCAACACAGATGTGAGCAACTGGATTATTATATGAGCAACTGATTCACCTTTCTTCGGACCTCAACTGAAAGACCCAGATGTAAAACGTCGCAACTCCAAATTTTCAAAAGTCGAGTTCTCAGTCAGAAAGTCATTGAACCGATTTCCGATAGCGTTATCTCGCGTTTTTTCTTCGAGAACCCTCCAGTCCTCGTTTCCCCCACTTTTTGCGTGGCCAAGGAAAGCACGAAATAATGTTGTCGGAACTCGATTCAATGAATTTCTGACTGACAACTTGACTCATAGAAACTCGGAATTGCGACGTCTTACCTCTGGGCTCGTCAATTGTCGCGTCGAGAGCAGCGATCTCTTCTATGAACTCCTCGAAGTCTCACTCAGTCTTGACGGATTGCTCAATGGACGGGATGATAAACTTTGACCGCCTGATTTGTGACACGGCGGACCTTGGATTATTTCCGATGAGTTTCAATTCTCACAAGCTCCTTTTACATGCGGCAGAACTCATGGTCATAGTTAGAAAGAGCAAGAACATCAACACAATATTCGGATTGGAGAGATTCGAGCCCAATCGATAGATGAAAATGAGCGGTTCAAAGGGGTTGCCTCTCATGAGGCTCGTTGCCTGATCTGAGGCAAAAACAAAATGAAATGAATGTTGTTTCTCCATCATGAAGGAGAGCACAACAAGCATGAGGGTTCGCCAAGAGGACGAGGAATCAGATGCAGCGGTCGGACTTTTCCTAAACTCCGAGAAGTTCGTAAAAAATCTTCCAGGCAGAACTCAAGTTGGCTTAAGTACCAGGAACGGAGAGGCATTTTAACCCTGAGCGAACCGCCCTCCCCTTGCTGCGGTCTCCTCGGTTCAGGCTTTAGATGACGTAGCCTTGTTGTTCTTTGTCAGCGTCATCGTCGTTGAGCGCACCTATTTTGGCGTTTGAATCGAGAACTGAATCTGCCTGGTGAGTGATCCAACGAATTCTTCTGAGAATCTTGTTCTCACGGGAATTCCAGGCCGTTGCCCACCGGGGAATCCATTCACGGAGACCTGGGAAGGAGCCCCAGGCTCGCTCTTGGAGGCTATGCGTCGCTGGAGGTACGCAGATATCCCAGCAGGGTGGAGGGCGTCTTTGATAGCATTTCGAGTGAGTGAGTTGAATGCGTTCTTGATATCCAACAGGATCATGAAGCAATGTTATAGGAGGTTCTCAACAACCTCGTTCTGAGCCAGGTGGACGACGCGACGGATGGCCGTCTGTGTGAAGAAACCCGGACGGAACCCGTGAATGTGCGGGCAGAGGAAATTCGAGGACTCATGGTCGACATTGTCCTGCTGCTTCGGAGACGGCTTGGAGACAACTGATCGAGTGGTGAAGAAGGGCCAGGGTCAAGTTCAGGCTTTGGGACCAGAGCCCACTTGGCAGAATTTCTCCCCAGGAAGAGTTTGACGACTCCCATCGGTGCTCCGTCCAGGCCTGGAGCTTCTGGGTTTCGGGCCGGCTATCGAGGACACCTCGTGTTCCTCGATGGGGTCTGTAGGCTTGGTTTTGCAATGATCCGACTACAGAGAATACTCCACGGGTAGTGAATCACACACCACTCTTTATTCTTGGTGACTTTCACGCCTAGTGAACACTCTACATACCGATCGTGTACTCCAGGTGCCTCTCGCTATCATGCACGCTCTTCAATCCCCAAACTTGCAGATCATCTCTCATTCCGTACAGTTCGACCACTGCTACCAACATTGAATGTCCTCATTCGCCTACGTCTAGCCTGAGACTGAGTACCCGATCGATAGAATTTCATGGATATGTAGTTATTCTCCCGCTCCTCATGTTCCCATACATCGGTCGACAACTTTCTCCAGGCGTCAGCGGCCCACTCCGGCCAGATATTCTCGGAACCGTTCGCACTGCCGTTTCTCGTTACCGCGTTCAGCGCATCAGTAACACCACATCGCAGCATTCCCTGGACCCAGCTTCGACAAGTGTTCCATCGTGTTGCAGTGGGAGCACTTGTTCGCTCGAGCAATACACACCGTGCATACCGTTCATGCGCGAACTCTCCACGTGGCGTACACTCATCGGCCGGGGTCTTTTTTTCTTGCGGCTCGTCCTTCCTCCGTCTGGGCTCGTCGAGAATTGTGCACCGACTGTGGAACAGCCCGCAGCGGGCCCTTCGTTCGATGATTTCGTTGCTCTTTTCCGATCTCTGTTCCTAGTCACTCTCCTGTCGCGCCCTGTAGCGGCATTGGTCCGCGCTGCTGACCTCAGCATAGTGCTTTTGGAACTTCCTCGAACCCACCCATGGATATTCAGTTTACTGTAGTCCAACTTCCCTTCAACTATTATCATGAATCGTTCTTAGCCCTCTGCTTGGAATATTTTCCTTGAAATCTTCCTGCTCTGTCTAGATTTCTTCCTGACTGTACTGGCGACTCTAAGAAAAGCTGAATTCAAATCTCTGCTTCGCCTCGCCTGGCTCCCTCAATCTCGTCTCTTCCTAATCCTTCAATCATTGACAACTCGCCAACTTGAATGTATTTCGCTTCTTCTGTGGTGATATTCATCTCACATTGTGGTTGCTGCTCTGACTCCCTCTGCTCTTTGCTGCCGTCCGATTCTGAAATCTCGAGTAGGCGCTCAATGAATGGAACAACCCCTATACCCCTATAACCTTGGATAGATGAAACCAGCCTGACTGTAAGCAATGAGCCGTAAGCTGTCAGCTTTCCTCTTCCCCCAGCTGTACCAATCTGTACGAATGATTCAACAAAATTTCTGTCACAACCAGCGGGGCCCTGAATTTATTCCCCCGAGTTCTGTCGGCTCCCCCGTCCTAACCGGGAATCTCGAAACTAACGCTATATCTCCCGCTCTATACCTACTTGTATGAGGCCTATGTTCCGTATCGTACCTCCTCGCATACTCCCCTTCTCTTTCTTCAATCACTTGCCTAATTTCCTCCTGAATTTGTCCCGCTGGTCTCCAAACCGTGTCCTGTATTTCCTCGACTGTCTGCGCGAGATCGTCGAGCCTCGGAAGGTACCCACGCAGTGCTTACCTCGTCCCACGCGCTGCCGTCCTGTTCATCGTCGCCTGCACCTCCGGAATTTCGGATGTCTCCTTTTTCACTCAGCGCCCTCAATAACCTCGTCCATCCTTATTCATTCGCTCACACAGCCCGTTGCTCTGCGGGTACTGTGATGACACCGCTACGCGGCGTGCTCTCCTTGGCCGTGAAAACTCCTCGAGATCCACGGCTGTAGATGCCTGCCTCTGGTCTGACACGGACAAATCTGGATTTCCGTATCCCGGAAACGTCTTATCGAAATTTCGTTTGGCTCCCTCCCTGTCCTTCGACTTCATTGCCTCGACCACCACGAACTTTGTCAATCGGTCGACCAACACGATCACATGCTGTTTACTGCCTAATGGCGGCAATGGTCGAAAAAAACTCTTTGGAAGAGCCTCTCCTCCGGCCTGATTGGATGACATCGGCCTTGCCGGCCCTCCCCTGGAAACCAGACAATTCGAGCGGTTCTTCAGATGGAATTTCGCATTTCCTCTCATCCTTGGAATCCAACGGTGTCTCCTCAACAATTGAAGCGTTTTCCTCATTGCAAAATGCCCCGCTTTCTCGCGCGCGAATGCCATCATGTACTCCCGCAACGTCGCGGGAATCACAGGCGCCTCCCATGATGCTCGAATCATCCCTCCTTATTGCGTGCCTTCATCGCTTCCATCAGTAATCCGTCTACCGCCTCGAAATTATTCACCATTTCGTTTCTCCTGAGCCTTCGTTGCTTCACCGGTTTTATGAACATCGCGGGCCCCTCTAGTGCACACCACCGACTCAACTGACAAGGGAACTATATGAAGTGTAACACCCAGATTTTAATGAGAGGTGGCCCGTTCAGTGGTCTATGCTGGGCCATGTTCAGGCCCGTAGTAGATCGTCTTGAATGGATCGGTTCTTTTTTTCTCGAGGAGCCCGGAATTCGGGAAAAATACGTTTTCCGGCCTTCCAGGGCCGATTAATTCCCCCATTTGTGACAAGTGACTAGAGTTTTCGACTCTGAATCAGTGACTGGACTAGGTAGTACACAGAGAGATCAAGTGAATCTTGTTTCACCTAACTTAGAGCGAAAAGCAATATCCTGGGTGACCCATGAGGCATAGTCTTCAACAGGTGTTTAGCCAATTTCATACCATGCCGCTCACACATGAAAAGTTTTTCTCGGTGTCATAAACAAAACTTGGCAGAGCTATGCTAAAGAATATGTTCGCTTGTAATTGATTGTTTTTTTCTGCTTTGTTTTCCCTTGATAGGAGTTGCTTCCGTCGCCGCGGAACGTCGGAGCTAATCCACGATCATGACCGCAAGGAGGTATCATATCGTGCGGCCGCTCGGTCGCAAACGATCCGGGGGGAAGAAGTGAGTGCCTGGTCCGTCTCAATGCGTATTCTCCATATCAGTCACTAATTCAGGGTCAACAACTCGAGTCACCAATCAAGTAAAGGGGGTCAATCCGCGCTCGAAAGCAGTAGAACCTCTTTTTTTTTCGGAATTTCGGACCTCCCTAGAAAAAAACACGGGTCCATTCAAGACGATCAACTGCAGGCCTGAACATAAACCACCATGGACTACAAAATGAGCACCTTCTTATTAAAATCTGGATGTTACACTTCGTATAGTTTCCTTGTGAGTCAATCCGGACTGAGCTTTCAATTCTAAGACCGCGTTACAGTCAGACACCACCGTGTTTTTAATCCCGAAAACGGAGTGCCTGAATCGCCCCATACTCCACACATCCGCCAACTCCTCTAACTCGACAGGATGGTGATTCGCCTCCGATTGCGACAACTTCCTGCTGGTTGCGTACATCAATTTTTTCTTCCCTTCGTTTAGTTGCATCACCACGACCCCAACCCTGCTGTACTCGCATCGCAATGCAACCCCGTTTCCCTGCTCGATTCGAAAAGGTTCAGAATCGGCTTCTCCGCTAATCGTCCTTTATATTCCCCAAACGCTTCTTCGGACTCGCTGAGCCACTCGAAATGCATGTCACGTTCCGAAACAAGGCTCAATGGTTGAAAGATAGTTGCGTACACGGCAGTGAACCTTTGGAATGAACTCGGAATCCCCAAGAATCTTCGCTCTCCATGCACATTCGATAGCTTCGGAAATTTTCCGACAGGTCGTAATTCCTTCGCGCCTGGCTGAATCTCTCTCTCCGATATTCGACCCGAGAAACTGAACCGTTCTTATGAAGAAATGACACTTGCCTAGTCCGACCGGCGATCTCGCCTTATTCAATGCCTCCAGAATGCTATGTATTTCATCGAAAGGTTCCTCAAAGTCATGCGTTGCCGTAATGAAATCGTCCAAGTATGGATGTAATATCTCCGCTCCCAGAAGTTGCAGAAAGATGATAAAACACTCAAAATACGCGGTATTCAGTCAGCTTTCAGATTCAAATCAAAGAATTCAACACACCGAGGGTTTTCCTGAAAAGGTGGAAAATCGAAACATCGCGATTTTTCGATTCCGGCGAAACTAATATCATGGCCCCCTGTTTCCTCTTCGGAATCATGGAGTTCGTCGAAAATTAAGCTGTTCCAATGAAAATTGAGCGATTCGGCCGCTGCCAAGCGGATATATCGGCCCCGGAAGTTTCGATTTCTAGCCCTCTCGATCCATGCTGAGTGAATAGCAAAAATATGGGTCTTCTCCAAAAATGCTCCTGAATCCAATTTTGAGCTCTCCAAGAGTTTCCAGGGAAAATCGTGCTGGAGCCAGCCATGGGACGGCTCAGCCAGCCAAACTGCAGTTTGTAATTCCGACTCGCAACTCGAAGCTATGGGTGGAGAGCCGGAAATTGGATCAGATGAAATGTTTTCGAAGCTTTGAGCCCGGCCATAAGATGTGCCAAGCGGCATTCCGAATTGGCTCGTTCTTAGGTGGAGAGGGAGCATTTTCCGAGGAGGCCCATATTTTTCCTGTTCACTCAACATAGATCGAGCCCTCAGTTGCAAAATGAAATTATTGAGGCACGGCCCTCAGTTGCAAAATGAAATTATTGAGGCACGGCCCTCAGTTACAGAATGAAATCATTGAGGCAGTCGGGGAATCCATCTGGAAGAGGATTGGAGGAGGTTACTCAAGTCAACGCGGCGAGGTATTTCTGCGTTCCCGTGGATGAAACCAGAGATATCAGCAAGAAGGACCAACTGACCATTTGTCTGCGTTATGCTGGGTCCAACGCTGATCGGAAAGTTTTGCGAGAAAGCTTTCTTACGTTTTGCGTTGTGACCTGCAAGACAGCCGAGAGCATCCTGGAGGTCCTACTCAGTGAGGGCGTCGTTCTTAGCAACATGAGGGGTCAGGGCTGCGTTTGGTGCGGATCCATGAGCGGGATCCATAACGAAGTTCAAGCGGAGGAGGTGAAGAAAGTCGTGCCCCAAGATCTGTACCATATTCCCAATGTGCAAGTCATTGCCAAAATCTCGCCCTTGCACCCTCAGCGGAGCGATCGAATATCCGGAAAATGTCAGGCACCGTCGCGAGCACGTGCTCTTCTATCAGTGGCTCATCACAACGAATTAAACTCCTGGGAGACGCAGTGGAATTCAGCATGCCGGAAAACAAAGGATGGCGACTCAAGCCTCAAAATGATAGCAAATGGTGGAGCAGAGTCAAGTGTCCGTGCCAATGAGCTGCAATCAACCATCTGTAGACTTTAGTTGAGGTATCCCTTTTCGTCATCGAACATTTTGCTGCTCTATTCCTTCCTCTGTCCATTCAGCTAGAGTCAAAATATCTCGATATTTTTGAGGCACGTGGAATGATCGAGAGCAAGGAGACCGCGCTGAGATCAATGAGAGACAATGCAGACGAATAATTCAGAAAGCTGGTCAGGGAGGCGTCAGAAGTCCGCTCTGAGCTCCACATCGACGTCAAATTGCCGCCACCCTGTGGGTAGATTACTTACCGAGAGAATCACCCCACGACAGGAGTTGAAAAATATTTTCATGCCTCCCCAGATTTGCCCTACGCCGACCAGTTGTAAGAAGAGTTCTTGTCACGTTTTCAAGGTCTTCAAGATAGTGTGGTCAAACTGCAGTACATGGTACGCAAACTCATATAGAAGAGTTCATCCGATGACATAGCAGAGGCTTTCACTCTGCACGAGACCGACGTAAGTTGCGGTACCAGCGTGTTGCATGCTGAGTATCGAAGATGGAGAGCGAAGTGGGCGAATGTTTCTCCAGACGGAAAACCAGGGAACGCGATCGATGCGCTCAACCAGTGTTGCAAGAGAAGTTTCCCGGCGATCAAAATCCTCCTGCAGATCTCCGCCACGTTATCCGTGACGACTTCCTTAGCGGAGCGAACGTTCAGTTGTTTACTCGCGTTGAAACCCTACTTGAGGTCAGTAATGACTGAAAACAGGCTGAGTGGGCTGGCCTCCATGAGCCCGCACCCTGAGATTACTGGCGATCCGGACGGAGTAATCGACGCACTGGCCCTGAATCGAAGGAAGCTTGGTTCCGTTGTTCGAATTGAGTCACGAAATAACCATGGATGCGCGGGTAATGTTCGATCCTTACTATATATAATCGGCTTAGTCTGTCAGTTTGTCAGTTTGTCTGTCAGTTTGTCCGCACTTTTTCTGAAAGACATGAAGGTGATTCTGGGACCAATCTGAACATACTCTCCCGAGTCTGGAGAGGTGATTCCGGTACGAGTCTGACTATACTTTTCAGAAGCTGGAGGGGTGATTCTAGAACCAATCTGACCATACTTTCCAAAACGTGGAGGGGTGATTCTAGAACCAATCTGACCATACTTTTCAAAACGTGGAGGGGTGATTCCGGAACCGATCTGACCATTACTTTCCAACTCTGGAGGGGTGATTCCGAGACCAATCTGAGCATTACTTTCCAACTCTGGAGGGGTGATTCCGAGACCAATCTGAGCATTACTTCCCAACTCTGGAGGGGTGATTCCGAGACCAATCTGAGCATTACTTTCCAACTCTGGAGGGGTGATTCCGAGACCAATCTGAGCATTACTTTCCAACTCTGGAGGGGTGATTCCGAGACCAATCTGAGCATTACTTTCCAACTCTGGAGGGGTGATTCCGAGACCAATCTGAGCAATACTTCCCAACTCTGGAGGGGTGATTTCGAGACCAATCTGAGCATTACTTTCCAACTCTGGAGGGGTGATTCCGAGACCAATCTGAGCATTACTTTCCAACTCTGGAGGGGTGATTCCGAGACCAATCTGAGCATTACTTCCCAACTCTGGAGGGGTGATTTCGAGACCAATCTGAGCATTACTTTCCAACTCTGGAGGGGTGATTTCGAGACCAATCTGAGCATTACTTTCCAACTCTGGAGGGGTGATTCCGAGACCAATCTGAGCATTACTTCCCAACTCTGGAGGGGTGATTTCGAGACCAATCTGAGCATTACTTTCCAACTCTGGAGGGGTGATTTCGAGACCAATCTGAGCATTACTTCCCAACTCTGGAGGGGTGATTTCGAGACCAATCTGAGCATTACTTTCCAACTCTGGAGGGGTGATTCCGAGACCAATCTGAGCATTACTTTCCAACTCTGGAGGGGTGATTCCGAGACCAATCTGAGCATTACTTCCCAACTCTGGAGGGGCGATTCCGAGACCAGTCTGAGCATTACTTCCCAACTCTGGAGGGGTGATTTCGAGACCAATCTGAGCATTACTTTCCAACTCTGGAGGGGTGATTCCGAGACCAATCTGAGCATTACTTCCCAACTCCGGAGGGGTGATTCCCAGACCAATCTGAGCATTACTTTCCAACTCTGGAGGGGTGATTTCGAGACCAATCTGAGCATTACTTCCCAACTCCGGAGGGGTGATTCCGAGACCAATCTGAGCATTACTTTCCAACTCTGGAGGGGTGATTCCGAGACCAATCTGAGCATTACTTTCCAACTCTGGAGGGGTGATTCCGAGACCAATCTGAGCATTACTTCCCAACTCTGGAGGGGTGATTCCGAGACCAATCTGAGCATTACTTTTCAACTCTGGAGGGGTGATTCCGAGACCAATCTGAGCATTACTTCCCAACTCCGGAGGGGTGATTCCGAGACCAATCTGAGCATTACTTCCCAACTCTGGAGGGGTGATTCCCAGACCAATCTGAGCATTACTTTCCAACTCTGGAGGGGTGTTTCCGAGACCAATCTGAGCATTACTTTCCAACTCTGGAGGGGTGATTCCGAGACCAATCTGAGCATTACTTTCCAACTCTGGAGGGGTGATTCCGAGACCAATCTGAGCATTACTTTCCAACTCTGGAGGGGTGATTCCGGGGTCAATCTGACCATATTTCTCAAAATCAGAATGCTGACCCAGTGAAGGGAGAGAAAAGTGCCTCGATGGCAGGGAACGCCGTCCAACCGCGCGCAGCGCGGCCGACTCCAGTCGGCCAAAGGCCGGCTGGTAAACTAATAATGAGCTCCACTTGATACCCGTACATCCCGCTGCTTTCATTGGACTTCATGGATGGATAGGCTCTGTGGATTCTCCAGCAACGGTTCGGGCTAGGAGTAAATACAGCCAGAGATCAACGCGAAATGGTCCTGGGGGAGCATCGACGTTGAACGGGTTGATAGGCCTGGCTTGAATGAGACTGAGGCATCAGTGACAAGTGTGCATTAAGGGGCCCAGGATGTTAGGGGTTGATGAGCGGGACAGAGCGGAGCGTTGTGTTTCACCAGCTCTCCGATGTCAAGGAGGCTTGAGGTGGCCATTTAGGAGGCAAGATCAAGGACGAGAACGAGCGGTCCCCGGACTAAATCAATAATAGCTCGTGCAAAGCATCCAGATGGCGTCAACTACAGCCCTTCAAATCGGGCGTTCAGTCGAGGCCGCGAAGTGGTATTCCGAACTACACGAGTAGCACTGAGTCGGAGCCCTGCACTCCCCCACGACGTTGTCGGTAGAGCCGCATTCGAGGGACCTCTTGGCTTACGACAGAGGGGACGTGCACTTGATGGTCGTGTCGTCGAAGCTGAGGCAGTTGGAGCACTGCCTGACGGACCCCAGTCAGCCAGTCTGCAGCTGAATCCGGCCTCTCTTGACGAGGGACCTTGGCGCGTCGCTGTTCGGGACTTTGACGATGCAGGAGCACTCGCCCACCTTCGTTTTCTTGAAAAGATCCAGAAGCGCCATTCCATTCTGGAAGCCGAGGGTAACCAGAAAGGTATCTTGCTCCTGATTGGTGGTTGCTATACCGATTTCTGTGATGATCAGCGAGATAACCCTGCTTGACTGTCCCATGTCGTATTCGATAGCTGACGCTTTGCCACCAACCACGGCAAAACTATTGGTCGCCCCGCTAGTTCCTCCACGAATCCCGAGCCTCAATGACCTCGAGACTCCCACCCAGAGCTTGGGAGGATCGGATTTTTGATTTCATTTTACCCAGTACTTACGCGACAGGCGGGTCCCCGGATTCTCGCAGAATCATGGATGCCGTGAACTTCTCCTAGAGAAAGAGGAATCGTGAATACTTGGAGGAACAGCGCAGCGTCCATTCAACTATTCTATCTTGCTAGAACTGGAACAGGGGGAGCGTCCCCGGCTCGCGCGAAGGACGAGTCAGGTATCCTGATGGCGGGAGACACCACCTAACCAAGCTCATCATGGCTGAGCGCTTCGCGCCAAAAAGCCGAGACGAGGTCAATTCCTGGCTGAAATCATTCACTAGGAAAAAAATCGTCGCAAATCACGGCGTCCCGCAGAATTCACCGCATTCCGAGGAAGTCACGGAGTCCATCGCGGCCAAGAGTCCCGTGACAGATTCATAGCCCCTAGCGATCGTAGTCTACGTCGGAGTTCGGGTCTTCCTCTCGGCGGTTGGTTCATCACCTTTGCCAGAAAGTAGGGGGCTGGGGGGATGGGCTCTTGGGTTTTGGGCTCAGAAGGACTTCAATCATCAACAGCCAATGAGCTCGTGCTCAGTGGGTGTAAGGCTCCGCACATCTCGTGTGCTTGTAAAATTCGCAAGTCTCGTTCATTTTTGAGGTTATAGAATCGTTATGATCTCATCATTCGAGCACGTCTATGAGTGTTGTTCAGGGAGCAAGCGCCTTGGTCAATGCTCGAATCTGGGGAACAGACATCATTTTCCGGAGCACAGCGGATTAATTTTCGTACCGCCCGGTACGGAAAATGAAATTCCACACCGTTCTGGAACATAAAAAGAATTGCCGTACCGGGGTGGTAGGGGAATTCATTTTGCAGCCTCCCGACCGGAGGATCATCTCCGTGACCTGGAGGCCCCTGAATCAATCTCGAGGATGCGGAAGCTTGGTGAAAGACTTCCTCGGCGACCTCGGTCATGGGGATTACTCCCGGAGAACTGGTTCAGCGTCGACCTTGTACACGGAATCGATTTCCGGTCATTCTTGGCCCATAAAATGAATGAAGCATGACGGGGAAGACCGACCCAAGCCGGATGATGCTTTCGGGGAGGAGGTTTTCAGGAGATCGTCTGTGTCGTGGAATAATATATTCGAACCGATTCCGCGGAGCTTTGAGACAGTGGACATATCCGTGAAGCGTCAAGCTTGCTCGCCGAGCGATCTTCCAGCAACGCACGAGATGCCCGTTGATATTGACAGGGAAGGATTAGCGTTCCGCCGACTCGCTTCCCTGGGCTATTCCTACGGAATGAAGTCGTGGGAGGAATTCCGCGAGCTCATTGACATCAGCCTCCCCCCCCCCCCTCCCTCTAATTTCTCAGAGCTGGGTTTGTAAACTATTCCCGCGAAGCCCATGCAATTCAAACGCTGCTCGCTGTCACACCAATTTCATTCCGTAATTTTACACCGAAGATGAATCGAGAATGAATCAATGAGTTCCCAGCGAGTGGGAGATGAATAGTGGTCGTTACAGAAAACGGTTTCTCGGATGTTGATTCCGTGTCCGGGTCGCCGAGGGAGTCTCTCACCAGAATCCGTATACTTGAGATGAATCGCAGGAGCCTCCGAATCATGGAGATGATCCTCGGGTCGGGGGCCGGAAATTGAATTCCACTACCTGTTCGGTACGGCAATTTATTTTCCGTACCAGCTTGGTACGCGGACTCATTTTCCGTACCGGTGGTACGGGACAATTCGCGGGATTTGGTACGGAGTGGCAAATTTGGAACGGGAATTCATTCTCCGTACTTCGGAGAATGACGACTCCTAGGGAAGCAGGGATCATCCCCCAAATTATCCAGGATGCGGTTCTTCTGCTTTATGGTAGTGTACCCGCAGCTCATCGGATTTTCGTCACGCATCGAGAAAGGTTAGTATCTTCGGTAGCCACGTGCTTACGGTTACACTTCTGGGAAGCGTCTCAGATCCGATCCGAGCATGCTCAATGAGGTTATGGGGCGCATGCATCGCATGCAAAACGTCGCGAATACGTTGGCTATAGAACTTGAGGACAAAGCATGGAGCACGAACATTGAATGAGGGCGGCATCATCAGCCTCAACATGCATCAAGAATAAATCCCTAAGCAAGGATGTTGCACTGACCGTTACGGCACGGATGATCTGCCGGGGATCGTTCTTGTAGAAATCAAACGTCAATATTTCGAGTGTGCCAACGGGACTGCCACAGCAGCTTGATGCTCACATGTCGCGGCCGCTTTACACCGCCCATGCCACGCATGATTTCTTCCGAATATTGTTACATGAGGAGAGTTCAACTGTACCACGTTGGGCCCAGTATCCCCGTTATCGTAGAAGACAGTTTCGAGGGCAGATTGTCGCCCCTTGTTTCAATGTCTCACGTGAAGCCTGGCGTCCCATAAACAGTCTTTCAAACCCTCTGAAATGCGGGAGTTTTTAGGATTGGTTTCCGAAATGATGGAGCACTCCGAAGGAGTCTCTCTGCGTGAGCATGCTATGGTCGACCAGTTAGGTACTGCTGAAAGCCGACACCTCCCATACCATGCAGACCATGCTAAGGGCTTCCTCTTGGGCCGGTTGTTGATGCAGGCAGATGGCTGTCTTAGCTGGCGTAGATCCCTGGGGCTCTCGAAGCCAACGGAGGCCCCTCCCCCCCATCGTTTGTATTGCACAGCGGAGGAGTCTTCTTCACTCTTTCTCGGCATCCCTGATTGCGTCTATGCGCTCTTCGAGGGTTTTCGCCAGTTGTACCGGTTTTTTGATATCCAGGGCAGGGAACGATACTGCGGAAATGTGGGCTCAATGAACGCACTCATTGCCAAAACGAGATCCAGTAACCACTCCCACCGAAAAGTAGCTTCCTTCCAAAGAATCCATAGCTGCACTAGGTTGATCTGAACTTTCCGTTCGCTCCGTGCAGTTGTCTTTCGACAGGTTACCTTTCGCAATTTTTTTTTTCTCATTTCTTATGTGGTGAAATGAGGATTTAATTTATGTCAGAATTAAATCTGAACCATCTTAAGACCCAAGCCCACCGCCCGCAATAATATTTGCGGGGCGATAGGGAGTGTTACTGAAGCAATACCGAAAGGTGATCCCGGGACACTCCCGAGGGCTGGCTGAGAGGTTCAGCCGGGAAACAAAGAAGGTTACTTTTCACAGGGATCGATCTCACCATACCTCTCGTGTTTTTTGCTTCGGCTTCGTCCTTGATGCACGCCACAGTCCCGCTCGACACTGTGGTGGACGTATACCCACCAAAAACCTGGAGCCTCCCCAATCTTCGTTGCTTGGGCGGAGGTCCGCCGCTTTAAGCGGGAACTGCGTTGGCATTGCTCCATCGCAACGGGAGTGGGAGTGAGAAGTCAGAATCCTCTGTTCCTTGTAAGTCCCCTACCCCAGGCTACCCACAATATTGTCTGCCCGAAATTCCATGTGCTCCACCATCTACTGAACGCGTCGCCTTACACGTTGGGTCACTTGCTTGGGCCATCAACGCCTTCGCTGGTCGGATCCTAACGACTGACACAACTCTACTGATTTCGACCAGGTAGGATGGACCTGGCCACGTCCAGTTATGACTTCAGTTGCCCCATTCTCCTTCCGTCCTTCGGAAAACCACCGAGACAGGCTCCAAGAACAGCCAAAGGCATTTTTCGACCTGTCACGATATTCTGACATTCAAGTCAAATATTTTGATCAGTAACGAGTGAACTTCAATACGCAGAAGGGACAAAATGTACCGATCAGCCAGATGAGAAGTCAGTTTCGAATTGATTCGAACACAAAGAAGAAGGAGGAAAGTGCGTCCGGGAAACGATTCTTAACGATGAGGGGCATCTCCCCGAAACGATCAGAAATTCTTCTGGGTCCCTCGCCAAGATGTCGTCCCCGTCCGTGTTCTTCACATCCGTCACGGGGAGATTTGCGTCCTGAGATCGTTCTTCCGTGGCACTTGGGTTCCATCTCGGCCGTCGGTAGGTTCAGTCGCCGCTTCCACTCACGATTCTTTCGATTACGATGCTGTGTCCTATCACCAGTCTCGCCATGATTACGTCCGCATTCTCTCCCGTCGGAACACGTCTGATGCTAGTAGTCGGCGAACGATTGACAGCTTGCTCAGCGGCGTCGGAGATGACCCCTGTTCCTCCCGTTCCTATCCAAGCAGAGCTACACATATGTTTCACTTTCTGTTTGAACCCGTCGACGAGACCAGAGACATGGCGAGTTTCGTCTGAGGGAACCGGCGAGGAACCATTTTTCTCGACACCGACTGCGCCAACCTTCCCTGGAGATTCCCGAATTCACGGTCAGATCGTCGTACGAGTATGTTCGAGCCAGAGAGAAACGGAGGGTGAGAACCGGCAAAGCCAAAGAACGTGCGGTACCTGCGGAAAACCGGAGAGCTCGTGGTCATAGCGTGAAACCGGTTACCGGTCTTCCGTTTCTCAGCGAGGTGGGCCGGCTGAAATCCCCCCAATCAGGACCACGTGTTTACATTGAAGCCAGCTGAATGTTTATCGCAAGGGTGTTATGGGGAATTCGTCTTGAATATCATCGTGCTCAAACAATCCGTGCTGTTGTCAGCCTCCCGGGCGGAACTTCACAGCAATGCAGTCGTAATCGAGTCGATCGGGTAACCAGCGTCAGCTCTCGCAGCAAGCAGATCGGTGACGTGGGTCGGCAACGACTTTCTGGTACGGAGAACTTCGTCATGCACTTGGAATTGAGTTATCCATTTCGAGGGACCCGGGAGAGAGCTCCCGAGTCAACTAAATACGGAAACTTTGGAATCACTCAGAGAGCGGAAACTGAACAGGCTTTCGTCGTACAATCCACCACAGATCTGAATATAACGAAACGAACTCGACACAGCGAGCTCCTCCCGTCGGCCGCCCGTATTTTCGAATCAAAATAACCAGACCGAAACGTTCACATTTCAGACCCGATCTGGTGGTCCGTTCACTCCACCTATGTTCTCGAATCCTAGCGGAGGAAACGAAACAACGGCCAGCGTTCGTGATTCTGCGTCACATATATTCACCGAAACAGGGAACGTGAGAACGACTCGAACGGCCGCGTGGCATATTCCAGGAACGGAGAAATATCGTGCCTCTCGAACAGTTCCGTTGTCGATTGATCCGGTTCACTTGCCGTCTGCTAGGATCGGCCAACTCCTTCCACCGATATTATTCGGACCGCTGCGTCTCGATAAGCAACTGATGGGAATGCCTTCTTCCTTCCGCAAAGAAGTTCGACAATCGATCCTAGTGTTGGCGCTCAATTGACAACACGAAGCTTCCAAGAAGCATAGAAGTGGTCGGAGAGAGTAGGATTTGTCATAGATCTATTTTTCTCAAAAGTTAACATATTGTGATCGAGCCGCTCTGACGTGAGCTTAAGTTGAGCATTATTCAAGCCTCCTCGCCCGATCCTCCCTCGCTTGGCAGTGGAGGATTCGGTTCCCCTCAACTCACTTGGTGGTAGAAGAGGGGAGTGGTCGGTGAGATCGTTCTGTTCGGGCCGACACGTGTTTCCCCCGGAGCAAGCAATCGAAGTCTGTGAATCGTGCACCTTCGGAATAGTGGAATAACACAACCTGACCCGTCGCGTGAGAATCTGTACTGGGTTCTCACCATGGACACCCTGATACCAGCTGCGATCGTCCGTGAGTTTGTCCTGTTGCCGACTTCTGCAGCTGAAAATTGATCAGAGAAGGGATGAATAACACTTTCTCTCCAGTAGTCCCGGGAGCCCGCCTAAAGCCCCTTATCAGGTCGTGGTAGACCGGTTAGTCTGATGCGGGAATCTCACAAACCTCAGCCCTGTTAATATTTTATGTTCATCCTGGTGGAGAGTACCCGAGCCTCGAGTTTCTGCTTATCTTCATGACGAGCGAGTCGATCTCCATGGACAGTAACTCCCCGGTTCATCTGTGTTCCACTACCCTCACCGAATTTCTCAAGTGAACGAGAGCTGCTCAACTCGAATCATCGATCTGTCTGCAATCGTGTCATCCAGCCCTATGCCTTATCGACATTCCTAAGACTTTCTCAAGATATGTTCCCGAAATCGACCCGCGCTTTAATATCACGGGGATACGAGGGCCACATCCGCGCGCACCGGTCGATCCGAGGAAGACTCAATGTCGAGAAAGAGCTGACAGAACTCGAGTGACTCACAAGTGTGGTCGATGCTTGTGATCTCGCGCGAGAAGGGGACAGGTCGCGGTGGCGAATATAGGGATCGTTTCCGAGCCGGACTCATTTGCTCCGATTTTGCAGCAATTATCATCCTCATCTGTTGCTGCTGGGGCTGTTACCGCTGCTGCTGCCGACGAGACGTCATCATCCTAGGAGGCGTAAGTGAAAAGAGAGCGAATTCGTCGCAGCTGTGCAACACTCCATTCCCTTCATCGGATGGAGATGTTCCTATAGTTCTCCATTTCTGCGTCCGCCGAAAGGCCCGAAGCTTCCAGTAATCGAATTTGGTTGTGGATCTAGGGCGCACCCGTTACTTCGAATACTACGTGCGTCATGAACGTGCCTCAGATGTCAGGAATGCAGGCTCAGCAGCCGTATCTACCAATGCCCGGAACTGCTCCCCCGAAGTACGAAGTATAAGAGCCGACGAGAGTTCAGCGACCTCGGAAACTGCCAATTCTGAGCAGAAAATTCCCCGCTCATCGATATCGTGCTTTGTGTGCTCTGTTGAATATTCGTTCCCTGAAGTCGGTCGGCGAACACTGATCTGGAATGTTCCCTGGAAGCTGGAAGATCACGGCACGAAATAAACAGACAGAGCTCCTCTCAAACTTGAGGCTTCTTTATTAGCTGTATTTATATCAATCGGGGAAGCGTGAGCCTTGGCTCGAAGCGTACAGTGTTCGAACCAAGGGCACGTATCTACGCCCGCCGATGCAATCTATCTCACGGCTTAAACGCCCTCGGTATGGCCTTGTGCCCAATACTGTTACTATCTGCCAAGACATGTTTCAGATACCTGAGTGAAACCATATTTCTCATCACTCTCGGAGACGACCGTTTTCAAGAATAAATTTTGGGAATCGAAAATCGAAATCTTGTTTTTCTTGTACACGCCAGGCAATATCGCAGAAGCGTTTGATGAGCTCCTCTGAGATCTAGTTTCCTCCGGATCGGGAAAAGTGGAGGAGACCAGAACCGGGATCCCATTGTTTTGTAACGTGGAAGAAGATCCGGGATCAACGTCGTTTCGCTGCCAAATCTCAAGGAATTGATTTCGTAACCACAAGCGATGAGTCCGAATGGTGGTGGATAGAGTTATGGGTAGAGCTCCCATATGACCGGACCTTTTTCTCGCGATACACGGACATTTGTCCGGCCGACATCTTGCCCGAACCCGGACAAGGGAGCGTCAGTCAACACACAGCCCTGCAGATTGGGAGCGAGGACCGATATTCCGGCTGCTGAAAGAGCTCTCCTCACTCATACCCTCACAACCCCGGAATCGTCTCGCGCTCTGTTGCCCGAAAACCATCTGAGTTTCCGATGGGAATATTTATTCAGAACCCTCGTTGACGACTCGATCCGTGAGCCCGGAAAGCGGACGTTTTCTCGGTTGCTCAAGAAAACTAGACGAACGGACAGGAATGACGTGTCCGGTCATATGGGATCTCTGATTACTTGCGATTCCACTGCGGGATTTCGTCTACACAGTAGCTCCTCCATTTGTATATGACCACCCCTCTTGCTCGTGATCATTCCATTCGAGGCCGTGGCAGCGTTCCTGGAATCATCGAGTGCTTTCTCGACCGAAGTATACTCACAATGGAAAGGGGCGCGCCTTCGAGATGAGCCCATCAGGCTGTCTTGTTTGTACTCCATGACGGTCGAAGCCAGAGAATCAATAGAATATGCTCGGTTACGATGATCAGAGTCAAAGGAGGAGAATCAGTAGCAGATAATGAGATAAAAACGGAGACTCTGAGAGAGCTCCTGGGTGTCGCGGAAGCGAACGAGAAAGTAAACACAGGCGACACGAGGAGAACTACGGAACCGATCATGGAGCTTGGGACAAACGCTACGGAAATAATGTAGTGTTTCGATGCGGACGGCGCACTTGGGCTTATCGTGGCCCAGCGCCGCGACTTCTCGAGACGACTATTCTTGTCTCTCGATCGAGGCGGAGTGAACAGGCTCTCGAACGGGCCCTGGAGATGAACGAATGAGCCCAATGAAAATAGGTGAAAAACGGAACATTCGGGGTAGAGCTCCACAGGGCATGTTTGAGATCTGATGCATGCCGAGAGGAGGGAAAATTGTCAGCTAAAATCCCGGAAATCGAGTAGTCGCCGCTCCAGAGTCACTCTTGAGCAAATGAACGCACTGTGAGCAGCGGCGTTTTCCGGCTCCGGACGGTTCGATTAGTTCCGTTTCCTGACAATTCTTGCGAAGCGAAAATCAGAGCTGAGCTCTCGGCTCTCCAGAAGTCGAGAGGTGCTTGGAGGCGCGCTCCACACCGAGCTGTTGCCATGTAAAGAGAGGCCGGCGTACAGAGAAGACTACCACATCAGGACTTCTAGTCTAATTGTCTTTGGTAGCCAGGAGGGAGGCAGCGGAGACCACATGTGTGTCGTGTGCCAGCCGCGAAGCCGGTATCGCGGGCTCAGTTCCTGCCGAGTGCGTAGGCGCGGAAAAGGCTCTGAAGAGATACAGGAAGCATGAATAACATAGGCAGCACTCTCCCAACGAGTGCATAGACTGGCCTTCTCGTAACCAACTCTTCAAGAGCAAGGTTCGAAAGAAGCGAGAGGAAGTGTGAGTGATTTGCAGGGATGGACGTGGGTTGGGATTCGACTATCCGAATCTAGTCACGCCAGAATTTTCGTATTCAAATTCGAGTCTGGATTTGAATGCGCATGCGTCTCCAGCAGCCTCATGAGCGCCCTCTTCGAATCCGCATCTGCTTTCGAAGCGGAATCAAAATTCGGATTCGGATCCGAGTCCGGATTCCGAAATTGGATTCGTATTCGACGAGCGGATTCAAGTCCGGATTCGTTTGTGGATTCAGGTAATCCAGATTCGTCGAGTTATCCACGAAACCGGATTCGGAGCATCGAATCCGAGTCATGTCCGTCTCTGGTGATATGGAATCACCCCACAGAAGCCCAAGAGCAGTGTTTCTTAACGTGAAGCACAGGTGACTCTCGTAGGCGCAGGGCGTCCCCCGAACGGCTGATGGAGTTGTGTTCACAATGAGTGGATTCCAAACTGCATCTCATTGTTGTCTCTGATCGGCTCAACTGAGGGCACGGTGGGCAAGGGGGCTTCTGGTTGGAAAAATTCCATCCTCGACCACATGAACTTCCTTGTACGAATTACTAGTTACAATCGAGATCTATTTGTGTTCATTGAACATATCAGGACGGATCTTCATCACATCATGGAGCGCATTCAATGCATGCCGAATGAAAGTGTAGTATTCGAGCACACTTTCTATGAACTTCACCAACGATGCAATTAATCAGGTTCAAATATACGAAGCTAATAGGACTGATCTCGAGCTCAACTCATCTGGTGTCGGCGGATCAAAAGAGCTCGAACAGAGTTGTTGCGTGGAAGTGTTTCCTTCATATTCGCCTCTCACCAACAGTTTTCCGTCATTTCGCGGTCTCCTCGGCAGTGTCTCTTATCGACGGCCCTGTCGGTTCTAATTATTCGTCACTGCTGTTGAGATCCAAGGCGAGGATCTTCTAATCTTCAACTCAGATGGCGGATCGTTGAGGATTTGGGCTGCGGTTCCCTGCAGCTTGAAATAAAAAATCGCGTTTCCAACTCGACGGCATACGTCCGAAATCATCGATGGGCTCTCGAGAGCTCCCTGATTCCGTTTGGATAGCGAATGCTGGATCATCCTTCTCTCAGTCCCGATTCGAATCCGATGAAAATATGCTGGAGTTTCCTTGCTCGATCAGTTGTCCCCAATGAGAAGCGGTTTCGGGGAGAAGAAGCAAATCATGAATGGAAAATGAAACAATATCTGCGCCAGGTGTAGCGGGCAAATGCTGTCAGTCATCGGGGTATTCATCTAATCGATCGGAATGGAGTGCATCGCTTCCCTTCATTGGATCGAGGAGCTCAAGAGTTCAATAAGCGGATGGTGAAGTAAACTTCAACTTTCAAACCTCCAAGCTCTCACAGACTCGGTCAAGCCGATCAAGCTCAACGACGTTCTAGTAGCGAAGGAAGCTGTGCTGAATATTTAGAATTATGAACAGCGGCGTTTGGTTCTCCCCAGAACTCGGCAGCCGGCCTTATCTCAAGGTCCCAACCGAGTATAACAGCATGAGTTGATCGAGCTTGCTATTTTTCCATCGCATACTCGAATCAACCGACTGAAGCAGTCGGCCCAAGCTCTCACCACGTGACTTTTGAGCGGGAAGGCAGATGTTTTCGGATTTCCAGATGCAAAACAGTAGATCTCTGTTCAACCGAGACGTAGTCAGCAGAGCTCCGTGAGGTCATCGTTGCGACGTTCCGAAGTTTACAAGCCTATCCACCGATAAGAAATCCCTAACGAAGGAGGAGCCTCGTCCCGGAGTCTACCATTGTATTATTCTGAATCGTAGCAAGAATTGCAGCGGTTATTCTTGAACCAATGCTTCGTCAAGTCGAAAGAGAGAGAAGGCAAGAGGCTGGATGAGGCTCGTTCTCTGAATGTGTTTTGACTTCTCGAAAGCGACAGGCTGTTCCTCCCGAAATGTTGACATTCCGAAGTCTTGCAGCGGGATTTAGATGATGTTCAGCGGACGGATAGGTCGCTTTCGGTTAGGTCGCTTTAGGTTAGCTAGGTTATCGCTGGAAGAGGTCTCTGGGAAGTTCGTTGTGATTGGTGATAACAGCCCATGTCCAGACCTGAGACTTCATAACGAGATCATTGGCTTCGTTCGCCAGTTATGAACCGAGTTCAAACATTGAGGCTCTCAGCTCGTGGATCGAAGAGGGAAGTCGGGGAGTAATATTTCTCTTCCTGTCGTTTTCCCCAATCGGAGCTCGTTGGTTTTGCCGTGTTCTCGTCGAACAATCGTTCTCGACGTCGCGAAGGTTCCAAAGTTCGATTCCAGCGCGGTGTTGAATATTCGAGCTCTCCAGAAAGGGATCGGAAACGAAACGTCTGGCTTGTTGACGCGAATCAAGGAGCATTCCACTGTTCGCGGACGAAACGAGACTCACTCGAATTATTAATGGATTGGATTCGCCGACAGTTTCTGGTCGAATCAAGATACTCTCAACTTGGGAGGAACGACGCTCAATCGCCTATCCGAGCAGCCATGACCACAGACTGCCGATTCGGTCCGACAAGTGAATGTCTTCTCCGTCTAAGAATGGCTTCAGAATGAGACCGACGTCAACTGGGTAGAAATATTTCAGTTAGACGATCGCTCCTCAGACCATCCGCTCCTGTCGCGGTTCCGTTTTCACCGCCGCCCAAGAGTTCTCATCGAGACCTCATAATAGACGCCACAGCCCCTAGACCGATCGTGGAATTCGTGGAGTCTTGGCTAATGTTTGGGAGAAACTGCCTCTTTTTCCAGGATTCACGAGCTCCGAGATCAGCGGGACTCATTAGTGTCGCGAGGACCTCATCCGGCGGATGGCTACTTCATTGATTTCCACATCGAAGGAATCCGCGTTTTGAAGATTGTTGTCCCGCCATATTCGACCGCGTAATAAATAGCAGAGGTAACTGGATTCTCGCGACACCTGGAACCCGAGCCAAATGCCGGAATGATATACCATGGAGTCTATTTAGGGTGATAAATAGATTTTATTGGTTTCTCCGGAATTCAAAATAAATTAGTCGTCAGTTATTCCAACCGTTTCAACAGCTCTGGTTCATTTCGACAGGTAGGTCGGTAGTTTTTGGGTAAGTAGATAGATTTTCTCTTCAAGACGGCTGCTCGTGATGTCGAACGCGAACGGGGTTCTTACAGCCAATATAGTTGAATCATGTGTGTGAATGTGATAAAATCAATCGTGTCACTGTTTAATAGTTTATTTATCAGCTACCTACTGCGTTTACGGTGTCAGCTTCAGACAGGCGACGGCACCCGGCAGGGCCACTCCTCCCCGCCAACTGACCGAGAGCGTGTAGTGAGCCTGACTACGACCGCAAGCTGATATGGTTCTCTTTGCGAACCTTTGAAGCGGGACATGCAAGCAGACAGAGCCAGCCTATGTGTCTCCAATGTTGTTTGGTCGGTTGCGTTCGAACACAACTGCTGCCGGGTTTTTCGGTGTTGTAGAATCCGATTACTTTTACGGAAGATGACGAACACAGGGTTCGCACAGCCCACCTGCTGTGGCGAACCGGTGCTACAGCAATTTCGGTGACAGTCCCAGGGGTGATAAGACTGACCTGCACGATCAGGACCACCTTTCGATAAACTGGTGCAACAATAACAGCGAATTCTAGCTCCGGTTCGCGCCCGTGGGCCGGCTCATTCTCGTCAAAGACTGTTTGGGATACAATCACTGGGAGAGGGGAAGGGAGAAGGGGAGTGGGTTTGAGGCTCGAACGATCGAACAGCGACCCTCACGACAGAACGAAGCACTCGCGAAGCTGAGACATGTCGATATTGAAATTTGTTTCCTCTCGGTTTGAGCCTGTGATTTCGAGATTCAACGCGGAGTGTGGAGGCGAGCGGTCCGTTATCTCAGAAAAATAGACGTCACGATCATCTTCCTCATGCTCGACAATGTTATTCAGGTTGTCGTCGCCGTGGTCGTTGTCAATATCATCATTGTCGTCGTCATCGTCGTCGTCCACAGAACGGGTGATTAGAACTCAAACTTCAACGAAAAACATCAATATGCTATGCCTTCGCTAAATCCCAAGACGAGCTGTCTACTGATTTCGCGGATGAGATCCAAGCGCAAGCTTTTCTTCTTTTTTTTTGTGAGCGCGAAGCCGCATATGCAACGCCGAAACAATCCTCAAGAGGAGCTCGCCCGTCTGTGGCCTAGTCGTTGGATTGTTCCTTCCTCTGTGGATTTCCTACGGTTCCCGCCTTAGTTCATCTGTCCTGGATTTCTCGGAGCTTCCCCGAATATATACCCTGATGTATTGCGGCGGCCAATGCGGAACCCTCGCGACGAGACAGCGGTTCCCTTGTTCCGAAGTTTTACTCTGGAACCCCGAATTTCGAGCAACGACTCTCGATGCAGCCAATTCATGCGTCTATCCGAACTGAAAGACGGTTGCCAGTGTCTCGAAGGGTGAGATGATCCTTTTTTTTTCGAAGAGAGAGACAGTCTCCGCTCCCCAACGGAATGAATCCATTCCCCGAATCCGGAAGCCTCGGTGTGGTTGGTCATCTGGCCGAATGGTCTAATGTTTCTTTTTCATGTAATCCTCATGCGCTTTCTTGACGATGGCCAGTTTGCTGTTCTCGTCCTGGATTGGTAGATCTTTGTAGGGAGCTTCTTTTGTTCCGTGGATCATAAGAGTCCAGTCGAGTATCCAGCCGTGGTTCGCTTGCTGAGTTTCTTGCGAGATATAAGCCTCGAGTCGCCATTTCCCCTTTGGATCCTCGCCCCAAGTGTGAGTAGTCATGAACGGCCATTTCGAAAACCCATCTCGATGATCGTCGTCGTTGGGCCGGCGACTCAGTATCATGGATCTGGAAAACGCAAACGACGGATCAGATTCGTGCCCGACTCAGCCCCAACCGAATGCTTGGTGACATCGCTAAGTTGTTGCGAAGGGAGCCGTGAGATATTCTCTGCGACGATTTCCAGACGATCGGTACCTGGTCCCTGACGGCGAGATCAGGTAGAGAGTCACTTCTCCGCGACGAGTAGAATTCAGGCTAAGAACAGCTTGAACGTGTTCTACGTAATTGACCTCAGTCTCCTTGCCCTGACAGGCCGTAGTTTCAATTTCTAGGATCACAGACTGGTTGGTGGTGAATTTCCTGCGAAAGAAACGATCCCGCCGATGAGCGGAGTTCCCTCGGTCTGCGATAGCATCACACATCCCCACCCGATCGATCCAAGGATTTACTCATCCTGTCATTTTTGGTTCTTACTTCGGGGACCGGATCGAACCAGCCTCGCAGTGATATCGGGGCGGGACGGTTTTCCATTCCTTCGCGAGAGCGACCATCGCTCCGGCGTCCATGACGCCGTAGCCGAACAGGTGGTTGAATTCCAATCCCACCCCGTTCATCTTCCAATGAAAGCGATTTTTGGCATCGTACAGGGAGTTCCTCTTCGAAGTCAGAACCGTCAAATGCTGGATGTCTCGCCACGAGAGCTGGGGACTGCGGAATCAGGTTCGTGATTAGAATGACGAGATCAGGCCCTGAACGACTCTCATGAGCTGTCGCAACTTCTCGGGAGCGCTCGACTTACTTCGCTTCGAGCGCTAACGCGAAAACGCCCGCGGCCTCCGGAGCTGCCGCAGACGTGCCAGAGTGAGTCTTTGTACATTTACCGTACAGGTCGGTAGTGGCCTGTGGGAAAGCGTAGTGAGCTAGACCTTTTTCTGATCACTTTCTTCGTTGGCGTCCCAACTACCGACGGATGAGCAGATTCAGCGCTCCTCTTTCAGTCATACTTACGACTCCGGTATGCGGGTCTTTCGCCCCGTTGGAAAAGGTCGAAGCAAGGGTGGACGAGCAGCTCTCATCATAATGAGCGTTCTCGCCGTTATTGATCGCGGAGTTTATGCTCACAGTCCACATTGAGGCCGCATATCCGTCGCAATTGCAATCGTCCTCCTCACCCCCATCGCCGGAGGCCCAGACGTAGATGTTACCGAGCCCGTGGCGACCCTGGAATACGAGGTGAGTGTGATGTCCATCGACGTGATGAGAGGTGTGGCCCACACTAGTTGGACTACCTCGAAAAGGAAAACTCCGAAGTACTGTAACCGCGTGGTTGCGCACTCTTTGACGAACGTCGACGTTGTGTTCGCTCCAGCCATGACCGCTCGCAGCGACAATCTTGTCGCTGTCGCTTCTGGCGCGTCCTCTGCGCTCCGACCAAGCGGAGACCGCGGATCATCGACTGGAGCTGGGTCTTGTGCGCAACCACTCCTGACTTTATTCCACCGGAAATGCTCCCCTGAGTAACTGATTCAATGATGATAATGCAAGGGAATAAACACACTGAAGTCTAGACTCGTGTCGTTGTCGTTGGCCGTCTGAGCACCCAACGTCAACTCGATCTGATGAACGTGTTGTGTGTAGTTGTGCTTTTGGTTCCGTTGGGTGTGTGTAGCAAGACTCTCTGCGCTACGGCCTGTGCCGTACGCCACAGACCCCCCGGGAATTCCGACTGCCGGAATTAGAACCGAGGATCGGACTGATCCCAACCGGGAATACTTCCCCGAAACGCGGGTGAAGATTGCGAATTTGAGAATTCAGTCCGACCTTTCAATCGGATACAGTTTTTTTATTGGACGTTTCAGCACCTGTCCTCTGGAAGTTAAGATGGTGCAAGACCTCGCATTGGCTGGAGATGTGTTTTCTGGGAGTGCCGTCACTCTACATAGTGGCCACAGGCCTCTGTTGTTAGAGGTGTCTTCCAACAAGCAAATATCGCCGACCTTGATTGGATTGGTTTTCCAGTTGGGCTGCTTGTGGGCTCCTTTGAGAAAACAGATGTACTCGCCTTGGAATCTCTTCCAAAATGAGTTTAGGATACGTTGTTGGTATTTCCAACGCTTCGAGAAAACGATCTTGTCAGCATCGCTTGCTTTGAGTGGTGTTAGGCTATGCTGAGGGAGAATGGTGTCGCCTTTGATGCCGTATAGTAGATTTGATGGGCTTAAAGCTTCCATTTCATCAGCTCCTGAAGCAACTGTAGTGATCGGACGAGAATTGATCATCGCTTCGATGCCGCTCATTATAATCTCGAGATCGCGGAAGTGCGGGATCGCCGATCCCAGAACCTTTCTCAAGGGTTTTTTCACGCTCTGAACCAATCTTTCCCACCATCCGCCCATCCAGGCTGCGGTGGGCGTTATGAATTGCCATGAGATGAACGAGTCAGCCAACCATCTTCTGATGTCGCCATCTTTAATGTGTTCGTAGATGAGCTGCAGTTCTTTCGCCGCACGTTGAAATGAGAGACCGTTGTCGGATGTAATAGTTCTCACTGTTGGGTAGCGATTTATGAACTTCTGGAGTGCCCCCAGCACTTCTACCGTTGATAGGTCTGTAGTCAACTCGATATGTACGCTTCTCGTGACGGCGCACGTAAATAGAAGGAAATAACTTTTCGCTATTTCTCCCGATTCCTTCTTATACCTGACGGGTCCTGCGAAATCGCATCCCGTATGGTAGAATGGCGGAGCTTTCTCAATGCGGAACTGTGGTAGTGGCGCGATGGGCAGCGAAGCTGCTTCGTTGTGAAAAATTTTGCATGTAGGACAGGACTTTATCAGTTGCTGAGTTAACTTCCTGGCATGAATTATTAAATAGTCCTGACGGAGGATGTGCAGCGTTGCTGCGATTCCGCCGGTATGGAAATTTTTGTTCTCATGGATATCTTTGACAATCAGCTTCGACAGATTGCAGTCCGACGGGAGAATTATCGGAAATCTCTGGTTGACCGTCAAGTCGCTTGATCTCTCGAGTCTTGTTCTACTTCTGATCAAATTTTCCTGGTCCAAGAATGGATTGTATTGATACAACGGACTCGTTTGTTTGATTTTCTTGCATTGGGAGCGGTATTCTTCTCCGAAGTATGTTTCTTGGATTAGCTTTATGAGCTCTAAGCGAGCTGCGATCATCTCTTCTGGACTAATCAATTTCGATCGCTTTGTTTCCGATTTTGAGTCATATTTGGACCCGCTCTCCACTCTGGCTCTTGCCGCCTGAGCCTTCGTCTTTAACCGTTTCATGAAAGCCCAAAAGCGAATGGCCTTTGTCCAACTCGAGAAGAGGTTCTCGAAGAAAATTTCTCTCTGTATCGAGCCTTTGGTAGAATTCATGCAGGTCGAGACTGTTGGCTTCCGTTCGGCGTCGAACAGTTTCCCTTCTGAGTTGTGGAAACCTGATTCCAGCGGGTGCAATCCAAGCAGAGTTCTCTCTTTGAGCAAAAGCCATGAGGGGCCCTGGAGCCAGAGCTTATTGTTTTCCGGAATCGAAATATCTTTGCCGCGCGAGATTATGTCCGCGGGGTTCGATTGTGTCGGCACGAAATTCCAGGTTACACCTTCGGTCAGCGCGTGAATCCTTCTTATGCGATTTGCCACGTATGCTTTCCATTTTTCGGGTTTCGAGTTCACCCAGCCAAGAACACTTGTATTGTCTGTGTAGAGATGAACTGAATCTATCCTGAGATCCAGGCTCGAACGTAGAACTTCTAGAAGCCGAGCTGCGAGTAATGCTGCCAGTAATTCGAGCCTGTGTATCGTCATCGGTCTCACCGGCGCGACTTTCGCTTTTGCCATCACGAAAGAAACTTCGGGCTCCGAATGTTCGAATGTTTCTCTAAGGTATGAGACACAACCGTAGGCCGTCAAACTCGCATCGCTGAAAATGTGCAGTTGTCTTTCCAGCGACGGCTCTTTTGTCGAGCTCATGTATCTCTCGATCTAAACACCTCTTGTTCTTCCAAGCAATCCAATGAATTCTTCGTATCGAGCTGTGTGAGACTCGTTGAGGGGAGTGTCCCAGGAATTTTCGACTTCCAACAAGCTTGTAGCAAAACACGTCCATTGACCGTTGTAGGCCCCAGTAAATTGAGCGGGTCATAAATCGATGCGACTCCTGTGAGAAGTCTTCTTTTGGACGATTCACCTGACTTCAATTCTTTGACTGCCTTATTGATGGAGACAGAAATCGTGTCGGTGGATTGGTCCCATGGAACCCCAAGGAATTTTCCGTCAGTTCGATTCATGGAGATGATAGGGTCAGGAACGGGGGATATTTCTTTGATGAAATCCCCTAATACCACGCTATTCGACGACCATTTTCTTAAAGGAAAGTGCCCATCTCCGAGTATGTCGAATAGGAGTTTGATTTTCTGCTTAGCTTCATCGATAGATTTGGCGCCAAAACACAGATCGTCCATGAAGAAGTCTCTTGCAATCTCCTTGATGAATTTCACTTGTTCCGGATACTGTTGTTCCGCTTTCTCCAGGTGTAGCCGTAGCCCTAGGCAGAACAGTGATGGACTAGAGATCAATCCAAAATCGAGCCGAGTCGCCCAAAGCTCTTTGATTTTGCTTCTGGGTTCGTGGCGATTCCTATCGGCCACAGGAATCTCAAGAGGGTTCTGTCTTCTTTTGCAATTTTGAATTGTTGAAAAGCAGCTTCAATGTCGGCAGTCAGTGCAAACCTGTGTTGCCTGAATCTGAGAATGATTTGAGTTATATCGGGCAGCATGTTTGGACCCTGATGGAGCACATCGTTCAGACCTGGCTCGTTGGATCTTCTGGCGCTGGCATCCTTCACGATTCTCGTTTTCAACAGCAGGGGATCGTCGGGTTTTGGCTTGAAAACTGCTTGCACCGGCAGATAATGTGCTAGTTGGTCAGGTTTCCTAGGTTCGGCATATTCGATGAAATTCATGTCTAGCAGCTTCTTAAATTCCGTGTCGACTGCCTCGAGCTTGACCGGGTCCTTCATGAGCTTGTTCAGGAAAGAGTGTAGCCTTGACAGAGATAAGTTCCGATTGTCTCCCAGAGACCGAACATTGTCCCTGAGGGGAAGTCGGATTATGTAGCGCCCAGTCTCATCGCGGGACAGATTCCTTCTGAAATTGTCCACGAATGCTTTCTCAAATTCGTGCTCCTCTTCTTTCTGCTCGCTTGCTTCTTCGTGAAAACCGACATCTTCCGAGAGCCAGAGAATTCGTAGATCGTTCAGAGTTTGTAGCTTTCTCCGCGATTCTGTTGCCATCTCCTCAGACTCCTCTGCTTGTTCCACGACCGTGGTTTCACTCTCCTTTGTGTTTGACGGTGGAAGTGGTAGTAGGGGGATGCCCGTTGAACGATCTCAAATCCACAGAATTGTTCCAACTGACCTGAGCCCGTTGCTGAGTCGGTAGTTCCTCCTATAATCCAGCCGAACATTGAATGGAATGCGAAGATGTCATTGAAGCATCGTGGATCGGAGAATTCTATTCGAGCCATATTTTGCGTGCCGAGCAGAACATCTACCCATTCGGATTCCTCCTCGCCAGTTTGATCCGCTATAGGTTGTAGACCGAAGTTCTCATTTAAAGTTGGAAATTTGGCTCGCGAGAGGCAATTTAGTTCGATGGCTGTGAGTTCTAGCGCTTTCTTCTCATCGAATCTGCTGCGGAGGGTGATCTTGTGGACGCCGCAATTATATATGTTGGTTACTCTCCCACCGGCTGTAGACATCGCCATATCGATGTGAGACTTCGGTGCAGAGTTGAGTCTCTTGACCATCGCGTGTGTTATGTGGGATGACTGAGATCCGGGGTCTATCAGTATTCTACACATAACTCTTCTATCATCTACTTCCGCGTAGACATGAGCTGTCCACAGGAAGGTTGAGTGATCGCTAGTCTCAGTCTTCAGATTGACTATGGACACTTTGGGTTTCTTTTCGAACATATCAACTGGTGCTTTAGAGCAAATGATGGAGTAATGTTTGCCTTGACAAAAACGGCATGTTTTCCTGAAGGATTCCTTACAGCTTTTCGCTTCATGGTTAAGTTTGAGGCATTTGAGACAAGCGTTGGCTGCTAGAACGCGCTCCTTCCGCTCCTGATGAGACAGTGATGCGGTGCATCGGTAAGGTGGATGGTCTCCCTCACAGAGAACACAACTGACTGTCTGCTTCCTTTGCGGTTGTTCTGGAGTCCCTCTGCTTGGCGTTGTTGCTGATTGAGAGGCAACGTGGAAGGTGTTTGTGGTGTTCTTGTACGAAGTCGAATGCTGGCCTGAGCCTGAATTCTTGTGTGACTGGTAGTAGAACTGGTTTCGGTTGCCATGCTGGTTGTCGGCTTTGTTGTGACCCTGCAGTGGCGACTGGTCTGGTCTCCGACCAGCGTTTCGGCTTGCTGAAAGCTGTTCAACAGTACGGGATTCTTGTTCTAGGAATAGCATCAACGCTTCGAGCTTGCTGGCGTGTGTTAATTTGTATTTATCTCTGAAAGCATCCATGAACTTATGCTGTGTAACTCTGTTCAATTTGTCGAGATTCTGTTAGCGTATGAAGGAGATAAAGTGGAGTATGTTTCGCCTAAGGAAATTAGCGCTAGTATGTGCTGTGCGATCGAGCTGACAAATTGGGTAACTTATCGTCTCTGATTTCACCTCCGGATGATAGGATACGATCCAGCGCACGTAGATGACTGTCCTCTGCTAGGCTTTCATCTCCGAAGTGATTTTCCAGGATCTGCCTCATCATTGTATAGTTCTCAGCACTTAGATCTAGATGTTTTACACACTGGTGGGCACGCCCTGACAATGGATTCTTGAAGTAACAGTATTTTTTGAAGATCCGAGATTTGACGGTCATGGACAAAGAGATTGAATGTGTTGATGAAACGACGATAGTCTCGAACATTCCCACTGAATCTTGGCATCCTCAAGCTCTTCGAAAGCTTTGGGAGAAAATTCGATGGGTCTTCCGCCGGTGGAGCCATAGGGGTTCGCCAACCAGGCGGATGCGGGTATGGTGGAGTTGGTGCCTGCTGTGATAACCTCAGGTTCTGGAGTTGACTCGGCGGATTTTCCATCACGCGTTGTTCGTGATAAGGCTGTGATGAGTTCTGAGAGGTTTTCGTTATGCTGAGATGGTTATCCGCTCCCAGTACGATATCTGGCTCGCCGCCATTCGTGGGTTTCTCTCTCCTGGTTGATGATCTCCAATCTTCTGGAGGTTGTATTTGTGGATCTGAAGTCCGGTGGTTTTGCAAAGTCGCATTTCGAGATTTAAGGACGGCATGATGATTGTTCTGGTCGAATGTTGATTCAGTCGTGTCACTTCTTAGTGCGTCCACCAAGAATTTACGCAAGTCCCTTAGATATCTCACCGCGTCCCTCAAATCTTTTTCGACTCTCGCTGCTTCCACTTGGAAATCTAGATCGAGTTCTTCTTCGCACTCATCAACCAGGGTTGACATATTTCCAATCCATTGGTCCAAGAGCGAGTTTAGTGTATCTCTCAGATCCTCTGCCTTGGAAAAGGATTGGCGCTTGTCTGCTCTTTCGTCGTAGAACGATGTAGTCTCTTGCAAGAATACATTTATGCGGCATCGTAAGTGCTTGAGTCTTCTCTGAATTTTATCAATCGATAATGGCTTAGCGACCGGTGGTTGGGCGTGCATTGCCGTGATCGGTTGCATCCCAGGAGTTGTTGTAAGTGTGAAGCCTACCTGGGACTCCCTCTGATCATGGGGGTTGAAGTCTTGTTGCACTTGGCCGCAAAATCGCTCCCGTCTAGGAGAATCGATAGCCAATCCAGCGAAGGCTGATGCCGTAGTGTTCACTTGCTGCTCTGGAGTTCTTAGCTGATCGAGTGGGAGCGTCTGTGGTCTATTTGTGAGACCAGTTCGTGGCCTCTGCGGTGCTTGAAGGGTTGACCGATTTTGCCCTTGTATTGAATTATCGATGAACGAATCTTCGTCACTGCTTCCTACAGTCGCTGTTCTGAAGCTTCTGAAGGGCTTCATTGGGGAGTGACAAGGTTGTTCGTCTTGAACTGGTTCATTTCTAGGTGATACCTCCGGCTGGTTGTCGGTGTCACCGTCTGTCGTTGCTGGAACGTCTCCATGTTCTTCTGGAGGGGAGCTCGGATTTCGGTTTCCTTCGCTCATGGCTGCTTGAAATCCGTTGTACACCGGATTTCTGCTGATGCTGAGAAAATGTTTCAGTCTGGGATGAACGCCGCTGGGGTTCGGGCGATTTCGAAGAGTGAACAGGGAGATCAGCCCTGGACACAGAGCTCAGTCCGATTTTTTGTGCGGCCCTATACGTTAGGGTTAACCGCCGACTGGATGCATGTGCAGTTGGAGGATGTTGAGAATCGCAAGGGCTGCGGTTTCGCACCTGATGCCGAAGAGGGTTCTTTCGGGCGGGGTAACAAGGAATCTTCTGACACCAATTTTGTGGCCCACACTAGTTGAACTACCTCGAAAAGGAAAACTCCGAAGTACTGTAACCGCGTGGTTGCGCACTCTTTGACGAACGTCGACGTTGTGTTCGCTCCAGCCATGACCGCTCGCAGCGACAATCTTGTCGCTGTCGCTTCTGGCGCGTCCTCTGCGCTCCGACCAAGCGGAGACCGCGGATCATCGACTGGAGCTGGGTCTTGTGCGCAACCACTCCTGACTTTATTCCACCGGAAATGCTCCCCTGAGTAACTGATTCAATGATGATAATGCAAGGGAATAAACACACTGAAGTCTAGACTCGTGTCGTTGTCGTTGGCCGTCTGAGCACCCAACGTCAACTCGATCTGATGAACGTGTTGTGTGTAGTTGTGCTTTTGGTTCCGTTGGGTGTGTGTAGCAAGACTCTCTGCGCTACGGCCTGTGCCGTACGCCACAAGAGGGACTGCTGCCAAGGGAAGAATCTCTCGAGTTCAAACGGTCGGGATCTCGGAATCTTCCGGAAACGTTAAGTGTTCTGTGCCTCCTTCGCCCTCCTTGCTCAGAGAATTCTCGTTGCGACAGTGTTCGCGCTGCCGTCGGAGTGCGGTTTCTGGCTAGCAGCTATAATGACCTTCCGGACGGGGCTCTAGAGTTCGCTATGCTCGGGGGCGGCGTTCGTCGATTCTGCGAACCGGCGTCACTCGGTTCTGCGGCCGCAACTTGTTTTTTCCCAGCATGCGGAGGAGCGAGACTCGTTCCGCCGGTGTGGCGAGAGCTTCGCTCACCTCCGCCTCGTGTATGATCATCTTTCAATCGCTGCAAGAAGCATCTAGTCCGTTGATTCCGAGCATGATTCCTCTCCCCTGCCGCTACGATGGTTGGAAACAAGTCTGGGATGATTGCCATCGGAAACGCGCTCGATTACAGTCCGCAGACTAGGGCGAGCCGTGGCGCGAAATCCTTGATATGATCCGCTTAGAAAACTCATCGGAATGGCTTGCGACTTGGCGCCTCGGGTCGTTCGATTCTGGTATGGTCGCCTAATTTGGCGAAATTCAATTCTGATCCCCAAACATTGTAGAGCTTAGAGAACGCGTGCGCTTTCAGCAAATTTGTTGTGGAGCACGTGCAAAGTGGAAATCCAACCCCGGTAGCACCCTGCTCGAACCCGTCCTCGTCGGGTCCCGTCCAACTGAGACAGCTGGAAACGACCTCACGCCAGCCAGCAATAAACCCAGCTAGACAAACACCCCACCCCGCTCGATTCGTGGTAAAGTCTCAGCTTGCAGCGGAGGTGATCCAGCTTCGATCGAGCAGATTGAAGGCATAACCTCGGCACTCACCTCGTTGACTCCTCGTACGATCGCTCTCATCGTGGCGTTGCGAGGACCGTCGACCGTTTTGCCGTCATCGGTCGGTCCCCACGAGGCAGAGTAGATGTCGATGAGGTTGGGCTCATGACCCATGGAGTTCGCTTCAATCAAATCGGTCATGTAGGGTTGGTCCAGCATTCGGATCCCCGCGACCTGCATGACAAGCTCTGGGTCAGTTCGAGTAACTCCCATCTGGCGTTCTCAGAACAGAGCTCTAACAAAAGCCCTTGTTGAGCGCTGATCGTGGAAACTCGGGTAACTTACCTTCGAGTTATAGGCGACGCCGACACCGCAGACGCCGTTGTCTCGCTTGGCTGCCACTTCGCCAGCGCAACGGGTTCCGTGTGAGTTGAACCAGTCGTCGGTGTATCGAGGATAAGGGAATGGATCGTTCCCTGAGAAGTCGTACGATGCCCGTGCGTTCTGCAATCAGTGAGAGTGAATCCATTCAGACTCGTATTGATTCGCCAATGAATCTGCACAACTACCGTGAGCATTCTTGAAGAAGGAGCGTGGCTATTTCCAAATTCTTCCGATGTGCCCGTCTATTGGATATGGCCTGCCCATGAGAGAGGGCCATTTCAGGGCTCCCCGATTGCCCCAAGGCCTCCGGAGGAAGGCCGTGGAAAAGAAGACTGCCCGTCAACGAGGATGCTCATGGTTTGTCGGAGTTCTCCTCGGAGATCTCCACAATGTAACAGTTCTTTTTCCCCGCGTCCAAATAACCTACGTAGTTGTCTCGCAGATCGGGATGCATGTAGTCTACGCCGTCATCCATGATAGCTGTGGTGACATTTTTCCCCGTGAACCTTGGGCCCAAGCGGCTTCAACGTTGAGATCTAGACGGGGCTTGCCACCGTTTTGCCCTATATTTTTCTGAAAAGGATTTTCCCGGTGAGTATTCGAACATCGATCCGAAGATAACTCGGCTCGGACGTAATCAAGCTCGGAATGTTCCGTGATCATTGGCGGAGTGATTTGAAGTCAGAGAGGGGATCACTTACTAGGTACCACTGAAACGGAAAATATGGATCCGTGGGCTCGTTCTGATGTTGCTGTTGGATCTCCTCGAGAACCGCGAGACGGAGTCGGTTGTAACCTCTCTTGGTTCGTTGAAACCCCGCCTGCTGTATCGCGTGCCTCACCTTCAAGGTAATGATCCATTTTCAGGCGAAATTCAAGATTGATGGCGTCCCGCTAAACTAATTTACCAGAGGTCCAAGCTGCATAGTTTTCTCGGAATTTTGTTCTACCGCGCGCGGGTTGAGCGGAGACGCGAGCTCGAAGCAACTCCAGGGCCTTTCTCCAGGGCGAAGTAATCAGATCCAAAACTCAAGTTGAACCAGGGTCTCCGCGCGCAGTGGTGTTGGCGATATTTCCTTGCGGGGTCGCTCGTCTGACTCCGACCGCGAAGTTTCGAAGTAGCAACGCTCGCCGACCATTATGATCGAGTCGGCTTTTGTAAGTCGACCAACAGAGGAGGGCAATTCCATTCGGAATTTCGTTCTGTAATTCGAATGATTCGAACGGGACATCGCTGGAGGTTGCGGAGCATGTTATGCAGGGGCTCACCCACTCGCTTACGCGTATCTCCTCGCTCAACGCCCGTGGGGCTTCGTTGCGTGCTCGACAAGCTTTGTTAGGGAACCCTTGCAGCTGAATGCTCGCAAGAATCCAATCGGAACAAGATTTAGTTTCTGAGACACTCAGCGTCTGTTAGAGCTCGAGTGGGTTTCGATCCGATTTTGAAACAGACTGCCTACTCGTAGAGCGGGGGCTATTGAGGTTGGAGGAGTTTGACACGGTGTCTCCAAGTTCGCAAGAACAGCAGGAAATCCAAGGGACCCTCCTTGCTCGACTCTGGAGAGCTCGAACCCCGACTCCGGAAGTTCTGGGCTCTGAAGGGGTGGGTTCAACACGCTGAAGATTGCTTGCGCGCTACAGTCAGCATGCCAGAGTGACGAATACGGAAGTTTCAACGCCGCGGGAAGAACCAGATTCATGTTGCCGCTTGGAGCCCTGCCGCCTGCGCGTAGGACCGAGTGTTCGTGTGGTCAAGGCCGTCGACGACTTATTGACGGCATTCGGAGCAGGGAAGTGCGAAACGGCATCAGATGGAACAGCATCCTCGACTGAATCAAGGGAGCGTGACAGACTAAGAGCACACACTCGAAATCCTCGATCGGAGCTGATTCAGCGCCTCATACCATCAACCGTCTCGATGAGACGACTCTATTTGCGGGGGATTAGCCCCACGGAGAGAAAATAACGGATTTCGGCAGGTTTACGGACCGAAATCGGGGAGAACCTGCTCAAGGTCCTGAGCCGAAGAACGTTTCGAGACCCTCCGGTAGGAAATGGATCAGATAGCTGAAACGTGGGTCGATTATTCCCCTCAGCGTGTAGTCGGTTACGAAAATTGGACCACACGATGGAATCGATTCTCTGGAAGAGCTCTGGCTCGGGAATATCGTAGGTGTATTTCGTTCGCAAAGTTTCGATTCCTTTCAGCAACTTCTTTGTGTGTGTAGGCGTGGGCATGAGAGGATTGCGTATTTTAAAAGATATTCTCTCCGTTCGAACGTTGGGCTTGCGTAACGACGGGAATGGGGATTCAGATGGGAGAGCAAGGTGACCAGTGGTCTCATAAAGGCAGATTAAACTTCTCCGCTCAGGGTCCTGGCGTCATTCTCACCACGCGGACGAATTTACATTTCAGAGATTATGAAACGGGCGAAAGAGATTGCACTGTCGGGAGTCTTGCCAAGGCCACGATTTCTCAACCATCTAGAGGCCGCGAGTACGCTCGGTGGCTGCGAGCATCTAGCGAGAGAAGACTGAGAACAAATTCTAGCTTTGAAATTCATGTCCGACGAATACAGACGACGAAATATTCCACTAGAGACCGAATTCGTGCGTCTGATGTCAGAGTTCGGATGTTCGAATTCACTTACGTCTGGGTGCGACTTCAGAGTGCGCATGTGGCTCAGACTGCGCCGTGTCCTCGCATGCGGCACTGAGCGATGGAGGAAATGAAATTCTCGGTTTGACCCCAGCAGCTGGAAGGTAAACATATCAGGGTTATTCATCTTGCTGAAATAATTGTGCTTGCGGTCCAATCCCAACTGAATGGGCAAACAAGGCAAAAGCCGGTCGGCTAACTTCTGGAAATTCTACGAAAACATCGCCGCGTATTCATTTCGTCACAAAAGCAAGATGCATCAATCTCAACGGGTACTACTTCCATCCCCTTTTGTGGATTTCGAGCGTAAAATTTTCAGCACGCGGAGGCAGCGCTCATCTGAGTACCAATCTCCGCTATTTCTATTCTTGGTAGGCTCACCTTACGTGAAAAAGTTATCCAGACCAAGTTCTCTCCGCACTACAGACTGGTGCCCATCATCAACACCAGTTCTGACGTCAGTTTCAACGATTTCTGGTCATGGAGGGATACTTGGGTTGAATGATAACCGTCAAATCTGCGGTTACTACCAGAGTTTGGAAGCGTTTTGTGTGCTGCTATTCTCCTGGATGTAAATATCCATGAACGAGAGCTATTTGCTGCGAACGAGAATGATAACAGCACACCCGATCCAGACACCGCAGATGAAAACGGGGTTGGAACAACTTTTCTGCCGATCAGATCGATGTGCTTGAAGTGAGTCATGACAATTATCCGTCCAAGAATGATACTAAGAATCTTCCAAATCTCATCATGAATGCGAAATCCCTCGGATTGTTCGCGCAAAATATCCGTGTCTCCTTCTGGTAAGAGACGGAAGGCTCGTTTTTGTCGTCGTTGGTTGTTCCTCCCGTCACGAGACCATGCAGCAGTTATCTCGATCAAAACTTTTCGCAACTCCTCGTTCCAATCGAGAGTGGAATATCCCCCTCACTCGAATGCGGCGTTCCCCTCTTGGTATCCAGCTCGGTCCGCTGTCTCACCTCTCGGGAGGCCCACCTCACGTGGAAGGCCGATCCAGCCCGAACTTTTCTTTCACAACAGGCTTACTTCTATCATCAGTCGTGGTGGGTATGAGTGCAAATTCTGCCACTTCCGAGAAATCGCGGCTCATATTACTGGCTCAGCGAAGAGAACAGCGTGTCGCTTGCGTGCCGACAGCGAATATTCGTTTGCGTTTCCTGAAATCGAGGCCTGGAGCCCGGATCTACGGAGGGGGCGCTCGAGTGCAATGGCGAATCCAGTCGACGCCAGTGACAATGGCGCTCTCTGTGGTTCGATGGGCTCCAGCGCTTCCGATACCTCCCACGAAGGCGCGAGCATGGCATGGAATCCATCGATTTCTGGCTGCTGATCTCTGTCGTCCGTCTCAGACCCGAGCTCCAAGTCGCTGCTTTTCGAAGGTTCCGCTCTCCTGGCCTCCCTCCTCCTCCTACGTCTTGAGAATGAATGGAGCGCGATCTCTCCTCGAGAGATCTCCCTCTGAGGATCTTCGCGTACAGGACACCTGGTTGGCATCGGTGATGGAGGCCGCGGGATCCGATAGCGCTCGCGGAACACGAGTTTGTGGGACAGACAGAGAAGTGGGCCTAATTGGTTTTGGGTCGTCTTAATACAGATGCACGGAATGCGGTCCAAGAAAGGTCTCCAATGATCTCATTAGGCTGCGAAGAGGACACAGCAACAAGCGCTGCGGACTCTGCACTGGCACGATTACTTCACTGGGAATAAACAGTCGCCTCCCACTAGCCCCCCGCACCAACGGATCACGAACTCGGGTTTCTCTATCGGTTCCTCCCAAACGACGGCGACTCTCAATCCCTGTCGCAGCTGGGGAACGTTCGCAAGTGGGAAGAATGTGATGTAAATAGCCACGACTGCAACTGGCTCGATCCGCTGCACGTTTGGGCGTGATTCGCATGTTCGGAGAGGACTCTACTTGAGGCGAACGATAGACTCTGCGAGAGAGAGTGACGTTCGGATGAAAGCGCTCCGAGTTCCCTCCGATCGAGCGGAACTCATTCGATTTGATTACCGTTTTGGAGATCTGCGGGGAGCGAGACAGCTCGCCCAAGCGGGCATGCAGATCCCGAAATGGAAATTATATTTATCTCAGGGAAAGCGCTCGGCAGCCAGAAGCCTCGTTTCGAAAACCGGCAGCAACTGCCGACGTCACCGCGCGGTAGTCATGCGCCCTCACATGTGGCCGATACAGCGCATTCATCCTTCAAGGGCTCCACGTTGTCGCGCGGCTCGTGCGATGAACGAATCGGATGCACTTCGAACGCTCTCCCCTTCATGTTCGGTTGTCGAGCCAGCTTGGGCGGGGACAGGTACCGCTCGAGGTGCGTTGTTTGTTCGCTTCGCTTCTGCTTGAGTTATTTCTTCCCACGGCGCCTGTTTTTGTTCTCCCAGTTGGGACACACGAAGATTATTGGATGTGCCCGTAGAATTGCGGCGGAAGACGACAGTGACGGTGGCAGTCGCGCGCCCCGCCGAAAGATAATTGAGAATCCCCCGGCCGTCGGAGGCAACAGTGCGACCACTTGCTTGCTTGGAAGGCTAGATCGTTGGTCGAACCGCCAGGCGGAAGGTATCGAGTGAGCGATCGCCCCATGGAGAAGTGAGGTTTCCCGTTTCTCGACCGACATCGTGTGTGTCTGCGGGGTGTCCACGGCCGTTTACGCCCGCTACGAGGCTCGTAACCTACGCGCAACAAGCTTGAGTCCTTGATTCGTCGGTTCCTCAAGAAGCGTGGCGGAGTTCCGGTCTCGCGAGGTGGGAGCTCCACCGACGAACAGACCGGGAGCTTATCGTTCTCACCCCGATGAATACCTTGCACTGAAGGGGAAAAACCTTGTCCAAAGCAGATACAGTCTGGCCGAAGTTCCTCGATCGTTTTCGGACATTTGGTAAGGGACTCCGATCTTTGACTCGTGCAGGAATCAAAGAATCTCTGCTGGGGAATTCATTCGACGAAACAATATGTTCGCGATGTTCAGGAGTTGGCCGCCTCCTTTGAAGTCCTTGTTCCATCGTCAAGAGAGGCGACAATTCGAGTGGATGTCTCGACGGAGAGAGAGTGCTCTGAGCTCACCTGAGAACGCGATGCTGAGGCCGATAACGCCCAATTGGACGGGTTTCCCATCGAGAACTCCAGGCCGGAAGCTGCTGCTCAGCGCTGTCTTCTTTGTGGGACACGGACAAGTCCTCTCGTTTTCCCCGGATTCCAACAAACGTACGAGCTCCAGCCGCTAGAGCCCTAGTCAAGCTAATTTCATTTGTTCCTGAGCGAGCGTAATGAGCAGGTGAATTCTGTCCGTGAAACTCAAGGCCATATCTGCTTCGTTATTTCGGAACAGATCCGCTCACGAGACGCCCTCGCAATTCCTGCAGTCAGCGCGGAAAGTGTCAGCGCGCGCGGGAAACTCGGACCCATAACGGTTCACCACTGCGGTCGCTTCGAACCTGAAACGTCATCCATTTCGATCGACGCTCAAGATCCTTCTCTCTCCGGGATTATTTGGATAGTGCCTCGATCATCTGTCGCGGAGAGCTCCTTCGTTCGCTTCATATATTTCATCTGTCTCGGAATGTTACGAGTCAGACAGTAAGAGTCGGCAGCACCACCATCACTCTAGTTCATTCACGGGAACGCTCCATCCTCGCAGCTCAGTTCGCCGACCCCTGCGGGCCGTTTGTTGTTCAGACCCGCATCTGCGCGCGAGTTACACGCTATACTTCGAGCGGTCTTGAATCAATCAATCAATCTAGAGTCGACCTAGAGTCATTGGGTCATCGACAGAAGCCATGCTTTGGCCTCCATATGTCGATAGCAGCGAAGGAATGGAAGACACCGCAACCGCGAGCCTTCGAGGCTGATGGATAAGTGGAGTGCGCCGTTCGACAGACTCCTGAACTAGGTGCAGCGTCCGTTGTCTAGGGAAATCAGCTCAAGGGGGTATCCCGCCGCATTGGAGAAGGTCCGCGATCGCTGCCAAAAACCAAATCGGATACCTTCGTCATCTTCCTCCTCCCATCGTGACGCAAACCGCTCCAACAGGTTGCAACACTGCCAACTGCGAGCGTGCAGCTGCTTCCTCAGGCCGACTAAATTTGGAGAATTTCGAGCTGGGATATCGTCGACGGGACGTGCCCTCTCTGTCGGAATCCCCGCAACAGCTCAGTGATTGTGCCTGCGAGCGCACGTTGCTCTCACGCGGTGAAGCCGCTCGTTCCCGCGCTACCGTTTTTCCCTCACAGCGGTTACGAGATGACCTAATGAATAATCAATCGCACCGCGTTCCATCCCTCCACACTGGAAGTGCGAAGGATCGCGTTGTCAGGTACTCGTTCGTCAAGCTGAGCGCGCACTAAAATCTGGATTCGACAGATCGGCGTCTCGTATCTCCCCCGAGGAGGAACAAGCACCGTGCTGGGTCGTCCATTCGCAGCTTATCGTACCATATGCTCGACTCGGAGGAACAAGCCACCAGGCCGAGTGCTGGAAGCTGACGGTGTCGGCTATGTTTGAGTCATGGCCCATATGGTGCACGTTGCTTGTAATCCCGGTGATGAGTTTAGGGACGGCGGAAAATGCGTCCAACATCCGGCGCACGTCGTCATCGCTTTCTCTCGGAGGAGCCCAGCAGATGGACAGGAGTTTCACCGCGAAGCTAAAAGCTACTGGGGAACTGTCTCCGGGCCGGGACCGAGAAGAGTTCATCGTTGGGGCGCAGAGTGATTTTCGTCGTCGTCGCGGACAAGCGATGTTCAAGATGGCCACCATAAGCCGCAATCGTCAGCGGGCCGAGATTGTTTTCAGAGAACCTTAGACGGCGTGACAGCAACTCACCTTGCCCAGGTTGACGAAGCCGTGGGCGCTTGCGACCCCGGACGCCTCCTTGAGACTCATGTCGCGTCGGAAACGGACCAGAAACGAGTTGGTGAAAACTTCATTCCTCGGAAAGCCTTCTACTTCGATCTGCCAAGCCGCGACCAGCACCACCAGGGCGAGCGCCCTGGAGGCAAGCATTGTGCTTAACATGAAAGAAGTAAGCGACGTCCAGAAGGCAATCTGCGTCCTCGTACTGCGACAGGCGGCCACTCTTGGTTGTGGCGGAGGCAGGCAGGCAGGCAGTCAACGGAGGAGTAAGGCCCTCAGAGTGACTGGTCCCCTCCACTTGGAGCTGCGCGCGCAGCAGGATGTGACGCACGGAGGCTGTCTGCTAGCATATGGAGGGATGAAAGCCCTCTGGAGGAGCCAGGGCCCCTTCCATTGCCGATAGCAGAGGCCGCAACAGATAACAAACAAACAACTCAAGCAAGCAACCGAACGACCAACGCCGGAGATTCATTATTCCTGATGCATGAAAAATTGACGAACAACTCCACAACCAGCGGATGAATTGAGTTGATCGTGTGCCGAGGCCTGAACCCGGCAGCGCAGCCCGGTTGCTGAACCTCCACTCCCACAGCTGTGCGATCGCTCCCCGCGGGAACTCATCACGAAGCGGTCCGTCAACTTTGGAGATTTGCAATCGCGACTCGCACATATGCGGAGCTTTGATCTCTCTCTCGTGGTTCGTTTATCCGGATCGCGAATGCTGCGATCGATCCTCGCAGCTGACGCAGACCTCGATCAGGGCTTGGCGATTCGGGAACCGCATATCGTTTTCCCAACTCGGTTGCATCGGCATCCGTCGTTCGTGCCAAGCGATATGGCGTTCGGAACCCCACCCTCAGCGGGCCAAGTTTCCGATGAGTTTGAGACAAACAGGAATCAGTGCCCGAATTCTCCGGGCGAAATCGTGAATGTCGGCATGGAGTTTCGTGAACATTGTCCTCTGATCACCCAGTTGAATCTGGAGAATATGGAGTCTTGGTTTTCGAGCTCCGATTCCATGACGTTCTCGTCATCCACTGTTGTAAACGGTCGCGGCAGCGGTCAGCTATAGCTGCTCTGAATAGCGATGCAGTGGGCTGTGAGTATTACTAATAGTCGGGTACTGGTTGAGCTCTGTCAGGCCACCTCGATTGTACGAACTCCAATAATTTGAATTTTTCGACACGAACTGTTCCATACGATAGAGGTCTCACTGCCGGCCGAAAACTCTTGAAGCTGGAGACACAAACTGATATGGCTCACGGCGCTGAGCTTTGATTATGTCGAGGGAGGAGGCAGAGCTGTTCACCGCATGAATACGTAGACCCTCTGCGGGACCATCCTGGAGTCAATCATTGCGTTCTAGGGAAGCACAATGGTGACCATCCTCTGAATTTTCTTCCCAGTTCCGCGGAACGCAGGCGCCAATTCTCCATGAGGATGCTGGATATGGGAGTTGGGAAATTTTATGGCATCGGCTGTCTGCGGACTCCTCAACGAAGGATGAACACGCTTGTGTATCTTCGCGGCGAGCTGCCGTGACGTGTTATTACCTCCTGCCAATCTACACGAGTTTCCAGATGGCCTGTCCCAGAACCCTCAACATCAAACAAACTGCGCAGCTCGAGCAGATCTGGAAACTCGACCAGTTGAGCGGAAAGTCCCTGGTTTAGAACGCTGCGGATCAGAAATTATTCGATGAAGTCATAGATTACGAGATCAGCTCGGAAGGTCTAGATCGGAGAGGAAAACTGAATTCGGACCAGCCTGACAGGATCCCGACACAGCGCATTTCACGTACGAGAAAGCAGGGCCTGTAAGCCTGATGAGCAAACCGTATAAACCGTCTGGAGCTCGAATCTGTCCTTGCCGTGCCTCTGCGAGCACAGTACCAAAAAACTCGGCCTGACTCGTAGTAGTCGTCGAGCTCTTCCGGACCCGTGGTTTTCGACAACTACGCGAATGCCTCTCGGACAATCGAATCTAAACTCCAGGACTTTCGAGGGCTGTTATCGACAGAGCGACAGACTCCACTCTGAGAACTCCGACTTGCTGTGTTTTGAATGAGGGGTTGTCCCGTCAGCGCTCATTTTGAACGCCTTCGCATAGTCAACGGTCTCTGGAAGTGCGCTGAGGCTCCGAGTAACCAGAGGACCGAATGGAGGGTGGGGATTCCTAGCGAAGCTGTAGTTTTCTGAGCAATTCGTGGCTGCGGAACTCGTATGGCCTCCCGGAGTCCCGGTGTTATCGGAGTGCATGCGACGGCGTTAAAAAAACGAGAACCGCCCCGACCGTGAGACTTTAAACAATGTTATCGTAGCAGTTTGCTCTGAGCGCTTGTGTCAGAGGAGGTTTGGACGGTCGATAGAGCTACTTTACTGCCTCAAGTGCAATCAGTCCAGAAAAAAATTAATTTTCGAACGATCCATCAAGTTGATACTTTTCGAAGGGCTCTGTTGCCTTCCATGGGGGGGAACTGACATTTGTGCAAGGGTTGGTTGCCGGTTCTTTTCTGGAAAACGAGATGGCACCTTATTTTTTCGGTAGAGCGACTCACAAAGGGGAGACCCGATGATGCATGGAAGGATCTGCGAGTGAGAGAGGAAGGAACAATGACAATGAGAAAACAACAGAAGAGCCATCGGGAAAAAATGCGTCCACGCACGACCCAGAGGAATGGAAAATTCAGCTGGAGTGTAGGGCTATATCAGTGAAACCCACCAGAAAAACCAAGGCTCATTATCTGGAAGACGCGAGAGGCGGTTGCGTATCGCGCTCAACTCGGCCCTGGCCGAACCGGCAAAAGTGTGCCTCCTTCCCTTGAAAGCCGCACGAAAAGTCGATGGTGAATCCGGAGAGCTCCCGGGAGTTGAAACACGGACAATCGGAGAGTGCTCACTCAATGCCATCACGATACGGTGATGATCTGAATTGTGTACGATGAGCCTTGACTACAGCGAAACTTTCGATACCAGCTCCAGAGTCTCTTTTCCTCCGTTTCGTCCCTCTCACTGCTCGAGAGCGCTGCCGCACTCAGCCTCCCTTGACCAATGATGATCTTGACTCATTTATCATTCATGTCTTGTCATCTGGCTCATCATAGAGCTTCTCCGATGTGTCAAACCATAACTCTCCTCATTCAGTTCCTGAGTCGCGATTTTGTTCTCGATTCGGATTGAATTTCGGCCCGGTCAAGGAGATCGACAGAACTTCGTCTTTCCTCAGCTTTGCGCCTACGCGAGAGATAGAGATGCGAATCCGAATTCGTAGCCCCCTCAGTCCACTGAGGCACATTCCTGTGCCTGAGATGGAGAGAGTTCACAGAACTTCATCTCTTCCAAGCCCCCGACTTCTCTTACGCGAAATTTCGTCCCCGGGACACAATTGAATCTCCTAAGCAGACACGGATATGGACGAAAATTGAGCTCCGATTCTGCACCCCGGGGGCTCTCTCTCTCTGGGGGCTTATCAGTTCGGCTGACGAATTCAGTTTGATTCGTGATTACGGAAATGGGAGAAGATGAACTCGTGTCTCACTCCTCTCAGCTTTCCGCCCCCTCATGCGTGCCCCGTCTGCTTTGCGACCCGGAGACGTGACCCTTTTGTCCCGCCCTCCCTAGATACACCTCTGGCGAAAGGATAGAGCTGTGCTCTAGAGGGAAGACATTGGAGGTTTTGCCAGATGTACACCCATAGTGTTCCGTCATTCATCCACATCGGGACCGTGGAAACAAAAGCCGCCAAATGAACCCCGACTACGGAGCTGTGACGTCGATGGGCTCAAGCCCGTTGCCATTCCAACCATCTCAGTTGGGGCCTGCTGAGCTGAAACCCTCCACTGACCACATCTCATTCCATAGCTGTCATTCAAACTCCTCCAACGGCAGCGGCACAGGGAACCACATCGTTTCCGAGACCTGGCTCACGATCCTGGACCAAGCCCTGTTTGGCAGGAGCTCACTTATGATGTGGACAAAATCAACGGGCGGAAAAGCGTAACTCCGGCTTGACTCCAGAAAGGAGTGGGCAATTTTTCAATGTGAAGAGTCCGAACGAATTCCCTGACTTACATGCTTCTGTGCAGTCTTCGAGAAATCTCCTAGAGACGCCGTTGGAGCGTGGGCGCAGGTGATACTCGGATTTCAGAGGAAGATTTCCTCTCGTTCACTTGACTCCCCAGAGGCAATGGTCGTCAACATCGCTTCTTTACTCGCCATTATGCTCTCTAGCTCGACATCCGTAACCCTATTCCCATGTTGTTCCCGAAGGTCCAGAGCAACCGGATCAGAAGAACAGGAGGTTGGTCTGAACTTGGGAATCGGAGTGAGCTCCCTCTGCGTTTATCGCTCCCTCCCCTCGGAAATTCTCTCGGTGCGGCTTCCAATCCATTCGTTCGAGTTGTCATTTGAGCGAATCGTTTTCCAGCCTTGATGTCCTGATATGGTCCACGAAGGGGATACCCCATGAGTCACAGAAGGAATATTCAAGTGCGAGAGAAAGGAAAATACAGAAGAGCCATGGGCGGAAGAATGCATCCACACATGTCTCAACAGGATGGAATATTCTGCAGGACTCAGGGGCTCATGGAAATAACATCCACTTGAAAAAGTAAAGTTCTTCATCTGGAAAGTGCGGGAGGATAGTGCTTCGGAAGAGTTCGGGATCGTTCATTCTAAGGGGGACATGAGAGGGCATTCCAACAATGATGACACGTTCCTGCGAAACGAAGAACAATTAGGTTCTCATGAGGGTTATGACTTACTATCGTCGCTGACTTGCAGAGACGTTAACAGCGTGAGTGCTGGAGTCGGGTGAGCGGTTGAAACGGGCACATGCAGAAATTCTCACAGAACAGAATCCGACTGTCTCGGAATCAGCTCCGAACTCATCCAATCCCATCTGAGAGTCATTTCGAGATTGACCTGGAGTCGTCAACATGACTCTCTCGAACTTATCTCAGACTCATCGCAGACACATCCTCAAACCGACCGGGAATCATTCTCTGAACACTGCCGATTCCATCGCAGATTCTTTCGCGAGCTTTTCCAACCTCTAATGAGTTCCATCTCAGCCCACCAGACGTTTGTATTCAGAAATCAGAACGTGTCTGACTCGGGGCCGGCCATAAAGTTACGGCGTGATCTACAACGTAGGGGAACTCCATCCTAATGAGGTGAAGAAAATAGGTGAATGGTAACGGAACGGGGGAATTATACATCACGAACATTTCTTAGATTGTGATCCGCGGTGTAGGAGAAAGATGTCCCAGAAGTTCGTGCGTTTTCCTCATGTCCGGCGTGTTTCACTCGGAGGCGTTCTCGTGTGCTGGATCGGATTCCGATCGGGAAGCCCTGGGGGAGCTTTCGATCAGCTTCTGAAATCCGACAGCGAACGCCGAATGTATGGACAGCTGAATCTTTGCTCGAGAGTTAGTTCCTGTCGAGGGATGGTGCTCCACTCCTGGTTTGGTTGCATGTGGGCCTGTGAAGCATGCAAGCTTCCGAGGCTGTGTATGCGGGGAGCCCCGGAGTTGTGACCGGCGCGTGTTTCTACCACTCGACGGACGGGACGGCCTCGACCGATCTCTGCAAGCTTGCACGTGCTCGGAATTCACTGGGTCAATGTTGACAGAGGGATGGAGTGGGTTCCCTTATCGAGCGCAGTCCACCCACTACGTACACGATCAAAGCGGCATTCGCAACAAATGAGCTAGAACGAATAGCTGTCGATTGATGCGAACAAAAATTTGGAGCGGGAGGTGTGGATGAGAGACGAAACAGCGTTCCTCATAACAGGATGGGTTGTTTACCCAGAGTGAATCTGGGCTTGACTGTAGGGGCGGTTCCCAATATTGTGATGCTATCTCCGTGTTCTCTTCCCGCTACGCCCAAAGATGACGACGACCGCCTTGAGTGTGAAGCTCACCTCTTAAAAAACACCAAATGATAGAGATCATTCTGCTCCGATCGAGACATCTGATGCAGCCTAAAGATGGAGATCCGGGAGCCAATAGTCGGGCGACGCTCAACTCGACCCATTCGAGCGATGGACAGTCTGAGCAGAGTTCTCAGAGAAACGTCATCGAATGCGGTGTGGCCGTTTGCGAGCCCTTAAATCAAATCTCCCTCGAATAACTTTTATCCAAGCGACGTGGGAGGAATGAGCGAAAAGCGCCTCCAATCGATGTCATGTTGAACGTTTAACCCGAATGGGTAGATTGGCCGGGCAAGATATTCGGGGGTTATGGCGAGAGAAACTCCGCCGACTTTCTGTCATTCCCTTCTCTGCCTTCTAGACCTGATGTCTCCAATTCGATCTCGCAGCCGTTTCCGCACTCGAGAAGGGCAAACCCACCTGGATGGGACTACACAGCGAATGAAGTGCCAGTTTCTGAACTGAGACCAGGAAAATGAAGTCCTTACGGTATCCCTCACGTGTTTTGAAGCCCTGCTTCCATAACTTCGAAGGTCAGGCCTGACGCAGGCGTTGAGTAATCACAGGAGATTAGTCTCAACATCCGTCTCGCTCAACTTGAAGTGGCGGGTGTTTTCTTAGACTTCAAGCATGAGGATTGGAAGTTGTCGGAGAGATCCGCTCCATCCCCATGAATCAGCGGCGGGAGGGAGGGGGGGGGGGCGACGCAGTGCGTTCCCAGAAGGATCGGAGAGTGTTTCCCCCATAGCTGGGGCTGGCCGTTCTACGCGAGAAGTTTTCGGACTCAGGACTTTCGCCCCACCTTCGCGCGTCACCCGAAACCACTCTCGGTTGCTGAATTCGCTCTGATTTTCCTGTGAGATCGCATTTTCGTTCTTTTCTGTCTCTTAGATACTTCATCTCTGCTCAACCTTGTAGCGGAGACCGGACGAGGCGTCGAGAAAAACCGAAACAACAGGAAAATCGGAGCGAATTCGGAGTAGCTCTTGACAGATTCGGTACCTACGACCTTGACTCACTCCAACTTAGGTTACAGGTTCGATATATCATTGCGAATATATTCTTTCGTCGGAAGGCTTTATCAGGTCAAAGCGGGAAAACAGTGTGAATCTCCGGAAGCGCTCCCTCCTCATAAAGGTGTATGTCTGCTTCATGAATTTACAGTGGATGACGGGCTTTGTGACAAGCAGCCCGTCTGGTTTCGGAGCTCCCAAGAGGGCGCTCATCCACTGAAGAGTGCTCGTTTATTGGATACAAGCTGGACCCGTCTAATCTAATGCCTGTTCGCCCTGCTGGGGGCACGTCCCGACGTTGAACGGTTCGAGACCTTCGGCGGAAACGGACGCGGTACGGAGGAAATACGGAATAACAAGAAAAAGAACACTCCTGGCGCACGATTCTTCCGAGTACCAGAGAGTCTACTTTTGGAGCGCATTCTAGCAAGCTTCATTGAGTCGCGTCACGTATCAGCGCTATCGGTAGACGCGCGGCAGTCTTGCTTCAGCTCCGGTTGACGGCGGTTAACCATGGGGAGATTTCGACTTCAGACGTTTGTTAGGCAATCCAAGCAGCCGAGAAACTTCTCCGCAAACGGGAAGAACCAAAACGGGGGCGCGTCACAAACAAGCAATGGAAAAGTGGAGGGACATTTTGAGGACACTCGAGGCAGGAGTGAGATAAAAGCCGTTGTACAGGAACTCGACTCCATGACTTCCTTGGAAGGAAAGCAATATTGAAAATCCTCGAGATCAACCGGGATAAGCCGCTTCTCGTCTGAACCTTTTGGATTCAAATTCCTTCCGATTCTTGCGACAATCAAACAGAGCTTGGCAAGTGAGCGAACAAAGTTGCCATGCTGCCGTATCTTTCGGAGGTAAGCGTCCACCTGAGAGAGGGGCGTATCGACCGATTCCGGAGGGAACTTCGTCCGGGATGCAAATTCGACCTTTCGATGTTCCTGTGAGATCCGTCCATGCTGACTGTCCTTGGGAATCAGAGGGACATCACCCGAGAAAGGTGAACGCGGTTGACGACCGAAATCCATCAGGGAGGTAGCCCGGTGAAAATGTGCTCGGGAACAGATCACAAGAGACATCACTTTTGCTTTGAATGGAACTGAAGCTGTACCTGCATGATAATGTGAGACATGTTCACGTGCCGCCGCGACAGATGGCTGGCGCTTTCAAAGAGCTAGTGAATGAAGAGCTTGACCGGCTAGGATGTGTTCGCAATACCGCGATTCCATGTTTGTGGGATGCGCAGTCTCTCTAGGCTGGTGAATGGCCGCTTTCATTCATTTCCATAATTTTCAGTGCACATTATTATTTTCAGAAGATAAGTTGGTTGACCGCCCACAGAGCGGCAGCGCCAAGCGCAAAGCTTTCCTAGTTTGGTCTGTCCCTCCACTGAAATTCCACGGAAACGAGACGAAGCCCTTCCCTGGAGGTCATCAAGAGCTGAACCTGAAGAAAGGAGTGTGTTTCTTCATTCGAACGAGTTTCAGTTCGAAATGAGAGCAACCAACGTGGGCAGCTCTCGAGACGCTGTCGAGCTGATTCCAGATACTGACCTTTGGAGATCGATCTGGAAACTCGAAACAATCTTCTGAAGTTCGGTCGTCCCGTTGTGAGAAAAGAAGTTGCAGTCGGTCCATTGCTCAACGAGTACTCTTAGAGACGCAGCGGGTCTCCCATTCATACTCTCCTCGTTTCCAAGTCCGGGCAAATAGGATGGACGAACAACATCCCTTTCCAAGTTCGAGTGTTTGGCTTGAGCTGCAGACGTCTGGAAGCGTATCAAAGGAAGTTTCATTCAACGCACACAATGGTTTTTCTCTGGACCGAATGCGTGTCACAAATCTAGTGAGCTACACAGGTCAGGATCGAAAGGCAATAACTAGCACCCTCGAGCTGATTGGTTCAAGTATTCTGAGTGCAGCTCTCGAATCTCTGAGACAGCTTCAAGGAGACGTTCATTCTGTCACAAACGGAATCTCTGAGTCACAATATCTGCACGGTGATGACAGACAATCTGAGCGGAATTTATTTCCTCACAAAAGCGGTGAGGACCCTGACGAGCTCACTTGGCCCCGGAATCATTCCCTTCAGCATTTCCACGGAATCCGAGATCATCCTGAATATTTACGTGGTATTATCCAGTTAACATGGCTGACTGCGAAAAGGAGTCGGCACATAAAATTGGCTCACAGAACTTATCGGGCTCGAAATGTTGCGGAGTCGGTCGGGACTTTCTAAGAACAAGAACGAATCTTGAACTGAAAATCTCCCTGAGGATATATTCCGCACGATTCCCATACTGATTGATCTCCGTCTGCTGTGGGTACCACATCGCGACAGTGGGGATTGGCAGCTTAAACTTGTTCACTCGAGGGAGTTCTCCCAGAGCACCTCGGTCATTCGCATCATCTTGGAACCATTAAAAGTTTCCATTCGGAGCCGTCCGGGTGGCAACTCTGGATGACAAGAGATTTTCCAAGGGCAGAATACGTAATTCAGGACGCTCTGCCTGAAGAGACAAGCGTGAAATCTTCGGTTCGGATACACCTGCGCAAAAAAAAGACATTTGGGAAGTTCTCTCGGGCCAACTGGTAGAGCCATTCCCAGTGCCTCCGGTAGCTGAGCTTGACGGAGATCGGAGATAATTTGAGGCTCGGTATGAGAATACAAGCAGGACAGCGAGTAAGAGCGGTGGGCCCAATCGGTTTTATTTCCTCTACAGAGCACCCTTTCCCACGGATGCAATCTGATTGCGGAGTCATCCACAACTCGGGTGGCAGTCGATTAGACAGCTTCATCGGACTTTGGTCACCCAACTATGGGGACCACGAGCGCCTGTCGAACGAGCACGACCGTTCAGCCGCCGAGTCTCTCGACGAGGCGATTGGACACGCCCTGGAAAACCCTTTCCAGATATCCGTAGGGGATACTGCTCGCGCCTCTTCGCTCCTGATCATCGCCACGAAGATGTGAAAAAGCGTCCCAGCGACTTCTCTTGGCGGCAACTCCCCGACCCGAAAATAGTTTTTTTTTGCTGAAACGGAATCTCGACAACCAGCCTCTGTCGAACACCGCTGAATCGGAAGGTGAACAAGCAGAGCGCTTCTGGAGCAAAGCAGGGACTCCGAGAAATTCATTGCCTGAGACAGCTTGAGGCTTCCTTCACCTCTCGGTCACCGAGCGGGAACTGACAATGGGGAATAATGAACGGAGACTCGCGAGGATAATTGTCAGAAGACCGCCAAGAACCACCTAGCCCTACGTCCCGTCGTGACTGAACTGACGGGCCATTTGTAACACGAAATCCTTCCACCTGGAATCCTCCAATCGATTTTCTGCACACATTATTCTAACGGTATAGCCTTTTTGTCGGGAAGCTCGCCATATCGGCTGGCGCCTATAATTACGAACAAGATACATCGCGCAATCCAGGACTGAGACTGTCGATGCGGCTGAAGGCTCCGAAACCTCTCGACACTCGGAATACCCCGAATGTCTGAGAGATGAGGGACCTCTTTCGGAAATATTGTCCGGTGTATCTGGCAAGTCCCTTGTACGATGAGTCCATATCTCCCAGACTTTGGGGTAAATCTCTACTCCTGCTCGTCGCAGACACTCGCGAAGCGACGTCAGAGGCCTTGGAAAGCAGCAAGCGCCCAAATTTCAGACGAAAGTGACCGGGAATGGTCACCCCAACCTGCTTCTCAAGGCTCTCCAGTCCTCGTCGTATGGGAACGAGCCATTATTCATCACGAGAAACGGATTCGAAGGAATCCGGACGAAAACAGCCGGGCACGACTTTCGTATGCCGAATCGTTGCAGCGTGAGGTATACTTCTTTATATCTCCTCTCCTGACGCACACGACGGAAAATCCGCTCTGTCTCAATCAAATGTTTGATAACTGAGGCCCGTGCCGCTGTCGGCTGGAATGGTTCCCTCGCTACAGAAGAACTGAAAACAGAAAGACAAACTGAAACGAGCTTGTAAATTATAGGTATCCGATGTAATCATCAAAGTGCCGTACAATGAACCAGCATCTGCGAAATACCCACATGCCCGAAAAAAAATACAGGAGGACTGGAACTCTCGGACCTGTTTTGCACTCAGAATGAACAACTAAGGACTCGTGAAAATTCCATCTTAGCTCTTTTCCTGCACATAGACAATCTACACAAACAGATGAGGTTAGCCTCGCTTGGAAAAAAAGAAAATCATATGGTCCCCGATTCCTAGGGGACTGAGTGTAGCTTCCCAAAACGGTATTGCAGGAAGTCGGCTCCACGGGAGCGTTATTGATCCGAACTGGACCGATCAATCGGCTATAACTTAACGTTAAAGACGTCGCCGTGAAAATCTTGCAACGCGGCCGGTTAACTCGGAACTCACGCAATCGTTGAGATCTATTCCCGAGATGAGCTGATTGATTCGCCGCAGAAAAACATTCGTGAGGTCAAAAATGGTATTCCATTCCAATTCTATAGGATGGGAACGTAGGTTGCGGGGGACTTCATTGGGTTGTCCTCCGCGTATGCTCGCCGATGCAGATGGAGTCTTCCGCCTGCGGGGAGCTCAACGACTGGACTTCGAAAATAATCGTCCTCTCGCGACATCGTGTTACGGGTTCTCAAAGCTGGAAACAGCCATTTTTGTCCTAGTCCCACGAGGAGCTTACGGGAATCCATTGGTCCCGACCCGGAAACTCGTCCCCGGGACGGAATTCCGACCGAGTCGGCTGGGGTGAGAGTTATAGACTTCACGGAAGTGCCATCATCAGGATATTTTGCGCTCCACCCATCTCAGCGACAACACTGGTTCTTGCTGGTCGCTGCGGCAGAAAAACTGGGGCAGCACGCGCTGATTCGGAATATATACATGGGAGATAATAGGACTCAGAATTGTTAAGCCTCAAGAGTCAAGTGAAGACCGAGCCTGGAGTGTCCTTGAAAGGCTCTCCCACTGGAAAACCCTCGAGCGGCTCTCTTCCTCACTCGCTGGATCGAGGTTACAGGGCTCCTCATCGATGTCAATGACGCAAAATCTTCCAGTATTCGCGTCAAGGGCATTATGAGTCATACTTCTCCCGATACATCCGAGGTCGTCCACCGATGTTATTCAGATAAGATGTCCTCCATGGAACCCTGATCGGAACTCAGGGAATGTGATAATCGGTGGTGGGAAGATCTCCAACGCTGTGTTAGCTCGTGTTCATGGGTAAAAAAATTGGGGCCGCCGTTGCTTTCCGCCGAGGCTCCAAGAAGTCCAGATCCGACGGTGGCCGGCTGTGATTCTTCTCGTGCTTCCGATGCGGGAGCATGATCGACACGGGCCGGCTAGGGTTAGCGAATAGGAGACTCCCTTCCTCGAGGGCTCTGCCAGCGCCCAGACCCACTTAAAGCTCACGCCGGTTGCAGAATCCAATTGATATGGCCGCATCCGGGCAGACGAGACCTGTAAAACTTGGGAGCAGTCGGAGCCGAGGGGAAAAAAAAGACTCGGCGTCCAATTCCATTCGGAACAAGCTCGTTCATTCGATGTCCGGCACGCCCGCCTTCACTTGAGAGTTCTGAGAGTTCTTCGTGTCATCCGTCGCGATGCCACGTCGGGATGGCGAGAGAAACAGGGAAAGCAGAGATCGATTGCGAACTCCTGTCAACTCCAGCTATGTCGTCAGCCGCCTGAAGAGCCGGCAAAGACGCGAACACACAAATAATCACGAGACACATTAGCTATAAGGTCCACCATCTCCCGTGGAATCCGACAGAATCTCCAACGGAAACTCAATTTGGAGAACTGTGATGGCAGACCGAACAATGGGAGCGTTTTCGCAATGTATGAGATAGAATCGCGTCGAGAGTTCGGAGGAGATGGATTTCAAAGCTGGGGCTTTGCAACGGCTTTCCGGAACGCGACAAAGAAACTTTTGAATGAGTCCCCCATGGTTAATTGGATCTGGCCGGTGGATCCTCTTCTCCCGCGTCCCCATGATTCCAGGCACCACTTGGCTGCGTTCTCCAGAGTCAGATTCAGCCCGATTATTGCGCCAGCCCTCCCTCTTAGCTTCGATCCGGTAGCGGGACCTGTTCGAACAGATGGGAAGGAGACATAACAGAATTTCGTTGAGGAACTGCAGCTCTCTCCGGAGCCAACGAGTAATGATGTTCCAGGCTGCGTGAGAAAATCTGGTTACACGACCCAGCTCCTTCCGGCAGCTGGACTTGGTTTTCGCGATGATTCACGTTCTGATTCGAGGTTCAGTTTGAATGTCGCCGGTGAAACATGGTCCTTCATTTTTGTCCCGTTCCTAAATTAGCTCCGCTTGGAAGATAGGAGTACTGGGAGCCAACCTTGACATCGTGTTAGGGAGCCCCCATCCCGAGTTCAGCACAAGCGGAGAAAAAACTGAAAGCTGTGAGCTGCGCAGCGAGACGACTTCTGTTTCAACTGTACACAGTTACCACTCACGGCCGTCTCATGGAGATGGTTTCGTCCATCCGCTTCGGAGACCTCGGGCGATATGCGCCTCCTTTTCGTTCTTCTTTTCGAAAAATGACGAAGGATCGAAAGAAATGCGCACGTTAAGACTCCGCTGACATTCCGTTTCAGCATCAAACAACAATTTCACAGAATCTAGAGAACCGACATTTTCTGGGACACTTCCTTCTTGGCCTGTTTTCCGGGAGGTTCTGCGTCCAGAGTCTGAAAAATGCCCCATCGGACACTGTGGAGTACAGCATCGCGAATTATTGCCCCCAGGAACGCGCCTTACATGCGATCACCATGAGAAAAGGTCGCCGCAGTCCAACACCGGAAGCAATTCCGAAGGACCGACTTCCACCTTTCCAAGCAAATCTTCTATATTCACAAGCGAATACCATCTTTCCATTCTTGATCACGAGATATCCTTGATTCGTATTTTTCTCCCTCAGATATCCTCATATCAGGGGGGGGGGCTCCGTGACAGAAGAAACAGATCACGAGGATTCCTATATTTTGGATCATCTGACATGCTAAATCAATGCTGAATGAGAACGTCGGAGGACTCATTGTCAGCCGTGGGACGCTCCTAGTCCGGAAGGGTGGTTCCCGGGGAGCTCCTGGCTAACAGCATCAATGATGTGTCGAATCCGCTGATTCACTTGTTCACCCACCCTGCCCCAGGAGTAAACCTGCAGGAATCCAAGTTCGGTTACGAACTTGCGTAACAGAGACTGGATCTGATGATATATTTGCCCTTGCACTTTGCATGTAGGCATATAACCCTCTCGTGTAATCCCTGTCCCTCCGAGCGGAGTTATCTGAGAACGTGGATTATGCTTACGACGAAAGCGCTAGGAGTGTTTGATGCTTCCGAAAGTCTTTTCGATAGTGCTGCTACCTCCCGGTTTGAGTGGGAGTTCCGATTCTGGCGATTCTACTTCTGGCTCCGACAACAGTTCCCTGGAGATTCACTTTCGAACCCCAACGCCAGTGAACATGGGCGACACGTTTCATCATGACCTGGAACGTAATGCATGAGTGGTGCATTGGATATTTGTTGCTTCCCGTGTCCTGATTGCCCCTCCTTTGCTGTTGCTGGGAGCTGGATCTCGTCACGTCGCTCGCGATCGGCCCGCAGTCTTACTTGATCTCGTTCGTTCAACTTTGAAGACCGTATCTGGTTCCGGTCTCGCATGACCTGCAGTCCCCCATGCTTCCGCTCTTGTCTGTGTCGTCGAGCAGTGCTTTTGAGGTGGATTCCTGTACCGTACTCCTGGTATGTGAACTTTCTCCTCTCTCGTTCTGACTTCATCTACCTTGCGAGGAGTCAGGGGTTCCGATGACGGATTTCAGGGCAGAATTTTGGGGGAACTCACGTCGAAACTCAGCTTACGGTTTAGATGTTCCCTATCTAAGCCCGGGGGGGGGGGCTTCACCCGACGCGATACACCGACGGGAACATGGATATTGTGTCGCGCGCTTCATCCAGCGGGTCCTGTCGGAGATCAACAACTCCATACATGACGACACGACCGCAACAAAATTCGATGGGAATCTCAACGATCCAAACTTCCTCCCGTAGTGAGACTCGGAACCTTGTTCAGTAATTGCCAGCAGTGCACTTCCAACAAAATTCGGCGGAAGCAGAAATCACTATTCCGAGGAACGGGTACTCCGGCTCTGGCCGATACTTCCGAGAAATGCAAAGTTTGTGTTGGAACGACGTCGCCAGCGCTCATGAGAGTTGCAGAGGATTGGGAAATCATTTGAGGATTGGCGAGTCCCATTTGAGAGTATCGAAAGACCTCCCGAGCCTCCGTCTTGAGCAAAATTGAGGCGAAGGCCCAGCGCGAGTCGGCGAATCATAGAAGTTCCGGAGGGAAGGAGAACCTAATGTCCCTGCGTATCGCTACGCGATGACCGAGATTTTGAGACTTTTGGAGCATTCGTCAGAGTCGACGATGAAATCCACCGCGAGCCGCGCACCGGCTTTCCAAAGAGTTCGTATAGTTATTCCCCACGCGCCGTTTAGGGGCCGAGCCGTAGTAGCCGCCACAAGGAAACATGGTTCATGTCTCCGAAGGCCGGTCTGCATCAGCATTGAGACTGGAAATTCTCGCTGATGGGTTCTCGTCGAATAATGGACTTTGCCCTGGATCGCCCGTAACACCAAAATCAGGCCTTGATGATCGTCAAAATGAAGGCATTGGGATCGAAATGATCGGAGTCCTTCGTCAGGCTTGACGTTCATCGACCGTCCAGTTTTCGAGGCTACGGGTAATAAAGATCCAGACACACTGTTATTGGCATGGACGCATTCAGAGAGACATCACTTTGCTGCGGAACACCAGCCCGACTTCTTGACGTATCGGGAACGAATGCGCTCATTCCGTCAAATCCGTCTCGGATCGTTCCCCACGCCAAGCGAACAGCATGAGCAAAAGAATGACGTGAATGACGAGCATTTTCCGGGCCCACCGTTCTGGCTTGGATGACACTCAGAAAATACGAGCTCCGTTCGATCAAAAGCGAATCTTGAACTACGTGGTGAGAGCCGGTTCGATTCGGTCTTCCAGGTGGTGCAATACAATTTCGAAAGCACGATCTCCAAAGATTACTGGGTTCCTCTTGTCGAGCGATGAGTTATCACCTGATCCGATTTGAAACTCTTTGAGATGAATATGAAGGAATTCGTGCCTCTGGAATTGTTCCCTCCCGGGAACGATCTGCTTATTTGTTGATTAATGGCTCTCAGAGAAGTCAGAGATAAGCGACATGAGTCGGCAGAGAACCTCGATTGACTTCATTGAATAGCCTCGAGACTTGTATGTTCTCCAGGTTTTCGTTTCCGATCCAAGTCGTGACATTTAGTGGAGATCCGAGGAAATAGCAACCGAATACGGCTTGATTGAGTCGCGAGATGGACAGCCCATGATGGAGGTTCCGAGAAGGGTGCGTGGGAATAACCGAGCCCCTTTTCCTACTTTCGCCGCCAATGCGTGGAGTTGAAGCTCACCAGGATTTAAACTTGAGTATCATCAAAAAGAACAATTGGAATGCAGTGTCCGTTACGAATGCTATCTACGTCCATGAGCGATTGTGCAGATGCGAAGTATACGCGAAAACAACGAGATTTGCTTTTAGCGGACGGCTGTGGATCTCGATTCTCCTTTCCGCGGCCACATCCAGCCGTATGGGGAAATGCTGGACTCTAGTCCGGCCATCGGTGAGAAACCCACTTCACAAGAACTCGGATAAATCCTTGGAATTCTCCGCCGCTCCCCAAAAGTTTCCGCACGCCCATCACCCCTCTCCGTGGATGCTGGCCCTCTTCAGAACAGCTTGCCCGGGATGGTGTTGGATTCCGAGGTTCATGCCTGTACCGCTCGATGAGAAGCATTGAGGAAGAGCCCTGTCACCCGCGATCAGATAGATTCCAAATGCTCATCGAACCATGAATCAATGATGGTCTGTCGTCGTCGAGCAGCATTTTTCCACTTGAGCGGCCAGCCGTTCGGAGAATGCTCGCAGGTCCATATCGACAGGACGACAGCAGCGCTCAGGGTTGATAACCACGGTTGCAAGGTCACAAACAAATATTCGTGACTCATTTCCAGCGGTTCCAGCTTCGTCAATGATGTTGTGTAAGCGACACGTGCAATTCTCATTCGCCGCTCTTTTCAGCCTGCTCGGTCCGCTGTTGATCCTGATGAAAGCTTGCACGTTTTTATTCCACGACCAGACACGCATCTGGTCTTCTCGGAGTTCTGTGTCGCGTCGCACTCTCTGGGATTACCCATCCGAACAGTTCTGAGCGACCCTCTTCCGCCAGAATTCCACTGAATTCTTCCCGCCGCATCGAGATTAGGGGGGTGCGAATCGTCAGAAACATCCGCAGCGTATTCTACAGCCCCCGAAAGATAGATAGGAAATACAAGTATCGTGAGCTTCCGTCAAAGGATATCGAGGATGTACATGTGTATCAATTCATGCACCCCAAAAGAGATGATTCACGCTCATGGTGTCCGCAGCGCCACCGGGTCGGTCTTCTTGAGTTGCCTTCCCGCCGGGACCTCTGTACCGTGGCTTCAACTTGAGAGGTCGAAAGGCTCCCTGTTGTTCGTTCCACACGTTGCGTACTTTTGTCGGAACTCAGAGCATTGGATTTGAATTTCTCGAGGCGCTCCAAGTGCTATCATGGCGAATAATTCGAAACGATGAGCGTGCAGAACGCGTCCGTGTCGTCCACGCCGAACAAAATACGTCCACATGTTGTTGACCTCCTGAAAGCCGTGTAGTATTTCCACGAGGAGGGCAGCGTGAGCCCTCGTGCTCAAGCTCTTCCTCAGGGGGTGTCGCATACTTCTCTGAACCCGTTCCGGAACCAAAATCTCCAACATTCAAAACTCATGGCCTTCCCGGAGTGCAGTCCAGAGCTGCATTGACGAAACTCGTTCTTGAGTCGATTTTCCTGCAGCACAGTACTCGGGTGTCAGATATTTCACTCCTGGCCTGTTTTCGGGTTTCGACGTCTGCTGAGATGCTCTTCAAGATCGCAGAGAAACCGCGGGCAGTTCTGATTGATCGCTCGTGACTCGAACAGCACGTTGTTTCTCGGTGCTCAGTTACTTTTGTCCGCAGACTCTAACATCTGAAGCGATCTTGCAGGGAGTTCTCGTTAGCCAATTTTCTATACGGGTTCTCTTTGCACCGAGAGTATCGGGATCCAAGCAACGCTCCTTGGAACGCATGTTACAAACATCAAAAAAATGCTTCAACGCTTTCGAACGAACCCCCTGCGTAAAGACCCCCTGTTGCGGTTGAGTCCGCTTGTAGCACGTGACATCCTCTCTCGAACAGGCGTTCATCGCATCCTAAGCCAAGCCTGATGTCTAAGATTCAATTCGAACACCAGCGGGACCCGAGTGGTTCAAGCGACCAACCGGGTCGTCCCCATTGAATCATCATTGTTGATCCTGGCGAAGATGGGAACTCAAGATTCTCAGGGTTCCACCCGAGCATCGCGAGTCCGCCCCGTTGGTATCGAGATTTGTTTCTCACCTCTGTCTTCTCCCTCTCTTTCCCAAGGAAACCGGATGCCAATCGAACGACGTCATCGACGGAACCGGAAAAGAGTCGATCATTGTTCAAGACCTCAATCGGCGCAAAACTCTCGAACTTCTCACACATCTTGCGACACCTTCAAGTCACAATATTTTCGATCCTCCACAGTACGGTTTTGTTCCAAGAAGATCAACATGCACGTAGTCGATCTCCATTGCGCAAGAGTTTGGGCGATACATCAACGACGATGTTCCCCACCATGCTATTTACTTTGACCTCAAGTCGGCCTTCGATAAGGTTGATCACACGATCTTACTCGAGAAGATGAATCGAATCGGCCTGCATTTCAAAACGATCGAATGGAGCTGCAGCTCTCTGAGTGACCATTCGTTCAGGGTCAGAGTCGAAAACCAACTGTCAACCCCTCTGCCTGCTCCATCTGGTGCACCTCGGGGAGGAGCCCTAATGGCACTTCTATGCTTCATATATGTTCTTGACATTGGTGCCCACCTCCCTCCCTGCACCAATTACAGTACAACCTCGATTATTTCAATTTCGATTATTTCAACTCTGCGGAGCAGGCCGAAGGATGTCGACCGGAAGCGTATTTTCAACGCAGACACCGTCTGATTTCGATTGGCCGGTAATTCGGAGAAACACATACGAGGGGCATCCATGCTGACATGAGTATTTGCAGGCCAGAGAGGGTCGATGCTATACTGCGAATACCCCGACAGATGGAAAAAAAAAACATTCATCCTAGAACCACGACGAGTCACCTACGAACGAACATTCGAGGGGTTCCCCAGAATCAAAGTTGAAGCTGGTCATGGGCTGATTCTGGCATCATTTCGGGACGCATTCATCTAGCCACACGACAAAGACAGATTCGACACTGCGGGTCGATCAATCGGGAACACCTTGTCGCAGTCTGAGAACGAGCCTCTGAGAATAAGTTCGATGTAAATGTGTAACACGACACTTCAATGAATGTTCAGCATCGGAGTGATGTCAATCGAGCTGAGAGCGACATCAGCGAATCTCGTCGGACATGTATGATTCGACTTGAGAATCGATCAGTCGCTTTGAAACATCATTAAAAGCAGTCGCTGAGTACCATGTTTGGTCGAAAACCGAAGAAAGTGTTGACTGTTCAACAGAGGGCCAAGATCATCGAAGACCTGGAACGTGGAGTGTCGGGTTCATCGTTAGCAGATGAGTATGGAGTAACAAGGTCCACTATCTCCCATCTGAAGAAAAATTCCGAGGCCATTGTAGCGTTCATGAACACACACCAAGACCAAGACCTCGCGGTAGATATCAAATCGATGAAAAAGCCCAGAAACGAAATGCTGGAAGCCGCACTCTTCACGTGGTTCACTCAAAACGATCGCTGGGATTTCCGCTGTCAGGCTTCATTTTACGAGAAAAAGCACTTGATTTCAACTCAAGACTCGGAGGTGATCCTAACTTCAAAGCCAGCCAAGGCTGGTTGGAGAACTTCAAATGACGCCACGGAATCCGTGAAATCGGATTGCAAGGGGAGAGTCTGTCGTCAGACACAGCTGCGGCAGAATTCTTCGTCGACAGCTACAGAAGGTTCATTGAGGCTGAGGAGTATGACCCGGACTTCATCTACAACGCTTATGAGACAGGATTGTTCTACAAGGCACTCCCGAGCAAATCTTTGGTGGCGCGTCGAGAGCAATCAGCACCGGGCCATAAGTCCAGCAAAGAACGTGTCACAGTGATGGCGTGCGCCAACGCAGCTGGAATTCACAGGGTTGCCATGTTTTTTAATCGGCAGATCGAAGAACCCGAGATGCTTCAAGAATGAGAAGCTGCCACTGGTGTCCAGGAGCCAGACCAAGGCACGGATGACACGAGACATTTTCACGGATTGGTATGAGAACACGTTCATACCGGAAGTGAAGAAGAATCAGGAATCCACTGGGAAACGGGGCAAAGTCCTGCTCATTCTAGACAATGCCCCGTCCCACCCCTCACAGGATTCACTTCGAAGAGACGACGGATTCTTCAGCGTAATAAATCTGCCTCCGAACGTTACATCCATCCTTCAGCCCATGGATCAGTGTGTGATCGAAACGTTGAAGCGAGCGTATCGTAGGTGCCTCGGGTCTAGACTCTTCGCTTTGGACGACTCAGATCAGAATGCGATGAAAAACTTCTCTAAGTTGATCAATCTGAAAGACGCTTGCTACATGCTCGCAGAAGCATGGGAGTCCGTGAAACCAGAGACATTGAAGAACGCTTGGAACAAGCTAATGAGAACAAACGTCGATCGCGAGCCGCTATCAGCGAACGGTACTGTGGAAGCCGGAAACATCGGGGAGACACTCCGCGAAACTGAAGGGTTCGAGGAGTGTGACACGGACAATGTTGACGAATGGCTGAGATGCGATGCATCACTCGAAGGTTTCACAATTTTGAACGACGATGAAATCATCCGCGGCGTAACCCATATTTCTGAAGATGAGATGGAGGTGGAAGAAGAGAACTTCCCTCCTCTTCCATCCGCCGCGGAAGCCCACGAGGCCTTCGACGTGGCGTTGAGGTGGTTTGAGAGGCAAGAAGGTAGTGAAGAGCACGACGTGACTCGTCTGGCATATCTCCGAGCAATGGCAGCGGCAAGGAGAATTGGAGAGTCTCGTCACACTGAATAAATTATGTGGAATATGAAACCATCGTTCAGAATCTTCCGGCGCCAAAATATCTCGTATCATTCTGGATCGGTTAGCGTTCGAACTCGGATCCTTATCCCCAAATCGGTTGCGGAGTCCAAGAATGTGGGTGATTTTGTCTTCTCTCGATCATTTCAACTTTCGATTATTTCAACGTTTTTTTGCATCGATTAGTTGAAATAATCGAGGTTGTACTGTACCTTCTGTTCGCGGATGATTTCTAGCTATTCTATACTCTCAGCCATTGATGGAGTGACGGGATGGTGCGATGATGACGAAATGACGCTCTCGTCATCGAAACGTACTGTAATGGCGTAAAACGGATGGAGGTGCTCTCATCCAACATATAAAACAGAGGGTCATCCTCTCCCAGTGGTGCACAGCATCCGTGATCTTGGCGCACAAATGTCTCCCGATCTTGACTCCGGTAGGCACATTACAAACATAGTATTCTCTGCTCGCAACGTCGTGAACTCAATCTTCAGATGCTTTGTGATCAAACGTCCTGAATTTAACACACGATTGTACAAATCTCTAGTCATGAGCAAGTTCTTATTTCGAGGCTGGAGATTCGTTGCCTGAGCTCGGCAATCAGCTGATCTTGTTCGCACTAGTTTATCTTCAAATTCATTCGTTCCTCTTCCGAAGTTCCTTCAAGATCAGTGTATTTTCTCGTCGCCTCACGGAGCAAGGACTCCAGTTCACGCTCTCTCGTAAGCTGAACTATTTGGATGCCATGCAAAGTTGAGCATGTAAAAATGGTAGAATCTGTCCAAAAGTATTTCCTGAAGCGATACATGCGCTGTTCCCTTCTCAAACAAGTCACCCCTCTCAAACCCATTACGGAAGTTCTTGGAGAACAAGATCAATGGGTTCTGAAGCGAATCAAACTCCTCGGAGAGGTGGATCATTGTTTTGAAACCAACACTATCTGCCTTCGCAGTGGATGTACTGTACGGATGACGTCCGTTGCTAGGACGGATGCAGTCAACAACTCATTCTCATGGATAATTTGTTCAAGGTTGTCGAGAGGGCAAATTCATTGTGACACTTCCCTGTTTCTATGATATAATGATAATCACAGTGTTGTGATGCCGTTTTCGTTTACACAAATACCTTTATTCAAAAAAGAGCCATTCAACTGAATGATGCGTCTCGATGAGGTTTCCGGCGAAATTCTCGCAATGATGGTGTTCCCGGTGCTCTTTCTCGACGAAAAGATTCCGTCACGGAGTGGGAACCAAGGATGCTCTCCCTGGAGGGATCGACTCCTTCAGAGGTCGACAAGCTGTGTGCCGCGACACCCCAAAGTGCCGCGGCTGCCATCAGTGTGGGAAAAGTTTGACGCCCTCTGGACTAGCCTGAGAATGGAATTAGCGACCGCGGCATATCGCACACAAAGCACGCATGTGCACACAGGCGGCTCTTTCGTCGGCGAAGTGAGAAGTCGACAAAGTTCTCCTCGCCTCTGGCTCTGTCTTCATTTCTGCAAGGAAGGTCGGTTTCCATGGATTTCCCCGCAGGAGGGACCTGCGAATCATGTACACAGTTTCAAGACGTTCTCTCTATCCGCAGGCTTCTGAGCCTCCCGGTAATAACCCGGGATACGCGCAGCGGATTACGGAAGTTAACTTTCCCAGCAGCTATGCGAGTCGCTGGCTCCGTCAAACTGGTGTGCGCTCCCCGCTTTCTGCGGTAGAACAACATCGGAGGGGTATTATTTTTCAAATATACAATTTTCAGGCTCGTGAGGTTGGCGGATTCCCGCTGTTCTCGTATCCTCGGCTATCATGGGCTTATCGTTCTGTTCGTCAGACGGGCTTAATGCACGATCGGAGTCGGTGCGCTTCGGGCTCTCAACTCCTTCAGAAAACGAGATAGCCATCAGCTGAACCGGAATATTCTCTGAAATGAAAATAGAATTCAGCTTTGAACGGATTCCGGATTGAACCTCGGGAGAATTTGTCTTCTGCCTGCAGAAATGTCCTCCGGATTCAGTCTCCTGTCGGAACCCCAATAATCTAGGTATTCTGATGAAGATACACCATTTTTTGCACCGAGATATGACCTCGCGAGTCGCGCCCCACAGCAGGTATAATCTCGTTCACGTGCCAAGTTGCGACACCTCAACATCGTACACAGACGCGGCAACTACTCTCTGTTCTATCGGTCAGATTCACCGGGGGAGCTTTTGCAGTCGTCAGCCCTCGATCCCGGAGCAGAAGGGCTGTACGGCTTGTGAAATTTGTCTGAAAATCAACCACGAGTTGAGAACTAGGGCTGAACCCGGGTCTTGTCAGCCGATGCTGGAAGAGAGGGCTCTGAGTGGGTGATCACTCGTTCGTCTTCGGAGGAGCAAACAGCGTCTTCGAACTCACTTGAAAAACGAGCGCATAATCAAGCATTGAATCGGTGCGGCGCGACGGTGGAAGTGCTCAACATCCCGTGCGGAACAACGCCGAATCTTGCCGCCAAAGCGTGAACGAGAGCTCCTGTCCGGAATACAGCAGTTATGGAAACACAGGATCGTGCAACCTGAAAACCGGCAAGGAGTCGATAGACGTTTCGCGGCGCGAACAGCGTTAAAACCTTGACCTTCTCCTGCAGATCGCCCGAGAGCTCACCCGCTCCATTCGAGGGCAGCGGGCTTTGGCATGATATTGATTCGAGGACCATTCTGGGCCCCGATTCGTGGCGATTCTTGCGATCAACAGAATCCGAGAATCAGAATTCATCCTGCCTCGTGCTCACCGTACTGAAAATCGATTCGCGGCTATCTCGCGGCTCAAGGGCCAACTCCTGAACGTTCCCGCCAATGTTCGCCACGAGGCCCCCGGTAGCTTTCCATCCGCTCCAGTTGGAGGTGTCCCGGAGAGGTCCTTGACTGATGAAGCAGCATCGATCAGGCACGAATAACAGATTGGCCATTCCAACCCATCCTATTGGTTTCAGGTGGGGATAATGTCCCTGATTGAATGTTTCGACGGCGACTCGTGATACAGAGTGAGATTCAACCAGAGTGTCTGTGTCTCTCCCTTACGATCCGTAGCTCCTTGTTCAAGGAGCTTCCAAATGTCCAAGAGCCTCGATTTTCATTCGACCGGAGAATCCTCCCAAATTCTACTCAGTGATCGATCAGGGGTCCGTCTCGATTCCAGATGGTTCCTGGATGGGGTTATCACTCGAATAATGTTATTTTCGGTATCGATTCCTCTCGTACTGTGCATGATTCATCGAATACGGAGAGTTCGAGGAAAGATTTGGACGAGATATGATCCTCGTGGTCCTAACCCTTTGCGAACACCATGTGTCACATTCTTTTTGTTCTCTGGAAAATCAATCCCTTGAGCCCATTTCGGCCGAATCAGAGCTAGTCACACCGGTACATTCGAAGAGGGAATCGAGTAATCGATTGGTAGAGCTGATCTTGTAAGCCAGATATCAAATCTGGTCTGGATTTGTCGCCCAACTGCCTCCCGGACGCTAGTTGGGCGATATGCAAAAAAATGATCCACGTCGCCTCAACTTGTTAACTGCACCAAAACGACAGCGTGTATGTGTACGCATCGATTGACAACGACGGTTTCCAGCCGAGCGTGGGTCTAAAGATTCCCAATAACCATGTACGATCCACTGGGTCAGTCACTTCTGACAAGAAGAATGGCTGATCATCTATCTGCCCACGAGAACACGTGCGATCTTCATCTCTGAACGTACCAGCGTACCACCAGGGACTCACTCGCTGAACGATGAGTTCGGTTATTTCTGAAACCACATCGAGTCCCACACACGAGCATCGTATGGGATTCTCTCAGTTAGTTAAGAAATAGATGTTCCGCAAAAGTACACGGGGCGTCCACAGGGGCGGACGAGCAAACATGAGACTGCCCGTTTGACAACGATGCTTCTTGAGGGTTCCCGTCCAGACAACATAGCCGGGTGTCTGCCAACAATAATAAAAAGATTCTGTTTATAAGTGAGCTCTAGATAGTAATCAGAGCTGAGCCCGTCTCCAGTCCCCTCACCTCCCAGTGATCGACAAACGCTCCTATTTTTTGATTTATCTCCGTTCGAGCTGCAAGGGGCATATGTACTCTCGAAAATTCGCCGGCGGAGAGCGATCCGTGGATGGGAATCGCGAGTGATCCAGACTCTCGTCCTAGTGGATCTGCGACTGTCACGACTTGAAGAGCAAAAAAGTTCCTGCGAAACGGCTCGCAAAAAGGTCGACGGCAAACTCGAATTGGACGCTCACATCAAGCAGACCATAACCTTGACTTGACCCTCAGAGGCATTCACTAACGGCTGTAGCCTCCGCTCGCGGAACTGGACAGTGAGCCCATGATTGCGATTTGGATTTTCATGAACTCTATCCCGCTCCGAATCCTGTTTGCGGTTGTTGGATGTTCGCCGTGTCCAAAAGTTGTGCAAGCCCACGAGCCCCCGATAATTACCTGCAATCCATTCCGTGGAGTACGCGACCTTAGTTCGCGAATCACGAGTTCCGTGCTCAGGTATAATGGTTCGCCGTCTTCGGTTTTTCCTATGGTAAGAGCGTCGACAGAGGATGCTACTCGAATGCTCCGATACCTGGGGAACGAGACCGCAGACTTTAATGTTCAGCCTCGTTAGAGTCTCGCGTTCTAAAGAGCTCTATTGATCAATTCTTCCATCAATGTCTTGGGACGGAAAAACCGATGTGTTGATAAAGTTCGGAAAGTGCGGGCTCCACCCCTGTCATTCGCTCCTTGGGATGGCCGTGGCACGTTTGTTCGATTCGAGAACAACCGACTCGTTCCCTCTGATTGAAGCCCCGAACAAATTGAACAGTCTAGGTTCCCAACGAGAGACGGGTCGGATCTCATTAACGGGCGAGGTCAGCACTGCGCGCAGCCGCATATCCTCGGTCCCTCGGATTTCCCGGTTTCTGGGAGTCCCATAATCTACTTCCCGCGTCGACGAAGCCGACCTGGATCTTCGAGGGCAAGAGTTTCACGTCTTTTTGAATGAACGGGAACCCGGGCCAAATACGAGTCTTATCAGCCACAGCATGAGCAGCTTCGCAGGAGAATCAGGTCGGCTTATTTTTCCCCAAACGGTCTTCCAATGAGAACGAAGGACTAATCGAACACGTACTCTTCCCGAGGACGGAACCTTCACAATCATTCGCGGAGCAGCTCACAATCTTCCCGGCCAAGAGAACAAGTTTGGTTCCGATTACCCCAGGTTGACATGCAGCAACTGCGGGAAGAATGGTTGCATTTGCCCCACACGACGGCAACGGAATCACGATCTTTAGGTTTCCTCTGGCCGCAGCGATTCGAACAAAAATCTGGAAAAGATGAAGCGTGTACCAGCGAGATGCCAAAATCATCTCAAGGGGCGGATACCCTCCTTAATCGAGAGATATGGGGCTCATAACGAACCCAGCGCATAACCAGCCCGAGGTATGGGAACTCTCCCTATCCGGAGCGAGGGGGTTTTCAATTTTTGGGTTCATTATACGCGGGATTCCGAATTTAAAATCTGTGACGTACCCATGGCTCTGGTTCGACACACAACGCAAACGTAGGAGTCTTCGTCCGAGCTGCACACAGCGACGCCGTGAGATCCGTTCAGACCGTTATTTTCCCCGTTTCTCATTAGACTTGAAATGCTGGCAACGTTTTCTTCGTCGACGCGATTCATGACGGGTTTCGTCGAGTGTCTCTTACGTTCTCCTGAAGAGTACAACATTGTGTAATATGCTGTCACACCTGGTCGTCGACCGCTCAGCTCTATAACATTCTCGAGAGATTCTAACCAAGTTTGATATTCAGTCAAGACTCGCGCAACCTTCGACGACACGTTGCAAGCCGACCTAAAGAATAGGGAAGGTATCGATCTGTGTGTCCTTGGATCAGGGATCGATGGAGGTGCCGTTGGTCTCTGCATTTATCTCGTCAGGACAACACGGACCCTCGGTCACTTATGTGCTTGAAGATGAAGCTCACAAGTAAACAAACGATCCACAGGGTCCCGTGATGGCATTCTCCGCATTATTTCTGTATATAGCGTAATTTTCTTCGAAGGAAATTAAGCTTGAGCTCCTCAGGGATCTTCAAAAAAGAACGAACTTATGAGACTTGGTTTTCACTAGCTACCGGTGGCCAAAAATCTGCTGTATTCCAGAGCATTTTGTAAAATCTCGTTCTCTCGCTCATTTTGTGAGACCGTGAGTCTCATTCGACTCAAATTTGAGCGAATGGGGTGAGAATAAAGTTTCATGTTCCCATCGGAACGTCAACCACCGAGAATCCGGCAGCGAAGAACGAGACACCTTCGAGGAACGAAGAAGTCTGACATGTGGGAAGAATCATTCCTGGAATGGGCCTTGTTCAGCCATTGTACGTGTTCATCTCCCGGCGGCATGAGTCACCGCTTTATTCATCATGGGCTCTGTTGCTGATGGGACTGAGCTCAACAAATGGCATCAGAACAAGATAACAGTCATTCGTTCTGTCCCGGTTCAGTGCCTTCCTGCAAGTCAGGGTACAAGGATTAAGAACTCCGGCCCTGAGGATTCTCTCGAATATTCTGCTCCGACAGGGTCGTCGAAGAAACGTGTTTTCAATGCGATGAAGTAGTCTTCATTGAATGCGCGCATTGCGGAAGAAGCATGCGCCAGGCTCATGCATCCGTACCGATTTTCACACAAATCGTGCCTACTAGGCACGCCAATGTAAATCGATGTTTGAGGTCGTCCGTTACAGCAAAAGCATCGTCTTCCCATGCTTGAATATCGCCCCGAGAGCATCGATTGCATTCACGATAGATGATATCCATCATTGAAAATGCGATTGACATCGTTCAGCCAAGATTCTTCATTTCCCCATATACTCGAAATCGATTAGATTGAGGTGAAGAGACTCACAGAAAGGGACTCTTCGTTCGGGCTTCCCGACTGCGAGATTTTTCCCAAAATCACTCAAAAGTCGGCGGAGCCATGGTCCCCGGGAGCCAGCGGAAAATCAGTCTTACCAATCCGCTCTTCTTCTTGGAATCGCTTAGGAACTTCGGCATGATTGTCTAAGCCGAGAGTGTTTTGTTTTCCATGTTCCTTGGAGATGGTATGACGAAAGTTGATGCGAACGGCCATCTCGAAACGGTGGGAATTGGATATTAACTTGTCGGATAGCAGATTCCGAGAATCGGAACCGTACCGATGGGCGATTGCCCACGATTTAGTTCTGCGAGCGTGTCTTATTCGCAGGGAGTCTTCGTCAGGAGCGGTAAGGGGTCTGGGCTATTTCTGTTCATGGTGACGGATTCCGCAGAAGATTGCACTGGACTGTCAATTGGATGACGAGTGGAAATACAACAGCAAGCTTCAGCGTGCGGCCATGGGTGGCGGACCTTCGACCGGCTAGTGAAGGTTGGGGAGGCGCTAGGTTTTTGTGGGGCATGCGACTCCCACGACATCGAGCGGAGCTGTGGCTGGGTCTGCATCACGAATGCAATATTTGGAGCACATCGTAGGCATCGAATGGCCTCCAGAGTCCGGACACAAAACCGCCTCGGGGAATCGACCCGGGGATCGTTGATCTCTCTCGTGGCACAGCATTTTCAACCCTTTTCCTCATGCGATGATCTTCCGAAACACCTACATCTCTGCCGATGAGTGATCCAAGAACTCAGGAAAGATCGTGGGAAGAGGAACGACCAAGCGCTTATTATTGGCAGCGATCGAGAATAGTTCCAACTTGAAAACAGCAGAAGCTTCATTGCGAATCGTTCGATCATCAGCATCAGTTTTTTTTCCTGCCAGTAGCCAGACGAGGAATGGTTGCCAAACACCCAGCATGAGACAGATAGAAAATTGCCGCAGCCACATTACAGCAGCATTCCACTGTGCGGCTTCCATTTGGACATCAGCTCCTATGTCTTCGGATACCTTAGCGTCCAAGCTTGATTCTTACTGGATGAATAGTTAGTAGGACCCCCGACTCACACTAAGGAACCGGATGGCAAGACGAGATATTCGACTGTCACTCGGCGATACCATCTGAATTCTCGTCCTTCATCGTGTCCCCAAGAAAGGAAGCAGCGAAGAATTTCCCCGGAGAAGGGGAAATTTCGGTGAGACACGAAGCCCCTCGGTCTGCTAATGAAGACGTGCTTCTGATTAGTCGAGCCCAAACCACATCCCACCCCTTGCCCCCAGTCGGTGGCACTGAGGGAGAGATGGGGCATGGGAAGCTTTTGGTCGAAAAAGTGGGTTTGTTGAAATAATGCTCGAGTAACACTGGTGAAGAGGTGGCTAGATGCCTATCATGTATGTGCTCGAATCGTTGCATTTTCGCTGCCATGTGACGGAAGCTCGAAGAGTGACTGACCTCTTGAAGGTATTTTTCTCTTGGACCAGGAGCCAGAATGCGTGATGCAGACCGAGCCACACCTCCGCTTCGTACTAGTGCAGTCGCATACCCAGTGAAAGCCTAGTGCCTCCCAAACCTCCAGTATCCGGGAGAATGCTATTCGGGTGCTCCCGAGACTTTATCTTCCAGAGTCTTCACCTTTGTCTACGACTTGATTCGCTCTTTATCCTTCTTCGCCGCCTGCCGAATCGACTGTTTCCTCCCTCGGATCAGCAGTTTCTGCCCCTGAATCTGCTCCAGAATCAAGGGGAATACCTGATTCGGACTCGATGTGCTCGGGTGCTCCTTTATCTGCCTCTTCATCAAAGCTTCCGCTATTCTCCAACGGCTAAGTCGTAGAGCTTCCAGCGCTTCCAGGTCTTGTTGTATCCACGGTACCTCATCAAACCTCACATCTCGCGAGTTCTTGATGATCCCGGTCCCTGGTAGCCACACCCCACACGACTTTGACCTTCTCATCATATCCGACAAGCAAACTTATCTCGCTCAATGGCCTCGACGTGAACGTGACCGAGACTGCCCCGCCCGTGAGATGAGCCACAGAAGGCCTGTGACCATACCACAACTCAAAGAGGTCCTCCGATGTAGACGCTTGATCGGAACCAGATTTCGAATAAGTCCAACGGACTTCGCCGCTTCATCCCATAATACTTTTGGCAACCTTGCATCGTTAGCATTGCTCTTGCCGCCTCAATCACCGTCCGATTTCGACGCTCGATTCGTCCGTTCTCAGCCGCAACCCGCAACATAGGGCGTGGTGAACTAGTGCTCAACAGGTGCCTGTCTAGCCGCTGAACGATTTCCAACGACTTGAATCCTAAATCCTAACGCATGGTCGCTTTCTACCATCTTTAGCTCGTGATTACTGGCTGCAACCATTACGAGCCCCGCTTGGATCATGCTTACAATCTCGCTCTTCACTCGCATTGGATACACGATCGAGAACGAGCTGCAGTCATCAACCAGAGTTGGGCATAATCATATTCATGCTCATGGTGCACCATGAGCCGCTGGCTGGAGCCGAGTTGGCGGGGACCTGAGACCCCCGACGGACACTTGAGGGCTTAATCTTTGAGCTGACTGATGCAAGTTCCAGAAAACTAGAGTCTCTGAATAATATTCATCATATTCATGATTATCATTAGGACGAATCGAGGTATGCTTATCATCATAATCAAGGTTATGATTAAAATTCTTAATCAGAGTCAAAAATCAGGTATCTGAGGGTGAGTCTGACCATACTCTTCTGGAGGGGCGATTCCGGGACCAACTTGACCATACTTTCCCGAGTCCGGAGGGGTGATTTTGAGACCAATCTGAACATACTCCTCGAAGTCTGGATGGGTGGTCTCAAGACCAATCTGAACACACTTTCCTGAGTCTAGAGGGGTGATTCCGGGACCAATCTGAACATACACTTCGGAGTCTGGAGGACTGATGCCGGGACCGATCTGAGCACCACACTTTTCAAAACCCGGAGGGGTGATTCCGGGACCAGTCTGGCCATCTTTTCAAGATGTCGAGGGATGATTCCGGGACCAATCTGAACATACTTTCCTGAGTCTAGAGGGGTGATTCCGGGACCAATCTGAACATAATCTTCGGAGTCTGGAGGGATTATGCCGGGACCGATCTGACCACACTTTTCAAAACCTGGAGGGGTGATTCGGGGACCAATATGACCATACCTTTCAAAAGCTGGAGGGGTGATTCCGGGACCAATCTGACCATACTTTCCAAAAACCATGATGCTGACCTACTGAAGAGAGAGAAAACTGCCTCGATGCCAGGTAACGCCGTCCAACCGCGCACTGCGCGGCCGACTCTAATTGGCCGACGGCCGGGAGCCGGCTGGTCCAATAATATATCCACGTGCATGGTATTCCGTAACTTCTCTGCCACCTGAGGCCGGATCGAAGCTCCCCGGATCTCAATATTCTCTCAAAGCGCTCGATGAGTGGTGGATCAATGAACTCGTTGACGAGTCTATTCAGGTAGTATAAACTTGAGTCCCTGGGGCCTATAGCCCCGCCAATCCCAAAGTGGATATGCGCCTTAGGGTAAGCATACCAGTTATGGAACTCTGACCACCTTCGGAACCTTTTGCATTCTTCCTCAATTTCAGGAATTAGGTTGCCGTTGCCAGGTTCTCAGCCCTACTCGCTTGGAGCCCACAGCGAGGGCTGTCTCTTTGATAAGTCAGAATCCGAGAAACGTTCCGGGCATGTGTCGAAACCGGTCAGGATCTGTCCCATTGCTGGTCCAGACGCTTTCAGAAACTGGTCAGCTTGGATTTCAGCGAATCTCCCTTGGAACTTTGGAACCCTGAACTCTTCACGGACCTTCGAACCACAGTCTTTGGACCCACTTCTCCGACGATGGATTCACCGGGAGAATTTTTTTCTAGCCTCATGGATAGCTAAGCGATTACGTAGATGAGAACGAGGACCCGCTACGTGTCCCAAAACTGGTACTCTTACCCGACGTTCGAAGACACACCAGAAGAATAAGCATCTAACAAGGTAAACATTACATTTCAAGGGTTTCCGAATCCCGGACCGCATCAATTTTTCCCTGTGTCTTTTCTGAGAAAGAGGAACAAGGGAACGTGAAAAAAAGCTTCGGCCAAGCACGTTAAGCTGAAGATTCTTAGAGAATGAGCGAACCAATGAGACTCATTTCCCGGTTGTTCTCAGACGGAACTCTGTCCATTCCGGAGTGATTTCGATAAACTTTCTTCGCGCGAATTGTGTGAGGTTGAAGCTGTTGTGGTTTCTGCTTTTCGCAAGACGGAGCTATCCACTCTGAACGGCATTCCTCCTGCAATGAACAACACACTGATACCTAAGAGCGGAGCTCTCTATCCCAGTTTCTCGCCGGCACAAGCAACCAACGGGCAAATCTTGCTCATTCTCAAATCGACTCATTGTCATCATCGGCAACAGTCCTACACAATCAATTCAAGGGAGAACAGGTCGAATAAATTTTGTTAACTGCTCCCGCTTGATCATAGTCATCGTCATTAGTCCGATTCACTCCGTGGACGCGTCATATGTTTCAATCAAGACAGCAAAAGCATCGGTTCCGACTGATCAAGCTCCAACGAATGTGGGCATCTACAAGACTTTCTGTAAGGGTTATAAAATCGTGAACTCAATCGCCTCCGAGTCAATAAAAGCCACTGCTGTTTCTGTTCAGCAAATAGTCCGATTCAAGCCTATAAGCATGTCATTCAAAGAAGAGTAGAGGAACCGAAACCGCTTACAGCGCTGAGAATGAGGATCTCAAAACCCGCACCTCCGAGGCGAGTCATCGTCCATCCGAGTGAGTGGCTGATTAGGTATCAGGTCAGTTAGAGAATCCGTGCCGATTTTCGAATCTTCTCGCGGCTAAAATCGGCACGGGCTCCTTGACTGCCCTAATAGTTTCTCACGAAGTACGGACGATCTTTCGGCGGAGTCCTCCAGAACTCCTGCTATGTTTTGGAGGACCTGCAATACGGGAAAAATTCTGAGCCGGTTCCTCTCCCCTGAAGCATCGATTCAGGACGATCCTACTGAAACTGGAAACTTCATTGGGCTCGCCTCTGACCCTTCGACTGGTTTATTACAATCTCGGTATAAATTGTCGGGATAGCGGAGGTTGAATTCTCCACAGAGCAAAAGCTTCTCCAGATCATCGTGAAAACAACAACCCCCAACATCATCTGCCTCCCGGCGTTCGAGTTTCTCATCTTCTATCGAAGCACATAATTCAACAGCGCGCAATCCAAACCAGCCTCCGAACTTCGGATGTATGCAAACTTCGAGAAGTTTGCGATCCACCAGGAGAGAATTCATGCCTTGGATTCGATCTCGGAACTCCGACGGGAGTCGTAATGAAAGGCTGCCCCGGAGACATGGCCAGCCATCTGCAAGACGACTCGGGGTAGCCGACTGGGTAGAACATGGTCGAAATTGTGGATCATATCCGGCTTAATTCTTCG